>CM053786.1:789666348-790866348 GCA_028749045.1 Cupressus sempervirens
TATTTTTCCTTGCACATGCCTCTAGTGCTAGTACAGGCTAGGATGGGAGTAGGGAGGATTCTTGGTTGTGACCATGCTTTGTTAGTATGCCTTGTCAGTATGAAAGGATACTAGTGCGATATAGAGTCACTAGGGGGTCAAAGTCTAGTGAGGTTGCCAGGGTAACCTTGAGTTGGCTCGTGTGATGACACTTGCCCACTTACATAGTAGATTTCCTATGTGTCAATGTTGCCTATGGGTTTAGATGTCATTCGTGTCTTGGTACCTTTGAGGTAGAGGACTTTTAGGATTTCCTTGACATAGATGTTAGTTTTGTCTTTTGAGTTTGTTATCCTATTTGGAACTTAAGACTATCTCCTGAACACAGTGGGACTGGACCCTTTTGGGTTACCACGAGGTTGGGTGGTAGTGCTTTTTACTTTTACCATTGAGATCTGACAATTCGATGTCATGACTAGAATTCCTTGTTTTGTATTTCTTTTAATTTTTTTCTTGTGTACTATGATGGATGGTTATACCTATTGTATTGTATTTTATTTCATAGATCTTAAGAGATGATGTAATCTATTTTATGATGAATATTCTTTCAGCCTTTCATACCATGTGACCTGTACAGTGAATGATTGTGCATTATGATTTTTGTCAAGTGGCATTCGAGATAATTGTATATTATTTAAATGAATTCGTACTTGTAGTTATTTTTAATGTGGATGCGCTATATATTAGTTTTAGTATTAATTAAACTTAAATGTAACTCAATGTCATGGGACCCTTAAGAATTATAATTTGTTTTATGGCTTGTTTTTATCTGTATGTTATTGCTTCCACTATATTATATTTGTTGTTGTTAAGTTATTATCTTTCAAAAAAAATGTTTGGAAAACTTAGTGAAACTCTAGGTTAATTTCTTTTGGGTTCCCTAGCGGGGCGTTACAGAACTAGTACACATTCTCTACTCACCACTCATTTTAGGTGCCAATATAGTAGGTACAACACATGGACTTAAACTTTCTCTGATAAAATATTTTTGCAACAATTCTTGCACTTGTATCTTAAGTTCTTCATGCTCAGTAGGTGTTAATATATAGGGTGCTTTATTCAATAAACTAGATCCTAGAATCAAATCCATACAATGACTTATACTCCTTACTGGTGGTAAACCATCAGGTACATTCTGTGAAACAATCTTCTGATACTCGGTGAGCAACTATTCAGCTTCTAGTGGAACTCATTCAATACTAACATTACTCAATTTACTAGAAATCACAACAACAAAAAACTCTATTTCTTCATATCTCTCCCAAATTGATTGCTAGTAATTGTAAAAACCTATACAACAGTACAATTGACCTCATCTAAACTCAATCAAAGGTAACAATACTTTCCTCCTTCTATTCACCCAAAGATTGTATTGATTTGATCTACCATCATGCACAATATGTCTATCATACCATCAAGGTATACCCAACAGAATATGACAAAAATCTATAGGCATAATATCACTAAAGACTTCATCAAAGTAGTTCCCAATATTGAATGTCACAATACATTGCTCACTTACTAGTGACTTATGTTCATCTTTGATCCATGAAACATGATGGGGTTTATGAAGGATTTGATCAACACAAATCCACAAAGCCTTCGAATACCTGCATGCAAAAACCTGTCACAGAAGAAAAAGACAAGAGGAGGCAAAAGGTTTTTCTCTGAAAAATGTACTAATGTATTTTCAGAAATGAAAAAGATGATCAAATACAAAGGAGATCAATCCTTATAAAAGGAGATCAAAACCTTAAAAAGGGTAATTTGAAAAGGAAATGCTATTTAATAATTACTAAATAATTATTAAATAGAGATGCAAAAGGTGCATAAAGTAAAATCTTAAGAAGGGAGTAAAGCAAATTTAATAAATGAAATTAAATCAACGCTTTACTCTAACACCCCCCCTTAAGATGAGCAACAATGCAACTACAAACAATGCAAAAGGAGCAAGGAAACTACAAAGCAAACTTGGGTCCCGAAAAAAAGGCCTAATGAGGTACCCAATAACAACTAAATCTCTATGAAATAGAGAAATAGAGAAAACCCAGTGGGAAAAACTCTACTCCAAAAAGAGATAGCGATATAAAAGAAGGAAGGAAGGACTCATCACTGAGACCCCCCAAGGACAACTTCCTTTACCCCAAGCATAGAATGTAGCTGAAGATATCACGGGGAAGCAAAAGGTTTAGTGAAGATGTCTACAACCTGCTCAGCAGTAGGAATGTACTCCAAGCTCAAGGCACCATCCTGAATGAGATGCCTGATGAAGTACATGTGAAGCTCAATGTGCTTGGTCCACTGATGCTCGACAAGGTTGCATGAAATGTGTATAGCACTCTGACTATCACACCATAGAAAGGTGGGACTATCAGGAGGAAATCCAAGCTCTATAATCAACTATCAAAGCCACAAAAACTCCTAACTAGCTAATACAGCTGCCTTGTCTTCTACCTCTGTAGATGATAATGCGTGAGCATGCTGCTTTTTGCAAGACCATGTTATAGGACTAGAACCAAGATAAAATACAAAACCAAAAGTAGACTTGCGATCATCAATGTCACCAGCCGAATTTGAATCTGTGAAACCAACAATGTGAGGATCCCCTGATGTGTAGTGAATGCCATAACATGTTGTACCTCTAATATACCTTAAGATACGTTTGGATACTTGCCAATGAATCTCATGAGGATCATGGGAGAATCGAGAGACAATTCCAACCGCAAAAGAAATATCAAGACGTGTGTGTGTTAGGTACAACAAACTACCCACAAGCTGTCTGTATAGAGTGGAATCCACTAAAGGAGTAGAGCAATTGGTAGATAAAACAACACCTGACTGAAAAGGTGTAGGGGCAAGCTTGCAATCAAGCATGCCGAATCTCTAAAGCATATGATGAACATACTTTTGCTGGAGTATGGCTATCCCGTCTAAAGACTGAACAACTTGTAGGCCCAAAAAATAATGCAGAAGGCCAAGATCTGTCATCTCAAACTGCTCTCTCAATGCTTGTTGAACACATTGTATCATGGAGACTGAGCTTCCTGTGATGATGAGGTCATCAACATAAAGCACGAGTATCAATAAGTCAGCCCCATGATGCTAAATGTAAACTGTAGGATCAGAATGACACCGTGTGAAGTGGGAAGCAAGCAAGAAGGAATCCATTTTCTCATACCAAGCCCTAGGGGCCTGTTTGAGACCATATAAAGAACTTTGAAGCTGGCATACCAAGGAAGAGTCCTATACAAAACCATGAGGCTGCTCCATATAGATCTCCTCATGTAGGTCTCCATGCAAAAAGGCACTCTTCACATCCATCTGAAAAACTATCCATCCCTGTGAAGCTGCTAGAGAGAGTACAAGGCGAATAGAGTTCATCTTGGCAACAGGGGCAAAGGTTTCAGAGTAATCAATACCCTCAACCTGTGTGAAACCCTTTGCAACAAGACGTGCCTTATACCTAGCAATAGAACCATCTGCAGCATACTTGGTACGGTACACCCAACGGCAGCAAACCAACTTTCTTCCTTTTGGAAGAGGACACAAATCCCATGTGTGGTTTTTCATCAAATAAGAATACTCCTCATCCATTTCCCTATCCCACTCTAAGTGTCTTGTCGCTTGTGAAAAATTATGAGGATCATCAGAAATGGCATGACTCAAAAGGCCACTACCTGCAGTTTGAGAACAAGTACGACGAACATCTGTAGGATCACCTACCAGAGGTCTAGCTGCATCAACAGTATCACGAGCCCACTTGGGTACTCGCGGAACATCTAGTGGAGGAGGCAAAGGGGGATCAATCTCAAGATCTTCCTCAGAGGAGGCATAATCCTGTAGAGGAGTAGATGAAGTACTGGGTAGGAAGAAGTAGTTGAAGATGGAGGATCCATAGAAGGATAACGCTCATCAAACTGAACATCTCACCGAAACAAGACATCTCTAGAATCAGGATCAAACAACCTATATGCTTTCACATCCTCATAGTAGCCAACAAAAATGAGTGGTTGACTCTTCTTCTCCATGGCTTTCTGCTGAGCATCTGGAATAAATGCCTGAGCCTCACTACCAAAAATGCGAAAAGTAGAAACATCAAGCTTGACATGAGTCCAAGCCTCCTCAGGAGTCATGTGTCACAATGCCTTATGAGGCATCCAATTCTGAATATAGTTGGCATAATTGATAGCCTCACCAAAATGAAGAACTCATAACACGAGACTATATCATACAATTGGCCATCTCCCATAATGTCCTATTTTTTCTCTCAGCAACCCCATTCTGCTGAGGTGTATGGGGAACAAAGAACTGATGCTGTAAACCATTCTCAGTGCAAAAATCTCTGAAAGACTGATTCACATATTCCCCCCCATTGTCAGTGTGGATACGCCTGATGAAAAGACCAGACTACTTCTCCACAAGGTCTTAAAGATTCGAAATGAATCAAAGACATCAAACTTGTACTTTAAAAAGTACACCCATGTGCATCTGGAGAAGTCATCAATGAAGGTGAGCACATATCGAGCACCTGAAAAAGATGGAGTGGGAAATGACATAAGATCACTATGTATCAACTCCAATGGTGCCTTAGCACGTGTGGATCGACCTACTGGAAAAGGATCTCTGTGATGTTTGCCAAGTGCACAACCATGACACACACCGTCAGTATAAGAGATCTGAGGTAATCCAATCACTAGCTCCTGTGTACTCATCTGCTATAAGTATCTGTAGTTGACATGGCCAAAACACTCATGCCAAAGTTTGTTCACTGTGTTTGCATGAGCAATGAGAGAAACACCTGTAGAATCAGAGCTCTCAAAGCCATCGAACTGATATAAGTGAGACTGAAGATCAACACTCCCTATAGCACTAACCAAATCAGGATCATGGAGGTCTCGAATAACTACATCATGTGGTGAGAACTCAACTATCTTTCCAGAGCCTGAATGACAAATCTGAAAGATAGACAGGAGGTTCGTAGAAATGGCTGGAACCAAGAGAACATCTTGTAGTGAACCACCCTCTAAAGAGATAGTTCCTAAACCTGTGACTGAAAGCTGAGAAGAGTCACCAACTACAATCTGTGTAGTAACACTCTGAGAAAATGAGGTAACCAAATTAGGTGAGTGTGTCATATGATGGGAAGCTCCAGAATCAAGAATCCAAGAAGCTAGAGAAGACAATGTGTGTGCAGAAAGAGCATGTCCTTTCCCTATAGGTGGAGGTGGAGGCTTCAGAGAAGCAATACTAGATGTTTGCATAGCCTCCTCTAATGCCTCAAGATGTTTCCAACACCTAGAAATTGGATGTCCTTCCTTGCCACAAAAACTACAAGGTTCTCCTATATACTTATTAGTCTTGGAGGAAGACTCACCAAACTTAGAAGTATTACCCTTCTAAGAGGGTTTCCGAGCATCTAATTTGGGAGGAGGCTTGGAGGAACTCTCACTGCCTGCTGAATCTGTCTTATGCTTTGGTTTCGGCTTCGAATTTCTTGTAGATTTTTGAGCTACCAATGCCTTTGTCTTAGAACTAGTCATAGTATCCAACTGTGTGAGTTTTCACTGCTCTCTAGTCAAGCGATCACAAAAAACCTGAAAAGAAGGCATAACAAATTGATTCCCTAAAGCATCTTTGGTAGAATAGAATGTGGAAGCAAATATCTAAAAATTCCCTCGAAGCTTTGAGAGAATCAAATAGATACACTCAGTATCAGTCTTCGTCTTTTCACAACTCTGCAACAAGGATCTCTGTTGAGTAAACTTCATCAAGAAGTCATCAATAGTCGAAAAGGAATCCAGTGCAAGTGTTGTAAGCTCTGTCTCTATCTGAAGTGCCTTGAACTCATTCACAGTACCAAACAAGCCTTCAAGCTTGGTCCACATAGCCAAAGGAGTATTACACCCATCCAAATGAAACTATAAACTATCAGATACCTGTAATGCAATCAATCTAATTGCCTCATCCATTTTGTTTCGATGTTGCATGACCTCAAAAGGCCTTTGAAGAACAGGCTGAATGGCATCTAAACATGAGCACAACCCTTTTGACCAAAGAAGCCGAGTCATTGAGGTCTTTCAGGTGTGATAATTATGAGGGGTCAAAAGTTCTAGAGAAGAAGTGGTCTCGACCATTGTTTTAGAAAGGGTTTTGTTTTTTTTTTTGATATACTGATATAATAATAGAAAATAATATAAAAATGCTCCACACAATGCAATAAATCGAACCCCAACTTACAAATAGATTGCATAAATGAAATAAGAGCAAAAAAGCTTCAAATATGAATCAAAAATACCTAGTACCAAATATTGGTGAAAAGACTGAGAATCTGGAAAGTGCTCGAAAAGAGCTTTTCGGTGCTTTTTTTGGATCAAAAAATGGAGCTATAAAAAAGAAGTTATGCCCCTCGGAAGATAGAAGTCATCAACAGACTTCAAATGCTAAAACAAGTATCAATCTAGAAAAAAAAATCCAAAAATTCCTTTCCATCATCTCAATCTCAGAATCAGCTTTCCGACACTTTTTTTGGAATTGAAAAAGACCCCCATATGCGAGAGTTATCGCAAAAAAATTGACAAGGCCCCCATAAGTTTGAAAAAATAATTATTTTTAAAAATAATAATAATAATAAACTTTTTTTAAAAAAAAATCTGCCACCAATGAGAGGTGGTGGAGCTGCGACCTGGCAGCTCTACGTAGTGGCGGAGCGGAGCGCAGCCTGGGTGGAGGAGGAGCGGCGAGGGGGCCGCAGACGAGCGGAGGTGAGGCCAAGGTGGCGCTGCAACCACGAGCGGGCGGTGGCCTGTAAAAAAAAATGCCGATGCTGGTAGTGGCTGGAGCGGACCAGAAAAGGGTTTTTCGATGCCGAGAAAGGGCCTGCGGGCTGAAAAACTCTTTTTTTGCGCTTTTTTTTATATTTTTGATTAAAAAAACTCGTCTCGAAATGCATGCAGAGGTCGTATGGCCCTGCTGGGCAAAACAATTTTGCCTTACAGATCAACGTTGTCCAAATCAGACAAACTTTATATGGAAACAGAGGTTTTGACACCTTCTGGATCCATCCGTGATGTTCGTTTGACCTCAACCCGCTCCAAAAATTAGTAACCCCCCTATTTTCTCAAAAGAAACCCAAAAAATTTTAGATCTATTTTGTCAAACCCTTGTTCTCCTTTTTCTCCAAATAATGAACAAGCTGCAGCAGATCTGGCTCTAATACCATGAAGGATTTGATCAACAAAAATCCACAAAGCCTTCGAATACCTGCATGCAAAAACCTGTCACAGAAGAAAAAGACAAGAGGAGGCAAAGGGTTTTGCTCTGAAAAATGTGCTAATGTATTTTCAGAAATGAAAAAGATGATCAAATACAAAGGAGATCAATCCTTATAAAAGGAGATCAAAACCCAAAAAAGGGTAACCTAAAAAGGAAATGCTATTTAATAATTACTAAATAATTATTAAATAGAGATGCAAAAGGTGCATAAAGTAAAATCTTAAGAAGGGAGTAAAGAGAATTTAATAAATAAAATTAAATCAACGCTTTACTCTAACAATTTAGGATTTCTTAACCTCTACAACTACAACTTTATAATCAACTCTTTTGATGCCAAATTTGTTGAACCGCCATGATCAATGATCACCTTGCAACATTTTCCTCCAATCTTCCCTCTAGTCTTAAAAAGACTCATCCTTAGGATAGGTTCCTTATCAATTCTCTCATTACACACAGTTCTCATTACCATCAAGTTTTCTCCACCCTTAGGTCCACTCAATGGACTTACAAAATCTCCTTCAACTACAACATGTTTTCCAGTACCTTCATTCTTCTTTCCCAAATTGTTACATTCAAAGGTTCTATGTCCTTCTCTACACTTGAAATAGGTTCCATAAAATCCTCCTCTTCCATAACCACCTCAATAAGAAACACCTCTTCCTCAGTAAGAAATATGACCTTTTCACTTAGTTTTTCCTTTCTCATCACCCTTTCATTCAAATTTTCCCTTATCTTGCACAGTATTGTTAGAGATGGTATTTTTGCCATAAGGTCTATCTCTGCATCTTTGAAATCTTCCACCTCTACCTCTTTGTCTTTATTCATGCTTCTTTTTCAAGATCTCCTCAACTTTAAAGGCATATTGATAGGCTTCTTCTGCACTATCTATTTTCAAAAAACTAATCTCATCTTGAGTTGCAGTTCTCAAACCATTCAAATACCTACCCAAATTCACGACCTTTTCATCAACATGTCTAGATATAATGTCCAATCTATAGAACTCCACAGTATACTCTTTAACACTCATATCCTTTTGTTGCAAATTTTGCATCTTTCTCAAAAAATTCACTTGATAATGAACATGAAGAAACTTCATCTTCAATTTATTCACCATCTTCAACCAAGTTCTAATCTTCTCTTTTCCTTTTCTTATCTATCAATCTACAAATGCTCCCACCAAAGTGATGCATGACCTTTCAACTTAGTAACCGCTATCTCCATCTTCCTATTATTAGGAGTGCCTTCAAATTCAAATAATTTCTTTATCCCATAAATCCAATCCAACAAACCATTGGTGTCCAATCTTCCATCATAGCGTGCAACTTCAACTGCAAGCTTAGAGGGTTCCTTAGACAAAACTCTTAGCAATATTTCCTCATCAAATTCTACCTTAAGTTCAATATTCTAGAGTTTAGTGCTACTGGTTCTCCTTCATCATTACTAACATCATCAAGATGTACTCCTCTCCTTTAGGTTGTCTCCGTAGCATCAAGTTTGGCTGCAATTTGTCTCAATCTGTCTATAATGGAATTATCAGCATTTTTGCTACCATGAACCATTTTGACAACAGGTTCCTACAAGATTGTAACCCTCTTCTAGTTATAGGTCAAATCTCATATATGTCACCTTATAACCAAATCCACTTAGGATTCTACACAATCCAATCTCCACAAGGATGAAGCCTCGTGTAATGTCTCCACTATTAGGGTTAATTTGGTACAAGTAATACCTACAAAATAATGGTTAGAATCGCAATAATAACAAAACTAACTATATTTTTCTACCCTCTGATTTAACCAAAATCTTAAGGACATCTCCAGATCGAGTTTCCTAGCTCATTGCTACCTCGTTGTCTTCTTGGGAGCACACCCCTTAAGATTATTCTTAGACGAGACATCCTCTATCCAAGGCCAATCTTATATGCATATCTTGACATCATCAAAATATTCTAACACATGGATATTATCCATTAATTCTCGATTACGGTGGTCAGATGGAGATCTTAACATCTCACAGACCCCATGCTTCAAGTCTCATTAATCTCCATAGCGTTAACCCCATGAGCTAACACAATATTATCCAAAAATATGATTCATTAATCTGAATAAATTTATAAACATAATTTAAAAAAATATAATCCACCAACGTACCTTTCTTACCTTCTTCTTTTCTTGGCCCATGTGGCTTTATCCTTAGTCGCCCCTTCAATGAGTTATTCCTTCTAGATTATCTCAACTCTATATTTACTTTCTAAAATTCTTTATTTTCTAATTATAAAGAAAGGATAAAATATACTTTTTATTTCTTCTTTTCAAAGAGTAACAACCTTTCACAATAGAAATCCTTTGAAAAGTCACAACACTTCATAGTTATAATCCTTTCGAAAAGTCACAACACTTTATAACTAAAATCCTTTGAAAAAGTTTGTATACTTTATAATCACAATATTTTTGAAGAGTCTCACCTATTCATAATTATGACCATTTCAAAGGTTCACATCCTTTCAATATCATTGATACCTTTTCAGAAAGTTACTTCCTAATTTTCTTCATATTACTTTCCTCTTCCATTTTTCCTTTTCGAATTCCTCTCTTCTCCTCTTCTTTTTAATTTTCTTCATATTACTTTCCTCTTCCATTTTTCCTTTTTGAATTCCTCTCTTCTCCTCTTCTTTTTCCTGCTCTGTAAAATAAACTCTCCTCCTTTAATAACTTAATTTCAATGATTCATGTCTATTTGTTAAATATCTCTTCACTTTTCATTAGATATAGTTAATTTATATTATTTATTTACTTACTTATTTGTGTTTATTATTATTTGCTATGAAATTATATTTAGAAAGTTAACATACTTTCTACAATATTGTTTCTTGTATTTAATTTTTTTTTCTTTATTTAATCATTGAAATTTAATTTAATTTTTAAATATTTAAAATATCATACTAAATATTATTTTATTAATGATATAGATTAAATATTTTTATTTTCTTATTTCTTATTTTTATATTTTTGTATTAGTTTTAATATAACTTTATTAACATTATTTATTTAATAACATTGTATTATCTAAATAAAAATTCTATCTTAAAATGGGGATATGACAATCCACCCTTCCTCAAATTGCTTCTCCTCAAGCAACTAGATAATTTCTTCTATTTAGTTGAAATATATATTTCTTTTAGTCCAAATTATTAGGTTGTTATCATGGATATATTTGAATACTTTCTAATAGTTATTAACTTTCTACATTAGTCTTTCATATAAATTATTTTTCTAAATCCTCTTTAACCCTACAAGATGGCAAGATCATGCTCTGATACCACTGTAATGACCCCACTATTAGGGTTAGTTTGGGATAATTAATACCTATAAAATAATGGTTAGAATCACAGCAATAATAAAACTAACTATATTATTCTACCCTCTAATTTAACCACAATCTTAAGGACGTCTACAGATCGAGTTTCCTAGCTCATAGCTACCTCATTGTCTTCCCGAGAGCACACCCCTTAAGATTCTTCTTGGACAGGACATCCTCTATCCAAGGCCAATTACATATGCATATGTTGACATCATTAAAATATTATGGCACATGGAGATTATCCATTGATTCTTGATTATGGTGGTCAAATAGAGATCTTAACATCTCGCATACCTCATGCTTCAAGTCTCGTTAATCTCCATGGTGTTAACCCCTTGAGCTGACATGATATTATCCACAACTATGGTTCATTAATATGAATAAATTCATAAACATAATTAAAAAAATATAATTCACAAACATACCTTTCTTACTTTCTTCTTTTATTGGTCCATGTGGCTATATTCGTAGTCAGTCCTTCAATGAATTATTCCTTCTAGATTATATCAACTCTATATTTACTTTCTAAAATTCTTCATTTTCTAATTTTAAGAAAAGGATAAAATATACTTTTTGTTTCTTCTTTTCCAAGAGTCACAACCTTTTATAATAGAAATCCTTTGAAAAGTCACAACACATCATAGTTATAATCCTTTTGAAAAGTCACAACAATTCATAACTAAAATCTTTTGGAAAAGTCTGTATATTTTATAATCACAATATTTTTTAAGAGTCACAACTATTCATAATTATGACCCTTTCGAAAGTTCACATCCTTATAATATCATTGATACCTTTTTAGAAAGTCACTTCCATATTTTCTTCATATTACTTTCCTCTTCCATTTTTCCTTTTTGAACTCCTCTCTTCTCTTCTTTTTCCCCCTCTCTAAAATAAACTCTCCTCCCTTTTATATCTTAATTTTAAGGAATCGTGTCTATTTGTTAAACATATCTTGACTTTTCATGAGATTTAGTTAATTTATATTATATGTTATATTATTTATTTACTTACTTATTTATGTTTATTATTATTTGTTATTAAATTCCACTTAGAAAGTTAACATACTTTCTACAAAATTGTCTCTTGTATTTAATTTTATTTCTTTATTTACTCATTGAAATTTTAATATTTTTTAATTATTTAAAATATCAAACTAAATGTTATTTCATTGATAATGTAGATTAAATAATTATTATTTCCTATTTTTATATTTTAGTATTAGTTTTAATATAACTTTTTTTTTAAATATATATTTAATAAGATTGTATTGTCTAATTAAAATTCTATCTTAAAATGAGGATATGACAATCCACCCTTCCTCAAATTGCTTCTCCTCAAGTAATTAGATGATTTATTCTATTGAGTTTAAATATACATTTCTTTCAGTCCAAATTCTTAGGTTGCTACCAAGGATATGTTTGAATTCTTTCTAATAGTCATTGACTTTCTACAGTAGTCTTTCATATAAATTATTTTTCTAGATCCTCTTTAACCCTACAGGATGGCAAGATCATGCTTTGATACCACTATAATATCCCCACTATTAGGGTTAGTTTGGGATAAGTAATACTAGAAAAATAATGGTTAGAATCACAACAATAATAAAACTAACTATATTATTCTACCATCTAATTTAACCCCAATCTAACAGACATCTATAGATTAGGTTTTCTAGCTCATAGCTACCTCATTGTCTTCGTGGGAGCCCACCCCTTAAGATTGTTTTTAGATGAGATATCCTCTAGACAAGTCCAATCACAATAGCATATATTCACATCATCAAAATATTTTGGCACGTGGAGATTATCCATTTATTCTCATCCATGGTGGTCAAATGGAGATCTTAACATCTCGCATACCCCATGCTTCGAGTATCATTAATCTCCATGGTGTTAACCCCATGAGCTAACATAATATCATCCACAACTATAATTCATTAATCTAAATAAATTTATAAACATAATTAAACAAATATAATCCATAAACATACATTTCTTACCTTCATCTTTTCTTGGTCCATGTGGCTCTATCCTTAGTAAGCCCTTCAATGAATTATTCCTTCTAGATTATCTCAACTCTATATTTACTTTCTAAAATTCTTCATTTTATAATTATAAGGAAAGGATATAATATTCTTTTTATTTCTTCTTTTCCAAAAGTCACAACCTTTCATAATAGAAATCCTTTGAAAAGTCGCAACACTTCATAGTTATAATCCTTTTGAAAAGTCACAACACTTCATAACTAAAATCCTTTGGAAAAGTTCCTATACTTTATAATCACAATATTTTTTAAAGAGTCAAAACTATTCGTAGTTATGACCATTTTGAAGGTTCGCATCCTTTCAATATCATTGATACCTTTTCAGAAAGTCACTTCCTTATTTTCTTGATATTACTTTCCTCTTCCATTTTTCCTTTTTGAACTCCTCTCTTCTCCTTTTCTTTTTCCCCCTCTCTAAAATTAACTCTCCTCCCTTTTATATCTTAATTTTAAGGAGTTGTGTCTATTTTTTAAACATCTCTTGAATTTTCATTAGATTCAATTAATTTATATTATTCTATGCTATATTATTTATTTGCTTACTTATTTATGTATATTTTTGGATTATGGTAAAAATAGGTTTTGAGGGGACACGAAACTCCATACCCAAGTTGGGTTGGTTATCCATCTCATATATCATACATATGTATGGAGTGGGACAAATAATCTCATAAAGGTCCATACAATTGTGCCATCTGCACCATCAACATCAATCTAATCCAAGGAACCATCAACTCAATCTAATCCAGGCCATCTGCACCATCAACATCAATCTGATCCGAAGATGATCACAATCCAATTATTGACCATATATAGATAGGGGGGATTGGGGGCTATATCGAGTAGGTCAGCTAGGCTAGGGACAATAGGTGGAGTTGGGCTATAGATTACTGACCAAAGGGGAGTCACCCTTGTTTGCCCCATACTATATAGGGTTACTGCCCAGGGGAGAGTAGTCCTATATAGAAAAGAAACTAACCGGGGCAAAGATTGGCTTCTTAACCATAAATCATCTTATTTACTTACTTATTTGTGTTTATTGTTATTTGTTATTAAATTCTATTTATGAAGATAACATACTTTTTGAAATATTTTCTCTTGTATTTAATTGTATATCTTTATTTACTCATTGAAATTTTATTTTATTTTAATTATTTAAAATATCATACTAAATATTATTTCGTTGATAATATAGATTAAAATTTTATTATTTCCTATGTTTATATTTTAGTATTATATTTAATATAACTTTATTATCATTATTTATTTAATAACATTGTATCATCTAATTAAAACTCTATCTTAAAATGGGGATATAACACCTCTCTTTAAAACCACCTAACATGAGGAGGGATGAAAACTAGGGTCACAGGTACACATAGAAGTCAACAAACCTTGTAGAGTTAACACAATGGAAGAAATTCACTAGAGACAATGCCAAAAAATGAGAGAGAACCATAAATCATTCACTAATTCATTGAATTCTCATCATACATGCCCATCTGTGAGGCCTTCTGGGTTACAACCAATAAAAAGATTCAAATGCATAGGAAAATAACCTCCAACATGTGAGATCTATGATCTACCTTTCAAATCCTAACTCCCCCTAAACTCATTGATACACTACTCCCCCTATCACTTGCTAAACCTAGACCAAGACCCTTTATATACTTGCCAAAATGGCTTATAGAAGATTCAAGATCGTCATATGGAGAAGGCCAACCACATAACAACTTACATGTTCATGATGATTCATCTAATAAATTAAATGAAAGTCATCAATTAAATACATAAGTCAGCTCACAAATAATAAACAAACAAATAACTCGGTGCGAGACATCACCGAACAATGAAATCAAAGGTCATTGAAGTACTTGTTGAATATAGAAAAAAAAAAACACTCATTGAAAGAAGAACCCAAACTCAGTAAATGAAAACAGAACACACTCACCAAGCCAATCAGCAACAAATTTGTTGAGCAAGTCCACAACGATAATTGAGAACATATCTACCAAGCATGATAGAAAAACAACCTAAGATGCTCTTGTGTCAAAGTTGGATTGGTATTTATGGGTTGATATGATGTTGGAATGAGTTTACTAGCATTGATTATGCCTAGAAGGTTGGATGTATTGATGTTTTTTGGATGCCATTTTTTATCATGTATGTTTTTACTTTATGATAGTATCTTGGATTTTTTATTATCATATTGAATTTGGTGATTTTGTTCTTATATTTATGCATAATTTCCTTGGCTTGCTTTTTCTTCCATAGGTGGAATGTTTGAGGATTGGAGGATATTTGTCTTGAGATATTGGTCACCTTAGTTTTATCACTATCTTAAAAGAGCACAAGAGCATGTTGTAGATTTGTGTGGTTACTTGTAAGGCCATTTTATGTATTGTGTTGAAATATTAGGATATATTTAATTTGGGTGCTACTTTGGGTTAATTATTCAATGTTGGGGAAATATATTTAATGAAATGGAAACTTAGTACCTAATATTGAATATGAGGTTAGTTGTATTTTACTCATGTGGTTTTACAGTACATGGTTTTACTGTACCATTGGGTGTATTTTGGGTAAACTTGATTCTATAAAAGGAAGAACATGTTTGCGGTTTGGGTTGATTGGTTGAGTGGGATTACATTATTAATTATTTTTAAAGAGGTCATATGTGAAGCAAGGCATGTGGCATGTGTAGATTCAAGTTTGGACACATGGAGGATGCATATGAGAGGCTTGATGTTTCAAGGGTATTGAGTGTAAATTTGTTTATCTTTATGGATGAATATTACGATATAGATACTTTTGAAGGTTGATTTATTCCCTAATGATGGTTTTCCTAGAGTATTTTTTGTGTTTTCTTATGGTTTGTCTACTTGATCATTGTACAGTGGTTATTTTTAAAGCTTGTATGCATTCTTTCCTTTTACGACCCATGTACGAAATGGATCAAAGACAAAGGGTATGAAGCATTATATTTGAACATTGGTAAAGGACTTGATAATTATTTCCAAGGGATCAATGGCCCACTCTTTGTTAGTTTGTGGTAACTGATCAAGGAAGTACTATACACTCATCATAATCCCTTTGTAGGGTTTGCACTCAGGTTAGGCACCGAGCATGGATTTGGGGGTGGAAACCCCCAATATAATCAAGGGTGAAAGCCATAGACTATCAAGGGTTTGAGGGAAATAGCCCCCGAGAAGAAAAAAAATGGGGTTATTTATCAGCTATATATCTGGGGGCTGACATGTTGTAATTATTCTAGCCCTAATTTTGTAAGCAGCAAACATCTTATATAAAATGGCTTAGGGTTAGGGATTTCAGAATGTGTGATGAGATGGTAGCTTCTTGTAGTAGTATTGAGATGTAAGGGATTATAGATTTTAATCAAGTTGTAATCATTGGATAATAAAAATATTGGACTTGATGTTCGGTGGACATAGCTGAGGGATTAGGTGAATCACATTAAATCTTTGTCTCTTGTGTTCTCTTCTGTGTGTTTTATTATTTTCTAATATTGGATATATTTGCATGTAATTATTATTTATGTCTCGTTAATCCTAACACTCTTGACTTCCTTGATCCTCTTGTTCTTCCTCGTAATCTTTACATGATAACCTATATTCAATGACCTGCAATCTCCAAAGTACTTCATCTACTTCATTGTCTTTCCCTTTAGCATTATTTTGGCCTTTTCTAGCTCAAGTTGTGTGAGCTCCCCTTTGGTCAATGGAATTTGTCTCTAATACCAATAAAATGCAAATTAAATCAAGAGACTAAATAGTAGCTTGCAAAAAACAATAACAATAATCAATAATAGACTTGACAAGAGAAAAATCAATTACAAGTGTTGTCAAATATAGAAAGATATTATACTCTGATTTCTTCATATGCTCCCAAAATATACGAAAGATATTGAACAAAATACACAACAGTGTGAAACTCTACTTTTTCAATTCTCAAAGCCAAAAACAAACCAAGACAATATCATTTGTTATAAGAGAAAACACAATTATTATTTTTTTCTAAAAAGGTATATTTTGCAAAGCCAATTATAGCTAACCATTAGCTCCATGCTTGACATGTGGGAAATGGAAATTATGTGAGATGTCATGCATCACAACAATGCATGTACCTTTCCATAAATGTTGATGCATTTTTTGACCAAATGCAAAATATAAGTGCACAACCCAATTAGGTCACTCTTTCCACCATACTTCTAATCTATACCAAAACAAGATCTTTTTAATATGGTATGAACATTGAAATAATCATGGAAAAGGGCTTGTTTTTTATTGTTACCAGTACCTTCAAACAAATATATTTAAAATGTGGAAGCATACACAAGTCATATCAACTATTTCACAAAATGATAGAGATATTTCATCTCATCGAAATGTAATGACTACATGTGCATCAAATGAATTCATTAAAATTCTTTAAAAAATTTCAAACAAATGCAGTTGGCAAGCATTTAAATAGTTTGCACATATTGTATTAGTATCCTTCCAACTTGTGCTAGCTACATCTAACATGAGATATTTACAAAAAATCATTGACATACACAAAAGTATTATAAAAAGTGGAATTTTCTTAGGTGTTAAAATTGTAAGTGCCTTGACAAAAATGTATGTAGTATGTTAAAACACAGACAAGGTACATAAATTGTTTTTAAAATCACCCTTCAAATAAGTGATCTTATGGACTCTATTATTACAAGTTATGTAGAAAATGGTGTTCTTAATGAGGCTTCAAGAAAAATTTCCTCTAGAATTTTTTGCCTTTTGAATTTTCAACCTCAATTAATGGTATTTTCTCTTGTTTCTTTATTATTTTTTATTACTTCAAAATCAACAATTTACTCTAACACATATTATTCATGTTTCTTATGTCCAAGATGACAAAAGGTAGGTGTATTTGATTTTGACCCTTGTTATAAGAAATTTTTTTCTAATAATTGCAAAAATGAATTCCTTTCAAGAAAAAGTAACATGGACTCTCTGTAGGGTCATTTAGATACATTTTCATTTATACATATACTTTGCTCTGTTTTACTAGTACTTTGTTGTCTATATTTCTACATTGCTTCCTTCATTACTAGATTGTTTTTTGAGTGTATTAAGAAGATAAATAAATTGTTACCATTGATGTCAAGACCCTTGTACTAGTTTAATGTTTGCACTAGTTGGTTATCTATGTGTTGATAGTGTGCAAATTAGATTCATTTTATGCAATTTATTTTTGGTAATGGATTATGATAGATGTCTTTGTTCTAGTTGTTGAAATCTATAATATTTGGTGAATGTAGTAGAGTGAATTCTTGGATGGATATATTTGGCCACTATATTTCAAAGTTATTCTTGGTATCCCTACTACTTGAGCACTCATGCAATATATCTAATTTTTTTGTATCCTAGTTATATTTAGTTTATGGATAGGTTCTATCTAGCTCTATTCATTAGTTGGTTTGGATTTCTTATAGATCAAGTCATGGACTCGTTTGTGGTGTTCCACGAGTTCCAATATACACTTATCTCTTAGTAAGTATTCCATGAAATGTGACATATCTTTAGGTTCTATGGTAATGTGGTATAAAGTTATCATATGTATGATCTATCCTTTATCTAGTGCACCTAGCATGTTAAACCATATTGTAATATATACTTTTAACTTAAGCTGACATGTTTTGTGGCTAGACTAACATATGTATTTATTTTATCAAAAGTATATATGTGTGTTTATGTGTGTTTATGTATGTAGAAATCATTTTGTAGATCTTATATAGAGAGTATGTGAGTTTTTTAAAAGGACTATGATGTGAGTGTGATTATGCATCATTAGTTGTGAATTGTGTAAGAAAAAATAAGAAGAGATTTTTTTAGTAATTAGGTTTTATGATTTTACCAATTTAGTAAAGTTTTTGAAAATTATTTTGGAATAACTGATTCATCCCTTCTCTCAGATATTCAACTTGTTCATCATAGTTTACATATCAAAATTGAGGGTTACTATTAGTAGGAACTATTATGACTATAATTCATTTTTGGACTATGCCTTTAGTGTATGTACCTAGAGAAAATACTTATCTAACTAGTCTTTAGATAATTAGGTGCATGGCCTATCTTTTCATTTTCCTTGAAGGTAATTGTATGGTATACATTTTCATCTCAATTTTTTTATTAGGATAAAAATCCATCATACTCAAGCAAAGAATATGGATTTAAAAAAAATAAAGGTGATGTGTATAGAGAATATCAAAATGTTCACATTTTTAATAGGTAGTCAACTAAGACAAAAAAATCATTTTATCTAGTTAATAATAGAGGATCTCAATAACATGGAAAAATTATACATCAACAAGTTGGAGTCCTTGCACCAAGATCTAATTTGAAAGAAACTTTCTCAAGGCCATTAAGAACCTATGAATGCTTCTGATGTAAGTTTTTAAGGCCTTATCCATCGATGAGTTTTATTTCATTTAAAATTCATAGTCATAATGTTTTTGTGTGTGTTCAAATGAAAGAGAATCATTTTCACCCACTCTAATTCCAAGTGTTATACTCAATTTGGATACAAGAGTGTGGAAAATTGCCGAAGGTTGATGGACTCAAGGTGATATTATGCCCTTAAAGGATGTGTATATAAAACTATCTATGTACATTAGATAACTCAGATGTATAAATTCTAGAATCAATGTACTTAGAGAAGTCATACCAAAAGTCGAGCATAAAGATGTAACCAATGTATGGAGCATGGTTCTATTTATAAACCCTAAAAAATTAAAGAAATTTAAAAAGTTCAAAGAACTTATTGTTAAGTGTGTGATGAAACAAAATAGGGTATGAGAGGCAACTGCTAGCATAGATTATCTGATTATGAGTCTCACACCTATTTAATTTCACATATTTGAAGAAAGTTTGATGCACTAGGATCGAGGAGGTTCATGCACTAAGAGGATGCAAGGATTCCTTCACTTGGGGAATTGAAAGATGATTAGATGCAAGGTAGAAACAAGAAATGTAAGATTGGAAAGGTAAATGAAGTATTTATCATACAAACATATCTATAATTGGATATATTATTTCATAAATAGATTTGAGAAATTAAAACAATGAATGACTCATAATCCAAATTGCAACCCAAAATAGCAAGTACATGGGACATCTAAGGGTTAGTAATGAGTAGGAAGTATTGGTGAGTCTAACTCGCCTCCAAGGAAAATATGATGAAACTTTAGTCAACTAGAACTCTCTTTCATATTGTCATGTAGCTATCTTCATCGTTGTGTCACTTGTCACCTACACAGAAAATGGGAAAAAAAGGTTTTGGGAAGGGGTTCACCTTGGTCAAGCCCCTAAACCTTGATATTTAATAGAATTATGTGAAATGAGAAGGAAGAGTGTTATTAGTAGCAGACGCTTGATATGGGATAAAAATTCTTAGACCTTGACTCAATGTAAATGTTGCTTTAAATGAGATAACAATTGTTTTAGATTAATACAAAAATAGGTTTTGAGGGGACCTGAAACCCCTTACAAAAACAAAAGATAAGTGATAAGGATCACCAAGTTTTACAAGGACCTTAAACAAAAGCCAGGTTTTATAGGGACCTAAAACCAAAAAAAGTACTAAACATGGTTCAAACCCAGGTCTTACAAGGACCTGGAACCTAGAGTTAATATAGAAAAAAAGTTGGAAATGACAAAAAAAATAGAAGACTAGAACCAACAACTTGACCAGGGACCAAACACCTACAAACTAGACTAGAAACTAAATTAGATCTTTAATGAACTTAGCTAACTCCTTGCCAGCCTCTACAGTACTCTAAAGGATGTCTTTTGTAGCAAAACCAAGTGCTTCAACACCAGCTTTCTTCATGCTATGTCTTGTTCTTTTGCTCAGACCACCTAAAATCTTGGCCGCAACAACATCAGGTGACATGATCTCTGCATTACTCTTTTCTCCCTAAACTGGTAATGGCAACAAATAAGCTAGACATCACCATCTCCATTTTTTGCCCTCTTTCTTTAACCAGTTGTCAAAGTTCCATTTCATAGTTGTTTAATTTCTTAGGGATATTTCCAACTTGATTTTCTAGTTGGATTCTCTTAATTTTTTTCTTGATCCAGATCTCTCTAGATTTTGCCCATTTTTTTCTTTAGAACAATTATTTCTTTATAGAGCTAGGAGTTCACTTGGAGGGAAGCGTCCACTTTCAACTTGGATTTGTGAAGGAAAGATAGCTTCACCAAATTATTTTCATCTCCAACCTCTTCATCAGACTTTTTCCTAGAATCATTAGTAATTTCCTAGGTTTCCTTGAGATGGAGTTGATCATCAATATTTAAACCCTTTTGTTCAATTATCTCCCTTTGATTCTCCTTGCCCGGGCACTGATCTTTAATGACTAGGGATTTTCCTTCATCATTCTTCTCTATTTTAATGTCCATTAGGCTCTCAACGTTAGTAATATCCATTTTGGTGGGTATAGGTTGTTCACTTTAGTTCCCATCATTCTACCCCGAGGCTTCTGAGATCATTTTTTACTCCAATTTCCTTTCTTTCCTACTTTCCCTCTCATTATTAGCTACTGAAATACCCCTACTTCTAGAGTACTCATCCAGGTTAGAGCTAAAATCCCCTATTTGCATGTTATCCTCATCATCTGCACTTTTCTCAAACTCCATAGCTTCCTCATAATTTTTCTTCTTTTTCTCCCTCTTAATCTCCTTCTTTGTGCCCTTACTATCACTAAAACCCTCCTCGATTTTAACCTTATTATTTTTTAATTTTCTTAGCACTTATCTTTTGATGAGGCTTGCTACCTTTACTACATTATTTCTACATCAACCCTCAATTAATAAAATAAGACCTTCATGGAGCACAAGTCTAGATTCCTTCTTCCTATGGGCCTGAAGACTATGAAGCAGAGAGAACTTCAAATAAAAAGGGAATGAAAGCCTATCTTTATGGTGGAAATGGTTTAAAAACACAAAATAAAATTTATGCATCCTTTCAGATCTTTCATTTAGAATGAAGTATTTACAAATGCAAGATAAGACATCTTACCAAATTACCTTGATCCAGGCCAGCCTTTTCTCCTCGACATCATTTTTTGGAAATTTCTTGAATGTTGCATTCGATATGTTTGTTTCCTTTTTGAGTTTTAGCCCCCCCATTGTAAGACCAGTAATCTCTGCAATAAATTCCTCAGTCAAATTCATTGTTACCCCATGAAGAGTAACCCTTTCCTTCATCTAACTCTTGAAGAAATAATCAGTGATATGAGGCTTGCAGCCATGTAACTTCTCAATGTATGTCATCACTTTTCCCTTCTGGAGTATCTCCCACACCATAGATGTTGCCTTCCATTCCTTACAAGTAGGTGGCTCTTACTTCCTTGGTTCTGCACCCATCGTGTAGCCTACTCTGCAACTTTTTTGAAAAATGGTAATTTCAACTAAGAACAAGGTATGTCTAATCTCAATAAAAAATTTCACCCTTAAAATGTGCCAAGTACTTTTGATGATGACACAATGGTACCTCCTATAGATATGCAAACAAGTCACAATAAAACCATCACTTGTCATTATAATTCACTCAATCTTATGCAATCTTTCCTTCAATAGCATTATTCATATCATTATTAATAATTGCCATCAGCTCACTCTCCTTGTTGAGGTAATCACGCCAAGTCATCTTTTCATCCTTATTGACTGCTTTATTTTTTATCCAATTAGCCACTTTGTTGCCTTCACAAAATATATGGGTTATAATAACTTTATCAATTCTTTTAATAAAATCTTTAATTTCCATAATGTTGCCATCAATACTCCACTTAGTCGTACCCTTGTTATTCAATATATTCACAATATTTAAAGAGTCCCCTTCAAGCCATAAATTCCTATATCTAGATTCCACTACCATCCTAACAATATACAAAGTCATTGTAGCCTCATCTTTATGACTAGTTGAGTGGCCAATAGGAATAGCAACAATATCCACCACTATAATATAATGGTCTCTCAAAACTCCACCACACCCCGTTCTTCCAGGATTCCCTTTAGCAGATCCATCAAAATTAGATTTCAACCAATCCAAAGGAGGATATCTCCACTTCACATGTTATCTCTAGTCATCCTATTTAGTATTAGTTCCTTTATCATTCATAGGATTTCTTATTTGAGCTTCATCGCTGTTTTTATTCTGAGATCTAAAATTCTCTTTAATGACTCTAATAATATTTTGACCCACAATCCACTCAGGAGTTTCTTTATTTCTAAAAATTCTATTGTTCCTTGCTTTCCAAATACCCCAACAAAGATGGGGAAGATAAATCTTCATGAGAAAACCAATTTTGGCTCCTTTAATAGGACAAATCCAATTTTGAAAGAAGTCATCAATATTATTAGTCTGAACCCACCAAATATCCCAATATTGGAGGAGGGAACCACAAACATTGTGGTTAAATCTGCAATTCATAAAAAAGGTGATTCCTATATTCCAAATCCATCTTACAAAGACAACATCTATTCACTAAGTAAATACATCTTTTTTGCAAATTATCCAGGGTTAAATTATTATTTTTTGATAGGTAACATTATGGATTTTATATTGATGTTATAATGAGAAATTACAATATTTGAAGTATGGCCAAATACCTTACTACTATATATCTACCCATCCCCAAGGGCATACATTTTTCAATTACAAAATTTACAGAGTATTAACACCTTGCCAAAAGCACAGTCCACCTAAACCGAATAAAACTTACTAGAGAAAAAATATAAAGGTGCACACATGCTATCCCCGATAACCTCCACCATCTTCCTATAGCTAATCCTTGAACTAATGAGCCACTTCATCATGTGTGAATATTGGTATAGAGCGATCATCTAACATAGAATACGGCCTTGGTATCCCCTGCAGAATCCAACGATGCTTATTGTTTCTTTCTCCTGCTTCTTCAAGTAATGAAGCATCCACCCACATACCCTTTGCTGAGGATTCTCCCCCCTCCAGTCAATTCTTATTCACGAGCTGACATGATGTAGGGGCTACCCTAGAGCTAGCATTCTCTTATGCCGTGTAGCCTTAATGAAACCTCACTTGCTCATAGTCAACACCCAAATCCTCCCTTACAGAAAGTCCATGATCTTTATCCAGCCTTGCTCTTCCTTTGGGACATGTGCTCCTTTTGGATTTATAGAGGACCAAACTACCAGGGGCTAAACAAATGATTCCCCACCACCAATAAATCTCCAAGGCTCCTCTCCCATCTCTATGCCCACTCCCAAAATAGCTCGTTCATTTATTTCTCCCAACCCCACCAACCACTGTGTATCATCACAAGCTACAACTACCTGACATACTTCCTCCTTCATTTCACCCACCATTAGTGCTAGTGCCAAAAATGGAGACGCCATGTCCAAGTTTGATCATCACTTCCAATATTCATCCAAGTACTCTGGTCCAAACATCTTCTAAACGCCTTCCATGAACTCTGAATCATCGAACACGAATATGTTCTTAAGGCAACGAACAATAATTTTTCCCTCATAAGTTTGTGTCTAGTACTTTGAGCCCAACGCATTATTTGCCTCCATTTTTTATGCCTTTGAAGAAAAACTCTATGATTTGCCTTGTCTTCGTGCTTAATTTTACTTGTTTCAAATATTTAGGAAATAAGCCGAGATATGATATCACAATCTAACATGCGCAGAAGACTGGGATCTCTAAATTTCATAAAATGATAAATGTCATCAAGGGTGGAATCATGGTGTCTTTCCCAAGTGATCAGCAAGGATAAAATTTTAATTTTTAAATTGGCCAATTCATAATATTTTCTCTCTTTAATCTAAAACAAGGAGTTGAAGGTCCTCAAATATTTCATTCTGAGTTCCCATAGCTGCATTTGTGCCCATGTTAGCCAACATGTTTGCCTCCCTATTTGCTTCTCAATATGTGTGGGAAACCTTGAAATCTTCAAATTCCATTAACATTCCTTTGAACTGTTGGATATATTTTATCGAGTTGCCAAGCTTCCAACTTCCCTTTCTTTATTATGTTAATGATTATCTCTGAGTCCCCTTGCAGATGAACTCTTTGAATGCCCAATTTAGCTCCTAAAATAATAGAGTCTTTTGTTGCACAACATTTTGCCACATTGTTCTTGTCATCATTCAAACATTTGGCCACAAAGGCAAGATTGTTGCCCTTATGATCTCTTGCTACACAACCACACCTGAGACCCCCAGGTTTCCCCTAGCAGCCTCATCAAAGTTTATTATTCCTCTAGTGGTGTCCAACATACCTTTTCCCTTTTCAGAATAGGATTAACCCTACCAAGCCCATGAGCAGGCCTATCTAGAGTTAAAATTTTATTTTGAAGCATAGTCTAGAAGAAAATATTGATGTTAGGGATTAGACCCTTAATCCAAGCTCTAGTTCACATGGGGGAGTTGACCTTATCCTCAGATCTAAACATAGAAGAGACCTTGAAAAAACCACTAGGTTCAATCCCCCACACCATTGAATCCTCCTGATTAGGATAAAGGCTACAAACATTATGAGAAAAATGAATGCTGGAAAAACTTTGATTAATCTCAGCAATATTTACCCAACCATTGGCAGACTAGTAATTCTCCACAAAATCCCTAAATACCTATTTATATCTTTCTATAGAATTCATTTCAACAAAATCATTCACCAAAGGGTGATCCAAAAGCCACTCATCTTCCCAAAATGTGACTTTACATCCATTTCCAACTTTCCACTTACAGCCTTTATTCAAAATATGTTTAATGCCTTGGACAACACCCCAAATAGCAGAAGAACTAGGGATAATTGGGTAGAATAAAAAGTCATAAATAGAAGGAGCATTATAAAGGTACTTATGTTTCCAAATTGAGCTCCATTCCTTATCATCGTGGTACACTCTCCAACCTTGTTTGGCGAACAAAGCTTTATTCATACTTCTAATAGATCTTACACCCGAACCTCCTTCCTTCTTAGATTTACAAACCTTTTCCCAAGCTATCAGAGTCATTCTCTTTTTTTTCCTTTGTTCCAGACTGTAAGAAGTTCATTTGAATTTTATCAATTGCATCTGCAAATTTAGCTAGAATTCTAAAAATACTTAGAGCATAAGTTAGGAGGCTTTGAAGACAAGTTTTAAGAAGAGTAACTTTACCGGCTTGACTTAGCATATTACCTTTCCATCCAGCTAATTTCTTATTGAATTTCTTAACTAGATCCTCCCAAAAAGTTTCAGAAGGACTAAGCCCCAAAGGAAGGCCTATATAGGTACTCGGCAATGAACCTATAAAACACCCAAGTATATTAGGAGTATTGATAAAGAATAGAGAGCTCTTATCCAAATTTATCAACTGCCCAAAGATAGTTGAATAAAGATTTAGAGCCTTTTTCAAACATCTAGCCTCCCTAACATCAACTTTTCCTAAGAAAATGGTATCATCCACAAATTGTTCATGAGAGAAAATAAGAGGATGTGAAGTAGGTCTCACACCTTGAATTTCCCCTCTCAAAACCATCTTACCAATATAACTGCCAAGGCTATCAGCCATAATAGTAAAGAGAATAGGTGAAATAGGATCACCTTGTCTCAGCCCCCTAGAAGGAATAAAAAAATCAAAAGAACTCCCATTGACTAAAACAACCAGAGAAGAGGTAGAGACAAGCTGAAGAATTAGCTTGATAACAGAATCATTAAAACCAAAGGAAAGTAAAACCTTTTGAAGAAAACTCCATTCTACTCTATCATAAGCTTTAGCAATATCCACTTTCATAATAAAACCCTAATTATTGGACAAAGATAAATCGTGGCTATTTTCATGGACAGAAATAATAGAGTTCAAAATTTGCCTTCTAGGAATAAACCCATTATTTTGCTCAGAGATCAGATTAGGAAGGATACCCAATAACCTCAAAGTAAGAACTTTAGAGATGATTTTGTAAATCAAATTCCAAAGGCTTATAGGTCTAAAGTGTTCAGGGGAATCAGCTTCATGCTTCTTTAGTATGGGACAAAGAAAAGTAGAATTAATCTCCTTTAGCATTCTTTTAGCTCCAAAGAATCATAAAAGGACATCACATAAGATATGTTTTCATCATTATTGTTGATGCTTGCCACAAATGAAGGATGTTGGTGGGATGAAATGCCTTGGATTTTTTAAATTCTTGATTTTTCCTTGAATGGTTGAACTTAAATGAATGTTTGATTTTATGCTTGAACATAAATTTCCTTATAGATGGACATTAATGGTTACCAAAATAAGGGAGCTAGCCTTCCTCTTATACCTCCCCAAAACTTGAAGGAGGCTAACTAGAATTAAGAATCTCACTAAAATCCCAAAACCTTTCCCCAATTCAAATTGGGACACACAAATCCCCTATGGTGACACTTCATGATCTACCATTAGGATGAAGAGTATGTTTTTTCTCCTTATGGTTTCTCTCTTCATCGTAACGATGGATCATAAAGTGTGATCCCAAACGTAGATGAAAAAATACTCACAACTAAATCTAAAAGCAAAAATCAAATATTTATTATGGATTGCAGAAATCTATTCTCAAATAAAATATTGTTATTTTCAAATCATTAAAAGAAATGCATTGAATCAACTAAAAAGCTATAAAAAAGAATAACTATTTAGAAACTATTTTCATTTAGTTTCTTCACCAATAACATTAAGAACTAATAAACTTGACAAATATTATATTATAATTTTCAAATTATTAAAAGAAATAAATTGAATCAACTAAGAAGTTATCTAGGAGAATAATAACATTGACAAAATATAATTTTATTCTTCTTAAATTATTTGAGGCAAATTGTGAGAAATATCTTTAAGAAATTGACAAACATTTAACATAGGTGTTCAGTAAAATGGTCCAAAACGGAAGGCAAAAAATCAGTCCACCAATCTTGGAGTGCATGTACACCGTACAATACTTCCATGGGAAAACTGCGCCATCTTAGATATTTCTTTTTCAAAAAGCTGCTTGAGACCAAATGTCAAGAAATAAAATGATCGCCTCATTATGTGTAATTAAGTCAAATTCCCTCGAAAGTTAGCTCACTAAAACATCTCCACGTGGCGAAAGGAGGATCCACTTCAGAGCTTAGCCGGCTTTCCAGTACCTACTGACACGTCACACCAACTCCATGATGATGATCCCATGCATTTGATATGTATGTATGTATGCATGCATCATGGGCATCCGCCAAAAGCACGTGAAATTTTTTAAAGTAAAATAGTCCACAGCCTTCACGTGATGTGCAGAGGCTGCAACCTTCACCCCATACAAATGTCTCGTTGTTAATATTATTGTAATTTAATTTTATGAAGTTTTAAATTTTTTGACCTTTTTACTATGAAATATGATCACTTTTCCCTACGTGCTCTGCCATGAAGATAAGATTACAATGTTTTGGAAGGGAAATTAGATTTCTTGATTTTAGTGTTTTTTGAATCCTCTTCCTTCTATGAGAGAAATTCTTGATGTAGACATAATCTTTTATGTATATAATAGGGAAATTAGGTTTCAAATCTATAACTAATGTTTTTCTTTTCAAGAGTTTAATGGACCAACTTACATTCGTTTGTTAGTTTTTAGTCTTATAATTAGTTTTTTTAGTCACTTGCATAGATTGCTTTATGGATTATCAATTTAATAAATTTAGTTGTTCAATCTTGTTAGTAATTGCAATATATAAAGGGAAATTAGGTTTCAAATCTATAATTTGTGTCTTTGTCTTCAAAGAATTTAATTGGTCAATCTATATTTGATAATTAATTTTTAAATCCATATAGGGAAATTAGGCTTCAAATCTACAATTTGTTTCTTTATCTTCAAAGAATTTAATTGTTCAATCTAGATTTGATAGTTAATTTTTTAATTCATATAGGGAAATTAGGTTTTAAATCTAAAATTTGTGTCTTTGTCTTCAAAGAATTTAATTGTTCAACCAATATTTGATAGTTAATTTTTTTAATCTTAGAATTAGTTTCTCTTAGCTACATGAATTGTTTAATTTTCTATAAATTATTAAAAATTTATTTAGTTATATTATCTTGTAGTTGTTCAATGTATAAAATAAGTATGTTTTGTGGTTGTTCAATGTATTGGCTTAGTTAATACTGTAAGTTTAGTTAGGTGCATTTATTAATTTGTGATTTAGTTAGTAGGTTATTGTGGTTGAACTATCATATTATTGAGGAAGTAAAAATTGTTTAATATTTAACTATATGTATTATATTTGTATAAAATAAATTATTGTTTTAGAAATTGTGAGTGCAGTTTAAATGACACTCTTGAATGATGTGATACAAGTCTATTAAATAAATGATTTTGAATCCAAATTTAAGATCATGCATATTTTCTAAAGCTACTAATAGAGCTAGTGGATCAATTGAAGAATGAGGTAAAAACTAGTAAAAATACATGATTTACACTTATAAAGTATAATTTTAACCCACAATGAAAATAAAAAGATTAATTATCTAATTATCGTGTAGAATCAAACATTGTTGTTTGTAGTGCCTGCCCCTAGTTCACATTTTTGCTATCATTGCTTAACCCTTTTTAGGCCAATTTTATGTTTGATGATTATTTAGTGTTTTTAGTTTTCGATGATGATTAGTTAGATGGATTATTATGTGTTTTCTTATGGATACTTACCCCATACTTGCATGTGTATGGTGTGCATGTTTGTTTTCTTTATGTATGGCGTCTCTGATGTGGTTAAGGAAGGGAGTCATAGTCACCTGCTAGTCGGGATCTACATGATGCACCACTTCTTGCCATTGCCTGTGTAGCTTAGAATATTGTGTTTGTACATGCGTGAATTTTATGCAGGTTGCAGGTACCGGGTATCGACTTCCCTGAATTGCCAAGATGAGCGTACCCTATCGCATTATCTCAATGGTAAGAGAGGGGAGATAAATTCTTAAGTCCAAACCCCAACCCTTTAAGCCATTGTCCTAATTAAAAATTAGGACAAGTATCTAAGTCAAGTACCCTCTGAATGCGTCAAAAGACATTAATTCGTGATTATAACCCTTTGTTTAATTTGGTATGTGTTTTTCTATGATGGGTTTTTGTATGTTGTTTTATGAGTCTTTCGTGTATTTTCTATTAATTAAGTATAATTAAAAGATTAATTAATGATTTAATTTAATGGAAAAATTATTATGACATTTTAATATTTAATCATATTTAATTAATTGAGAAATTAATTAAATAAAAAGAATTAATTTTGGAGATAAAAGTTTTAGAACGTGATAATATTTATTTAATTTAATAATAATATATTTAGAGTTCATTTTTAAATAAATGCTAAATATTATTGTTATTTAAGTTAATTAAATATTTTATCAATTAAAGTTTCTAAATAAATTAAAAGTGGAAAAGATATTAAATTATTAAAAAGATTCTACATTGCATGATGTGTGCATGAGTTTAAAATAAAAGAAACTAATTAAAAAGATAAAGCGTGTGAACTTAATAATGTTATTTTAATTTCATTAAGTGTGCATGAGATTAAAGTAATTAATTAATTAAAAATAGAAGTCAAGTGGAAAATTAAATAAAGTTATTTAATAATTTATTTAATGTGCATTAAAAGATTAAGCAAAGATAATAAAAGTTAATTTGAAGTTGGTCTGTGAGCGAGGAGTCCTCTTGGGTGAACGCACAATTAGTGCCTCGATTTGAGGAGAAAACTCCTTATCACAACTTTGGGGTTCATTTTTTAGGGACCGCAAATTTTGGAGACGACGGAAATTTGGAGACGAATTTGGGAGCAAATTTTGGAAAGGGAAATTTTAAGAAAGACTGTTAGAAAGAAGTCCTTGGATAGAAGCAAATTCTTCCGCAAATCTTTTGGGTGTTGCAATTTTAGCATTAGATCCAGGTAGGTTCTTATGTTTTGAATCGTATAGTTAATTACGCTATTTAAATAATTATGTCTTCTTCGTGCCTATGGATTGTAAATCTGAATTCTCTGTGATAAAACCCTTAAAACGTTTCAATATTGTAAATTGTTAAATACTAGTCAATGTCCTCTGCATGCGTAGAAATTGGATAAGTAATCAGAAACCCTTGTTACTTAGATTAAAGGAATTAGAAATTTGATTTGGAAAGGGATTGAAATTGGAAATAAAAATCTTAGATTGAAAATTCGAATAATTGAAAGTGTTTCCTCCATCAGAGTATATTTGCAAATTATATAAATAAAATAAAATCAAAATCAAAATTTTAAAAAAAAGTTAATTAATTAAAATAAAATAAAATTATATATATATATATATATATAAGAAATTATTTGTAAAAGGGATTTGTTGTGGGAATGAAAATTTAATATAATAAAATAAAAGTTATTTATATATTTTACACACATTTTTATTGAGGAAAATTTTGTTTTTTTTTAAAAAAGTTTCTATAATAACTAAAATCTAAAGTAATAAAAGTAAATAATATATATACATATCCTTATACATTTGGGGGTGAAAATTGTTTAAAGTTTTAATTTAAAACAAATTTTTAAAAAATTGCAAATAATAATATAAGACACATAAAACATACCTCCCATTGGTCGACAGCCAGCCTGTAATCACAGGGTATGTACCTGCGATGCGTATCATTAAATGGCCGCATGGCTATGTTATTAAGTCGGTAGCTTGCGATTTCATTAAATCGCATTTGTTTTTTTTTAAAGTGCTTTATATTTCAAAAGTGCTTTATACGTATAAGATATTTTGGAATGTTTAAAGTTTCTTTTTTTTTAAAAAACTTATAAATTTATTATGATTGTTATGTATTATTAATGTTTTAAAAGTTATATAATATAAATTTTTAATTAATATGATTTATTTATAAATTTAATTATTATTTAATAATTTTTATTAATAGATTTTAAATTGAAATTTATTATTAATTAATAATACTTTATTAATAAGTAAATCTTATTATTATTTGATAATATTTATTGATAGATTTTATTATTATTTGTTAATTTAAATATTAATGCACTTTAATATACTTTTTGTAATTATTAATTTATTAATAATTTTTGGTCAAATATTAATAAATTGATAATTAATGAAGATAGTAATATAAGTTTTTAGATCAATAATTATTAATTAATTTAATTAAAATTAGTTTAATTAAAGTTAATTAATAATGGATATTATTTGATAAAATTGTAGAATTATATTATTGATTTAAAACATGATGAGAGGGTGATTCAAGTTTCATTCGAATAAGTGAATGGGTCAACCTGTAGGGTTATCTAGAAATCTTTTGAACTTGAAACTAAAACTGAAACGTTACATTAACTCAACAATATATTATCAATCAAACCAAATTATGAGTTTATGATATGCATTGTCTATGCTTTGTGGTTTTTGGGGGGTTAGCTTAGTTTTTTACCAGTTTAGGTTGTTACCAGAGGCTCGAGGGTTATGCGATTGTGATGTTATGATGATTTGTTCTCGATCTTTCTAAACCCAACCATGGTGATGTGTGATATGCTCTATGATGGATTTTTTACTGGTTGTTATTGCTTTCCAGTTTCCTTGCATGAAGCCGAAGTGTATGCAATTGAGTTACTTGACTTAACCATTTTTGAGTCTCGGTCAGTCATATTTGATAACCATTTTTGGGTCTCGATCAGTTATACTTGGGTTACTTTCCATTCGCTTTGAGAGGATTGAAATGTTTGTTATGTTCTTGATGATGTCATGTGGTGACATGTTTTGACTTGACCATTTTGGAGTCTTCGATCAGTATTGTGTTTATTGTGGGATTTTTTTTAGTTGCTCGTTGGAGAACCGATGGATATTGTGATTTATCATTGATGCCCTTCAGTTGCTAATATAGAACTGTTGTGATCATATGATTATTATTTGATACTTATCAGTTGCTCATGAAGAACTGATGTAATTACTGTGGCTTATCTTTTATGATGTTTTTCAGTCGCTTGTATAGGACTGAGGTGATTTTATTATGATTCTTTGATTGAGATTTCATGAGCCTAGGGTAGGTTATCTATGTGTAGTGTCGAGAAGTGGCTTGCAATGGGGGTCAGAGCCCTAAGAGGTTGCCTGGAGAAACCCATTGTAAGTTGTTTTAATAAGTGATAACATTTACACTAAATGGGGATTAAAATGAACCTAATAAGATAATTGTATGTTCTCTCCCATGCCTTGAGTGCTAGTACAGACTAGGATGGGGTAGACAGAATGCTTGGTTGCGACCTTGCATTCCGTACTATGCCTTGTCAGTACGAGAGAATACTAGTGGCCGCAGGAACACAGGGGACCCGAGATTCCTAGGGGATTGCTCGGGTAACTTCCAACGTGATTTGTGCGATGACACTTTTCTCGCGGGAATGTGGGTTTCTCCTAATTTGATTTTTTCCTTTTTCATATCTTTTAATAAAAAGATTGGGTTTCTCTTATTTTCATTTTCTTTTCATATTTTATAATTACAATATTGGTTTTTCAAATTTGTTGGAATTAGAGTTAAAAGTTAAGAGTATTTCTTATGACAATTTCTCTCATAGCGCAATTACAACCTTATTCATAATTATTTTAGTTTTACACTTAGTAAGAGATTTGATCCCTCATAATGCATTAAGAACCTTTCAACATAATGAGAAGTCTAAAAATTTATGGACAAAGTTTTAATAGAATTATAGATTATATATTTGAATTTGGTATGTATTTTATCTCTATTGATTTTTTCAATTTTGATTATATAAAATTTGATTGATAAAGCTAATTATTTATGTTTATAAAAATATAGGGTCCATTTGGCAACGTGAATATAAAAATGGGAATACGAATACTTATTTTGGAATAGAAAATGGGGTTACGTATTCCTATTCTTGTTTGGTTCACCCATAATTTGATGCGGAATACACAAACTCAAAATTTTATATTCTCTAAAATAAAATAAAAATAGGAATAGGAATACGTATTCCAATTCCACCTATTTAGGTGGAATAGAAAATGCTAATTTTTGGGCCCAAATTGGAATACGTATTCCAATTTTATTCCTATTCCAATTTCGATTTGGTGCATCCAAACATATAATTCAAAATTTTAAGAATATACATATGCCTATTCCACTTGTATTCTCGGTGCCAAATGGGCCCATAAGGAATTTGAATTGTAAATTTTAAAGTTTTGTTGGTCACACACTTGATGGTTTTGAATGTGGGTCTACATACTTGATGGTTTTGAGTGTGGTCCTTGTGAATCACAACTTCAAAATTTGAAGACAACTTTTTAGACATTTTTCATTTTTTCTTTTAGATGTCATTTGTGACTTAACTTGCATTTTATTGCAATGGTTGTAATTGTATTTAAAAAGTTTAAATAGGAAATGTGAGAATCCAAGATCTAAATATTCTAGGTGAATTAAGTAAAACTTTATGTATAAATATTTTAATCTCTGATAAAGATTGTTGCTAGTTATGTTAGCAAAATAAATGCATTAAATTATGCAACATATCTCATCGATTGATTTGTTATTGTACCAAAAAAATAATTGTACCAAAAAAAAAAAGAATGGCTAGATGACTATCTTAGAATCAAGAATGTTATTGTTTGATGTTTACTTTTACTTTATGCAAATTTAAAAATTCTACTCATATTTTAATTGTATTGAAGGGGTAATGTCAAGGAGACATTGATTCAATGATTTGGTACAATGATTGAATTAGCATTGGCCAATTCCTTTATAAAAGTGTGGCATAATATAGAGAAGATAAAGAAACTCCATATTTAGTAGGATTTGTTAACTTAGATCTTGGCACTTGTTCCAAGTGATTATAAACAAAAAGTTATATCATTGAACACCTGTCCTTTTACTAGTTTCTAGCCTATTATTCAAGAGATATGACTTTGCTAGTAGTTTAAAAATGGGTGACCTTAAATTTAGAATTAAAACCAAAAGTTTGAATAGGCTTCCCCACACTATTTAAAAATATCATTTAAATTCTATTTTCAAAATTTCAAATATTTTTATTTATTAATAAAATTATGGTTAAAGAGCCTACAACATTATAATAAATTGTGAACCTCTTGTCTGAGAGGTCTTGGATTGGAGTCTACTCAAGATTAATAAATACTAATAATTTATATAACCAAAATAAACTAAAGATAAGATTAAAGCATCAACAACCAAATATAAATTAGACAATTTAACTCTTGAAAGATAAAATAACAAGATAATGTGTACATCAAAATACCTTCTATTAAAAAAATACTAAAAAGGTAAGAAACTTAATTTGCGTAACTTTGTACTTTTTTAAAAAAAATTTAAAAAATGTGAATTACAAAATTGCAGTTAGGACTGCAAGAAAATCAACAAGATACACAAAAACAACAAATGATGTTGCTATAGCAAAACTAGTACATAAGAAGCCACAGCTGGAGCAAAATAAGAAGCAACTGTATGCCAAATTCAATCCTATAGTAATGCAGTCATGTGATGCCTAATGTTAATCTCTTTCTTGCCAAGAAATTGATTAATCTGAGCCTTAATTTGTCGAATCTGAAAATCCAGTCTCAAATCTTTTTTAGCAGCAACCTGAAGCTGAGAGAAAAGAGATATCAAACAATAGCAAATGTTTGAATAAAGCCTTAAAAGTACAAATTCCAGATGATTACTATTGTGATTACTAAAAATTGTTGTACACCTTGTCCGCCATATATGGAATAATATAACCTGTCGCACGTCATCAACAATAATATTTTTATGTAGACCCACCCCTAGAAGAGCCTCTTTCCAACTTAACTTGTGATAAAAAATAGCAATCAAATCATTGAAAACAGAATTCCACTACTTCTTCACAAACAAGCAGTCCCAAAAAATATGTATCATGCGTAAGTTTGCACTTTTGATGTAGACCTAATGTTCATGTTTAGAGTTTTTAAAATCTTATGCCTATCTATAGTTCAATCAAGGTCAATTTTGTATTTTATTTTTATTTTTCTCTACATAGAGGTTATGTTTATTTTATTTAAGTCAGCCGTTTCTATGAAAATCTACCACACACACACACAAACACACAATTGTTAATATAGATCATATAATTAATGAACTAATAATATAAATGACCAATTTTAGAGTTTTCATTAGGTATTTTTGTTAGTTCTTTTGTTATCACTCTCAATCTTAACAATTACATGTAACACATAGAACAAATCACGTTTACTAGGATTTGCTATCTTGTCTATTTGAGAAGTGATTATGATTAAAAAAGGGTTACATGGTTAAACAATGTAACGCCCCACCAAGGGATCCAAAAGAATTAACCTAAAGTTTAACTAGGTTTGCTAAACATTTTTTTTTTTTAAAACAAGAAAGTATAACGTACACATCAAACACATAGTAGCGGAAGCAATAACATGTAATCAGCAACAAACATACATAACAGATTACATTCCTTAAGGATCCCATGACGTTGAGTCACATTTAATTTTAATTAATTCTAAGTCTAACAACTACCACATCCACAACATCCACATGAAAGAATAATTATAAAGTCCAATGTCCTTATAATATACATTTGTTTCGAATGCCCCTTGGCAAATTAATTTGGAATGCTCAATCATCCACTGTACATGTCACAGGGTATGAAAGGCTTAAAAGAATACACATAAGTAGAATTATAAAATACAACATCCTCCTTGGATCCATGATACAAGTACAATAAAATAAATGAAACTAATAACATACATTCAATACATCTATCAATCATAAAGGTATAACATCATAAAACAAAACTAACTAGATACGTGGTTCCTCCCAACCGTCAATAGCATCATTAGACCATCGTGGGCCCTAGCCATCCCCCACGCGTAACATCCCAAGCCATCGAAGAGATCATCGGTACTATCATAATAGGGATGTCACACCTAAAACATGCTACAACATATGCATAAAGAAATCTAACATACTAGAATAAAGCATAGGTAAACAACTTTATCTAAACATGATAAACAAGCATACCAAGAAGCTCCAGCCACGGTAGCAATGAGTGGATGGATCTCAAATGGTATGAGTAAAAAGCACTACCACCCAACCACGTGGAACCTAAATGGTCCACTCCCACCGTGCTGAGGAGATAGTCTCAAGTCCCAAATAGGATATCAAATCACATAATCACAAGTACTCTCTAAGTCCAGGAAATTCTAAAAGTATACTAACTCAAAGGTTCCAACACATAGATCGACATCTAGACCCAGAGGCACCACACAGACACGTAGGAAACCTACTATGCAAGCGAGAAAAGTGTCATCGCACAAATCACGTTGGAAGTTACCCGAGCAATCCCCTAGGAATCTCGGGTCCCCTGTGTTCCTACGGCCACTAGTATCCTCTCGTACTGACAAGGCATACTACGAAATGCAAGGTCGCAACCAAGCGTTCTCTCTACCCCATCCTAGTCTATACTAGCACTCAAGGCATGGGAGAGAACATACAATTATCTTATTAGGTTCATTTTAATCCCCATTTAGTGGAAATGTTATCACTTATTAAAACAACTTACAATGGGTTTCTTCAGGCAACCTCTTAGGGCTCTGACCCCCATTGCAAGCCACTTCTCGACACTACACATAGATAACCTACCCTAGGCTCATGAAATCTCAATCAAAGAATCATAATAAAATCACCTCAGTCCTATACAAGCGACTGAAAAACATCATAAAAGATAAGCCATAGTAATTACATCAGTTCTTCATGAGCAACTGATAAGTATCAAATAATAATCATATGATCACAACAGTTCTATATTAGCAACTGAAGGGCATCAATGATAAATCACAATATCCATCGGTTCTCCAACGAGCAACCAAAAAAAATCCCACAATAAACACAATACTGATCGAAGACTCCAAAATGGTCAAGTCAAAACATGTCACCACATGACATCATCAAGAACATAACAAACATTTCAATCCTCTCAAAGCGAATGGAAAGTAACCCAAGTATAACTGATCGAGACCCAAAAATGGTTATCAAATATGACTGATCGAGACTCAAAAATGGTTAAGTCAAGTAACTCAATTGCATACACTTCGGCTTCACGCAAGGAACCACGCATTTAGTTAGTTTTGTTTTATGATGTTATACCTTTATGATTGATAGATGTATTGAATGTATGTTATTAGTTTCATTTATTTTATTGTACTTGTATCATGGATCCAAGGAGGATGTTGTATTTTATAATTCTACTTATGTATATTCTTTTAAGCCTTTCATACCCTGTGACATGTACAGTGGATGATTGAGCATTCCGAATTAATTTGCCAAGGGGCATTCGAAACAAATGTATATTATAAGGACATTGGACTTTATAATTATTCTTTCATGTGGATGTTGTGGATGTGGTAGTTGTTAGACTTAGAATTAATTAAAATTAAATGTGACTCAACGTCATGGGATCCTTAAGGAATGTAATCTGTTATGTATGTTTGTTGCTGATTACATGTTATTGCTTCCGCTACTATGTGTTTAATGTGTACGTTATACTTTCTTGTTTTTAAAAAAAAAATGTTTAGCAAACCTAGTAAAACTTTAGGTTAATTCTTTTGGATCCCTTGGTGGGGCGTTACATTGTTTAACCATGTAACCTTTTTTTAATCATAATCACTTCTCAAATAGACAAGATAGCAAATCCTAGTAAATGTGATTTGTTCTATGTGGTACATGTAATTGTTAAGATTGAGAGTGATAACAAAAGAACTAACAAAAATACCTAATGAAAACTCTAAAATTGGTCATTTATATTATTATTTCATTAATTATATGATCTATATTAACAATTGTGTGTTTGTGTGTGTGTGTGGGAGATTTTCATAGAAACGGTTGACTTAAATAAAATAAACATAACCTCTATGTAAAGAAAAATAAAAATAAAATACAAAATTGACCTTGATTGAACTATAGATAGGCATAAGATTTTAAAAACTCTAAACATGAACATTAGGTCTACATCAAAAGTGCAAACTTACGCATGATACATTTTTTTGGGACTGCTTGTTTGTGAAGAAGCAGGGGAATTTTGTTTTCAATTATTTGATTGCTATTTTTTATCACAAGTTAAGTTGGAAAGAGGCTCTTCTAGGGGTGGGTCTACATAAAAATATTATTGTTGATGACGTGCGACAGGTTATATTATTCCATACATGGCGGACAAGGTGTACAGTGATTTTTAGTAATCACAATAGTAATCATCTGGAATTTGTACTTTTAAGGCTTTATTCAAACATTTGCTATTGTCTGATATCTCTTTTCTCTCAGCTTCAGGTTGCTGCTAAAAAAGATTTGAGACTGGATTTTCAGATTCAACAAATTAAGGCTCAGATTAATCAATTTCTTGGCAAGAAAGAGATTAACATTAGGCGTCACATGACTGCATTACTATAGGATTGAATTTGGCATACAGTTGCTTCTTATTTTGCTCCAGCTATGGCTTCTTATGTACTAGTTTTGCTATAGCAACATCATTTGTTGTTTTTGTGTATCTTGCTGATTTTCTTGCAGTCCTAACTGCAATTTTGTAATTCACATTTTTTAAATTTTTTTTAAAAAAGTACAAAGTTACGCAAATTAAGTTTCTTACCTTTTTAGTATTTTTTTAATAGAAGGTATTTTGATGTACACATTATCTTATTATTTTATCTTTCAAGAGTTAAATTGTCTAATTTATATTTGGTTGTTGATGTTTTAATCTTATCTTTAGTTTATTTTGGTTATATAAATTATTAGTATTTATTAATCTTGAGTAGACTCCAATCCAAGACCTCTCAGACAAGAGGTTCACAATTTATTATAATGTTGTAGGCTCTTTAACCATAATTTTATTAATAAATAAAAATATTTGAAATTTTGAAAATAGAATTTAAATGATATTTTTAAATAGTGTGGGGAAGCCTATTCAAACTTTTGGTTTTAATTCTAAATTTAAGGTCACCCATTTTTAAACTACTAGCAAAGTCATATCTCTTGAATAATAGGCTAGAAACTAGTAAAAGGACAGGTGTTCAATGATATAACTTTTTGTTTATAATCACTTGGAACAAGTGCCAAGATCTAAGTTAACAAATCCTACTAAATATGGAGTTTCTTTATCTTCTCTATATTATGCCACACTTTTATAAAGGAATTGGCCAATGCTAATTCAATCATTGTACCAAATCATTGAATCAATGTCTCCTTGACATTACCCCTTCAATACAATTAAAATATGAGTAGAATTTTTAAATTTGCATAAAGTAAAAGTAAACATCAAACAATAACATTCTTGATTCTAAGATAGTCATCTAGCCATTCTTTTTTTTTTTGGTACAATTATTTTTTTGGTACAATAACAAATCAATCGATGAGATATGTTGCATAATTTAATGCATTTATTTTGCTAACATAACTAGCAACAATCTTTATCAGAGATTAAAATATTTATACATAAAGTTTTACTTAATTCACCTAGAATATTTAGATTTTGGATTCTCACATTTCCTATTCAAACTTTTTAAATACAATTACAACCATTGCAATAAAATGCAAGTTAAGTCACAAATGACATCTAAAAGAAAAAATGAAAAATGTCTAAAAAGTTGTCTTCAAATTTTGAAGTTGTGATTCACAAGGACCACACTCAAAACCATCAAGTATGTAGACCCACATTCAAAACCATCAAGTGTGTGACCAACAAAACTTTAAAATTTACAATTCAAATTCCTTATGGGCCCATTTGGCACCGAGAATACAAGTGGAATAGGCATATGTATATTCTTAAAATTTTGAATTATATGTTTGGATGCACCAAATCGAAATTGGAATAGGAATAAAATTGGAATACGTATTCCAATTTGGGCCCAAAAATTAGCATTTTCTATTCCACCTAAATAGGTGGAATTGGAATACGTATTCCTATTCCTATTTTTATTTTATTTTAGAGAATATAAAATTTTGAGTTTGTGTATTCCGCATCAAATTATGGGTGAACCAAACAAGAATAGGAATACGTAACCCCATTTTCTATTCCAAAATAAGTATTTGTATTCCCATTTTTATATTCACGTTGCCAAATGGACCCTATATTTTTATAAACATAAATAATTAGCTTTATCAATCAAATTTTATATAATCAAAATTGAAAAAATCAATAGAGATAAAATACATACCAAATTCAAATATATAATCTATAATTCTATTAAAACTTTGTCCATAAATTTTTAGACTTCTCATTATGTTGAAAGGTTCTTAATGCATTATGAGGGATCAAATCTCTTACTAAGTGTAAAACTAAAATAATTATGAATAAGGTTGTAATTGCGCTATGAGAGAAATTGTCATAAGAAATACTCTTAACTTTTAACTCTAATTCCAACAAATTTGAAAAACCAATATTGTAATTATAAAATATGAAAAGAAAATGAAAATAAGAGAAACCCAATCTTTTTATTAAAAGATATGAAAAAGGAAAAAATCAAATTAGGAGAAACCCACATTCCAGATTTGTTTAGAGACGTTGGCGTTCAAATAAATGTATGTAGTCAAAGAAAGAAAACGAACAAAACGACCCTACTCATTGTTTGTAGTATGTACAACCTTCATGAAGTGACTTACAAACTTATTCGACGTCAACAACTGAAAAGGAATTCTGTCGTTTCCCTCGTCGAAGGTTTGGGCGGTTTCATCATGAACGTGGACCTCGTTTTCAAAGGCCTGCAACTCAAAAATTTATGGTCTTTAAAAAAACCACGTAAAGTTCCTACGGACATAATCAAAATTGGTTGTTAAGAGTAATGAGTAGGTCAAATAAATAACGTTTGGGATGAATGATGCCTGCTCTTGTTTGTTATACTTAATGATTGGAAAGTCAATTCTCTTAGAACTTTGACATAATTAGTTTCGTTATATATATTTATATATAGAAATGATATTTAAATGTTTTATTAAGGTTTTTCATCTCAATATGTATAGTACATCATTAATGTGTGTTTTTTGAGCATTTTAGATATAGGTGATGGTATGTTAGAATAAGAAAGTGTTAAGATTGAAAAATGAGTATGGATGATTATATTGTATATATGAAGAGTTCATGGTATAATTGATTTTAAGAGTAACAATTATATTTTTAAGAGTAACAATAATAAAATCTATTTTAATGATTTTTTATGTAGTGAAGTAGAAAGTCAATTATACTTTTAAGAGTAACAATCATACGATCTATTTTAATGATTTTTTATGTAATGAAGTGGAAAGTTGTATTAAACAATCAATTACAGAACACTACGTTAAGGTCTTGCAATCTACTTTTTTTAGATGACATTTAACTACCTCAATATCTTAATTGTAAACTTAAATTATAAAAGCTTTCTCTAAATCCATAAGAAACTAGCAATTGCATGTTTATGTATGTGCAACGAAGCGCTGATGAGAGTACATTATTTTGTGCAATGAGAATTGTGTGTGTGTGTGTGTGTGTGTGTGTGTGTGTGTGTGTGTGTGTGTGTGTGTGATTTTGTTCAATGAGAATAATTGGTAATAAAACTATCATAAAAACGAGTAAAACAATTGTTATGATATTATTTTCAAAGTAAGTGTGTAGTTTTTAGTTCTTTTCATAAGCAACTCATAATAAAAAATAAGAAAAATCACAATTAATTCAAAAATAAATAAAGCAAATTATGATATTATTTTCACAATAAGTGTGTAGTTTTTTACTTCTCGTGATAAGTTTAAAGCAATTCATAACACCTACAAAAAGTTTTTTAAAAAAGATAAAAGAATAAGGAAAACATAAAATAATCTTTTTTTTAAATAAAATAAAAACATAGTTAACAGGGGGTCAACATAATAGTTGGTCGGAAAATAAAATCCGACAAGGGCTGACAATTTTCCCATCTAAAAAATAATTTTACGGGAATAAAGTTCTCACACATAGCCTATCGACTAAAATATTATTGTTATACATACTAGTACCTTGGTGTTCTTAGTGAGAAGGAATGCTTGACAAAATTTATCACTTTTGACTTTGTGCTCTTCATTTGACCTAATCACAATCCAAACATGTATCGACAACAAATATATTTATTTAGAATTGCATTTTTGCAAGATAAAATTTGTATTATATTCATTTCTAAATTATTTTTTATTATTGTTATTTCCATATAAATATGATAAATAGAAGTAATGATCATATGAAATAAAAGAACTCACATAATAAATATACATTTAAAATATTTGTACAAAATATAAATAACAAATATAATGTCTCCTTTAAATTTCATTATTAAAATGCATTTATAAAGAAGTGATTAAAATGGTTAATATACTTCTAATATTATCTTAATCATCCTTGGTGTGTATCTAATTTTTAAAGTACAAAATAAAAATATTTTTTATAAATAACTTTAAAATAAAAATATACAAAAAAGTCAAACTAATTAAATGATACTAAGTAAATGGTAATATTTAATCATGACAATGATGTCTTTTAATTTTTTTTAAATTTAAATGGTTTTGAGAACTCATAGTAGACAAACATTGCAATTCACTTTTACGTGCTCTCCATGAACTTACCATCATTGTTACACCAACTTTCAGAAGCTTCTCAAATCTCTTTTAATAAAGGTAATTAATAAATATATTTGATATGGACTTTTCTATAATATTAAAATATATATTGTTTTTGATAAATAAAAGTAGTAAGAGAGTGTTGGCCCATGTAACAAATCTAGTGAATTAATAGCACTAGAACATTTTCAGCACACCCACACAACAACCCATAGTTTGCCTCTTTAAAAAAAAAACCAAATAGTTCAAAGTATTTACGCTATTAAAGGTAGAGTCTTGCGGCACAATAAAAACATAGTGTCCACATGAGTAGGGCGGGTAAGATTTCTAAAGCCATCCTGACTCTTAATCAAAAAATAGTAAAAACCCATAAGACTAATAGCACAATTGCCTCCCAACTGCTTCGAAAGCAGTGTGGAAGTCCATTATTCTTTAAGGAATTGGAACACCTCCTTATAGTCTTAATCAATCTTAGGCTTGGACCCAGAAATCTTCTCATGCAGCGCAACGTCACACAACAAGTATACATCACTTTGATAGCTAACTTGTTTGAGTCCTCAATCCTCTTGTTGAAGCTAGCAACCTCTCTTCCCAACTCTTGCAGTGTTGCTTCTTGCTTCTCAAGGTTTTCTTTCATCTTTCCCAGCAACCCAGCATGCGTCGAGCCAATAGTGTCCTTAGCCACCTCCATGAAAGAAAGTTGCATGAAAGGGGGGTTGGGAACAGGGTTTGGGATAGGGTTTTTAACGTATGTATTAGAGGGTGAGGGAAGGGGGATATTCTTGACATCAGAGGGAGGGGGGAATCCAGGGACTTGCTTGAGGAATGAGCAAAAATTTATTCACCAGGTTTAGCCATAGAATTATCGGGGTTTGACCCTTTAGTATTTTTCAAGGCTTGCTTTCATTTCTTTTTAATAAGTCGGTTAGACCTCTAGGCCCTAGGGGTTTCAATATTGTCACCTGACTCCATAGTGTACACCTCTCTCATACTTTTTTAAGGGATTTGATAAGCTCACTAGTTTTTTCACTAGGGTGATCAGGCAGGGAGAACGACTTAGTTTTTGGCCTTTTTTTGCTAGGCTGAGAGGGGCCAGCTTCAAGGGAATCAGGGGGAGTGGCAACATGGATAAAAATGGGCTCGTTGACAGGAGGGAAAAATGCATAGTGAAAATCATACAGTCTAAATAATAACCCTTGATGCAAAATCACATTGTCCTTACCTTTATGGTTATCTTCAATATTGCTTTCTATGGAAGGAAGTAGGAAAAGTAGAATATAAATTAGGAATTTGTGGTGAAAATGGTTAAGGAAAGGCAGGTGATAAAAGTAGTACACAGTAACCTTGCCTTCAAGGGTGAAGTATTTCATTACGATGTGGAAAACATCCTTCTAGACACCAAATCTTCTCTGCTAAATTCACCTTGCTTCTTGACTAGTTCCTTTAGGGGATTGAAGAATTACTTTAGCGCCTTGTAATCAGACATCTTACTAGTTTTCTTTCATTTTCTTTCTTCCATGGCAAGATTCGCGGCTTTAGCAATGAACTCCTCATTAATTTTGAAGGTTAGGCCCCTCACCATAGCTCTTATGTCATTCTAGGATGCAAGAAACTATTTCAAAATACTTTTTTCATGTCCATTGGTCATACATTCCATGAACTGTAACAATCCTCTTTTTTTGCACATAAACATGGCCTTCACATTGAGCCTAAAGGCAATATCTATTCTATTAGACTGATATGAAGCTTGTTTCCACCCATGGTTTTCAAATTCAAGTACTTAGAGAAATACAAAGAAAGAATTATTCACATACCAGAGAGAATGAAATTCAAAAGGCCCTTTTTAATGTGGTTGTATCCTTTCCTTTTATTGCCATAATGACAGTGATAGGAGTACCAATTGGTTGAGTAATTTGACTTCCCATACACATGCGAAGCCTTAATTTTTTGGAAGTTCTTAGTACTCAACTTGCCCTTGTGATTAAAATTTTTAATGGTCACATTGGAAATATAATTACTCAAAATATTTCCTCAGTGATGCAACATCATTAAAAGCTTGTGCCTATACACCCCTGAACCGAGCTCAATTTTTCCTTTCCAACTCATAATTAATGTGTGCCAAGTGTCTTTTCAAAAACTGATAATTCTAGAAATAAGGAAAGGATAACCCTTAGTACCCTTATGCCTTTGTTGTGTAAGCCACCAAATGTTGTTAACCATGATTACCAAGTTCCATATGTTCCTCCATCCTAACGAGGTTCCTTATGTCTTCAGGTAATTGATTTACCTTCCTCTAACATCTTAAGCCTTCCATATGCAGCCCAATGGTAGCCGTAGAGTCCACAACCACATTTCCCTCCCTATATGTGTGCCCACATTCATTGTTTTGGAATCTAAGAAGTTGGGCAGAAAAATCATTTAAGGATGGTGCTAACTCTTCACCCAACACCACCCTTCCTTTGAATGACATGTTTAATAACTTTAGAGTCGCCCTCCAATTCTATATTAGTTATCCTCGTAGCCAAGGCAATTTTAGGACCTGAGAGAAGTGTCATCCCTCAGTCTAATTAACTATGTGATCTCTTAGAGGTCTCACAAAAGCTGCTAGACATCTACCTTTATAGTCCCTTACGATGCCTCAACTCGTTTATTTCTCTCATTTGGCAGCTCCATCGAAGTTAAGTTTACACCATCAAGGTAGGGAAGGATTTCATTTGTTGTTATCTTTGGCTACCTTTTTAGTAATATCAATCCTGTTAAAACCCTATAGGAGGTTCTAGTCCTTCGTAATTTCATTTTCCTCTGGGGAGGGGGGTGAGTGTTGGACTAACCACTAGCCTTCCCGTTCAAGATTTATGACATGGCTTAACTACCTCCTATGTTCTATAAGTCTAGTAGTTGTATCAGGCATTAACATGTTGATCTTTTGGTGGAACGACAACTCTAGCTTGTAACAAGTGGTATCAAAGCTTGGTCACAGGTTTGAATCTCTTCGGGTAACATTGAGGGGGGAATTGTTGGACTAACCACCAGCTTTCCCCTTCGGGATTCCTAACATGGCTTAATCACCTCCTATGTTCTATAAGTCTAGTAGTTGTATTGAGCATTAATAGGTTGATCTTTTGGTGCAATGACAACTCTAGCTTGTACTAGTGAGTCCAAGCATTTCCATCGACTACCAGTCACATTCTCCTAAAGCATTTGTAGTCCCAATTGGAAGCTAACCTAAGGAGTGCTTTCTTCTTCATGAAAGATCATGTTATTTCTCTCCCTCCAAATGCACCGACAAATGTGAGGGGAGATGAGTTTCCACAGGATGCGGGTGAGAGGGTGGTTACAGAGGCTAACCCAATTAACAAATTGTTTGAGGTCCACATCCATAGTCTAAATGAGCTTCAACTTATTGAAAACCTATTGTTAGATATAAGTAGCAACCTCGTAATGAATAAATAGGTGATTAATGGTTTCATGTTCTTTTTTGCACATAATAGGTCTATTGGCTAAGTTAAACCCTCTTTTAACAAGGTTATCCTGAGTGAGGACTTTCCCATGCAAAAGAGTTCACTAGAAGAAATTTATTTTGGGAATGACGTGTGTGTCCCAAACTTTTCCCCATTCAAGGCTAGAGCTTGGTAAAGATAAAGTGAGGTCATAGGCTGACTTTGTTGAAAATCCCCTAGATGGCATATAGGACCAAAGAATTATGTCCTCAATATCAGACTGTGGGATTCTCACATGCTTTAGGTTGTCAGCTAGCTCTTGAGAAATGATTTGTAACCCTTGATTGTTGGTCAAAAATGAACTTAAGTTAATCCACCTCCTGTTGCTAATGTACCCCTCCACTTTGACTCTTAGTCTATGTGTCAAAAAATTACATAGATTAAGATTCTTAGTAGTGTCAAGCTAGGTAGCAATATTCCAATTGTCCTTCCACAATTTGATTTTCTATCCATTTCCAAGTTTCTATTTTAGACCTTTTTGGAGAAGAGATTTGCATTTATTAATATTCCTCCAAGTTTTGGAATTTTGGGGGAGATTCCCATCTTTAAACTTATCCATAAAACTGTTAGAATATATAGTCCACTAGAGGGGGGTGAATCAGTTATCCAATTATTATATCATAATTATCAACCTTAAACAAACTTAACCATATGAGTGATATAAACTGAAACCACGACAAGATACCCATACATAATAACACCATGTGTATTAACTAGGGAAACCCTTGATCAAAGGGAAAACCCTGGTGGGGATGGTACCTATTAGTCATTTTGCCCCCCCTCCCTTCAAATTTTTTTGAATATCTAGGGTGATAGCCATGACCAACGTTCAAATTTAACTATTTAAATATGTTTTCCATGCAAGCTAATAGGGGTACAAAAAATATTTGTCTTTGCTCTTTTATCCCTAAGGCTTGAATCTTTTATGATTCACATGTTATAAGCTTATGAACATTCAAGTTGTGATCTTGTGATCGCATCCTTGTTCGCATGATCGCAAGTAATGATGACTTAACCGTCAGAGGGGTTGTGAGGGTGCAATGCAATCAAATTAACCATCAATGCAACTTCATAGCAATTAATGGTAGCATCCATTTTTGGGTTGTCAGGTTGCAAAGGTCAGAGGGCATCTGCAATTAATCGTCCCCGACCATTAAATCTTGTTGGATCAATGGCTGGTGTTTCCCCACTTTCTGAAGATGCATGATGTTTAGTCAAAGCGGGGAAGTAAGCGCTCTCCATGTGGACATGTGGGACCAGATCTAGTATATGGGCCACAAAATGAAGGATGTGTCATAGCAAGTGACAAAGTGGCGGTGTCTAATTGGTTGAAGGTGCTGACTATGCCAAGGGCTTTCCAGATTTGTAGCTGTCGTCAGATCACAACAGATCAATGTCTAGCATATCCCTTCATTTTGAAAATTCTCAAGCTTTAGTCAATGTGGGGATACAAGCATGTAATGCATATCATGGTGGGCTAGGTGCATTTGAGTTCTCTTCATAGCATCATCGCAAGGGTCAGGAGACAGTCAGTTTTGAAGGAGTTTGTCGAATAAAGTAGATAAATTCAATCAATATCACTCCATGAGCTTCAAAATTTTAAGTTGTGATGATGTGATAGTCAACATCCACAATCAAATCCAATGTTTTGCATCATCACAAATGATTAAGGTTGACCCAAGGTTAATGTTGTGAAATGCTTTGTTCGCAATGTCACATGAGGTTAAGACTAACCTAGAGTTAGGGTGGTAATGTTGAGGAATACTTGTTCACATCTTCATAGGGTTAAAGACATGGTTAAGTTCCAAGACTATGATGGGGCGATCAATGGTGAGGGTTAATCTTCATAACTTCATAGGTAGCAAAGCAGTTAAGCACTCTCAAGTTGCGAAGTAGTGAAATACTTGGATTCCACAGTCACAAACATTTGATGCCAACCTCAGTTTCAGAAGGGCTAGCAAAGGCAAAATGACTAATTTTGTGTCACCACACAGTTAGAAGATTGTTAATTTTAAACCGTGGCAATGGTGTGAAGGGCCAATCTCATGACATTGAGGGGTCACAACAGTTAATGTGCCAAACTGATTTCAAGGTGTGAAGTTGTGATCTAAGGCAGTCAATAGCTCAACATAAAGATGAATGCTATGCAGGGTGGCAGAATGTTGAAAGATTATTGGGCCGCACAGTGAGGTTGATTATTCAAATGCTGACACAACTTACTTGGCATGGTTGCAGACACAGCATTAAGTAGCTCTTTAATGGTGAACAGGTCATTGATCACTTGCAACTACTGATTTGAGTGTTCTCCATGTTTGTTCAATGCATTTTCTTTCCTTCACCAATCTAGTTATCCATCCACCCAATCTAATTGGTTATGGTTGTCATCTCTATCTTCTCAAGGCTCAGATTTGCACTTGAGATCAGATTTCCTACATATGGATGTGTACCTTGATCAAATCTTCCCCATATTTGTAGTGATTGTTCTCTATTATTTGAATGCAGTAGTTGATTTTCGATTTTAATGAAATCTTTCTCAATTATGCTTGAGCTATAAAAGCAAGTTTTGTAACCCTTCCAAGGGTCGGTCTTTTTTCTCTGATTCCATAGCAGTTGTATCATATCCTTTGCTACTATAATTTCAATTTTCTTATGAATGAATATATTTCTCTATTGTACCTCATTCTCCCATTAATACAAGTGAAAAACCTTCTTGCCTTTGTTAATGTATTGCCTATGTTCTTTAATTTGTATGATTGTATCTATTTGACCTTGAATGATATAGAGTGAAATTCCTTCCTTATAACATTTCATTGGTCTCTGGTCTACATGTGATTATTGAATTAAGGAAAAGATTGAATCAGTGTATTTTGAGATTATATTGGTGAACAGTGCATTTTTAGGTAGAGATAAGACTAAACAAACTATTTCGGTGTATCACCCCCTTTAGATTAGATTAGATAGTTTGATTTCATGCATCTCCTTCTCCCTTTTCCTCTCAAGAAGTAGTTAGGTACACCCTAATAGAAAGAAATTCGACCTTCTCCAAAGACTCAATCTCTAATTTCAAAGTCCCGCACTTTCGAGATTGTTTCCATGTTATACAAGGTTTCCTTTAGGTAAAAACTTTGGGCAAGGGTGCAAACTTTCATGTCAACATTTTTTGGCATGCCCGGTGGGACATACATTTCAGCTACTCAAGTCTGTTGGAAGCCATTTTGAAGTCCATTCATTGAGAATTTGGGTGTTATTCTCAAAGAAATTAACTTTCAAAGATGTTCACCTAACACCGAGCGAGGTGTAGGCTCCACTAAGAAAGACATTTATAATCAAACATTGGAGTGACATAAGTTGCAAGATGGTAGGTGGTTTCGATCTACATAATCTAGCTACTAAGAGTATAAATTATCTCTTGGGAATAGAAATGGAGAGAGATGGGGGGGTACCCAATTTAAGGACAAATAATGTTGGTGGAAATTTGTGGCATCTGATTCAATGTACAATTCTCATGAGGATGATGGAGAGGAGGATGAGTTAGAACTCAGTGAGACTTGGGGATCTTAGACTCAAGAAGTGTGGAGAAAACTAAGTCGTTCCTCATAAAACCAAAGATAAGGGAGGAAAAAAGAAGATGTGTGAGAACAAAAGGATGAAGTTGGAATTATCTAAGAATGCACTGAACCAACCAAATCTTTTGAGATTAGAAAGATGCAAAAATATTAAAAGTCCTTTTGTGGAATGTTAGGGGAAGTAATTACCCTAACAAAAAGTTTCCTAATCAAGAGGGGTCTTGATCAAGTGAGATTGGTTATGGTGTTCTTGCAGGAAACTAAAATAAAGGATGAGGATTTAGAGGCTTTTACAAATTTAAAAAAATTCACATTAGAAAGGGATCTTGGTAGTTGTACATAGTGGATCTTACACCTTCAAGATATTATGAAATGAAAGCACATTGGACAAGATGTTAATGGACCAAGGAGGTAATTGGTAATGGTTGGAGATTTTCTCTAGGCAACTTTTCTCAAAAAAAATTATAATAAATGTTTATGGATCAAATAAGCCTATGTTAAAAAGGGTGTTATGGAAAGATATTTTTTCCATTCTTAATAATAGGGATGACAATATATTTCTTTTGGGTGGTTATTTTAATTCAATACTAAGACATGTAGAGAATAAATAGGGTCATGGATGGGTAGGGCAAATTCGAAGAGATTTTTTAGATTTTATTGTGATTGATAGTTTGGTAGAGATGGAGCTGAGGAATGGAGACTTCATGTGGATTAATCATAGAATTAGTTTCCTTAATAGAGACGAGAAATTAGATAGATTATTTCTTCTTAGGAAATCAGAGAGGATGAATTGCATCTATACTATTGAGATCCCGCCCTTCTCTAAATCATATCACTTTCTTGTTAGTTTTAGGATTCATGAGGACTTTACCTTAGAAAGGTCTCCTTTCAAATTTGAAGTGATGAAGCTACGAGATAAGAAAAATTGGGATATTATTGTTCAATGGTAGAAGGAAAAATCACATAAATCATGTAATATATCCTTTATTTCTTCAAAAAACTTCAATGCTTGAAAGATCAACTTAATATTTGGAATAGGCAAGTGTTTAATAACATTTTTATAGGAAATTTCAAGCTAGAAAGTGGGATAGAAAAGATTAACTCCAAGGTTTTTGTTGAAGGAATGGGTGAGGAGGAACATAGTAAGAAGAAAGAATTGTCAAAACAAAACAATATGAAAATGTGTTACCCGGGGAGGAAGTATTTTGGAAAACAAAATCCAAGGAGACCTTGTTGAAAGAGGGAGATAGGAACACAAAATGTTTCCATAATTTGGTCAAAGTCAAAAGGTCACAAAATAGGATCTTTTCTATCAAAGATAAGCATGGAAACATCTTGGAGAATATATAATCTAGCAATAGAGAGGTGATTGATTACTTCACAAATACTTCAAAGTTGTTGACTTAACCAATGTTACTACAAATTTTGACATTTTTGATATTATTCCCAACAGCATATTTTTAGTAGAAAATAATGTCTTAAATCAATGGTTGCTATGGATGGATTCAAATAGGTCATTTATAGTCTCGGAGGGGATAAGTCCCCTAGGTCATTCCTAACCATCTTATGTCAGAAAGCCTTGGACATTGTTGGCTTTGAATTGTGCAAAGTTGTGTAAGAGTCGAGAGATGGTGGCTTCATGTTAAAAGATCTCAACAATGCCTTCATAACTTTAACTCAAAAAAGGATAAAATGGTAACCTTTCATGACTATAGGTTGATTACTTTATTCAATACATCTTATAAAGTCATATCTTTAGAGAAAAGTGGATTTGCTCCAAAAGGATAATTTTTGAAGGGGTGATTATTGTCCTTGAAGCTCTTCATTTAATTAGGACTACTTGGACTAAGAAGATGATGATCAAAGTAGGATTAGAAAATATTATGATAATGTTCATACAAATTTCTTATTGAAGATTCTTGCAAGGTTTGGATTCTCTACGAATTGGATTAAGTGGATAGGGAGCTACATCAAGATTTATAGAATATCTTTGTTGATGATTGAAATTTGTTGAGTTTTTTTTAAAACTACCAAGTAAATTAGACAAGGAAACCCATTATCTCCCTTCTTTTTTTAACTATGGTAGAGGCACTATTGGGAAGTTTGATAACTAGGGGAAGATTAGAGGGTCATTAAAAGGGTATTTGTATTGTTGAGGTTATTGATATGAATTATCCCACCTCTAGTTTGTTGATGACACTTATTTATTGGTGAGGCCTTAGCTTGGGAAGTCAAATTTATTGAGGCCATAATTGACAGCTATAGAAATCCTCAAATTAGCATATTGAGGTCTTTGTCTTAAATACAAGACTTGAAAAGAAAAGACAAAATAGTAATATATTAGGAATAAAGGTGGGGAATCTTCTTGGTAAATATATTTGCATATTTTTGTTTGGGAGACTTGTATATATAATCTATAGAAGGACTTGGTGGATAGTTGTGTTAAAATATTAGGAGGGTAGAAAAGTAAATGGTTAACCTCAAAAAGGAGAACTATAATATTACAATTTATAATATCTCTTATCCCATTTATTCTATTAGTTGTCTTAAATTTATGAAATAAATAATTGGTTATTATTTAGGGGAAATGGAAGCACTTAGTAAGATGTGTTTGTCAATTGATATCTTCACCCCAACATTCAATACAAGAGAAAGAGGGGCTTCCATGCATAACTCTCAATATAACTCAAGCTAGATTAGCACGACCCAAGTAAGATGAAGGAACGTTAATGTAAAACTCAAACTATATTAACGAATTATGTAATCAAATCTCTCTCATGCAATGTAAATTCACCTTATATTGAATTGATTAAAGTGATTAAGTACCAAATTGATTAACTTGCCTAGAGCTAATTGATTTAATTACAAGAAACACAAGTACAACCCTAATTATGCAATAATTAAAATTTGAAACATAAATAGATAATAACTAATGTGAATAACCTCAAGAATCTAAATATGAATATGCTTTGAAGGCCTCAAAATAGAAGACTGGAAACAACTAGAACATAACAAAGACGAGATCTAGAATTAGGAAGCTAATAGAAAGAAAACCTAAAAAGTGATATATCTTAGGTATAGACTAACTTGTGGTGTTTTGTATGTTATCATTGAGGGTATACATAAACTTGGATGTATAGTTTCACCTAGGTTGGCGTATACTAGATCTTGAAACTTCTACAGATCTTGAATATTTGTGAAAAGGGCAATTAGATCCACATCCAAAACTCTGATCCTAGAACCTATACACAAGAAAAAATGGTTTTGTTTTTTGAGGGAAGGATTGACTTGGTCAATCCCTAGGTTGAGGACTTAACCTTGAAATGAAATAAAATGTAAAACATGTAAGGAACCAAGATAAACTATAAATAATTCACCTCGCTTGATGAAACCCTTGTTAGAAAGGTTTTTTCAATGCTAGATGTTGATGCCAAGTCTTTAATGTGAATGTAGGAAATCTCCACAAATGTAATGGATGTGATCAATAAAAAAATATGGAGATATGGATGTGGATGTTCTTGAAGGAAGAATAAGAAGATGAATGAATGAAATGTATATCTCCTCCCTTGATGACCAACAGTGAATGCTTGATCTTCGAAAGGAAATACTCCAAATGAATCCTTAAATGCCTTGAATGCTTGATGATGCCAATGTGCTTGATCATAGTTGTCTCATGTGTTTATAGTTATCTCCTTATGTGTGCATATGATGATGATTTAGCTTGTGCTCCTATGATGTTTATGTGAAAATGAAATGCTCAAGCTCCCTTAAATAGTAGTTTTTGGGATAAAAACAAAGTGATAAGACTAGAGCATTAGAGAAACCAATGGACAAAACCAAGACTACATGGCATCCAAATTTAATTGGTCCTCAATATTGGTAAAATTATGTTGTTTTATACTAGGTAGACATCAAATTGGGTTGCCTCTACCTGAGGGAATCTTGGGGTCAATAATTATGAGGTCTCAAGGGTTGTCCAAAACAATAAATATAGTATTTTTCAGATCTATTGGTACCCAATATAGACCCAGTATTTGAAATTTTAGTTTGAGATCTTGAACCTCTTTGAACTACTTTGAACTAGGTTCAAAGTAGTTCAAAGTGGTTCAAAACAGTTAAACATGCAGGTTCAAATGCATTTGACAGTTTAAGGAGTTCAATTGGTTTGACCAAGATAAACAGGTGCAAAGGATTCACAGATTCAACTTGGTTCAAAGTGGTTCAATGAGGTTCATTTGGATCAGAAGAGTTCATCCCATAGGTTCGAATGAGTTTGGCAGTTCAAAGAATTCAATCGGTTCGAGATGTTTTAAATGGTAGAATAGGTTCATGGAGGATCAAGTGGTTCATAGGTTCAAGGAGCTCAAATAGAGGTAGATTCAATGTAAAGGTTCAACAATTCAAAGTTTAAGTTCGAAACATGACATGGTTCAAAGTGGTTCAACGAGTTCGATGGTTTGACAATTTTATCTACCTGCAAACAACAACCAATAACTTTTGACTGGGGCATAATTTTACCAATCGCTCTAGTGGAAGCATAGATGAAAATAATATCACCAACATATCTGAAAATGAAGGAGATCCAATAATGGAATAATTAGTTATGCCTCTCGTACTCGAACCTATCAATTTTTATAACTGAATAACCATCTTCGAACCTATCAATTTTTATAACCTTCGAACCTATCAGTTTTTATAATTGAATAACCACCTTGCAAAACTATATATTGTAAAAATTTGAGGAGAAAGGTGTTCTAGTCTTTTCTTTTTAGGCAAAAATTGCAGACTTGGGGCTGTAAAGTAAAGCTTGAGATAGCAGAAAAAGAGAAAGGAGAATAGATTTATTTTTCTAAATAATGACTTGTACATGTCAAACAAAAAAATTAGTTTTATTTTTTTGTATTCAAACGAAGAGTAATTTAATGCAGTAGAACTTTGAGTTGGTGTAATAAATCTCTAATCAATGTTGATCTTTGTGTCACATTGTTCATCTTTGAATGTAGTTTGATACATATAATTTTTGTCATGGTTATACTCTGGACTTTGTGCTTTAATTGCTTGTGGGTTTGGAAAAGATCGTTCTTCTCTCTCTTTATGTCCATTATGTGATGCAACATTCAAGAAAATGGATTTTGTGTCATTTTTTGTTCGCTTTCTTTTCAATTAGTTAATATTTCCACATCTACTTCATGTTTACAAATAGATGTTTGTAAACCTTTTATGTTTTCTGGTTAAAAGCATCCATATTTGATTCATTGTAAATCATGTACGCGGAGTTCTACCTAGATAAATTCAGAGGAAGGTTATCAATTCAATGATAACCTATCCAACTATTGGTGCTGATTCAATCTTCCTATCTAGGCATTTAGAGTTAATTTATATTTATTTCTTCGAAGGACAATCTATTCACTAACAGATTTTTGGCAACTCCGTTGGGGAAATCGAAAATGATAAATCAATTTTTTTATTTCCTCAGCTAAATTTGTTATCTCTGCAAGTAGAGGTTGGTGAGTCTATTATAAACTTTTAGAATTTTTGGTTAAAGAGTCTAATGTTTTCATTTTTAGAATTTGAGGTACCTCCCCAAGAATGGAGGTTGGCAGCTCAGTTGAAGAAGGATACCTAGTAGCCTTCATTATATATAAAGAAATCTTAAAAGATTGGATTTCAGCAAGGGATGAAGATACCTCTGAAATCTTTATCTTTATCCCATCATTCAAAGATAGTACTATCAAAGAGGTTACCGAGGAAGTTGCAACACAAGTAAGCTGGCTGAAATCTTTTTATGATGCCATTCTCATAAAGAAAAGATCCCAAGTGCAAGATCTAAAAAAAAAAAGGACATGCATGTGAAAAAGAAGAGATGGCTAAAGTGGGATACAAGCAAGAGAAAGATCTTGAAGAAGAAGGAATTGGAAGCTGACAAGATGATGAATATCTAAATGCCTTTCAGCCGCACATGATTTCTATCTCCACATCACCTCTAGTAAATCCTGAAGTTGAGGTAAAGACTTTAGATTGCCCATCATTATTTTTGTCTAATGAAAATTTTAAGTGTATTCAGAAAGAGGGTGATCTTTCTTTTCAATTGGCTTCTATGACTATGGAGACTTGTATAAAATCTTTTCTTGTGACTTCATTCCATGAAAATAGTTCATATTTTGATACCCAAGAAGACAGCGGGAGTATATTATGCTCACCTATAGAAATCATGGAAGATTTCAGCAAAGAATCATGTTCAAAGAATGAGAGTCTATTGAAACCTTCCCTTATAAATGATTCTTGGCTATTCAAGGAAATTGAAGGACGAATGGTTAGTGATTTCCAAGAGACTGTAAAGATACATGATGAAAATCATACAAGTGTGGCTAAGGTAAAACATAGTTTCAGTTTGATACCTTTGATTTCTGCAACTAAGGATGTAGATGCCTACTTTGTTGATCCTAAAGTTGGTCATAATATGCTAATTGATGAGTTAGAAAATAGGCCTCATACATTCTATGAGAAAGATGGGGTAAAGATGCCTTTGGATGAAGATATTTTTGTTGAATTTCTTGTTGAGAAAAGGAGGTATGAAGCTAACTTTCAACCTAGTGGTGACTCAGCTGGTATGTTGAAGGACACTTTTCTCAATAAGGAAGAAGAAATTATAGACACATTCCTATCATCACTCAAGATGGATCATTTCTTTAATGATGACTCAGGTATTCATTCAATTCAGTTTGAGAATGAAGCATTCATTGATAGTTTTTCTTCCCATTCTTCTATGTATGGTTTTGCTGATTTGAATTTTGGAAGTAGTGCTAAAAAATGTGATAGCACTTTGGGAAAGGACAAAGATGGGATGTGTAGCATGTTTGATGACAATTTGTTTCTTGAAAGAGATGAAGAAACCACATATTAAAGGGTTGATCCCATTTTGGATGAGGCATCTCTATGGTTGCAAGTTGACCATGACATTAAGGAACATGTGCAAGAACTGAATCTTGATGACAACATTTATGGGTATCGCGCATCATCTCTTGGTGAGTTTTCTACATATTTATTTTTTCAATTTGAAGTGGAATCTAATCCTGTGGATATTGAAGATCATTTCTCGAGTAAGAGAGAGCACTATGATGAGTTATGGTTGTTCGAAAAAGAGTGTTGGATCAGCATGTGCATGTGTGCTTTAAATTTGAAGTTTGGCATTGAAGAGATCATTGAGCAATGGTTTGAAGCTGCTCTATTGAGGCATGTTTTACTAATGCGTAAGGGCTCCTACTTCTCCCATTCGGTAAATGGATTCAAATGATTCTTCTTCTTTCCCTGGCTTTCATGGTAGGTCCTTTTCCTACCTTTGTATATATTTTGTAAATATGTTTTTGGTGTGTGTAGTGTTAGTCTGAATAATGTGCAAGCTTTAGGTTTGCTAGTAGTTTAGGTGTTTTGTTAGTTGGCTTTGCTCTGCTCCCCTCCGCCCTCTCTATGAGTAGCTCCCGATTTTCTCTTCTTGGTGGACTCTATCGCCCAATGGATAAGGCACTTGTCTTTGCCAAAGATTGCTAGAGTTCTTTGATTTTGTACCAAAATCAGTCCTGTAGTTAGAACCCCTGTTGGTACCCACTATATACCTAGTATTTAACCTTTTAGTTTCAAGTCTTGAACCTCTTTGAGCTACTTCAAACTAGGTTAAAAGTGGTTCAAAATAGTTAAAAGTGCAGGTTCAAATGCATTTGACAGTTTAAGGAGTTCAATTGGCTTGACCAAGACAAACAAGTACAAAGGATTCACAGGTTCAACTTGGTTCAATGTGGTTCAATGAGGTTCATTTGGTTTAGAAGAGTTCATCCCATAGGTGAAAATGAGTTTGGTAGTTTGAAGAATTCAATTGGTCCGAGATGTTTTAAATGGTACAATAGGTTCATGGAGGATCAAATGGTTCATAGGTTCAAGGAGCTCAAATAGAAGCGGATTCAATGTAAAGGTTCAACATTTCAGAGTTCAGGTTTGAAACGTGACATGGTTCAAAGTGGTTCAACGGGTTTGATGGTTTGACAGTTTTATCTACCTACAAACAACAACCAATAACTTTTGACTCGGGCATAATTTTACCAATCGGTCCAATGGAAACATAGACAAAAATGATATCACCAACATATTCGAAAATGAAGGAGATCCAACAGTGGAATAATTAGTTATGCCTCCCATACTCAAACTTATCAGTTTTTATAACTGAATAACCACCTTCGAACCTATCAGTTTTTATAACTAAATAACGATCTTGCAAAACTAGATATTGTAAAAATGTGAGGAGAAAGGGGTTCCACTCTTTTCTTTTTGGGTAGAAATTGCAAACTTGGGGCTGTAAAGTAAAGCTTGAGATAGCAGAAAAAGAGAAAGGAGAATAGATTTATTTTTCTAAATAATGATTTGTACGTGTCAAACAACAAAATCAATTTTATTTTTTTTGTATTCAGATGAAGAGTAATTTAATACAGCAGAACTTTGAGTTGGTTTAATAAATCTTTGATCAATGTTAATCTTTGTGTCATATTGTTCATCTTTGAATGCAGTTTGATACATATAATTTATGTCATGATTATATTCTAGACTTTGTGCTTTAATTGTCTATGGGTTTGGAAAAGATCATTCTTCTCTCTCTTTATGTCTATTATGTGATGCAACATTCAAGCAAATGGACTTTGTATCATTTGTTGTTTGCTTTCTTTTCAATTAGTTAATATTTCCACATCTACTTCGTGTTTACGAATAGATGTTTGTAAACCTTTTATGCTTTCTGGTTAAAAGCATCCATATTTGATTCATTGTAAATCATGTATAGGGAGCTGTACTTAGATAAATTCAGAGGAAGGTTATCAATTCAATGATAACCTATCCAACTATTAGTGTTGATTCAATCTTCCTATCTAGGCATTTAGAGTTAATTTGTATTTGTTCCTTTAGAGGACAATCTGTTCACTAACAGATTTTTGGCGACTCCACTGGGGAAATCAGAAATGATAGATCAATGTTTTTCTTTCCTCAGTTAAATTTGTTATCTCTGCAAGTAGAGATTGGTGAATCTATTATAAACTTTCAGAATTTTTGTTTAAAGAGTCTAGTGTTTTCATTTTTAGAATTTGAGGTACCTCCCCAAGAATGGAGGTTGGCGGCTCTATTGAAGAAGGATACCCAGTAGCCTTCATTATATATAAATAAATCTTAAAAGATTGGATTCCTGCAAGGGATGAAGATACCTCTAAAATCTTTATCTTTATCCCATCATTCAAAGACAATCCTATCAAAGAGGTTACCAAAGAAGTTGCAACACAAGTAATCTGGCTAAAATATTTTTATGATGCCATCCTCATAAAGAAAAGATCCCAAGTGCAAGATCTAAAAAAAAAAGGACATGCATGTGAAAAAGAAGAGACGACTGAAGTGGAATACAAGTAGGAGAAAGATCTTGAAGAAGAAGGAACTGGAAGCTGACAAGATGATGAATATCTAGATGCCTTTCAGCTACACATGATTCTTGTCTCCATATCACCTCTAGTAAATCCTGAAGTTGAGGTAAAGACTTTAGATTGCCCATCATTATTTTTGTCTAATGAAAATTTTGAGTGTATTCAGAAAGAGGATGATGTTTCTTTTCAATTGGCTTCTATGACTATGGAGACTTGTATAAAATATTTGCTTGTGACTTCATTCCATGAAGATAGTTCATATTTTGATACCCAAGAAGACAACAGGAGTATATTATGCTCACCTATAGAAATCATGGAAGATTTTAGCAAAGAACAATGTTTAAAGAATGATAGTCTATTGAAACCTCCCCTTGTAAATGATTCTTGGCTATTCAAGGAAACTGAAGGACAGATGATTAGTGATTTCCAAGAGATTGCAAAGATACATGATGAAAATCATACAAGTGTGGCTAAGGTAAAACATAGTTTCAGTTCAATACCTTTGATTTCTGCAACTAAGGATGTAGATACCTACTTTGTTGATCCTAAATTTGGTCATAATATGTTGATTGATGAGTTAGAAACTAGGTGTCATACATTCTATGAGAAAGATGGGGTAAAGATGCCTTTGGATGAAGATATTTCTGTTGAATTTCTTATCGGGAAAAGGATGTATGAAGCTGACTTTCAACCTAGTGGTGACTCAACTAGTATGTTGAAGGACACTTTTCTCAATAAGGAAGAAGAAATTATAGACACATTCCTATCATCACTCAAGATGGATCATTTCTTTAATGATGACTCAGGTATTCATTCAATTCAATTTGAGAATGAAGCATCCATTGATAGTTTTTCTTCCCATTCTTCTATGTATAGTTTTGCTAATTTGAATTTTGGAAGTAGTGATGAAAAATGTGATAGCATTTTGGGAAAGGACAAAGATGGGATGTGTAGCATGTTTGATGACAATTTGTTTCTTTAAAGAGATGAAGAAACGATGTATTCAAGGGTTGATCCCATGTTGGATGAGGTGTCTCTATGGTTGCAAGTTGACCATGACATTAAGGAACATGTGCAAAAACTAAATCTTGATGAGAGAATTTTCGGGTATTCTGCATCATCTCTTGGTGAGGTTTCTACATTTTAATTTTTTTTAAGCTTGAAGTGGAATCTGATCATGTGGATATTGAAGATCAATTCTTGAGTAAGAAAGAGTGCTGTGATGAGTTATGGTTGTTCGAAAGAGTGTTGGATCAGCACATGCATGTGTGCTTTAAATTTGAGGTCTGGCATTGAAGAGATCGTCATTGAGCAATGGTTTGAAGCTAATCTATTGAGGCATGGTTTGCTAACATGGAAGGGATCCTACTTCTCCTAGCCGGTAAATGGATTCACATGATTCTTCTTCTTTCCTTGGCTTTCATGGTAGGTCCTTTTCCTACCTTTGTATATATTTTGTAAATATGTTTTTGGCGTGCATAGTGTTAGTCTGAATAATGTGCAAGCTTTAGGCTTGTTGGTAGTTTAGGTGTTTTGTTAGTTGGCTTTTCCTTGCTCCCCTCTACCCTCTCTACGAGTAGCTCCCAGTTTTCTATTCTTGGTGGACTCTATCGCCCAATGGATAAGGCACTTGTCTTTGCAAAGATTGCAAGAGTTCTCTAATTTTGTACCAAAATTAGTCCCGCAGTTAGAGCCCCTGTTGGTATCCAATATAGACCCAATATTTGAACTTTCAGTTTCAAGTCTTGAACCTCTTTGAACTACTTCTAACTAGGTTCAAAGTGGTTCAAAATAGTTAAAAGTGTAGGTTCAAATGCATTTGACAGTTTATGGAGTTCAATTAGTTTGACGAAGACAAACAGGTACAAAGGATTCACATGTTCAACTTGGTTCAAAGTGGTTCAATGAGGTTCATTTGGTTCAGAAGAGTTCATCCTGTAGGTTTGAATGAGTTTGGCAGTTCAAAGAATTCAATTAGTTCAAGATGTTTTAAATGGTACAATAGGTTCATGGAGGATCAAATGGTTCATAGGTTCAAGGAGCGCAAATAGAGGCAGATTCAATGTAAAGGTTCAACAGTTCAGAGTTTAGGTTCAAAACATGACATGGTTCAAAGTGGTTCAACGGATCTGATGGTTTGAAAGTTTTATCTACCTGCAAACAACAACCAATAACTTTTGACTTGAGCATAATTTTACCAATTGCTCTAGTGGAAACATAGATGAAAATGATATCACCAACATATCCGAAAATGAAGGAGATTCAACAGTGGAATAATTAGTTATGCCTCCCATACTCAAACTTATCAATTTTTATAACTAAATAACCACCTTGCAAAACTATATATTGTAAAAATGTGAGGAGAAAGGGGTTCCAGTCTTTTCTTTTTGGGCAGAAATTACAGACTTGGGGCTGTAAAGTAAAGCTTGAGATAGCAAAAAAAGAGAAAGGAGAATAGATTTATTTTTCTAAATAATGATTTGTACATGTCAAACAACAAAACTAGTTTTATTTTGTTGTATTTAGATGATGAGTAATTAAATGCAGCAAAACTTTGAGTTGGTGTAATAAATCTCTTATCAATGTTGATCTTTGTGTCATATTGTTCATCTTTGAATGTAGTTTGATACATATAATTTTTGTCATGATTGTATTCTAGACTTTGTGCTTTAATTGTCTATGGGTTTGGAAAAGATCATTCTTCTCTCTCTTTATGTCTATTATGTGATGCAGCATTCAAGTAAATGGACTTTGTGTCATTTGTTGTTCTCTTTCTTTTCAATTAGTTAATATTTCCACATCTACTTCGTGTTTACACATAGATGTTTGTAAACCTTTTATTCTTTTTGGTTAAAAGCATCCATATTTGATTCATTGTAAATCATGTACGAAGAGTTGTACTTGGATAAATTCAAAGGAAGGTTATCAATTCAATGATAACCTATCCAACTATTAGTGTTGATTCAATCTTCCTATCTGGGAATTTAGAGTTAATTTGTATTTATTTCTTCAGAGGAAAATCTATTCACTAACATGATCCTAACTCACACTCACAATAAAGTCGACCAAAAGAAAGATATTATCTTATCATGATCAAGGAGACAAAGAAACGACCAAGCCCCTAATAAACTCAATTATTTTCCAAAACTCAAAACCATAATAAGAGAGATGTCCTTAACACACACACACATATCGACTTTCTCAATAAGATTTGTGTTCCTTATTATGGACCACACCAAAAAAAAGTCCATTGAAGAAAGGAGATGGTGTTGAATGATCTCGCAAGTATTTGTCACATGTTAGTCAACCCATTACATATTTAATTGAATGGTCTAGTAAGTGTGTGTGGCACATTATTCAATACATCAAAGATTCAACCTTAAGGAACTCTATGTTCAAAAAGGGGAATATGTGAAAATAACCCAGGAATAAGGATGTGTGTATCCTTAAGGGATCAAAAAATGTGTGAGTTCCAAGATCAAGATTCTCGAATATTTTGGTAATCCAAGGAAAGATTAAAAAATGCAAGGATAAGGCCTTTCAAACTATTTGGTGATCCAAAGAAGGATAAAAAATTATGAGGATAAAACTTCCCATACTATTTGGTAATCTAAAGAAGGATAAAAAATTTGCAAGAGAGATATCATCATTGTGTGCGTGCGCACATTGCAAGTGAAGTTTATGCCCCCATGTTAAAGTGATTACAAGAACCTCAATAGGAGCAATAGATTTAACAAAAGTGTATAGTCATCTGCTAAAGATATTTCTACTACAAAATGTCCCCTAGAGAGAACACTTCAAGGGAAATAAACTCATGACAAAAGAGAGAGAACAAGAGGGATCTACTAACTTTGGGGTCAATATGATCATATAATAATGAATAATAATATGTCAAATATGAAATGTCATTATTCCTCGAAGGAAGTAGAACTATAACAAAATGGAGAAAAGGCACATAAGAGTTATAAAGAAGAGTATTTTTGGACTAACATCACAAAGACCAAAAAGAATTGATGCTACCATATTGCAAGAATCCAAACAGACTACATGAGGGCACATTTACAAATAGTGGCACATGTACAACATAACATGTAATGACATACAAAATAAGAGAGATACAAGTAAAATAATGATTATAACATGTTCAATCACTTTATCACATTACACCACCAGAGAAATTAGGATCATTTAAAGAAACCTAGACATATTATATACAAGGCAAGCACATTTGAACATGCAAACACATAAAGACCATTGGGAAAGAAGATCTAGTCAAGTGTATCCCCCCTCCCCCCCCACCAAATCCATATGTAACAAGTAGGGAAGGTGGGAAACTCGCAAGAGGAGAAACATCAAGCACAATAGAAGGAATGATAACTAGTTCTAAACAAGGATCATACTGATAAGTTGGATCACTATGTTTAGGACTAGGAGTGAGTGTTAATTATTGAGAAAGCATCTGTAGTGAGTTACGATCAAGATCAATGGTCTCATTAGTTACTAGAATAATTAGCATGTATATTATTGTTAGCATCAATGTTATCATAAAGAATATCTTCTTCATCTAAATCAATCATAACAAAATCAAAGATATGAATTTTATCATTACAAATTTCAGCCATAGGTTGATAAAAAATAGGAAAAGTAGGAGGTATATGAGAAGATGAAGCACATTGAGAATCATGGGTTCAATATTTTACTCAAACTAATCATTTTTATGACATTCATGAGCACATTGGTTATATTTAGCTTTTGAAGATACTTGAGAAGGGTTAGGGTTAACTACCATAGGGTATCTATCTCATTGTGAGGGGGGAATAGAAGGAACCAAAATATGTTGTGAGGTTGGAATAAGATTAGGTGATGGAGATGTCGAAAAAGGAAAAATCAATGGGTTTAGAGCAAGACCACTCTTAGGAAAACTAAGTTCACAAATCTTTTTTATCCTAAAATATTGATAAGAGCAAAAGAGATGCTCAAGATGCAATGGTGTTGAGATACTAATAAAAGGCAAAAGGAAATCAATAGAAGAAAAATCACAAGGCCTAGAGGGATGATAAATGATATGGTTAATGGTTTTGATCTCTCCGTCGTGAATAAATTTAAGACATTTATTCATAATATAAGTTATAGATTTCATGTAATAAAGCCAAGGAATACTAAGCTTAAGTTGAAATTGATCAAAAGTGGGAATAACCACAAATGTGAGAGTAATTTTTCCACGGGGAAGATAAAGAAAACTTGAATCCATACATTAGATGAATCATAAACATCCTTGTGCAATTATTTACTAAAGAGATGTTCCTTAGTTATGATAATTATCATATAAGAAGAGTCAACAAAATCACCACGAGAAGGGATATGATCCACCCTAGTAGAAATATAAATAGGGCCATTAGGTGCATTAATAATATTGGCATGATAAAAGGTAATAAAAAGTTTTTTTGTAGTTGATATTGAGTTTTAGGTGGAGAATAAGGTGTAGGTTCGAGTTGGGCATGTTAACATGGTAGACCACGTGATTAGCTTATTCCACATTATCATCATAACTAATTTTTTTCATGTGTTAAGAAGGTTGGGCAATAGCGTTAGTGGAATGAGATGGTATAAGGTTGGTATAAATTTACAAATTATAATTAGGAGGTGCTACATATTTGTCCCCTTGAGTAATAACATAATTGATAAATATAAATTTAGAATCAATGAGATCATGTCCATAGCATTATTTAAGAAATAACATCTTTCAATGTCATGATTGGGTTTGGAGTAATAGCACAACAATAATTATTAGTATCATGATACTTAGGAATGAGTTTAATACTATCCAATGGTCTAATGGTGGGAAGCTTAATTTTTTTAACATTGAGCAATGCTCTCATCATGTTATTCTAAGAAGAAAATAAGGGAGTGTAAGCATAATGAGGTCTAAAAACAAAGGACAAGGGAGACACATCTTTAGATGTGGTTTCCACTTAATCATCTATTATATTAGATGATTTTTTGATATTAATGTAATTATTAGGTTTATGAAACTTATTAGAACAATATGCAACATCACTCTTATCAATGCTAATTGGAGCCACTAAAGTGGCACTCTCAATTTAGCTCACTTGTAGTTGACAATGATGAAAAACCACACATAATTATGAAAATAAGTGTATTCAATAAGGAGAATCTTATCTGTAATGTCCCTTTTGCAAATTAAAAACAAAAGCACATTATATATCTACATCAAGCATGTGTTACAAAATTTGAGAATGCAAGTGTTTAAATTTAGCAATGAAATTACTAATCATTTCCTTAACTCCTTATTTACAATGTATTAAGCCAGCCAAAGACATTTGAGTACCAATATTGTGTTGAAATTGTTGGATGAAAGCATTGGTGAGTTTTTTAAAGGAATCAATAGAATAAGCGAGGAAAGAAAAATACAATTGCAAGCTTTTGTCTCAAAAGTTTCTAGCGAATAACTTATCCATGAACTTATAATCATAACCAAAATCACTACCAAGGTTGTAAAGGTTTTCACATGAGTCAAAAGATAACCCTTACTATTATAAGTATCAAGATGAGGAATCTTTATGTTAGGAAGTATAATAGTATGAATGATATCTAAGGACAAAGGATTAGTAATGTCAAATGTAGAAATGTTATGTTGTTGCAAGGAAGAAACCATTTGAACAAGGCTATTAATGGTTGTATTAGTAGAGGAAGTGATAGGAAGATATCCATTAAATGTGGTAAGGAAGAATGAGATGTCATAGAAGGAATAATAGATGGGGCATGAATCATAGTTGAAGTGGTTGGAGGAGGACTGGAATGTATAAGGAAAAATGTTGTAGAAAGGCATAGATGAAGGTAATGTAACACTTAGAAAACTCATAGGGAGGGTGGGATTAGGAAGACTTATGTAGGTAGGATTTAAAGTTTGGAGAGAAGTGGTGATAATAGGTGGTTCCTAAGTAGGAACACTAAGAATGAAATCAAGAATAGGGAGGGAAGGCTCAACAATCATAGGAGGGAAACCATATCAAATCTCTTGAGAACTATCCATTAATTATTTTAACATTGGTATTAACAAGGTGGGAAATCATATACAAAAGTTTAGTGTTATGTTCATCATTTTCAATAAATCTCCTTATTGCTTGTATAGTATAAATGACTTTGGGATTATGATTCTCTCGCACTAGCCAATGTTCCAAATTTTATGATTCATTAATAAGATTTTGGACTTGAGAGGGAGGAACGTGTAAGGTATCATAATTTTTATGGGAAGAATGAGAGGAATTATACTTCATGCTAGTATTAGGGTCATTAGGAATCATCAAAGGTTCTAGGAAAGAAGGAAGAATCAAGATCAAAGGAAGCTATGAGTCCATAGATTCTTCTATCAGGAATGTTATAGGTTGGACTTAATGTGACAAAGATCATAAGAGGATAGATGACACAAGAAGAATCTAATGAGATCGAACCATAAGAATGAAAAAGAAGATCTAAATACCAATAATACAGATCTAGACGCACAAAGAATATATAAAGCAATCTAACTCAACAAAGAAGGAAAGACACAAATCAACTTCACCAAAATGTTTAGGGCAGAAATGGAAGAACTCAATAAGATTATTTTTTATCAATTGGGATCTTCACCCTAATGCTCGATATAATAGAAAGAGGGAATTCCAAGCATAACTCTCAATATAACTCAAGTCAGATCAACAAGACCTGAGTAAGATTAAGGGATGCTAATGCAAAACATGAATTATACTAAAAAAGTATGAAAAAAAGGTCTTTTTCATACAATGTTAATTCATATTAGATTGGATTGATTTAAGTAATCAAGTGCCAGATCGATTAAATTACCTAGGGTTAATTGATTTAATTGCAAGAAACACAAGTACAACCCTAATTATACAAGAACTTATATCTAAAACATAAATGGATAATAAATAACGTGAATTACCTATAGAACATGAAGATTAATGTTATTTGTAGGCCTAAAAATATTATACTAGAAATAATAGGAAATGAACAAATACTAGATCAAGAATCAGGAAGCCAACAAAACCAAAACCTAGAAAGTATTTTTTCTAGGTGTGGGTTGACCCGTGTGTCAACTTGGAGGTATAGGTTGACCTAGGATAATATATACCAAACATTAAAACTTCTAATAATCCCAAAATTTATGTGAATAATGGACTCAAATCTAAATCTAAAACTTTAATTGGTATCTTTACGGAAGAAAAAATGAATTTGTTTATTGGGGGAGGGATTGCCTTGGTCGATTCCTATATTGATAAATTAACCTTGAAACAAAATAAAATGTAAAGTACATAAGGAATCAAAATAAACTATAAATAATTCACCCCACTTGATGATACCCTTTTTAGGAAGGATCTCACTATGCTAGATGTTGTTGATGTCAAGTCTTCAATGTGAATGTAGAAAATCTTCATGAATACAATGGATTTAATAAATACCAAAACATGGAGCCATGGATGTAAATTTGCTTGAAGAAAGAATTAAAAGATGAATAAATGCAATGTACATATCCTCCCTAGATGATCAACAATAGACACTAAATCTTGAAGAGGAAATCTTGAAGATGCCAATGTGCTTGATCATAGGTGTCTCATGTGTGCATAGGTATCTCCTTATGTGTGCATATGATGATGTTGTATCTTGTGTGTCTATGGATTTGATGTGAAAATTAAATGCTCAAGCTCCATTAAATACTAGTTTTCAAGATAAAAAATAAATAAAGTGAATTGAACAAAGAATTAGAGACAACAATTAAGAAACCTAGGAGGACACATGTTCCAATTTAATTGGTCCTAGTTATAAATCAATTTATATCGTTGTATATTGAGTATACATTAACATGGTTTGACCTATACCCTAGGGAATCCCAAGGTTCGTAATTCTGAGGTCTTAGGAGTTGTGTAGAAATAATCAAAATAAAAGAAATTAGAGTGGGAAATATAGCCATTTCAAGCACAAATATATCCATGGACCATAAATCCACTAAAGGATAGGAGCTTAAGTCTTAAATAATGGGTAATTCTATTTTAAGATGGCACAATTATGTAGAACAACGGATGAGGAAATCCTTTTAGAATGCGACACATAATTATGATAAAATATCCTTATTAGCTTGGGATAAGATATGTAAGTTAGAGGTGTGTGGTGGTGTTAGTATTAGAAGTTGGCATTTGATGAGTTCAACACTAGGAGCTAAAATTGTGTGGAGTATCTACTCCAATCCAAATATGTTATGTGTGGAAATATTGAAGGAAAAGTTCTTGGACTTAGATGAATGTGAGAGGATTCTTATAATTTAAGACCCTTTAAAGAGATCCTCTATTTGAAATTTTATCAAAGAATGCAGAAAGGTGGTGATTAATCATCTAACAAAGTAGGTAGGTGATGGAAGGAAATTATCCTTGTAGAAGGATTGTTTGAATGGATACCCAGTTGTAAAGAAAAATGAAGGTTATTGTGAATTAATAACTTGGTCCGTAGAGAGATGGGAGAGAAACTATCAAACTATATGGAGATCAAGAAAACTCAGCTAGGCCAACAACGAGAGTGGAAGAATATGAATCATTTGGGGTTTTCATATTAATCAATTTGATGAAAATTTATTTTAGACCTAAGAGATTGTGAGGATGCACAAGGAATATATAATTATTTGATATGACTAAGAGAGGAAGAAATATTCAATAAAATCGGGCTATCATTTTCTAGATAACTATAATGAACTATTAGGATGACCAACAAAACTATGTTGGGGAAGTCTACATAAGTTAGGGTCCTTCACTTGGTCATATATTAAAGGAAACATTGTTGCAAGGGAGACACGAAAGAAGTTTATCTTTATAAGTATGACTAAGTGTTTCTTGTGTATTAATGCTTAGAGGATGTTGGTCATTTACTTTTGAAATGTCCCTTTTCTTGTGAATGTTGGGATATGGTAAGGTCCAAATTATGTTGATTAGGGGATTTATTGAAATTGTTAAGGATGTTTTTATGTTTTGACCTCTAACACATATAAAGTATATTTTATTCAAGGTGTGGACTTTTCCATCTATTACTGTTATCTTGTGGTGACTGATTAGGGAAGTATTGCACATATTTCATAAATTCTTTGGGGGTTCGGGCTACTATTCACCAATGACTAATATTTGCCAATTGGCTATTGTTTATATTCACCAATTTATGGCAGACATGTTGTAACTAATTTTAACCCTAAAGCAACAAAAATACTTGTATAAAAGGGCTTAGGGCTAGGGATTGTTTCATAAGGTGTGATGTGAAAATTTCTTCTTGTGGTGGTATTGAGCTGTAAGGGATTACCGATTGTAATTAGGTTGTAATCATTGGATCGTAATAATATTGGACTTGTTGTTTGTTGGACGTAGCCTAGGGTTTGGGTGAACCATTTTAAATCTTGGTGTCTTGTGTTCTCTTCTATGTGATCTATTATTTTATGATATTGTTTATATTTGCATGTAATTGTTATTTTTGTCTAAGGTTTAATCCTAACAAGTGGTATCAAAGACAAGTTATTTTTTTTAGTTATCCTCCGCAGGAAAGTGTCATGGTTGAGTGGGAGTCTCACAGTTGAGTGGGAGCGATGGTAGATGAGGGTAAACTGAGGGTTGACAAGTTTAATAGGCAAATTTTTTAGTTATGGAAGATGCAAATGGAAGACTATCTTTATCATAGGGATTTATGGAAGCCGTTGGAAGGAAAAACCAAGAATCAAGGATCTATGACAAATGATGACTGGGATCTTTTAGACAAAAAGGCACTTGGAAGCATTCGATTATGTCTGGCACCATCAGTGGCATTTAATATTACAAAAGTGAAGACAAGGAAAGAGTTGATGGAAACCCTAACAAAATTGTATGAAAACCCCTTTGCTTCAAACAAGGTATTTCTCATGAAGCGTTTATTCACTATGAAAATGAAAGAAGGTGGATTTGTTGTGGATCATTTAAATGAGTTTAATATTATTACTAGTCAGTTATCTTCTATGCATATTAATTTTGATGAAGAAATTAGGGCTCTCTTGATTTTGTGTTATTTTCCTGAAAGTTGGAATGGCTTGGTAATGATTGTAAGAAATTCCATTTCTGGATCTAATACTCTAAAATATGATGATGTGATCGGTGTTATTTTGTATGAGGAAACTCATAGGAAATCCTCAGGTGGATCTACATTAGGAAGTGCTTTGAATGCACAAAGCTAAGGTAGAATGACTAAGAGAGGAAGTAATTCCATAAATCGTGGGAAATCAAGACGAAAGTCAAAGGGGAAGAGGTCTCAATTGAGAGGACCAAATGATTGTTGGTATTATGGTAAAATAGGGCATAAGAAGAAAGATTGTTGGACTCAAAATAAAATGAAGGAGAAAATCAAGATGGAGACAAGGAGGCAAATGTGGTAAGTAACAAATCCGAAGAGGATGTTTTACTTCTATCTTTAGGAAGTGTTGATGATTCATGGGTTTTAGATTCTAGTGCTTCATTTCATGCTACACCTCATTGAGGTTATTTCATTGATTATTTCCAAGGGGATTTTGGGCTTGTTTATTTGGGGGATAATGAACCCTGTCAGATTGTTGGAAAGGGAAAAGTTAAGATTAAGTTGCAGAATGAGAATCATTGGCTACTACATGAGCTAAGACATGTTCCAAAGCTAAGTAGGAATTTAATTTCAGCAAGGCAACTCAGTGATGAGAGTTGTGTAATTACTTTTAATGATAAAAAATGGAAGGTTTCAAAAGGTTCCCTTGTAATAGCAAGAGGTGTGAAAGTAAGCACCTTATATCTTTGTATAGGTCATATTGTTCCTTCTACTTTAATTGTTTCAATGAAACATGAATGTTCAGGAACAATTGCTACAGTTGAGGAGGGAGAACAAATAGCTACTATAGATTTTGATATAGTGTTGTGGCACTATAGACTTGGGCACGTGAGTGAGAAAGGTATGAAAGTACTTCATTCAAAGAAAGTTTTACCAGGTCTGAAATGTGTTAATATCGATTTCTGTGAAAGTTGTGTGTATGGAAAATAAAAGTGAGTGAGTTTTGTGAAGATTGGGAAGAAAAATAAAAGGAAGAAATTAGAGCTTGTGCATATAGATGTATGGGGACAAGCTCAAGTAACTTCCCTTTGTGGCTCTCATTATTATTTTGCATTTATTGATGATGCAACTAGAAAAGTATGGATTTATTTCCTTAGATAGAAATCTAATGTATTTCAAACTTTTAAGAAATGGAAATGCTTGGTTGAAAATGAGACTGGTAGGAAGTTAAAATGTCTCAGATCTGATAATGGTGTTGAGTATTGTAGTTATGAATTTGAAGATTATTGTTCCACTAATGGTATTCATAGATAGAAAATTGTTCCAAGGACTCCACAGGAAAATGGAGTGGTTGAACACATGAAGAGGACTATAATGGAGCATGCAAGGAGCATGAGGTTGCATGTTGGGTTGCCCTTACACATGTGGGTGGAGGTTATCAATACTATTGTATATTTGATTAATAGAGGTCCCTCTACTCCTTTGGGTTGTGGTATTCCAAAGGAAGCATGGACTAGTAAGAAGGTGAGTTATTCTTTTCTCAAAACCTTCGGTTGTGAAGCATTTGCTCATATGGATTCTGAAAATAGAACCAAGCTAGAAGCTAATGTGTATTTGTTGGATATGGCATTAATGAATTTGGTTATAGGCTTTGGAATTTTGAAAATTGTAAAATTGTAAGAAGCAGGGATGTCATATTCAATGAGAAAGTGTTGTACAAAGATCTGTTGCAGCAACATGAGAGGAAAGAAGATGATTATGTAGTGCTAGATGATACTCCAAAAGATGATATTCCAACAATTCATCATGATGTGCAATAGTTGCAACAACAAATACCACACACACTAGTGAATGTTAGACAGTTAACAAGGCTAATTAGACCTCCAAAAAGATTTTCTCCTTTTTGTATTCTATTTTACTAACAAATGCTGGTGAACCTGAATGTTATGGTGAAGCTGTGCAAGTGGATACTAAGATTCAGTGGGAGTCTACAATGAAAGATGAAATGGACTCTTTGCTGAAAAATAAGACTTGGGATTTATGCAAGTCACCTGCAGGTAAAAGGGCTTTATAGAATAAGTGGGTTTATAGGTTGAAAGAAGAGGATGGAGGTAAGAAAAGATTTAAAGCCATGTTAATTGTAAAAGGATTTGCATAGAAAAAGGCATTGATTTTAATGAGATATTCTCTCCCGTTGTTAAAATGACTTCTATTCACACTATTCACCAGTTAACACATGCATTTGCTATGAAGGATTTGGGGGCAGAAAACAAATCCTTGGTATGAAGATTTGTAGAGATAGGAAGAACAGGAAATTGATGCTATCTCAGGCTGATTATGTTGAGAAGGTGTTGCAATGTTTCTCTATGGAGAATGCTAAAGCTGTCAACACACCTTTACCTGGTCATTTGAAGTCGACTAAGGACATGTGTCCCAGTACACAAGAAGAGGAGGATAAGATGTCCAAGGTACCCTATGCTTTAGTTATAGGAAGCTTGATGTATGCTATGGTATGTACAAGTCCAGATATTACACATGCAGTGGGAGTCGTTAGCAGGTATATGAGTCATCCAGAAATTGAGCATTGGAATGCAGTCAAATGAATTCTCAAATATTTGTAAGGAACATCTAGTAAGTGTTTACACTTTAGGGCCTCTACTACTGACTTACAGGGCTATGTTGACTCAAATTTGGTAGGGGATATTGATACTAGGCAGAGTACTATAGGTTATGTATTTACTATTGGTGGAGCAACAATGAGCTCAGTTTTTAGGTTACAGAAGGTTAAATGCTTTATGCACTGCAGAGGCAGAGTATGTTGCTACTACAGAGGCAACCACAGAGATGATATGGCTTCATTTCTTCTTGGAAGAATTGGGACACCCTCAAAGGGATAATTATTTGTCTAGAGTGTCATTCATCTTGCAAATAATTCAGCTCTGCATTCAAAGAAAAAACACATTCAATTGTAGTACCGTTTCATTCGATCAATTTTGGATGATGGACAGTTAAAGCTAGATAAGATACATATAGATGCTAATCTAGAAGATATTTTTACAAAGGTAGTGACAAGGGAGAAGTTGAATTCCTCTTCAGTTTCAATTAGTCTTCTAGATTGAACAAGAATAACAGAACAACAGAGTCCAGGGTGGCTTGATCCAGTGGAAGCCCCATGTGGTAGTGGTATTGTTATAGGATCAGTCTCCAAGTGGGAGATTGTTGTATAATGTGGAGTCTGATTAGTCCCCAAGTGGGAGATTGTTAGCTTGCGGTGACTAATCAAGGAAGTATTGTACATACTTCATAAATTCTTCGGGGTTCAGGCTATTATTTTCCAATGGCTAATATTTGCCAATCAACTATTGTTTATATTCACCAATTTATGGCCGACATGTTGTAACTAATTTTAACCCTAAAGTGGCAAAAATACTTGTATAAAAGGGTTTAGGGTTAGGGATTGTTTCATAAGGTGCGATGCAAAAATTGCTTCTTGTGGTGGTATTGAGCTGTAAGGGATTATGCATTGTAATCAAGTTGTAATCACTGGATCATAATAATATTGAACTTGTTTTTTGGTGGATGCAGCCCAGGGCTTGGGTGAACCACGTTAAATCTTGGTGTCTTGTGTTCTTTTTTGTGTGATCTATTATTTTCTAATATCGTTTATATTTGCATGTAATTATTATTTCTATTTGAGATTTAATCCTAACAATTACAATTTGGCAAATGTGGAAGGAGAGGAATCAATGGATTTTTCAAGATAAGGATTAAGCCTATTGAATAATTTCTAGGGGATTTCACTCCTCAACTCAACCGATGGGTCCCCTGCATAATAGAGGATAATTTGATCTAAGTTGAATGGTTAGGGATTAAGATTAGATTTGGAATTAATGGAAAGGTGTTTGTAACACATTCTAATGAAAAAGTGGTGGTTGAATGGATTAAGCCTGAGTGTAGATGGATTAAAGTGAATTTTGATGGGGAAATTAAAGGCAACCTAGGGCCTTCAAGTGACAAAGATATAGCTAGAAATTGGCTACACAACACTCTAGTAAATGCAACACAAAAATGTGAGATTTAACAAATAACGGTAGAAGTTGGAGCAGATTGACTAGCTCTTCAAGTAGGGACACAATTAAAAGTTCTTAAATCCACTTAATATGTGACTCAAAAATCATAGTATAGGCTATCTAGAGAGGGGATTCACAAACTTGGCACCTTTAAAATCTAATTTGTGCAATTAGGAATTTACTTTCTTCATTTGTGGAGTTCAGAATATGCCATGCATGAAGGAATGGAAATGTTGATGTTGATGTGCTTTCTAAATTGGTGCTCACTTTTAATGAGGTAAATGAAATAAAAATGGAGTATTTGTGTCCTATAATGCTTGACCCCTCAATTTAGGAGGACATTGGTAATTATTGTTAGAGTTATTAGATATTTCCTAATTAACTCTAGTTGCTTAAGCTAAACTTTAGGCATCTAATAATTAATTTCTTTTATTAATTATTTTGATGCAACCTAGGTTAGACCTTTTTTAGGGTTTTGATCTCCTTTATAAGGATGATCTCTTATTGTAAACTTAACTTGAGAGAATTCATTATTGATATTAGCAATCTTTCTTTTTGCTCATCAATAATGTCTCGTCTATGGATCTGGCAATTCTTGCCTCCATAGCTTTTTGCTTTTCTCTTCTGTAATAGGCGTTTGCATGTAGGTGATTCTTGGGAGCTGTGGGGTTGATCGTTCATCAACTTCAACATGGTATCAGAGCTCCAGATCTTCATGCCCCTGTTCTGTTCATGAGAGATTTGGCATCAGATCTGACATTAGTTTTCAGATCTGAGCTTTCAATATTTTTTTAATGGATCTGGGGGGTCACTGATTTTTGAGACACTTTGAGCAAAAACGGATATCACTGTTGAGCTCAAAGCACTTGAAAACCCCCATTTCCATATAAAATACATTCGTTTTGGATGCTGTGAAGGTACTAATGTTCGCTGATCGGGCATTTTTGACTATCACGACTCTATGCGCACCTTCATTTGGCCCCTTCCTTTGATCTGCGTGATTGATGCTTCTGGAGCTTATTTTTTGGTTGGCTACATGGGCTCCGTTCAGAGCACTCTGATTTGTAGCTAGCCTCAAGACCCATGCTGCATGCTACTTGTGGGTCGGCGTTGTACTCTTTCCTCTCTCTGCGATCAACATTTTTGGCTTTGGCAGGCAGGCCAAGAACCGCCATGTCAGTGAAGCCTGCGAACTGGAGTTGATGCTTCTATGAGGTACATGTGTTATTGATGGAGGGATAATAGCGCTTTAACCACATGCATATTTGATGCACCCTTTTTTTGGAGTGGCTGATTATGATTATGATTATTGATTATGATTGAGTGGTATTGATGGAGGATGATTTTTAAAGCTTGTGCTTGCTGTTGCTGTGGGATGGAGGTAGCACACACTGAAATTTGGGCTCCATTGTGACTTTTTGGATTCAGCGATTTGAAGGCCCCTGCCACCTCACCAAAGCTTTGCGCGGCTCCTGTACTGGTCATTGTTATGATGTTTTATTGCAGTGATCTTTAGCAGGTTCGTTGGCATCTTTGGCGATTTGTGTTCACCCCTGCAGATTTTGTGAGGGACTGCCAATGGAATTTGTGTCGCCTCGGTGGACATCCTCCTCTGTCGACTACCCTCCATGTTATTGGAATGCCTCTGCTTTCTTTGAGCTGCAGGAGCGTATTCTATGGAATGCGCATTCATTCCAACTTAGAGTTTGAAGCAAGGGCCGATGATTTTTGGATAATCCGTAGTTGGTTGGGTGACATTTGTTTTTTAAAGGATGCTTGCTTGAGACTCTCGCGCGGATCTCTGTTGTGAATCGCCCTTTCTACGGCCTCTCCACGCTGTCATCCTCTGGTAGCCTTGCCTCCTCCGTGTACGCCTTAGTTCCTCTGCGGTAGCCAAATGTCCACAGGCGGGAGCATCATTTTCCTTGACCCTCCTCTCTGGTGGTATTTTGGAGGTTGGAGTTCATAAATTTTTGCTGAAAGCTGAGTTGGCACTTAATTTCTGCTGATTTTTTGGCTCCTTGTCTCCATTTTTCATGTGTTGGCATCTATGCTTTGGTGGTTGTTTAGACTTATCGTTTGCGGCATAGATTTTGGAGTTTGGCGGATTTTTGTGGGCATGATTCCTTGCATTTTTTTTGAGAGAGCATTGATTTGTGCATTCATTTTGGCATTATTTGTTGCCACGTCTGAACCATTTGACAAGGAGTTTTCTTCCATGTGATTTACTTGGGAGGCTGCAAAGGACAACTGGCATGAATTTCTTTGATGTTTAGTGGCGAGTTTATTCGTCACGGGTTGCGTGTGCTTCAAGATTTCCATGTGTCCATTTATTATGGTAGCTCTTGCTAAATTGAAGTGGTTTTGTTTTTAATTGGTGAAGGCAGATGAAATATTGTTGCGGGTCCATGGCTTTTGTATTAACCAATAAAACACTCGCTCTTTCTTGGCCACCAGTTTTTAATCCGGCACCGACCCTTTGTTCGGCTTTTGTTTCCGGCGGTTGAATTTTTTTTCAACAGGGGTCATTTTATGGCATTTTTTTGCCTTGACGGCCATTTGACCGTCAACTTTGGGCTCATCACCTGCTGATATCAGCACTGCATCACTACTCTTGTCACCTCCTCGACCTCTATTTGAACCTACCTTTGCTTTTTTGCTCATATCTTGGGCAAACGGACTCCGTTTTTTGCAAACGAGATATTGCCGGAAAGCTGATTCTGAGTTTGTCATAGTGGTATAGTTAGTTTTCAGTTTTGATGTTTTTTTGATAGCTTTTTCTGCTGTCAAAGTCAAGGGTATAGTTTTGCACTCTGGGAGGCATATCTTGAGCATCCGATCTCCAATTTGGGAATTCTTTATATCGTTGGAAAGGTCTTTCTGACCTCTTTTCAGTGATGCTAGTTGTTTTTCTAGATTCTGCTCCAAGCACATACTATTCAATCTTCTGCACTTTTTGCATTCTGATGGATAACTTGGTTGTTTCAGGTCCGAGGATCGATTTCTTTGCTTTAGATGATTCGTCATGACTTGTACTATCTACTGTATTAGTCTTATGTCTCTTCTAATCTATTTAGCCATCATTTGTATGCATTATTGCAAACGCACTGAGATAAAGTGCCATACTGCATTTGTATTTTCATTTCAGTTGTTTGCCTTTGTTTGCCTTCTGATTCGAGTAGTGTCATCTGAGGACACTCATACAGATTACTGTATTCTTGGGATTCATTATATCTTGTGCCTTATTTTACATGCACTACTTTGATAAAGTGCCATGGGGGGTTGATTTTTTTGCCTTTGTTTGCCATCTTCCTTTGTCTAGCGAGTGTCCCTTCCGTGACATTAGCCTCATGACGTGTCTGAGATTGATCACCTCAGTACACACACATGTACTATTTTGTGCATCTTGATCGTGGTTCCTTGACATGCAGTTCTTTTAGCCCACTTTTCAGGTGCCTGTCACCTCACCCTTGTCTGCATTAGGGGGGGTTCTTCTGTTGTTTCTCATGCTTCCTTGGTTCGATTGATCAACTCTTCAGGCTTTGGTGTTTCGTGCCATTTGTATCTTCGAGTTTAGTTGTTTGCCTTTGTGTGCCTCCTGATTCGATGCAGATTATAGTCTTCTCTACCTGGTCAGGTTCTATTTCAGTGGAGGTCTTTCAGATCAGCAGTTACTTTTGACAGATCTTTGCAGCTTCTACATGCTTCAGTGGTGTTCTACATGATCATCTTTGTTCCTATCTTCCGGGACATTTCCTAGTTTGGAGGCTTCTTCAGTCCTTCACTAGTTTCTTTCAGCATGTTTTCCATCTCTTTTTGGAGTAGAGTTTTTCCCATGTGGTTTTCTCTATTTCTCCTCTTTTCGGAGATTTGGTTGTGCTTGGGTACCTCATCAGGCTTTGTTTGTCGGGACCCATTTCTACTTTCAGCAGTAGTTTCTAGGTTTTTAGCTACTCCCTAAGTTTATCTTAAGGGGGGGTGTTAGAGTTATTAGATATTTCCTAATTAACTCTAGTTGCTTAAGCTAAACTTTAGGCATCTAATAATTAATTTCTTTTATTAATTATTTTGATGCAACCTAGGTTAGACCTTTTTTAGGGTTTTGATCTCCTTTATAAGAATGATCTCTTATTGTAAACTTAACTTGAGAGAATTCATTATTGATATTAGGAATCTTTCTTTTTGCTCATCAAGAATGTCTCGTCTATGGATCTGGCAATTCTTGCCTCCATAGCTTTTTGCTTTTCTCTTCTATACTAGGTGTTTGCATGCAGGTGATTCTTGGGAGCTGTGGGGTTGATCGTTCATCAACTTCAACAATTATGTTACTTGGTAGTCTAGGGATGTGTTATTTATATTTTTGATAAAAATAAAAGAAAAGAATTAGTGAAGGTGGTGGTGATAGTTAATGATGAGTAAGGACTAACATCATTGACATATAAGGCTCATTTTGAAGTGAGGTATTTAGGGAATTTATTACCATTTTGAAATTGACAAGATAGATTCTTGTAAAGATTATAGTCTCCATTATTAGGTTTAGTGGAAAGAGGGATTGGTAAGTATTTAATGGAAGAATTAGCCTTGTTTGGTAGTATGTGTAGAAAGATTTAGAAAACTTGGCTATGAATTTGGAGTTGAAAAAGGTTTAGGGATGGAGATAATGTTCTCTATACACATAGACAAACAAAAGAAGACATTTAAAGGCATTGTTAAGAAAGAAATATTACACGGTTTGTTAAAAATCAAGGATAATACATAAATTGATGTGCATCTAGAGTTTTTGGGAAGCCAATTTATGGGGAGACATGGGACATGGTTGGTGAATTTGGATATTATTTTAATGACCATGACTTGGGGTTTGGATATTGGGAATTAGACTCATGTGGTGAAGTGGGTTGTGATGAGTTTGTTTGAAGTGGATATGCTTCTAGGTTTGGACTTAGTCCTAGAATGAGTTATCTTGGGAATTGGTTCAAACATTTGAGAATGCTTTTTAAGATGAAGATGATGCACATGTTTTTGGGTTAGTGCCCTTTGTGTTATGTAGGAGATAGTAAATAAGGCTTCTTATAGATCCATAATCATAATGGATTGTGAAATGCTTAAGTAGCTAATAAGAGAGTATGAAGCATTAGCAATGCAATTGTCGAGGGCTTTTAGTAGCCAAATTCTCTAAAGGATGAATCAGGGGCAAGAAACAATGCTAAACTTTCTAGTATAGGAAATTTGTGGGGGACGTGATGATGTTGAAAATTTTGCATAGCAATGATAAGATTATAGATGTTATTTGGTGGGAAGCCCTCAGAGTCCTTCCCAATGGTGTAGAGTGGTGCCCAATTTTGATAAAAATTTTGTTAGAAGAGTAAATGGGGATGTAATTGAATGGTGTGATTGTGGTTGAGGGATGAGGGATCAGGTGCATGCTTAATAGAACAAGGCTAAGCATTTTGTGTTTGAAGTAATAACTTGTTGAAGTGGAGTTTTTGAGTTGGTATTGGCTTAATTCCAGAATTGATCAAGCTTGATGAAGGCTCCATCCAAGCTCAAAATTATAAATGACTGAGGTGGTGATGACACTTGATGGTTTGTTGTAAGTTAGTGTAAGCAATAATATAGTGTGCAAGGAATATAATAATAAGTTAAAATGCATTCACTAACTAAGATATTAGCTACACTTATGATTAGACCAAAGAAAAACTAAAAACCATAAGAGGCCTAAGAATATGCAAAACCTTCTCAAACCAAGAAATCTCTCCTTTGTTGAATAGATGGAGTCCAAAGGATAGATATATGTATGCTCAAAGTATGTTCAAGCTTCAATAGATGAGGGTTTTATTGTGGAGAGATTTTGGCATTATGATGTTGTTTCTTAATTGATTTAGAAGCAATTTTTTCATGATAACAATACTTAGACAGTGGATCATTTGTGAAGGGTTTGATTTATATACAAGAAGTTGTAAAATGGACAGTTGAGATGCACCCTTGGACTCAATTGTTCATTTATTCTATTTAGTCTAGAAAACCAACCAAAGCTGAATATATCAACAATATTAAGAGTGACCAAGATACATTTTAGATAGGGCACATACATTGTGCTTTCTTAAAAGGATCTCCCAGTGACACTTGTCACAAGGATAGAGGTATGGGAAAATGGAAGAAATGTGACCATTTTGGGAGATGTGAGAGGGGACAAAGGTGTAAAGGATATGTAAGTGCATATAAAGTTGACATGAGGTTTGGGGCTTAGGAGATGTGATAAGATTTGACTTAGGTTTGGGTTAGAAATTTTTAATCCTCATAATTAAGGTTGTGCAAATGATTAAGGTGAAATTAGGTTTGGATTAAGATGTGACCAGGGTGTAGGAGGGAGTTTACGGAGAATTTAAGTGCACCACTTAATTAATTAGGTTTAATTAATTAATTAAGTGGGCTTAATATGGGTGAATGGGTTGAGTCGAATCTGAACCATGGGTCAAGGCCTTTTTTAGGGGTTAATCTAGGGTTATGATTGATTTAATATGGATTATTTAATGAAAAGGAGAATTTGGGAATAAATTGAATAGGACTATGCATTTATTTAATTTAAAAGAGGAAGGGGGATTTAATTAGTTATCATACTATGATTTGTCATTTTGATTAAACTATGGTTAAGTAATTGAATCTATTAATTGGGGGGTGATACAAAGTGATCAAATATTAAATATCTGATTACTAATGTCTTGGAAGAGAAGTAAATAAGATTACTTAATTGTGTAATCAAATTTAAGTGATGTAAGGACAAACCTTGCTCAAGCCCTACCTTCTCTTAGGGTCTTCTCTAGGCCATTTCTCTAGCCTATTAGGGTTCTTCCTCTAACCCTAGTTCTAGAGGATCCTGTTCTCAATCCTCCACCTCTTCAATTTGTCCACACCAATAGTGAAATAAACTTAGCTATGCCTTCTTCTCTTAGTGTCATTTTGCACCATCCATGCCAAATGATCAAACATGACTAAAACTAGTCACCAATGGAGAGGAGTGTCTGCTCCTAAGTAACTGAGTCCATTTCAATGCTCAAAAACACAAAATGCAATAAGATCCTTATTGATCTCAAGAAATTGCTTCAAACTAGGCCTTTTAGGGCTACAAGGAATTAGACCTCAAAACACACCTTTTGGATTCTATCTCAAAAAATATATTAACAAGATGGAAAACAAACTTAAGTTCTAGATATCCTTTTGGAAGACCCTTCAGATTTATCTGGTCTCACTTCCCCAACTTGTCTGTACAGTGGGTTGCTAAAATCAAGCTTTAAAATAATGGTTTTGCACAATGATGTCAGCCATCACAAGGGTTTGATCAAACACGTAGAAAAACCTATCACCATGACTTATCATTTTCCATGAGGCTCCTACACACACTTGACCACCTCTCCACATGCTCAGATTGAAGCTAAAAATGCACTCAATCAATCAAATTGCTCTTGCAACCTCTGTGATCCCTAACCATGCTACTCTAGCTTGTCTAGGGCATCACTGTAAAAATAGAAAAATTACTTTCCAAGGCCCAATATTTTGTACACCCAATGTACAGGGAGTCATCTCACAAATCCCAAAGAACTGTGCAAATAGCACAGTGGGAACGTGAGTTATGACCCCATGAGTAAAGACTGCCTGGTTCGAACCATTGACAATGTTAAAACCAAAGAATTTACAAAATTAAATGAAAAGAAACTATTAAAACTAACTAACCAAACAAATAATCAAGTAATAAAACCTAATAACTTATGCACAAGCTACAATGCAGAGTTCAATCCATTAAACAACAAAATACACGTAAAAATCCTCCACTGTGCTAAAATTGCTCAATAATTATGCTTGATCTTCAATTAAACTTCCTTTCAATGTCAACCAACCCTTCTCATAGGTTGAGAGAGGCCTTAAATAGTTCCAATATCTATTTACCAACCATTCTAGGTAGTTATTCAACCCCTTTCTTGAAGATGCACTCAAAACAACAAAAGTTGTCATCCAACTTGACAATATTTTGCATAGGTAGACCAAACTTGGTCCAAACCTCATGAAACTCTACCAAATGCTTAAATATGAATCTTAAGACATCAAACCACTATTCCACCCTTTCTTTGTCCAATCTAGCCCTCTAAATGCACAAATGTCATGTTTGACAATAATGACAACATGTGCACAATACCTAGCAACTTTGAACAAATAACATTGCACATTCCCAAGACATAATTAGAACTCCTAATGATTAAATCACACTCTAGGACTAAATAGTCCCCTTATTGCACTAGCGATCTGACTAAGACCATTGCAAGCCAAAACTAGACCAGGAACCCTAGGTTACAATGTAGCTTTACCTAGGTGCTCCTGCACCATTAAGTGTCTATATTTTTTCCCTCTTCAACATATTGTTAGGATAACATTATTTGAAAGATGTTTTAAATAATATACGACTTGAATAAAATTTAAATATAAAAAAATCCTTAGAGCATACGAGAGAGATAGAGTTAGGTTAGACTAGGTGATGCCCCTTGAGAAGGCGACAAAGAGAGAAAACAAGACCCAATAATGTCTCAAAAGGAGAAAATCAATTGACAGGAAAGGGAGCTATGAGAGAACTAGAGAATGTTAACATTGTAATTAGGAGGCAAAATTACCCAGGGAAGTGAAAATAGGTCACTTGTGTCTTAGAACAGGGAGACATGGTTTTGAAGGGGTCCTACATAAGGGTTGGAAGGGCTATAAAGGGACTTATTTGACCATGTTTGAGCTAGAATATTATAGTAGAACGAATCTCTAACAAATGATAAGATGATAGCTAAAAGAGGACAACTGAGGCACCGAGAAGATGTTGTGAGGAGTGTGCAACAACATCGAGCTCTAGATAGATATGTATTGTCACTAACTTGGCTTTATCATTTTAGTAATTCATTTAATTTCAAGTTATAGAACTTTAGTTAGCAATCCCGCAAGTTCAAGATTTGTGGGAATGGTGTGAGGATCAATGAGGTCACAATCCTGTGAAAAGGTCAAATGGACAGGGGTTTTTTGGTAGGTTTAGAGATTTTTGGTGGGATAGCCAAATTCTAGGGGGTTTAAGGATTTCTTGTCGATATGCATTTCCACGAAGAATTCCTAGCAAAAATTCATTCTTGTGAAGAATTTCTAGTGGGAATGCATTCCAATGAAGAATTTCTTATGGTAATGCATTGCTAGAGAAAATTAGACCGGATAAAGAAAAATTATGTGGTCAATGAGGGACTGTTGTGTGTAAGTCAAGGTTGTCGTAAGATCGTTTTATCGCAACCAAGAGGTTTGGGATTATTTTAAGTGATCCTATGCCTACATAATTATGAGAACTAGATGGTTGATTAGAATGCGGGGACTTTCCAATAAGAACATAAAATTTAGGGATAAACTTGTGTTAAATAAAGGATTGGGGGTAAGGGGACACAAGGGGATGATTTATGTTAAGATAAGAACTCAAAATAAGACTGTCACAACTTGATTTAATTAGCGGGTCATCTAAAATTGGACGCACTCCAATTTAATGAAGGTTCAACACCTATTTAACGTGAGATCATCAATCTCTTGGTACCTTTCATTTCTTCCTCCCTTTTTTATCCTTCATCCTAGGTGGAATTGGGGTAAAACCTAATAGATCCTCTTTAAAGCTCTTATTTTCACAATGTTAAGCTTGAGGTTGGCTCTACCCTCCTAGGTCCTTCCTTCCCTTCATCTATCCACTTGAATCTACTCCTTGCACCATAACAACTAAATCTTAGGTTTTGCACCTGATTCTGGAGATCTAGGACCTATTTTGGGATCCCAAAGGTTATGGGACCTGATTGTTAGGGGCACATTTCACCTCTAATTGGGACCTATTTTGGGTCTCCTCTTTAAGTCCCATGTCTGGGTACATTCAGGGTGTTAATACCTAGGAAATTTGTCATGTGAGAGTTAGTCAATTTCAAGCTCTATATAAACCCTTCCATGTGCTCCATTTTCACATCTCATTCTCAAATGTTCAAGAATCAAAAAATTAAATCTCTCGAGCATCCTTCAAGCACCCAAGGAATTCAACCTTTCTTCCATTGAAGATCAAAGATTTATGCTAGATCTTCTATTGCATTTTCATTATTCAAGATATCCCTTCATACATTCAAGATCCTTTGTTGCATCTTCTACCTTCATTACTCTATAAGGCAAATTTCAAGAACATACATTCATGAAGGTTTTGGTTTCACTTTGATGTCCTTTCTATGGGTTTGAAGTTGGGTCAAAGCTACTACGTCTACATACTTGATTACATTTCAAATTCAAGAGCATATTCATAGATTTACATTGCTTCATGTTAAATCTATCGCTACCACTTGCTAGCATTCTATTTCAATTATCTTAATTCAAGGTTAATTACTAAATTGGGGTTTGGCCAAGTTATGTCTCCCCCGACAACAAACAAACAATCTTTTTGTTTTGTAGGCTTTAGATCTCAAATTAACAAACATGTTATGGATTTGGATGCCCTTTTTAGCTCTCTGCAAAAGTGCTAAATTAGAATCAGCATTTCACACAATCAATCAGGGGCACACTGCACCCCTAATGATCCATTTCTCCCTTGAAGACCTAGCTCGCACCTGATAGGTCTCTGAACACTTAACGAGTTTCATCTGCTTTGCATATTTTAGCCTAGATTGTAGGTTACAACAACTTTTGACATCATTCCACATCACTTTTTAAGGTTTGTATTGTAGAGGTATATCATTGTCTCCTTTCTATTTCATACTTTCCACTACAACATTACTTTATTTATCCCTTTTCTTAAATCCTCTTAAGGTGGGGGTGAGGGAAATAAACTCAAGTTATTCGTTCTTCTTTTGTCCGATAGGTTTAGATTGGCACTTCCTCTTGTATCGATATAATCTAATCAAAAGGGGTGGATCTTGGTCTTCCCCCTTTCATTTATGTATGGCTGGTCTACTTTCATCTTCCAATCATGCAATTAGATGCAATGGTCTATGGACCAGTTGACTTCTCAAAAGAGACATGCAATAACATTGTGCATTGCAAAGTAATTGACACCCACAAACTTAGCTCAGATGGGTTTGATTGAGCTTAGTTAATTGGTTGAGATGCTACGCATGTGAACTTACATGGCTATGATTGTGGCATTGTATGAGAGGTGGTATTTTGAGACAACTGTGCTATATCTCCCAATAGGGGAGATGACAAACATATTGGAGGATGTATACTAGATCTTTCAGTTACCCATATGAGGGATATACGTGATTATAGGGGATGCCACACAACATCAAGTGGTGTAGGCATTAGTAGGACCCAATGTCACATCTATTTTTCAATATGAATAGTTCGCTCTAGACATGTACCCATATGTGGCACCAACCGTACATGCTTAATTTTATTTATTTATAGACTAGTTTCAGGGTACATTATCCCTAACACGAGAGGGACTTGCATGACATTAGAAATCATCCCTATGATCATACGGATCATTGATGTAGGAGTACCTATTGTATGGGATACATTAATGTTGGTAGAGCTTTATAGATATTTGTACCAAATTGTCTATCATGCGAGATCTAGACAAGAGAGGAACATTGGATTGCTACCTTACTCTAAGCGTGGGGGTGGGAACACATTGGTGTGCTTTGATCGGTTAGTAGACAAGATTGACAGACATACCAACATGTACCATACAATTGAGTCAAGCCCCTTACTTATCATGATGTGGATGATACAAACTATTGGTGGGAGGTGATCGATGATATTATAGATGATATCACTTGGAGTTTGTACACGGTAGTAGGTCGTTGGCCTGAGGACCAACAATAGTTACCTTATACAATGACTCTCATATTCTTGATGGTCGATATGAGTACATTATGGAGCACTAAAGGCCAGATAGGGTGGCACATTAGTTTGTCTACACCTAAGGAGTTATGGATGTAGAGAACTGATACCAATATACCATAAGGGAGAGATGGTTTGAGTTTGGGCCACCTCTCAACATACAAAGATTGATTTCTTCTTGGAGGGTTATCTACTCAGTACACTAGGATTGGCATAGAGGAGAGGCTGATGTAGGCAGTAGAAAAGAGTACCACACATGGTTTTGTAGGCCTAGGGAATTGGGGAGGTTAGGTCTTCCAACAAAGGCATAGTGGGTGAGAGAAACAACAACACAAGTCATGGAAAAATCTGGAGGAGCCAAGGGAGCACAAGTTTATCAACAATTGAGGGTTGCAATGAGAGCAGTGGTTGGTAGGCCAAAATCAAGTAGGGAATCACAAAGGGAGGCTTCTCAACATGAGGTTGTCTAGTAGGATAAAATGTGAATGAAGGTAGATTTGGGAAGGGATGGGGGATTGGATGGAAGAGATGGAGGACATGCACTATCAACACCACATACACTTAGGTTTGGAGACAAGGGAGGATGATCATCATCTAGAGGTAGACGGGATGATGGTTTGGCATCACAATTCACATCTCTACATGATACACATGCAATAGTGAACCATTTGTTACAAGATATATAGAGATAAAGATGTAGTAGTGTGGGTGAGAGATCAGGTGGTCGTAGAGATAGCCAAGGTGACCGTAGAGTGAGATGCTCTCTAGAAAAACCCAGTCCAAGATCTACATGAGGGTATTCTAGTCATTTAAAAGAAGGAAAAGTTTAGGAGGGAGAGTGACAACCTCTAGGTGAAGTGAGACAAGCTTTAGGTGAACATAGATGCATTCATATGTGAGTCAACGATGATACTTGCTAGGAAGGGGTAGGGGTTAAAGGGATGCTCAAGAGGTTTCAAATTTAAGAGAGTTAGTTGGATGGTACCAAGTGATTTGGTACTAGCTGACATAATTTTACATTATCAATAGGCTAGTTGATCAGGAGCTACAACCACTAGATAGACGAGCCAATACATGGGAGGGAGTACCCATAGAGTTGGGCCCTCTTAGAGGATAGTAGGAGGGAGCCACTAGTAAGAACCCACACCTAAACAACAATAATTAGCCAATGGCTCAGTACAAATGAAAGAGGCTGAGAGCTTAGGGATTAGTGCCTTGGGAGGGGGTCATGAGGGGTATTTAACAAGGATAGTGATGACACCACCAAAAGCTAGAGCATCTGGGATTTAGACTACAATAGAGAGGCCACAACCTAGGTTATGAGGATTCATTATCAATGGACACTCTTGTACTAGGTCCAACACAAGTATCCTTATCCTAGGATCTAGAATAGATTTTGACGCTTGTGCCATAGAGGGGGTAGGGGATCAACCTCTTGTAGGAGAGCTAAATGGGCAATAATATGTTGCACTAGACTATGTACTATGTGATGTATCATACATGACATATATGTATTTTTTTGTGGGCACATGATCTAGACATTAATAGTATTATTTATTACTTGATAGACATTGGACGAACTTTATTATTCTTTATTAGGATATGAGATGTGAGCTTTCATTCTTTAGGATATATATATGCTGTGTTGATTTGTGGGATGTTATGTGTCAAAGATAATGTGCTTTATTTTTATGTTTTTATGGATACAATGATGGTATATGCTAATGGAATGATGTGTGTGTTGCATACACACTCAATTACAAATAGAAATCTAGACTTATTCATCCTTTACACCTTCAAGAGCTATTTTTATAAAAAGTTAGTAAAAACTCTTTTCTTAAGAATCAATTACGTCAATTTATACAACTTTACAAGCATCAAGTTGGCCTGAAATGATTACATTATCCAAGGTAAAGAAAACGTATTACAAAATATAGGTCAAGGCCTAAATCACAAGGATCTTTATCAATGAGTTGGAAAATAGAGCATGATCCCACAAACAAATTAGCCATAGGTGCAACATCATCAAGAAATGAGCCACAAAGCTTTAGCGATTGCAAAATTACTTTGTGAGATTGGAAAAACTCCAATTGATCTTGAAGCATGAATAACATAATAGGTCCAACCAAGAATCCACGAGATCTCAACTGAGACGAAACACATTGCAATGCGACCCAAGATAAAGGTAACACATGATGTGTAGAAGATGCCCAAAGGTTCACAAGCGATAACAAACTAACTCGAAGGAACACTGCCTTGAACACAAAGACTAACTAATATGAAAAAGCTGGAAACAAATATATCATTAGTTGATGCAAGATTGCCAAGATCTCAAGATGCTCTTGCATCAAATTTTATGCTTAATTGGCTCACAACTTAGACTTTTGCAACCTTGATGCCAATTCCTTTCTTATACACTTGTATTTTTTGTAGCTTTTAGAATGTAAACCAATGTTTCTTCCATGCTTATCTCATGTTTTACATTGCAGCAAACTTTTAGAAGCTTGTTGTGCCACCTTTCTCTTGAGGATAATACTTAGTAGTTGACTTGGGTTGAATTACAATAGCCAAGCAAGTCCTCAACCTTTTCAACTTCCCTTCTACTTTTATTTTCTAAATTATTTAAAAAAAAATCTCTTACACATTTGAATAATTTATCAATTTCTCTTACAAGTTTTTGATTTTTAAGCTCTCATGTGATATGCTACCAACAAAATTATCAACAAAATGAAGTTTCTCAAGAGCACTTAGTTGTTAATGTGTTCTCTTTCACATCTTTGACATATTTAAGGACATCTAGCTTATAGTTCTTGTAGATATTACTTCCATTTAAGATGTGAATTTATGATGTTAGAACATTGCTTTTATTTCTTGCTTTAATAACGTTTGTGAATATATTGATATATTTTTTGGCACTTGTTAAGATTTCCAATTTTACCTTACAATCATATTATTATTATGATGTTATTTTTTCTTGTTGACTTGAAAATATTTTTCATCACATTTATGTTTATCATTCTGATTCCAGATGCATATACATTGAGAACACATGTATTATATCCCTTCTTTATTATTACCTTCCAAAGAGGTTAGAAGACCAAATTAAGGGTTTGACCATTCATGAAAAAACCCTAACTAATCCCAACCTTCATATTTGTCTAGGCTAAAAGGTTTTTGAAACTTGAAATATATGAATGTTTAATTTTATTCTTCTATTCTCTTTGTATTTTTTTTTTTCTATCTTGACTTTGTTTTAGTAGTTTTAGAGTATCTGGTAGTCATGTTGTGCTATTGTTGTTTGGGCAATTTTGGACACTGATGCATAATCTAGACATTGCACATATACATCCCAAAAATTATGTAGTTTAATGATAAACTCTTTGCACATTATGAATTGGGGAAAACTCATTTCAACCAATTTATTTTCAATAATTTTTTATTTTAACCTTTCTCTTTTTTGTTTTTGTTTACCTATAGGAGGTATGCTTGCTAGCCCATCACCTAACAACTTTACAATCTCACCTCTTTAAATCAAGAGTTGTTGACCCTGTGACCAATGGGGAGTAAATCTACAACCCAAGCCAACTTTGTTACTTGTGCAAACTTCTCTGTTTTATTTAACTTATATAAAAAAATGTTATGTAGATAAGAGATGAAAATTATAATAATTAGATTGTGTTAGCATTTTTACCATCAACATTTCAAGTCATAATATATGATCTATCAAAACATTTCGAATTATACTAATGATCTATCATCAAGATAAAAGAGACCAAGAAATACAAAACAACAGAAGTTATATATAGATTGAGAAGACGACATAAAAGTTATATACAGATAAGTCTTGATTTGAAAACACAAAAAAAACTATCTAAATAATCTATCTTTATTCTAACGGTAGAATGGAAGTTACAGACGTCATTCTAGGTACGAGTAGGATATATAAAAGTTAGAAGTTGAGACAAAAGCAACTGAGTTATCATCCATTTCACACAATTCTGACCTCTTTATCCACTAAAGTCACGATTATTTCTTATGCACGTACATGTGGACCAGTAAAACCGAAAAGTTTGAGAAAGAAGGAAATTCAAGTGCCCCGCGATAAAAAGCTGCTTACGAAAGAAGAGACACAACTGACCAAAAATTTAGGTAATTTTGAAAGGAGAAAACGCGGGCCCACCGTTAGTTGTTGATCGTGAAATTTGTACATACATAACATCAACATATGAAAAATGTATGCAGATGCAAGATGCAGGCATAGCACATGGTTCACATGACGTGGCAGGTATTGTCTTTAAGCGCGGACATAATTGAACGCTGTCTTCACCGGACAGGGGGGTATATATACACCTAGGACTGGACACCCAGGAGAGAACAACAGGTGAAAAAACATATGGTGGGAAAATGGATGGAAATAAATTGCGTGAGAGCGGTGAAAAATGTAATTATGCGGGCACGAGGAGACCTGTGAGTAAAAAGATTTGGTAGAATTAATGGCCACCATTTGACGCAGCTTTACGCTACGCTTCCTCCGTTGCTTTCATAATTTGGCCCTTTTATTTTCCCTCCAACGGACGCTTTCAGGGCTCGATCAATTGCAAAATGCCTGCGTAGAGTATTTTAGATCCGTGCAAAGCTTCTCAGATCTGCTCATAGAGGTGGAGAGGAAGATTGGCCGAGTGAAAGCTTTGCGGTGGATTTTGTGGTTGAATTTGTTGCGTGTTGTGTCAGCTGGATTCGAACCCCGGGTGATTCGTACCTGCATTCTTGTTTTGTTGGGTTTTTTTCGAGAGCGCGGCGGGGGATTTGAAGTGGCGAATACAGGTGAAGAGAAGCTTTGCGGTGGATTTTGTGTTTGAATTCGTTTTGTGCTGTGGCAGCTGGATTCGAATCCCGGGCCATTGTATCTGCATTGTTGTTCTGTTTTGCCTTCATGCGCTTGTTTTGAGAATGAGGCGGGGGATTTGAAGACAGGTCAAGTGAAGCTTTGCGGTGGATTTTCTGTTCGAATTCATTTTGTATTGTGGCAGCAGGACTCAAACCCCGGGCGATTTGTACCTGCATTTTTGTTTTCTCGAGCTTGTTTTGAGAGTGCAGCGGGGTATTCCACCCCGCGGGGATCGGAATGATGGTGGACACACCGCCTGCGGGTGTGCAGTACGTTAGGACGAGGCGGCAGTCTTTGAGCTCCAGTGATATGACGCCTTTGCACTCTAAGGCTGTGGCAGCTGCTCCAAATGGCGAAGATTACGACAGCGATGCCACTGATTGTGCTCAGTAAGTCTAATTAGCAGCAGAAGATTTTTTTTTTCCTCTTCCGTCTTCAGTTTGTTATGGCATTGAAATAGGAGAATGTTCCAGTAATCTGGATCTTGAAATGGCCAAAAAAAGATATGGTGTCGGTATTTGTCTTAAACTAGCTGGATTATGTTGTCTGCTTATTGTTTTGTTACCGGAGTTTACAGAGTCCTGCATTTGAACCCTGCAGCTCACCAGGTGGAAATCGAGAATAATGAGAAATTCAGTTTCATGTTATCCGTTACAATTTGGGTTGAGTGATCCGTTTGCTGCATTAGAATCATGTTTTGAAAAATGCCTGTAGTACAGGGCTTTCTAACTTTTTCTAAGGGACTTATTGCTTGAGAAGAGACTAATATAAGGGCACATCATTTGTCATTCTGTAAGGCCGCGTTGTTGGCATTTTCTGTTATAGAAATCTGTTTTCAGAGTTTTGAAGCCCTTGCTAGAGACTTAATATTTGAGAAGAGGATAGATTAAGGGCATAATGTTTTGCAATTCTGATTCTGAAGATTTATGTTGGAGTCACAAACCTTATCTAGTCAAGGGCATAATTGTTTGCACTCTGCAACTTTTAATACAGCGCTGGAGAATGTCGAGAATGCTACACAAGGTCATCGTCAATAATAATTTTCTGCTTTCTATTTATTTACGGACATGAAATACGAGCATAGTGCAGGTTTTAATTCTAGCTGGAACCTTAAAGTGGTTTACTGTAAGGGATAATTTTAGTATACACCTATGATTAATTGAATCAATTGTACCTTTTCAAGTTTTGTTGGCTATAATTTGTAATGCCTATGTGTTGAGAATGAATGGAACACTTAGCACTCATTGATTATTGGTGTGCTCATAGAGTTGAAGCACCTGGATTTCTCGGGAGATCATCCATCATAGTACCACTTCAACTCAGGTGCGCTTAACTACAGGTTTCCTCCATGGTTAAGCCCACTACGCTTGCAATCCCATTTGCAAAACCTTCAGCAAGTGGCGTACCTTATGAACCATTAATTGGAAAGCCCCTCAAGCTCATCAATTTTTACACTCCATGTATGATACCCATAAAATTTTCTGCACACGGTAGCCAACTCTTAGAATTTGTCAGTTTGATGTCAAGCTATTTAGATTCCAGCTTCGGTGTTCATAAGTTCAAAATCAGAAACAAAAGATACTTCATTATGTTAAGCATTGGAATCCAATGCGGAAAGCTACCAATCTTAATGTTCCGTCTACAGTAGCTAAGAGTTTATTATCCTATCAACATGTCTAGAATTTGAAGTTTTGAGGTCAATTTTTTTTTTTCTGCATTGCTTCCACCAGTGACAAACAATTCTCTTCTAGTGATGCTTCATTATGTTTGTTTCGATGAACACTGCAAATGCCTGCTGCCTATGCATAGGAATAGCTTATGTTTTTCATTCAAGCAGTGAGACTTTTGCAATGCTTGTCTTTAAATTTGTGCACTGGGTTATGCTAGACCAACTCTTGGCAAAATTATCTCACGAGATATTGCAGTGCATTGACACATCTTTCAGTGACAAAAGTTTGGCATGTTGCATGTGCAAGTTCAAATATTTTTATTAAATCTCTTAGAATTTCCATTGCCCGATTGTGCATTTTTTTTGTTTAACTCAGGGGTATTCCTGTGTCTCAGCCCCAGTGCCCAACTGTGCATTTAGTTATGCCATGCCTATTTTCTGTACATTTATGTAAGAAGATTCTGCATGCAGGCCATGAAACCCAACATTTAAAAGAAAAAAAGGTCACAGGTTAGATGTTAGAATTTGCTCCACAATGCTAACAATAATCCTTTATCTATGGTATCCAAAATCTATTGACCTATGTGATATTGTGCATTTTAGAATTTTATCAAAATTTGTTTTGTGGCTTTGTGCTTTTTGCGCATAACCAATGCTATTTTAGCTATTCTTCTTTCCGTAGCTCCTTGGCCATTGGAAATGCCTGTTGATATTTAACATCAGATTTGATGAAATTTTTTGGTAGGATTTCCACATGAGTTGTGAGTCTCAACTAATTAAATTAAGATGCCCCCTCCATTTGAACAGAATAAATTGGCCAGGTCAAACCTTTTGAAATGGAAATAGTTACTAATGTGAAACATTTTATTTTGAGAATTAATTAATGTGAAAATGTAAAAACCACGATGCTTGTTAATTTAACTTTGTATAGGCAAGTTGAAATAGTATATTCTGTTAATGCAAATGACACAAAATAGTGTTTTGTGGTCCCTAATTGTTTTTTGTGTCGAAACAGGACACCAAGGACATTGTCAATGTCTTTGTTGCCAGAGTTGGCAGGAGCTATCCCTGTTCTGGAAAGGTTTCAGGTATTGATATATGCTACAGTACCTCTGAAGGTTTTCATTATCCTGAATTCTTCTAAGCATTAGCATATGCAGAATGTTTGTGCATTTAATATTTTTGTATTTGGTTAAACTATAATACAATAGAACTGTATTTTGAAATCACTCAGTTTCATCTCTAACATTGTAGTTAAATATGAAACTGTGAGCAACTCAACAGCAGTGATTTTAAGTTGCAATATCATCAAGTGTATGCATCTTGCTTTGTATCAGGTTGAAGGATTCATAAGATCCATGCAGAAGCAAATGCAGTCTGGAGGAAAACGTGGTTTTTTTTCAAAGAAGTCTGTTGCCCCACAGGGTCGAGAGAAATTCACATTGGAGGATATGCTTTGCTTCCAAAAAGTAAGTTTACCTATATTTTATTCTTTAGTGGAGGTGCTCTGGCAAGTACGGATGTTTATTATTTAATATTTACCGAAAAGCTGTAGATGTGCTGATAAAATAGTGTTTATTTATCTGCATTTTTAGCAGATTATTGCATTAATATTTTAAATGTTTGTTCTTTAGTTTATACTTTAATTTACTATTTTGGATCTCAATCAAGGATAGCATTGAAATGGAAAGATGAACATGTTTAGATTAACCCATCTCATCTATGTTTTCCCGAGCTCTCTATTGCTTGGCTTTGCATTTTAAAGATTGAATGTGCCTTCATTATTCAACGTTGTACTTAGGGATTTCAGCTAAACACTTTATCTGAAATTGTTGGCAGGAACCTATTCCAACATCATTACTGAGAATCAATAGCGACCTTATAAGTCGTGCAGTGAAATTGTTCCAGGTTGTTCTGAAGTACATGGAGGTTGATGCATCTGATAGGGCAAATCCTTTAACTATGCAAGATCAGATAGAACTTGTTACAAAACTCTATAAGCATACATTGAAACGTGCTGAGCTTCGAGATGAGCTTTTTGCTCAGATATCAAAACAAACCCGCAATAATCCTGACAGGTAAGAATACGTGTTCTCTTTGTTAGTCTGATTTTGGATGGTGTGACTGCATTTCTGAAATGTTGGAGCCTGCTACATCCTCTGGTTCTTGTCTCAGTATATAGTATTGCTTGTGACATACAAGTATTTGCATGCTTTTCTTTTGACATACAATTTTTCTATCGTGGCTATCTATGTTGATTGGACATTTGATATGTTGAAGTCCATGACTGCTAGATCCTCTGATTGCTGTCTCAATATATTGTTTTCCTTGTGATAAACAACAGACATATCCATTTGTTATTTTTGTTAACAACAAATCTCCTGAGAGAGATTACTCTTCTCACATAAGCATCAACCTTGGAATTAAAAAAAGTAGAATTTGAGAGCAATCAATTTGACTAATTTGTGCACACTATCAGATCGCAATAAACAACAAGAAATTACAGAAAATACCATACACAATGGAGACACAGAAAATAATGTGGACAAACTTCATGTGGATCAAATAATCACCAATGTGAGTCACAATCAATTAAATAGTCCAATATGGCAATATAAAATGATCTCAGCCCATAGGCTGTCTAAGAGCGCTCAAGAAGAATTGAAAATTCTCGCTAAGATTGATTTGTTACTCTCTAATGAACTCTCTGCCTCAATACAGTTAAAAAACAAATACAAGAGCAGCACTCATGAATAGCTCTCAACACAGAGATGCAAGATTGTACGACTGCATCTATGGTTAATTTAACCTCAAACATGTTATTTATAGATATTCAAGCAGGGAGGAAGCTAAATTGACCACCAAGGAGAAATGCATTATGCACCTGCCCCCCTGCCCGCCTCCGCAGAAAAAAAGAAAAGGCGTGTCTCCTGTATGGGGCTGTTTCCAAGACTTGGGGACTTGGTGAAATGCCTCCAACAGAACCACCACCTCTGCCAGGGACATTGCCAGGTCACTTGTTATATGGCACATGCTGATTGCAAGTTTTGTGAAAACTAGTTTCGCTTTTATGGGGGTACCTTCTGGGATGTAATATAGCAGATATTTCCTTGAACATTTCAGTACACCTAGATTTGTATATCAGCCTTGCCCCCCACTGCTCTGTCCACTCGCTGTCCCCAAATTTAGGGCCCCTTGGTCCCCCTGACTCCAAAACCTTTCTGTACGTCCTTGCATTCCCCCATCAGGGAACTCCCTGCAACTATGGGAACTCCCTGCAACTATGGGAAAAAGAGGAAGCCCAAAAATCAAGAATGCGAAGGTCAAAAGTTACTTAAAGTTCTGCAGGATGAGGTTACCACTTCTGGCTTATTGGCAAATGGCTTTTTTGCCACATTTGGCTGACTGGCTGATGATGTTTTTATTCTTTTTGTTGACCAGTGCACGTGTTTGCTGCTTCCTTGATGAAGTTGTTGCTTCATTAGCTTTCTTTTGTCTGATTCTTTTGGAAGCCATAATTTTGCCTATAAGCTCAAAGTAAGGTGCCATTTTTGAAATTGTACAACTTTGTGAAAAATAATATAAATGTGCAATCATACTCAACTTTGATTCCATTTTTTTTGTTATACATTTGTATTTATGATTTATGAGGTCAACTGTGACTAGAATCAAACTTAGAATGATATCTCCTTTGTTAAAAAATGTTTGAAGGTGTCCCCTATTATCCCAAACCTTTCAAGCATCAAAGTAGGCTACTGTTCAGAAACATGCCAAGTATGAAGTAGATTCACCTTTTGGATTAGCATATATTTTCATGTGCGTATGTTTCATAGTGGTATGCTTTCCATTTCTGTTATTGTGATGCATCTTGAATTCTCACAAATCTTGTAAGCGTTCCATTTCTTTTATTACATTGTAACTTGTCACCTAAGTCACAAGGTTCAAATCTGAATTTGAGTTTGTCAATCATTAAAGTTCAGAAAATAAACTGACAGTAAATTTAACTTATATAAACTTATTTAAATAAAAATATAAGTAATGTATTCACAAAGTTGTCAAAATAGTCTGACATTGCTAAATAATAAAACTAGAAAATAAACTGACAGTAAATTTAACTTATATAAACTTATTTAAATAAAAATATAAGTAATGTATTCACAAAGTTGTCAAAATAGTCTGACATTGCTAAATAATAAAACTAAATAGCTCAATATTATTTTAAAAAATATGATAATAAATAACAATATTATGTTAAATATCATAAAATTCGGATGAAGTTCGGAATGGGTAAAAAGTTGCTGAAATTCAAACTTCATGGATGAAATTTGGCATATCCTGTGACTTAGCTTGTCACTTAATGCCTACTAAATCTGGATTCTAGTTGAGGGCTTTACAAATTAGATATTTTTTTAATATTGTTTTCAAATTTAGAAATTGCAATGTTTCTGTATATTGGGCAAACTATACTAGAACTCTTTCAGTTGCTGAGTACACTGTTTTTTCACTGGGTGAGTTTTACAAGTTTAACTTGTCAGTTTTTACAATCGCAAGAAAAATGCTGATGTGGGTAAAGCACTGGTTAAGATGCATTTTCCTCATGTTGTTTTTGCTATAAACCCATTCATCGTCTCTTTCAAGATACCAATTTTTAATTTAATACATTTTGTGATTGAATATATATATATATTTCTTTAAGAAATTATGATTTTTAGTAATTTCTAAGTTTCTGACTAGGAAAATTGGGCTTGCCGAGTACTCTTCAAGTCTGATTTTTTGTGATCTATAGTTTTATGCATCTATAAATGATGTTTGACAATCCTCTTATTTGGCCATGTTTTTTTTTGATAGGTAATGGACCCAAGCTTAGAGATTATTTAATTATCTATTTATTTAATGTTATTTAGATTAATTATTATTATGTGTTAAGCTTGAGTAGATTTGAACCCAAGACCTCCCCGATGAGAGGCTCATAATTTACCGTTGTATTGTAGGCTCTTGCCTTCTTCTTTGGCCATGTTGATAATGATAAATAAATGTATGAATAAGCTCTCGATATTAAATACATTACACAATATAGTTCAGGAGTTAATGTGATTTTTTATTTTAACTCAAATCTATTTACAGTAACTATTCATAATGACTATCTTACTGTATAAAGGAATTTGCTTTGAGTGCTTTATTTATTGTGAATGCAAGAGATTGATTTGAGATATTATTTGACTTAAAGATATAAACAGTTGTTCTAGTTGATTATATCTACCATATCCAAATCAAGTAGATGAAATGTATCTTTTTCAACGTAGACTGATTTCAGTTTTGTTTTTATTATTGTTTCTGAAGTAGAAAAGTTTGTTCCTAGAACAGCTTGGAAGTTGAATGTGAATTTGTCTTTTATGAAGCTATTCAAGTAAACTTATTGTTGTTTGTAATTTTATTGCAGGCTTTATTTGTTAAAGGCATGGGAACTTATGTACTTGTGTGCTTCTGCAATGCCCCCTGGAAAAGATATTGCAGCATACTTGTCTGAATATGTTCATGATGTTGCCACTGCTCCTAGTACTGATCCTGAAGTCCATGCCCTGGCTATGAATACATGGAATGCTTTGAAGCGGTCTGTCAAGGCTGGGCCAAGACGAAATATACCTGCACGTGAAGAGATAGAAGCTCTATTGACTGGCAAAAAACTAACAACAATTGTCTATTTTCTGGATGACACATTTGAAGAGATCACATTTGATATGACAACTACTGTAGCTGATGCTGTTGAGGTACTTGGCGTTGCCATCTCTACTTTTGGCATAAGTGTCACTTTGTGTCTGTACTTTTATTAACACTGTCAGGGATGGTTTCAGTGTATAACTTTCGTGTTTAAGAAACCTGGATAAAAACTAGCTGGGTGATAACTAATGAGTTATATAAATTCTCAGTTTTAATTGGAAAGGAAACCAACTTCCTCTTTATATGTAGGAGGCAAATATCATTTCTGCGTCTTTGTTTACTGCAACTTGGAGATGAATACCTTTTTATTTAGATTGAATAGTGGGGTTTTATCAGGGTGGTTTGACAGAAACAAATACACAATTATGTATTTAACAAATCATTGAGAAGTTTACAGCACACGAGCATTAAAAAGTAAAGACGAAACAGGAAACTCTACTAGGAAGACATTGAGGCCACTAATGGCCAGTTGTATACAGTCAAATACCATAAGAATCTATATTTAACAGACTTGCCTAATTTGACTAGCTAAGAAACAGGGAACTGAAAACAAACAAAATGGTTCAGATAGCACGATTAATCCTCTTCTGTGCCATTACAGCTACTCACAAATGCTGTTTTCTTTTTAATTGCCCTCAGAGCTTAGATTTGTTTTGTGCCAATCAGGAACATCACTTCAATATACCTCTGCACGTTCTTTCTGAACAGTAGTTGCCTTTTCTGGGGTGACCACAGCCCTGCTGTGTGGTAAAAGTCCAGAGTTGCCGGAAACTCCTCTGTCCCTCCTTGGTCGCGCATATCCCCATATCCAACTTGGAAACGTATCCAATACTGCTCGGATACATGTCGAATATTGTACCCATGTCTGCCTAATAAACTTGATTTTCCAACCGTACCGAATTCTATGGGATTTGTTTTTTTTTTTTAAAGATTTGATGTAGATCTTCCCTTTAATGTTAAAAAAAAATATATTAAAACAATTTTAAAAAAAAAATAGTATTAAAAAAAGCCTCCACTGGATGAGAAAGACAAATAAATTTTTTTTTCTATTTCAGCAACCCGTTTTTTGGTTATCTTCTAATGCAACTCTATTGTGTTTACAAATTGTGAAGCATTAAATTAACTTATAAATATTTATGTAGCATTTATGTGTCAATATTACTTTTGAAGTAATGAAAATCTCCTACAATAACTTAGAAAACTATGTTAAATATATGTATATGTATTATTTATTAATGTTGTGTCCAGCCGTCTCCATATTGGGTGTGTCTAAATAAATGGCCGTATCCGTACCCAATACCGTTTTCGTATTTGTATCCGTGCAACTTTGGGTAAAACCTAAGCTACCAGAATTGGTAGGGATGGGTACAGGTTCCAGATTTGTGCATGCAGGCATTGTAATTGTTTTCCTTGGGTATGGGTATGTGTGTGTTCTAGTGTATGGTTGTGTGTGCATGCGCACATGTTCCCGGGGTATGATTGTGCGTGCATGTGCACATGTTACAACTATTTTTCATGATCCTTATGGATCCAATTGGGCTACAACTCTAATATGGCTAAGGTTGGATATGGGAATAATTTATAGAATTGTTGTATCCTGCCATATTCATACTAGGGGGTCTTGAAAATTAGTTTTTTGTATTGAATACCATTTTTATATCTGTATCCACATGTATCTTGTACGATTTTCATATATGCATCCATATTTATCTCATACCATTTTCATATCTTCACCCATATTTAGTACATTTGATTTAACTCTAAACGTGGAAGTATATAACTATTTTAAAATATTGAAATTTAAATACAGTTAAGTATTAAAACCAATTTGAATATATTAGCATTACTAATAGTTTATAAAATTATAAATGTTAGTTTAAAAACTAAAAGCAAGAAACTTAAAAAGTACTAGATGACTATATGATCAATGCAAATTGGGTACTCATTGATTTGCCTTGCCATGTTCACTTGATCATTGTGAATCATGATGTGAAGAAATAGGCAATTCAATAGCTTTGACAATATAGTTGGTTGGAGCGATCCTTAACTATAGTTGGTGAATGGCATGAACGGTTGGAAGAGCTTCTCTAGTTGGACTAGAGCAAACATGCAACCAAAATTAAATGTTCAATACTATTGGATGAAGTTTAGAGTTTCAAGTTCCTTGTATACTTATTGTTGTTGTCACTAGGGTTATTTTGGATTTTGTTATTATTTTTCACTTTTCCTCGTGTTTGTTGTTGTCTATACACCATTGACAACATGACCTAACATTTATGGTGGAAGTCAAAATGCTAAAAAAGGATAGAAGGAGCTTGTCTGGTTTGGTCACAAACAATTCTCAATGGCAATAACATCAAAAAAAATGTGTTGGGGGTGTCTATGAGACAATGCAAAAGTTGTCTATGAGACAATGCAAAAGTATATAAAATTGTATTCATTCTACCTTGTGAAATTCACATGCTTTTAATGGGGAACAATGCAATTTTATAGAACATAGTCTAGATGAATTGGGCATAGCTAAAAATTTGGTTTCCAAGGGAGTGGGGCTACGTTTCTGTGTCCTAGTTGAGTACACTGGCTTTTTTGGGGGGGGGATGTGTCCTCGGGGAACATAGGTTATGAGGAATTGATGTTGTTTGTCTTTTTTGACGTATTCATGCAGCAAGGAGTGCATGGCACATGAAATGGAATGACATGGGCATAAAAAATTGGGCTACTAAATGGATCGATCACATCTTCCCATCATTGCACATCCAATATTCATGTGATTTTTCCTTGCCTCTCACAAGTCTTCTTTCCTTTTCTAGAACTTTCAACATGGGCAATAGTGTGGGACACATCAGATCTTTTATTTTCCTCCATCAACCACCTAGACATCTCATCCTTCTCGATTATGGATATCTATTCACAAATATTAATCCCATTTGTAGGCATGTAGAAAAGGGGACTAGAAGACCTAGTTTAGTTTGCTTTGAAATCCTTATTGCACACATGGTGCAATCAATATCTATTTTTAAGACTTAATTTTGAGTAATGTCATGGCTTCTTTGTGGTGTGGGAGTGCTTGAGAGCTCCCCATGCCACAATAGAAGCAAGTGAAAAATTTAAGAAGATTTTCTTTTTCTTTTTGCTTTTGTCCTGAAAGTGCCACATGCTATGTATGGGGAGCCACAAATGGCTCTTAGATGTAGCGACTTGTCTAGACATTTCAAGGAGCGGGGATGGCAAGGGGATAGTCCCTTGATGTCTTTCCATCCCTGAAATGGGTAGGGGACGAGGACTTCTACTTCTAGGGTAGGGCTGCCCTCCTATGTAACCTTGTATTTAGGTATTAGGTTTCTAAAAGTGGTGGAAAGAGGTGTGGAGCTTGTTGATGTGAGTTTTGTGACCACTCTAACATGCAAAATTAAATTCCTAGTATCCCATCCTCTCTTGAGCAAGGAAACTTCAAATACTACACATTTTTACAAATGTTTGATCAAGTGAAGCAACCCCAAGGTTTATAATGCATACGTGCGAATTTATGTTGGATACAACTCAATTCAATGATTTGATTTGTTGACAATCATGTGGTGACTTACACCATTCTTCCTAGACTTGATCAATTCTTCTCCAATGTGGCTATAACTTGGAACACTAGGTTGACTTCAAATGAATGACAAAATAGATAAAGGGTTTAGAGAAATCTATGTTATTCCTAAGGAGAATGGTATCATTGGATGATGCTTAGAATAGGGAATTTGTTTAACCAAGCTTTGCTTCACCAAATGAAACAATTGCACAAAGATTTTCATAATGTAATCATACATTCAAATACCCTATACAAGTGCAATTCAAATCAACACCAACAATCAAACATAGTATTTAATTGAGTCCTGAGTACCCTTACACTACAACTTGTTAAGTTTTGAGCCTAGAAAGAGAGATGATAAGCAACAAAAAAACCTTACACTACAACTTGTTAAGTTTTGAGCCTAGAAAGAGAGATGATAAGCAACAAAAAAAAAAGCCAAAAATGAAACAAAAGACACAAGTTTTACCCTGGGAAAACTCATTAGATTCAAAGGGAAAAACCCAACAACACAACAACAAATTATTTTATTGATCATAAACATTCAAGTGTACAATGTCCATTGCTAGATGCGATATATATAATAAGAAGAGAGACTCTTCATATTACAAAGGAAGGTCTCTTGAGTTTCCCATAACTCCTATAATTAGCTACAACTCTTCGAATATTCATGCCTCAATGCATGTGAATGGCGCATGTCATTTACAGTTAATATTACTATAAATGTCTTTTTCAGCTGAAGGTGACCATAATGGCAATACCGTCCATATTTCCGGTGATAAAGATCTCTATCGTAGCTACAATCTTCAACACAACTTGTAATAAAAAAGTAACAAAAGAGTTATGGACGTGGAATTCATCATTCATCTTCACATTTCTCCATTTCAATCAATGAACTTTAACTAAACTTAGAGAAGTAGAAACAATGCAAATGTAGAAGTGCCATGTAGCTAAATTAAAACATAAAATACCAATGAAATGTACAAATTAATGTTATTATCACATTGAAATAAATAGATTTATTTTAATGTATTATTGAGAACTAAATTGAATCATAAAATACCAATTGTTTTTGAAATGAATAGATTATTTTTATATTGACAATGTTATATGTTTCCTTAAAATAAAATAATATCTATGTTTTCATGATAAATACATTTGATTAGGAATGTGGTTATGACTTAAGGATTTAATAATTAACATACCTCTTAATACTGAAACCACATTTCCTAAACGTTACCATGGACCAAGACGATAGAAAAAGATATATTAACACTATCGAATGAATGGAGAGGAGAAAGGAAAGTACAAAGTCTTTAATAGGAAACGGCATTGGAGGCCATCACCAGTTGGAGCGTACACCATAGGCAGAATTTTGATAGAGCATCCACCACTGAAGCGCAGCATCCAATGTACCTATTACATATGACAGGGACACGTCCGCGGAGGGAGATAAGGGTATAACTCCTGGTCGATATTAAAGAAACCCAAGCACCTCAGAACCCTACCCTTGTCCTAGTCCGTATGACACGGGATCTAAGGAAGTCAAGTGGTAAGTACACAATGTCATATGTAATGCAAGGATACTGATTTCCAAGTAGCATTTAAAAGTGTTGAAATTATTATGTTTTCATGGCATTTCAAATATAGAAATATAGAAATAATTAAAAGATACATATGGAATTAGATATGTTATTAAGGATGGTTATTGTGAAAATAAATGAATAAAATTAAGGAAATTATAAAGGGAGACCTCAATTCCTTGTATGAGTATCAGAGATAGGTATACTTCTGTTTGGCTAATACAAGGAGGTAAAGGTACAAACATTAAACATTGATATTAGAGATGGGTAGTATACCTATTTGGCCAACTTATTAAGGAAATATTTATGTGTTGGTATCAGAGATAGGTATTATACCTATTTGGCCAACTTATTAAGGAGAGATATATGTGTTGGTATCAGAGATAGGTATTTGGCCAACTTATTAAGGAGAGATATATGTGTTGGTATCAAAGATAGGTATTGTACCTATTTGGCGAAACACCAAGATATGTTGATATGTACGGTTGCTCCCTCCCATTGACATACTTACGAAAATATAATGGTAGAATATTCTAATGGTGTCAACATATGCATATGTGAACTTAAAGGTGCATTCTAGAAAAGACGGTTCAATAACTAAGGGTTAGGAAACCCGATCTAGAAACGTCTTTAAAGTTTAGGGTTAGGTTAGAGGGTAACTAGTTATAACAAGTTTGATTGATTGAAAGAATTCTAACCATATTTTTCCAAGGGATATTACAAGAAGCAAGATACAAGGATTTGCCATGTCTTTATTGAAGAATGTATATTACCATTAATAGTCTTGGCAATAACTTATTGTCTCCTCCTCCTATTCTACTCTAACTAATCCCTTACAAATAAGAAGGTCAAGCCCTTTATAGACCTCTCAAATACAACGAAGGGCCTTGATTGATTTGAAATCAATGACCAAGATGATTCAAGGAAACCCTAATTAGAGTTGTTACAACTACTTTTAACCTTTCAACGTCATCCAATAGGAAATCATATTGCTTTGAATAAATACCCATTTTAAGGATGAACACATGAGAAAATTCATTGTGGCAATACATTAAATGGCTTCCACATGTCCACTTGTGGACATTTTATTTGATGAACTTGGACATGTTAACTTAGAATCCTTCAGTTGGTTGAAGATGAAAGGGCACCACTTCATCATGCTTATCTTGTAATCTTTGTATTAAATATCTCTTAAAACATAACATTTTTTAAGCCTTTGATTGATTGTGATGGCTCATATTCCCAAATTGCTTCCTCTTCAATGTTCTTCTCCATCCTTTGGTATTCTTCATGAATTGTTGGAATTTTTATCTTGCCTTGATCTTCTAGAAGTGATGAGATCTTTCATGTAGTGGGATCATTCTAATGGATCTTGGATTTCCAAAGTAAATGCAAGATGATCTTCTTCATTTGCATGATCTTGATCCTTTTGAAGTGGTTGTAATATTCCTCTTTGTTGCAATGTTTCCATGTAGTTGTGATGCCCTTCTTTTGAATTTTTTTTCCATCACTAGCTATCATTCCTTGTATTGTGCATACAAAATATTGTGATAGGAAATGTTAGTTTGAAGTTTTGCACTTTTAAATTCATTTGAACAACTTGAAAAGGATTTTATGACATTGTTTAATGCATATGCTCGCAAGTAATTTCATAAAACTTATCCCACAAACCCTCCCTAAATTTGAAAATGACACGTTCAGGTCTGGAAATGCATTAAGTTCATGAGAAAATCAGATCTTTGTACAGACATTTGATTTGAAAACCACTTGCATTTCTGGAGATGCTCTTCTTGCTTATGGTAAATGCTTTGATTCTGGCTTCATTTTGTTCCCTCTCCTCCACAATTTCATACTTATTTCTGGAATTCACTAATTTGATATGGATCCTTTCTTGAACTGCTAGATCAGATTCACCCTTTCCTGACCTTCACTCCTTGAATTCACATTTATATGATATACTTTCTGGAATTATACTTCAATTTCAAATTTGCTTTTCTACTGGAAATTTCGTTCCCATATCCCTGCTTAAAATCTGAATAGTTTGCTTCCTTCTTAAACTCAATCATTCCATCTTAGGCGATTTTGATTTCTGCTTTAGATTGATGCTCGGACTAAACTTCCTTTTAATTCTGATTTTTGCTTATCTTGTCTAGATTTGCACCTTTCCTTGTATTAGAATATTGTAATGGTTCTTTAATGGGTATCTTAGTCTTTAGTTTATTAAGTAGTTTCTATTTTCATTTTTAGTTCATGATCATTTCTTTTAGTTCTTTTAGAAACATTGTCTTTGTAATTCTATATAAGGAGCTTTCATTTCCTTTGTTTAATACAACTACAACACATTCATTATTTTACCATAATATGGTATCCAAGCAGGTCGATGGGATTTCATAAAATTTGGTGGATTTTTAAAGAAAAATTCGAGCCTCTTCTAATTTGGATTTTTTCCATAAGTTTTCTTTTTGATTTTTAGAAATAAAAATCGTTAGAGGTATTTTATGAAACTTTTGTGGTTCGTCTTTGAGGATTTTTGTTGGAAATCACAAGCTCGATTAAGGGTTTTGATCTCGCTATTTCTTGGTTGCAGCAAGTCTTTGACTTTTGAGGGTTGCATGTACTTGCATGTGCTTGCATATGTTGGTTTACTATGCAAAGTCTCATGTTTTTCCGCTTGTAATTTTCTAATGGGTTTTTATAATTTTTCCCTAGAAAATTTTCTTAGGGGTTTCTATAATTTTTCCCCCTTGTATTTTTTGATTCAATAATTTGCAAAGTTGTGTGGGATTCCTTTGTCGGTTTATAATTTTATCCTAAAAAATTATCTAGTGGGTTTTACCCTTTTTTTTAAAAGAAGAAGATTTGTATTGTCTGATTTTGATTGATTTTACATCTCAAAAATCATGTTGGGTTTTGATTGTTTTTTCACTTCATAAACCGTGTTTGGTATTTCTGATTTTTCTCCTAAAAATTCATGCCTTTGCAGTCTATTTTGGGGCATCATGCTCATTTGCAAAGTTTTAAGGGTTTGCCGATATTTCCTTAACATTGCGCTAGTTGTTCTCAGTGTTTATCTATGTTTCTAGGGAAGAGAAGCTTCATTATCCAATATCAAGTTGGATGTTTTGTGATGATTTATCATTAGACGTTTTGCTGATTTTGGAAGGGTTTGTGGTAGACTCATCTTAATGATAGAGTCAATGGCAGACTCTTGTCTCGTTGTGCAAAGCATTCTAAAGAAGGGAACACCCTTCTTTGTTCTTTTATGGACGAATTCTGGCTTCTTGGTCATTAACATTTTGCAGATCCAAGGGGGTCTCAGATGTAATGTTTTTGTTATAAAATAAATAATAATTTAATCTTTGTAACGGGCCGATTGATTTATTTTATCTTAGACCCATTTTTATATTTGTTTTCGAAGTTTGTGTCACCGTTGGCTATTTTTGTACACCCTCAGAAAGGTTTCCTCGATGGGTATTTAAGCACGGCTTGTAGGAAGTCTGTAGTTATGCTTTGGATTATATTTTTCTGTACTTTGGATTCCTGTTGGAGTTCGGGATTGTTCGCCATTTTGGAAGTGAAAGATCTTCCCTATTTGGCTTGTGTGGTTTTGGTGGGATTCAACCCTCACCCTATTATGTTAGTGTTCTACTTGGTTTGTATTTGGCAAATTGAGGGCTTAATTGCATGTGGAAACATTAGTACCCATTGGTGAATCTTTTGACTCTGTGTCTGCAATGTGTGTATGTTACTTCCTACATTCTTCAAGTGGTATCAATTGGTTTGTATTGTTGAATCCTCTTCCCTTCATCTATCTGTGCTTCAGGAACATTACTATTCGACATTGTGCACACTAGACTAACCATACAACCTTTGAAATATCATTGTACGGCCTCATTATCCCACCCATACTGCCTTCCACCATACGCCTTCTTCCCATCATACGGCTAGCAATTCACTTCCCCCCTGCCCCGTACGACCTTTCTAGGAATACCACACGACTTCTGCTACATGTAGTGGCAACCTACTAACTTCTAATATATTTGTACGCATAGACTATAATTCCTGTACAGTTCCTACCTACCGTACGACCATCTTCCTGTTGCATCCGTATGGCATGTGGGCACCTATTACAACATTCAGATTTACAATACAGTTTCACCTTGTACGGCTACTACCTGATCTCCCCGATTTGGCATCCATACGGACTCCACTACCACAACATTCATAGGGAAAAACGTCCTTCCAAGCAACTCTACGTACGACCAATCCACTATTTGTAGTTTGGGGTTACCTTGGAACATTACAGTGGTAACAGAGCTCTTCATTCTTGCCAGCCTGTGGACGGTGAATGAGAGTTTATAGTCGGAAGAGAAGGACACATTTCGTTGATCAAATGGTTGACGAATGGGAATCGATCGATGCCGAACTTGTGGCACTACTGAGGGAACTTGCTCGGAATCAGGCACAGATCATTGATACGCAGTGAATCATGGAAGAAACTCTCAAGAAGTTGGCAGAGAACAAACTATCTGCAGAACAAAATGGTCATAGTGCGGACTCAGTGTCGGGTAAATCACACCCTCGGTCAGCACGCTCTCAACCTTCCATGTCGACTTTTCCACCACGAATTGAGGCACATCACGGAGAGAGACAACCAACCTTCGAAGAAATGAGGGAAGACTAGAAGAATGCAAACCTTGAAGAAGACATTTCCTACAAAGATTATGTAGATTTGAGAATGAGATACTCGGGGGGCGGAAATAGAGGGTACTTCAACGATGATCTCAGGAGAAAGTTGAGTAAGGTGAATTTGTCTCCATTTGACGGATCGGGTTTCATATCAGCGCAAGCATGGGTAATGAAAGCCGATACCTACTTCCAGCTGAATCTTGTGTCGGAAGAAGAAGCAATCAAATTTGTTGCCTTGCACTTGGAGGGGATTGCGCAGAAATGGTGGCACCATGACACCATCACATTAGGGCATGATCAAATAAAGACTTATGCGGAATTCATAGAGAGATTAACAGAACGATTTGATGGGAAAGATCTTGAGCTCAATTTCAAAGATTTGGCCCAATTGAGGCAAATTGGATCGATAGATCAGTTCATTGCGACATTTCGGAAACTTTCGGCATTGGTCACGGACATTTCTAAAAGAAGGCGGGTCATGCTCTTCATGGATGGATTGGTGGAATCACTGAAAGGTTGGGTGAAGGGATTCAATCCGTCTACCATGTCGGAAGCAATCAGTAAGGCACGAAGTATGGCATCGTTGTCGTCATCATCCTCATCCTCTTGAAGTCACATTCGAAACCGTTGACGTTTCTGAGGGACAAACCTCCGTCCAAGAAGTTGTCGTTGGATGAAGCCACCCGACAAGAACTTTGAAGGAAGAAATTGTGTTTCAATTGCAAGGGGCCTTGGGAGCCTTGCCACCGATGCCTCGGGAAGGGAAAGATCTATTACATCAAGGTCGTGTCCGATGATGGGGACGAACACGAACATGAAGAAATGTCGGTCAAAGATAACCAACCTAACAATGACACCAACATGGCCAGTTTAAACCGTACAGAGAGGATTGCCGCCTTGGTACAGTGTGGAGGATCCATTGCATTGGCTGGCAGTCTGAGGTGCACAGTTTTCTGTGTACGGGGTACCCTTCAAGGACAAAGGGTTACGGTGATGTTGGATAGCGGAGCTACTTTGAATTTCATAAACTCATCCTTGGTAAAGCGAAGAAGTCTCCCTACGGAAGCACACGCAAGCTTTCAGGTCAAGGTTGCCAGAGGGACCTTCCTGCCCTGCATGCATCTTGTTCCTTAGTTGAGCATCACAATGGCGAATCACACGGTGACAGAGGACTTTTTCATAGTGGACCTTGTTGACATGGAAGTCATTCTGGGCATACAGTGGATGAAGACCCTTGATGAGTACACTCAGAGTTTCAAGCGAATGGCACTTAGAGTTTCAAGCAGATGGACTTCACTTTTGTGGTTGACGGAAAGAAGGTTGTCCTCTGAGGGATGGCAAATGAAGGTCTGAAGGAAGTTTTTGTGCATCGGATGGAGGCAATCTTGCGGCATGATGACGTTGCGTGGGCTGCGCATTGTTTTATCTCGGCGGAACCTATAAAAGGGAACCAAATAGCTCCACATGATTATAAACTTTAGGATATTTTAACTAGGTATGAAAAAGTTTTCATGGATATTCCTCCTGACATACCACCTCATCGGGGGTTTGAACACACAATCAAGTTGGAATCAGGGGCAAAACCAGTTATAACCAACTGTACTGCCACCCCAAGAAATTCAAGGATGAGATCGACTGGACGATTCAGGAATTGCTTGAGAAAGGATGGATCTGTCCCAGTTCTAGCTCGTTCGCCTCATCCGTGGTGTTGGTCAAAAAGGACGGAACGATGCGCATGTGTGTGGACTATTGCGCGCTAAACAAAAGAACAATAAAGAACAGGTATCCCATCCCAAGTATAGATGAGCTGCTGGATGAACTACATGGCGTGGTCTATTTTTCAAAAATAGATCTCCGTTTCGGATACCACCAGATCCGAATGAGGGAAGAAGATGTGGAGAAAATGGCTTTCTGCTGCCACTACGGACATTATGAGTTCCTAGTCATGCTGTTCGGATTGACCAACGCACTTGCTACATTTCAATCATGCATGAACCGCATCTTCAACAAACAATTGCGTAAGTATCTATTGGTATTCTTTGATGATCTCATTTATAGTAGGACATGGGAGGAGCACTTGAAGCATTTGAATGAAGTTCTGAGTATCATGGAGGAACAGTTCCTGTTCGCCAAGCAATCCAAATGTGAGTCTAGTATGACAGAGATATCGTACTTGGGGCATGTTATCAGTAAATACGGGGTTCAAGTGCATCACGAGAAGATTCAGGCGATCCTCAATTGGCCTCCCCTAAAATCACTCACTGATCTGCAAGGATTCTTCGGATTGTGCAGTTACTACAAGAGATTTGTCAAAGGATTTTCTCAGCTCAACGCACCTTTAATGGATTTGACGAAGAAGGGGGCTTTCCAGTGGAACGAAGAGGCACAACTCACCTTTGATAAGCTCAAAGAGGCCATGAGCACTTGCCTGGTACTTGCACTACTCGACTTCACCTGATCGTTCATTTTGGAATGCAACGCATCTAGGGAAGGCATTGGAGCAGTTTTGATGCAGGATAGACACCCCATCGCCTATGAGAGCAGGAAGCTTACACCAGCAGAATGCCTGTATTCCATCTACGACAAAGAAATGTTGGCCATCGTACATACGCTAACCAAGTTTCAGCAATATCTGGTAGGTGCCAAGTTTGTCATCCGTACGGATCACAACAGTCTGAGATATTTCCTGGAGTAGTGGGACTTGAACGAACGACAACAAAAATGGGTAAGCAAAGTTCAGTCTTTTGATTTCGACATTGACTATTTAAAAGGGAAGAAAAATGTTGTTGCAAATGCCTTGTCCAGAAAACCCACCATCTGCTCGCTAGACCAGATTTCAGTTGACTGGAAGGCACAACTATTAGTAGAGTATTCCAAGAATACATTTGCCTATAAAATAATGGATGGCCACACCCACGATGATCGGTACAGAGGGGTGGATGATATCATCTACTATAAAGACTGGATATACCTGGTGCTAGAATCCAAACTGAAGCAGAAGATCCTAAAGGAAGCACATGACTCACCTTTGGCCGGACACCTCGGCTTCCTTAAAACTTATAGAAGTATTTGGTAGAGATTTTCATGGAAGGGATTGAAAGGGACGTGTTGTAGCATGTAAGAGAATGTATGGTTTGCCAACAAAACAAGTCTGAACACACTCTTCCTATTGGGCTGCTACAGCCTTTGCCAATTCCTGAACATAAGTGGGAAAGTATATCCATGGACTTCATAACAAGTCATCCCAAGGTGAACGGAAAGAACTGTATTTTTGTGGTGGTTGATAGGTTGACAAAGTATGCGCATTTCTTCGCCATCCCCTCAGACCTTTAGGCTGCACAAGTTGTCGATTTGTTTTTTAGAGAAGTCTTTCGTTTGCACGGGTTACTCCGAAACATTGGCAATGATCGGGATGGACGATTCATCAGTATCTTTTGGACAAAATTGTTTAGGATGGTAGGAACAAAATTATCACCAAGCACGAGCTACCACCTACAGGCAGACAGTCAAACTGAGATTGTGAACAAATGGCTCGAAGGCTACTTTCGGAACTACGTCTCGACACAACAACGAGCGTGGGTAAAATGGATCCATCTTGGGGAGTATTGGTACAATACCACATATCACATGTCTATCGGGATGGCGCTATTCAAAGCTTTACACGGGCACAAACCCCTCTGCTTCGTCGACACAGTTCTAGGTGACAGTCACGCTCCAAGGGTGAAGGATTGGCTTTAGGAGGGACAGGACATACTGAGGAGTTTGAAAGAGAACCTGCAGCAGGCACAAAATCAATAGAAGGTGTATGTCGACAAATACTGGATAGTGAGGACTTTTGAAGTGGGGGATCCGATCTATGTTCGGCTTCAGCCATACCGATAGTCTTCATTAAAAGGATTAGGTAAGGAGAAATTGAAGCCACACTTTTATGGTCCCTATCGCATGATTTGTCGCATTGGTGAGGTAGTGTACGAATTGGAACTTCCGGAGGGTAGCCGCATTCACAATGTCTTCCATGTTTCCTATCTAAAGAAGGCTATAGGGCAAAATGTCACAGTAACTACCAACCTTTCGCCACTCAATGAGGAAGGGAAGCTCATTTTGGAACCTGCTGAGATTCTCGAAGTGCGTGAAAAGGCCCTATGGAACCGCACTGTGAAGGAATACTTGGTACGTTGGCAACACCTATCGTTGGACGATGCAATGTGGGAAGATGAGCACATCCTCCAACACTTGGCACTGCACTTGCTTGAGGACAAGCAAATTTTGGGATGGGAGGATTGTAATGTTCCCATTATAAAATAAATAATAATTTAATCTTTATAACGGGTCGATTGATTTATTTTATCTCAGACCCATTTTTATTTTTGTTTTCGAAGTTTGTGTCATTGTTGGCTATCTTTATACACCCTCAAAAAGGTTTCCCTGACGGGTATTTAAGCACGGCTTGTAGGAAGTCTGTAGGTATGCTTTGGATTATATTTTTTTGTACTTCAGATTCCTGTTGGAGTTCGGGATTGTTCGCCATTTCGGAAGTGAAAGATCTTCCCTATTTGGCTCGTGCGGTTTTGGTGGGATTCAACCCTCACCCTATTCCGTCGGTGTTCTACTTGGTTTGTATCTGGCAAATTGAGGGCTTAATTGCATGTGGAAATATTAGTACCCATTGGTGAATCTTTTGACTATGCGTCTGCAATGTGTATGTTACTTCCTGCATTCTTCAAGTGGTATCAATTGGTTTGTATTGTTGAATCCTCTTCCCTTCATCTATCTGCGCTTCAAGAACATTACTATTCGGCATTGTGCACACTAGACTAACCGTACGACCTTTGAAATATCATCGTACGGCCTCATTATCCCACCCATATTGCCTTCCATTGTATGCCTTCTTCCCACTGTACAGTTGTTGGTTATCCCACTGTACGGCTATCAATTCATTTCCCCCATGCCTCGAACAATCTTTCTAGGAATACCATATGGCTTCTGCTACATGCTCTGGCAACCTACAGACTTCTAATATATCCGTACGCATAGACTATAATTCCCGTACGGTTCCAGCCTACAGTACAACCATCTCCCTGCTGCATCTGTACGACATCTAGGCACTTATTACGGCATTCAGATTTATAGTATGGTTTCTTCTTGTATAGCTACCACCTCATCTCCCCGATTTGGCATCAATACGGACTCCACTACCACAACATTCATAGGGAAAAACGTCCTTTTAGGCAACTCTACGTACGACCAATCCGCCATCTGTAGTTTGGGGTTACCTTGGAACATTACATCAGAAGAAGTAAAATATTTTTTAGAATTTGTAACCAAAAGACAACTTTTAGATAATGACCATTAAGGGAGGGCCTTAGAATATTGTAATGTTTCTTTAATGGTCATCTTAGTTAGTCTTTAGTTCACAATTGTCTTGTTTAGAAACGTCGTCTTTGTAAAGGTATATAAGGAGCTTTCATCTCCTTTGTTTTATACAACTACAACCCTAATACCTTGGTCTTCTCGGCATTTAATTGTTTTAGTTTTGAATGGCCCCCATCAACCTTTCTTACCTTATATAATTCCATTTACTTTTGGAAAAATTACATCTTTTCGAGTTGGCCAATCTCATTTAGCATTCAAATAATTTATTTCAACAATTTGCCTTCCTCAAGCTTGCTGACCTCTCTTAGCATTCAAACAATTTATTTCAAGATTTTCCTTCCCTCTAGCTGGCCAACTTGATCATTAATCTCAATTTCATTCCTTAATAGGGTGATTTTCATATTTCCTTTTGTTTTATCCTCAAAGGGTTGAAATTCTATACATAGAAGGAAGGTTTGCTCTTGTTCTTGAAAAGTTGTCTTAGATGGAATGGAAATTAACACCCCACACGAAAGATTTCAACCTTGCTTCTTCAATGTTTTTATTTTTCCTATTTTATTTTCAAGACTTGCCCAATGTGGGAAACTGACTTGCACTAGGAAAAGTGGAAATTTTCGCATGACAAGGAAGAGTGGAGAATTACACCTTACAAGGAAGAATTTAACTTTATTATTTTACTGAAAGGGTGGAAATTCAAACCAAAGAAGGAAGATTTGCATTCCTTGTCTTTGGAGGGTGGAAAGTTGTATCTCATGAGCAAATTTTATCTCCAAATGTTGGAAATTCTTAGTGGACAAGGAAATTCAACTCTTTCATCATTTTACACTTGTATTTACAATTTTTCTTTAGTGGTGAAATTTCAACCAAGATAAGTAAGATTTTAACTGAAGGAGTGGAAATTTTACCCCACAAGGAATATTTTTTCTCAAGGAGTGGAAATTCAACCAAGAAAAGGAAGGTTTTGACTTAAGAAGTGGAAAATCTATCCCCACAAGGAAGAATTTTGCTCGAGGAGAGGAAATTCTTATTTGACAAGGAAATTCTACTCTTTGCTATCATTTTTACATGTAAATTTTCCCCTATGGTGATGAATCGACCATGACAAAAAAGATTCCACCTTTCTACCTTGAAACAAGTTTTCATCATTCAACTCTTGGTTTCAAAAATGACCCCTAGAAGGAAATTCTTGGTCGTGACAACATTTAACACATATCTCCCACTCAAAAAATTTCACAATTTCACCCTCAATTTTATTAGAATATTTCTAATAATGCTCTATCTATCGTATGTGGATAGTTTCTAATATTTGTCTTTCCATTTTGTATATATGAGCTTGTAAGCTCGTTGTATTTAATTAATTCATTGATTATTCAATATACAAAATAATCTTTCGATTATTTTATGGTATCAGAGCCAATACTTAATTTTTTTGGAAAAATTTATAATTTCTAGAAGAAATTATTTGTTTAAATTTTTTCAAAATTTTTTCAATCGATTTTCTCTAAAATCTGCCTAGGGTTTTTTGCCTAGAGAAATCTTGAGCTAGGGTTTTGCAACTCACATCTGAAAATCATGATTTTGCAACTATCACTCTGAAACCGATGGCAAATTGAAAATGTGGAGGTTGTTTTTTCCTAAGAATCCTCTCTGAAAATCGTGACTCCTCTCTGCAAATTGCGACCAACACAAATTGCGTTTTCAGTGGTAGTATTTGGTGTATTTAGCAGCTTGAAATAGGACTCCACGCAATTTTTGCATGGTTTAGTAACGAGTTTGGCTCCTATCTTTGGATCACTGCTTTGCAATTTGGGGAAACCGAACACGCAGGTTTTTTTTTTTTTTTTTTCCGAACAAAAAAGTGCCATTTTTTTCCTGATCATATGACTTGTGGGCATCAATCTTCATTCTTTCTGCCGTCATTGCCAAAATGCTCGTGTTTAGAAACAAATCGGGCGTTTCAGACCTGCAAACACCATTTTTTTTGTTGTTTTGACCTCCATGTTCGTCGACTGGTTTTTTTGCTCGAAACCCTAATTTTTGGGGTCAGAATTTTTTTGTTTTCAAATTCTTGGTGGGTTTTCCAAGACCTCATTTGGGTCTTCGTAAGAATTTTCTAGGTACCTTGTTTTTCGTGCCTCAATTTTCAAGCTGATTGATTTGCATTGTGATTGCATATTCCATTTGGGTTTTCCGTCTACTCTTTTGGGTACTTGTCATTTTTTTTTGGGTCAGCCTAAAACATTGCCTCAAACTTCATGCAAATGGCATCCTTGACCAACTTGATGCTGGAAAACAGTCAACGATTTAATGGCAACAATTACAACCACTGCAAGCAGCGCATGTTAACCATTTTCGAGTATCGTCATTTGGATGCACTTGTTCTAGGCACATAAACTCGTCCTGCCCCTACTAGCATGCACGGTGGGACCTCCGATACAACAGATCAAGATAAATTTGATGATTGGAATCGCGAAGCTGTTATGCTTCTCAAACTCTTTGTCACAGATGATTAGCTTCCTCTGGCAAGTTGGCTGCAAACATCTGGAAATATTTAAAGGAGTTGCATGAAACATTCGATAAGAGTCGAGCATTCTTTCTGAAGAATCAGTTGTATTCCATTATGATAGATGAACGTGTGTCCTTACAGGAACATCTCACAAAGATTAAGGACATTCGAGATCAGCTTGAAGCCATCGGTCGGACAATGGAGGAAGAAGATATGGTAGTTATTACCTTGAAAAGCTTGCCAACATCTTATGAGCATTTCATAGAGACTCAACATTACCTCAACTAATGTTGATCTGAAATTCCCAGAGTTGTGCACCAAACTCCTACAATAGGATCCTTGGAAGCAGCAGTTTGGCATTCGTGCTTCCTCACCCTCGTTAGAACAAGCCTTTGCAGCTAAGTTTCTACCATCTCAGTCATCTCCACAAGGTAGTTTCCATCAATCCTTAGGTAGTTTTCAGCAAAAGAGTGTTCAGTGTCACTACTACCGTAAGTACAGCCACATGAAGAAAGATTGTCATTAGCAACTCGCTTCCGAACAAAAGAAGCTGGGAGGGTCCAATCAACAGGCCAATTCTGTTGAACATTCTGAGACAAAGGAGTTTGTGTTCTATGCTTTTATGGCTAAAAGCCCTTCCAATTCTACCCGATCCTTTGCTTGGTATATTGACTCTGGTGCTTCACTTCATTTCTCTCATCAGCGTGACTGTTTTATGGATTTCTATCCGTACAACAATTCAGTTGTGTTTAGTGGAGGAGAGGAGTTCAAAACTATTGGTAGAGGAAATGTTCAGATACAATCTAGTGGGGGTGAACTCATCTTTCTCAATGTCTGCTATGTTCCTATTATGACACTCAATCTTCTCTGTGTGAGCCAAATCATGAGAAATTCTCCTTAGTTGGATGTGGTGTTCAGTGCCCACAAATGCTCCGTTATTGATCAAGAGACTCGTCTCACTGTTGCTACTGGTCTAGAGGATCATGGCCTATATTGCCTTATTGACACTGGTGATTCTCCTGAAATAGCTATGGTAGCTCGTGATTTATCTCTCAACACTTTGTGGCATCAAAGATATGGACATCTCAACATCCAGTATCTCTCTTAACTATCCTGGGAGGAACTTGTTTCTGGACTACCTGTGATTCAGTAGCAACATCTTGGAGTATGTGATGCTTGTCAAGCTGACAAACAACATCGGACTCCCTTCAAAGATGGAGATTCTTGGCATGCTTCTTAGGTACTTCAGTTACTTCATGCTGATGTTTGTGGTCCTATGAATACAACTTCAGTTAATGGTTAAAAATATTTTTTGCTTATTGTTGATGATTTTAGTAGAAAAATATGGGTGTACTTTTTCAAACAGAAATCAAATACACTTAGTACATTTCAGAATTTTAAGTTGTTGGTTGAAAACGAGTTTGGCTGCAGTATCGTTTCACTTAGAACAAATAATGGGGGGGGAGTTTTGTTCTCATGCATTCTCCGGTTTTTGTACTGAACATGGCAGCAAGCGCCAATTCACCACACCTTACACTCCTCAGCAAAACAATGTTGTTGAGCGTCGCAATCGTACGATTGTTGAGATGGCTTGTTCTATGTTACAACATAGGAGTGTTCTTAATAAGTATTGGGCAGAAGCAGTGTTTACAGTTGTTTACCTTTTGAATCGTTCTCCTACTCAGGCTGTCCCGAACAAAACTCTTGAAGAATTGTGGTCTGGTCCTAAGCCCAAGATCAGCCACTTGAAGATTTTTGGCTCTCTTGCCTATGTTTGGATTCCTGATGCTAAACGTTCCAAATTAGATTCCAAGACTCAGAGACTCATGATGACAGGGTATAGTGACAACCATAAGGCCTATAGATTGATAGATATTGACATTGATCATTTTATCTTTAGTTGTGATGTTGTTTTTGATGAAACTCGAGGACCCTTTCTGTCCTCTTCTGAGCAATGTTCTGAGGAACAGCCTCATAGTGTTCCCCTTACTTTAGTACCATATGATGGGCAGAATGATATAGATAATGCCTGCCTTGGGACACCTGATGTTGATCTTGTTGAGGCTCCTAAGAATGATCCTCCTCCTGTTGTTGCTCCTGAACCTCCTCCAGCTCCTCTAGAGGTCACCTCTTCTACTCTCTGACCCAAATGATAAAACTATTAGTGATCTAAGGGATGATGAGCTCATTGAAGGTAGAGCTTCTCAAATAAGTGCAACCAAATAGTTAATTTTGCTATTATGGCTAACATTCAAATTGTTTATGAGCCTCAGACTTATTCCGAGGCTAAAGATATTCCTGAATGGGAACAGGCTATGGAAGCTGAACTTCAGAGCATTCAGAAAAATCAAACTTGGGTTCTTTTTGATCTTCTTGCAGGGAAGAAGCCCGTTAGTTGCAAATGGGTATACAAGGTCAAATATAAAGCTGATGGCGCCTTAGACAAGTATAAGGCTCGTCTTGTTGCTCAAGGGTTCTCACTAAGGGAAGGTATTGATTGAGGAGACTTTTGCTCCCACAGCTAAAATGAGAGTACCATACGGCTTGTTCTTGCTCTCGTAGCTTAGTTCGGTTGGAAAGTTCATCAGATGGATGTCAAGAGTGCTTTTTTGAATGGTGACTTACAGGAAGAGGTCTACATGACGCAACCTTCGGGATTTAAGGTTGCTGGTCAGGAACACGAAGTCTGTAAACTTGTCAAAGCTCTCTATGGTCTGAAACAAACTCCTCGGGCTTGGTACATGAAAATTGATAAATATTTAACCGACCATGGTTTTTAGAGGAGTTCATCGGATTCAAAGCTATATATCAAACATGTAGGTGATGATGTCTTGTTTGTCATTGTTTATGTGGATGATTTGATCATCACTGGAAGTTCAACACATTTGATCACGGAAATCAAACAGGATTTGTGCAGCACTTTTGATATGACAGATTTGGGACTCATGCATAATTGTCTTGGAATTGAGGTTTGGTAGACTGAACACAGTATCTTTATTTCTCAATCCAAGTATGCTAGAAGTCTTTTGGACAGGTTCAGAATGTAGGATTGCAAACTTGCTCTCACTCCTATGGAACCTGGGCTCAAATTATCTACTCAGTCTGATTCACCTGTTGTAGATGAATCCTTGTTTAGACAACTAGTGGGTAGTCTCATTTTTCTTACTGCCACTAGACTTGACATTAGTTTTGCTGTAAGCTATGTCTCCCGCTTTATGACAACACCCAAGACTGATCATTGGACAGCTGCAAAGCATGACCCGCACTATGTGAGTGGTACTCTTGATTATGGTCTTCTATACACTCAGAAGTTTGATTCTACACTATGTAGCTACACAGATTCAGATTGGGCCATCTCTATTGATGATCGTAAGTCTACCGCCGAATATGTGTTTAATTTAGGATCTGCTACTGTGACATGGACTAGTAAGAAGCAACAGGTGGTGGCCTTGTCTTTGATTGAAGTAGAGTATTGGGGAGCAGTTAAGGCAGCTTGTGAGGCAGTTTGGCTTCGGCGGATGCTTGTAGATATGCATGTTCCTCAATTAGGACCGGCTCCCATATTCTGTGATAATCAGGGAGTACTCAAATTGGCAAAGGCATGTTGAAACACATTGTCATTACATTCGTCAACTGGTTGAAGACAAATCTATTCAGGTGCTATATGTTCCCACCATAGAGCAGTCTGCTGATATCTTCACCAAGTCTCTCAGTTCTGATAAATTTGTAAAATTCAGGGAGGGTATTGGTTTTATTGATAGATTAAGCATTATGGGAGGGTATTAGAATATTTCTAATAATGCTCTATCTATCGTATGTAGATAGTGTCTATTTTTTGTTAGTTTCTAATTTTTGTCTTTCCGTTTTGTATATATGAGCTTGTAAGCTCGTTGTAATTAATTCATTTATTGATTATTCAATATACAAAATAATCTTTCGATTATTTTAAATGTCCCACTTTTGCAATCACAACTCTTCAAATTGATCAAACTTCTACATGAGCTAAACTGCTCAGGGAATGAAGACACTAGAACTATTGCCAAGTTAGACTAAAACTTACAAACAAGTTCGACATGTTACAAAATTTAATTATTCATGATTAAGTGATTACAAATGGAGACAAAGTCTCCTCATATTAGAAATAGAAACTTTGTAAAGACTATCAGGAAATATTTTATGTTATCTAACTGAGAGAATAGAAACTATGTAACAATTAGCTAATAAACTAAATATGCCTAAATGACCGTTAAAATAATATGAATACTTTATTACCACCCCTTAATGGTCATTCTAGTAGCTACCTTGATAGGAAAAAAACAAATTCAGATCATTTGGCCATGAATGCATAAAAGGGTGTTTCCTTAGGCTGCTCTGCTACAGGAACATGCTGATGAGATTCTCCGTGGTTAGACTTTTGATCACTACCTTGTCTTTTTCAATCTTGCAACCAGTGGCCTCTAGTTGATTGCTCATGTACTTGATCTTCATGAGATGCCCTTGCAAAGCCATCTTCTCATCCATCAAAGAGCTAACAACATATTCTTCAAAAAGAATGCTTGGTTTTATTTGATGTTTTATGGAGACTTTTCAGGTGTGCCCAAATCTCTGCAACAGACTTGTGAGATGGCTCTTTTGGAAGCATCACATTGGTGACAAATAATTTAAGCAACATAACTACTTCTCAGTTAGGTTTTACAAACTTGTCCTGGTCTTTGTCCACTGCTGTAGGGCGAGTGAGTTACCTAGAACAAGCTGGTCCAAGCAACCGGTACTAAAAAATTGAGAGCATCCTCTGCTTTCAGCCATTATACTTATTGCTGTTGAACTCAAAAACGTAGAGCTCACCCGTGGGCCAAAACAATAGAAATCATGAACACCAGGCCAATAATCTTCTCAATAGCTGTAGTTAACAGCACTTGGAACTACAGATGGTGCAAACCCAAGCTATCCACAAGTAAGCCTTCACAAATTCGGTATCAAAAACTGCTTAAAAGAGGTCACACAGCACAAAAATGCAGTCACAAGAGGAAACCAGTGCGTGGATTTGAGAAATGTGCAGGAAAACTTCAAAAAACCCCTTGAAGCTGTTGTACGGCCTCAGAAAAACAACAGGAAAAAACCTTAAACAACCACGAAACCACTTCACAGAAACAGGAAACACAAGAATACACCATGAAAAATTATGCACAACTGACACTAAAAACCTAGGTTGCATGGGTACACGTACCCATACCCCTGGTACTCGCACCTATGTACCCAAGTACCGGGTGCACGTACCCCACGTACTGGGTACTCAGTGACAGCAGCATAGCTAAGGACCTTGATTAAGATGTCTATGTTTTTTTAGGTTCTTTGTTCGCATATCAGCTTGCTGTTTATCAAGCTTAATTCAATACATAATCAGTTTAAAACTTTGATACGATACTTATTAACAGTAAACCTTATCACTGTTCAAGCCAGAAGTTTATCATTTGCAATATGTCATTGTTATATGGTTTATGATCTTCTTGTTCATGTTTAAAGTCTGCCTTCTCTGTTATAACTTATAACAAACATATAGAAAATTTGAAACTGAAAACAATACATTACATTCGCAAACTTATCTCTGTTATACTATAAGGTTTTGAAAAGTAATTGTCATGACTCATAATTTCAGATTTTCTATTAAATATTAAATTATAATTAAAAAAATTTGACATAACCAAGTACCCTTGTCCCCTATTTTGAAAAATAGCCGTAGCCATACCCTAAGTACCCAAGTACCCCCGTCCCTGTGCAACATTGCTTTAAACCTTTCAAAATTTCCTTAAAAAAATATGTGATTTGAAGGCAGGGAATCCTCTATGGAATTCTTCAACACCCAAAAACCCTACCCGGTTTTTGTTGAAGTAAAAAAAATCAAAAATAACTTTGGGAAGAAATTCCAGGGAATGAAACTTCGAGTTTTTTTTTTTTTTTTTTTGCCAAAACAACTTAAGCTCTAATACCATGTTATGGAATTTCATTATTCGTAATAGAGTGATTACAAATGGAGACAAGTCTCCTTATAAAGAGAAATAATTGAGAGCGAAATTGAAATTTTCTAAAAGATTAACATGAAAGATTCTAACTGAGAAAATAGAAATTTCCTAATAACTAACTAATAAACTAAATGTGCATAATGATCATTAATATAATATTAAACACTTTATTACAAGAAATTGAGCTAAATGCTAAGCAACTAAGTAAAAGGCCATGGCCCCCATTGGCAATGGTGCATGTTTGTTTACAACACAACAGGGCATTGTTTTGCCACACTCTTTTTAATAATGCTTTCTTGGGAATGGTTGGGGATTGTCTTTGACATCCTCAGATGGCTGAATGGCTGAATACTGCTTCTGGGATGGTTCCAGGTGAGCAGGGAATATCAGGCATTGGGATAGGGGACGTGTGCTCATTTAATCCTATATTTAGGCTTCAGGGTTCTACAAGGGGTGGAAAGAGGTGGGGGGCCCTGTACCTTTTTAATATTACTTTTCAAAGATAAAAAAATCAAGTTGGTGTCTGTGGGATGGTTGTGGATTGTCTTTGACATCCCCTGACGGCTGAGTGCTGTTTCTGGGGTGTTCCCAGGCGAGCGGGGGGTACTCAGGGTGGCATAGGGTTGTTTCTGATGAATCTTTGCATCCCCAATATGTTACAGTTATAGGTACTGCCAAAAAAATTCAAGGGACACGTCTCTGAGTATCCCTGCCTGTTTCTAAGTATCCCTGTGTATCCAGTCTATGTCTAGTTTCCTGTGTTGTAGAAGATAAAATATTGCTCTGAAATTAGACTCTTTTTGTGCTGATTATCTCTCCGGCACTCTTTTATGCCACATGCAAGCTTCTTTAAATGGTAAATATACTACAATAAATTGAGTTTTGATTATTTGTAAACCACAAAAAATAAACTTGTTAGGTCAGGGAATCTGCCTCCTCAAAACATTCTCTTGTTTTTGTATTGATGGTTACAACCGTGTCCTTCTTCACACTGTTATATTTATGGGATGGTGTATTGGAGTCTTGTTAAACACAACTTATATTTGAGCTGATCAGGAAATACTAAGTCTTCTTTTTTTGTAGATTTTGGATTAAATAAACAATGCCAATTATTATGGGATATTAACATATTCATTTCATTCACCTTGATTTATTTCACATATTTCATATTTGTAGTTAATTTGAGTTTGCGTAGAAAGCCTTTTCCTTGAGCCATTTAGGGAGGACTTAAGTACCCTTTTTGGTAGATTCTAGATCAATCAAACATCAATTTTAGTTGGATATCAATATATTCATCTTACTTATCTTAATTTTGGACATTAATTTGTAGTTTTTTCAAGTTTGCTTGAATTTTACAAGTTGGAACTTTTCTTGTTTCGAGCTATTTAGGAAAGATTGAAACACCTGTTTGGTAGAGTTTATTAAGCAAATGGTGTCATATTAGATTGGCTATCAATATGTTCGTCTCATTTGCTTTAATTAAGAACACAAATTAGCAGTTATTTTGAGTTCACTTAACATGCCTCTTTGATTGTTGCTTATTGCATTTTTTGGGTCTGGATGCTAGGAACTTGCAGGAATAATTAAACTATCTGCCTATAATACATTCAGTCTATTTGAGTGCCGAAAAGTTGTCACTGGCTCTAAATCTCTCGATCATGGAAATGGTAGGTTTTGACTTATTCCTTAATTGATTCTATAGATTTTGGTTGGCTGGTAACAGCAATTTAGCAGGTTTTATAAATTTGCTAATAGAGAGAAATTTTCTGCAATTTTATAATGGTGCATTTGGTACACCCTGCAGAAGAATATGTAGGTTTGGATGATAACAAATATATAGGGGATCTTCTTGCTGAGTTTAAAGCTGCCAAAGACCGTAGCAAAGGTGAAATATTGCATTGCAAGTTGTCATTCAAAAAGCGATTGTTTCGGGAGTCTGATGATGCAATAACAGAACCTATGTTTGTGCAGTTGTCATATGTTCAGGTATGTTGTCATTATTTTTTTTAAGACACTTTAGATTGTAGCCAAGTAACTGCTGGTGCTCTTTTGATTACCAAAAATTCAAAATTTTAAAAATAGTCTTAGGATCTATGCCATAAATTCCTTAACAATATTTATTTACAAACAATGATTATGGCTGCAGCTGCAACATGACTATATCTTGGGGAATTATCCTGTTGCAAGGGAGGATGCAGCACAGCTGGCTGCATTACAAATTCTTGCTGAAATTGGATTTGTTAGTAATCCAGACTCGAGCACGTAGGTTTCTTTCAAATGTGTTTGTTTTGCCCCCTGTACTGGGATATTTGGTTTATTCCATTTGACCATTTTACTCTATACTTCCCATTACAGTGAAGTGTTTTGAGTGTTGTAGAGTGCTGTATTTATTAATTTAAGATATAAGCTACTGAACTGAGTATCATGTTAAATAATGCAGTGAATGGGCTGCACTCTTAGATAGATATTTACCCAGACAAATTGCTGTGACACGAGGAAAGCATGATTGGGAGACAGATATTCTTGCTTGTTATGAGTCTATGGTATGATAAATTATTTAGGTTTTAATTTATCTAATTTTTTATAAATCCAACATTACTTCATGAAAAAATCAAAGGATTATTTTGTTTTCTGTCTCGAGAATATACTTTCCTACAGGGGTTGAAATATGTCTATTTTAAGCTGACTATATGCTTAGGAGAAGAAATTAATTGTTTCTAATTTTGATTGCTGTTTCAAATGACTCACTTCTGGCATAAATTTGAGGTCTAGAAACAACACTATGAGTGCTGCATTCTTGTTTATGCATATTTTGATAGACGATGGTTGAATATGCGTTTGTTAATAAGCTGGAGAAGCCTGAAAAGGGAATGCTGAATAATTATAGAAGCTGACTGAATAAATGTCACAAAATGTGAGAAGTTGGAGAGAGTTAATGACTGCCAGATGTAATATACACAAAAGTGGCTTAGTCATAAGAAAATGTTTGGATTTCTAATTTTCTTTGAAAAGAAAAGAGTGCTTGTTTATTCTGTAGGTATATTGCTTGTTGAGGCATTTTGACATAACATTGACTCGTTGAGCTATGCTTACAACATTACCAAATATCAATCTACTCTGCTTTTGTAAGGCTATCTCTATGGATGGGTGTCCTCCTGGGAAGTCCCGGTGCTTCACTTCTATGAGCATCACCTAGATGCAATGAGTGCTAAATGTTCCATTTGTTCTCATGGGAGATGGGTTCGCGTGAACCACTACTAATGAATTATGGTTCAATGAGTTTGACTCAAAAAATTACACAGTTGAATCCTAATAGCAATATCACAATTTGACTTGTGGAAAATATCTAGTAATTATCTAATCATGAGCTCAAGGGAATTTCTAATGAATAGTTCATAAGGCACAACACTTGCTGAAGGATTTGCAAATGGGGTTACAAGCAGAGTGGCTTTAACAATGGAAGAAACTCCGTAGTTAAATGCACTCGAGCTGGAGTAGTACTGGGATATGGGTGACCTAAGAAGTCAAAACTTCACCTAGATGCAATAAGTGCTAAAAGTTCTGTTCATTCTCATGAGAGACGCCTTTGTGTGAATAACTACTTGTGAATCATGGGTCAATGAGTTTGACTCAAAAAATTACACAGTGTAGTCCTAATAGCAATATCACAATTTGACTTGCTATGAAAAACATGTTTTGCTTGTTAATTGATGAGCTTGAGGGACTTTCTAATAAATGGTTTATAAGGCACAACACTTGCTAGAGGTTGCAAGTGGAGTGGGTTTAACCATGGCAAAAACTTTGTAGTTAAGCACGCTCAAGATGGAGTAGTACTCGGATGGGTGACTTCCTGGAAAATCTCTGTGCTTCACCTCTAGTGAGCATCACCTAGATACAATCAATGCTAAATGTTCAATTCATTCTCATGAGATATGGGTTCATTTGAACCACTACTGTGAATTATGGGTCATTGAGTTTTACTCAAAAATCTATTGGTCAATCTTGATGGCAATATCACAATTTGATTTGCTGTAGAAAATATTTCCTACTTATCAATTAACGAGCTTAAGGGAGGAAACTCTGTAATTAGGCACACTCGAGTTGGAGTTTATTGAGATTGGTGATTCCTTAGGATGTCCCCATTGTTCACCTCTGTGAGCATCACCCAGATGCAAGGAGTGCTGAATGTGGCATTCATTCTCATGAGAGATGGGTTTGTGTGAAGCAATAGTTATGAATCATGGGTCAATGAGTATGACTAAAAAAACTATGCAGTTCAATCTTGATAGCAATACCCAACTAAGAACCCTCAACCATAGGGAAGTACCTCCACATAGAAGGGTACACAGTATGATATGGGTCGAGGTTGTCTTCGAGAACTACTTGTAACAAAGGGTTGTCATCAATGTGTGTAGTCTTTGTAAGATCTCATAGACTTGATATGAACCAAAGCAGATGGGTGTAATGAATGCTTGGTGCCTTTGGTAGAGATGACCAATGTGAAGATAGAGGTGATGAGATTAATGAACCTGTAACGCCCCGCCAAGAGATCCAAAATCATCATAACATCACATTCACAACCCCGAGCCTCTGGTAACAACCTAAACTGGTCAATACTAGAACAAACCCCAAAACACCAAATATAGACAACATAAAGAACAAGATGCAAGTACATGTTTTGGTTCGTTTTGAAAACACATAGTTTCAGTTTGCAGTAAGGTTTAAATTCCAGTTTCATATGCTTTTCAATTAATAGGTTGTCGCAATTAACCACATTTAAAAAAAAATTATTTGTGCAATTACCCCTATTTGATTTTAAGACATCTTCCTAAAGTAATCTAAGGGTACCTTATTTATTTAAATTATTAAACTAATGCTTGTTGACTTTCCAAGAAAATAATCTACAATTCTACTAAAATCAATATTTTAATAATTTTAATAAATTTTAAACTTAAAGCAATCAACTTTCCTTATTAATTAATCCTAACTAAATTACGTTTTAATTAAATTAATTACTTAAAGTGTATAATTCACATCTACGATTCCAAATCATTTTTATTAATAAATTAATTAGGACTTAATTAGATATTACTAAAATTTAAGTCACTTCTAAATCATTAATGTCAATTGTTTATTTGACTATAACTTATATTATTATTAACAACTATTAGTTTAATTAATAATCTAATATCTAATAATTAATTATTAACATTTATAAATTAAAACTCTTAAATATTTATTATATATTATATAGCATTTAATACACATTAAATTTCATATTAATTAATATATATATTAATAAATAATTTTACTAAGTTTTATATAACTTAAAACTTATATATATAAAAAAACAAACAATTCAAAAGTTTAATATAGGTTATGCGATTTTAAATCGCAACCGGGCTATTAAACTATGCTGCCGGCCATCCATTTATTAAGCCATGTGACAATTTCTACTTCAAACTGCACCCCCATCACAGGTACAGTCATGTATGCGTGGGGGGTCGCCGCCAGGTAAGAGGTGTGGGTTTATATGTATAAATTCTTTTTAATTCTTTTTTTCATTTGTTTTGTTTTATTAATATTAATATAAATGTTATAAAATTTTGTTTAATATCAATTTTCATATAACAAACTTCCTCCCAATTTTATATATATAAATATAATTATAATTTGCATTGTAGTTTTATTTTTTTTTATTTTTATTTTTATTTTTAAATTCCAACCCTTCCCAAATTAAATCTTAATTTCTTAAATCTAGAAAACGAGGGTTTCTAATAACTCTATTATTCTTCACATATACAGAAATTATTGACAAGCAATTAATAATTCACAATATTGAAATATATAAACTTTAATCATAAAGAATTCGGATTTTGCAATCCACAGACACGAAGAAGACAGGAAAGGATAACTGCGAAATTAATCTACGATCAAAGCACAAGACCCTACCTGATCCTGATGCTAATACGAAAACTCCGAAAAACTGTGAGAAAATTCGCTCTTCTTCAATAATTTTCCTCTGAAAAACTTTCTTAGAATTCTCCTTCTGAAAATTCGCTGCCAAAAGATGTCTCCCAAAATTCCTTCCCAAATTCGTTGTCCCTCCAAAATGAACCCCCAAAGTTGTGATAAGGAGTTTTCTCCTCAAATTGGGGCACTGATTGTGCGTTCACCCGAGAGGATTCTTTGCTCCACTAAGTTAACTCAAAATTAACATTTATTAATTCTTTGCTTTATCTTTTTAATGCACATTAAGTGAATTATTAAATGACTTTATTTAATATTCCACTTGACTTCTATTTTTAATCTTTATTACTTTTAAACCCATGCGCACTTTATGAAATTAAAATAACATTATAATTTTTTCTTATTTTATCTTTTTAATTAATTTTTTTATTTTCAACACAAGCTTGCATCATGCAATCTTACAACTTTTAATAATTAATATATTTTCACTTTTTAATTTATTTTAGAAACTTAATTGATAAAATATTTAATTAACTTAAATAACAATAATATTTAGCATTTATTTAAAAATGAACTCTAAATATATTATTATTAAATTAAATAAATATTATAATGTTCTAAATTATCCTTAAACTTTTATCTCCAAATTTAATTCTTTTTATTTAATTAATTTCTCAATTAATTAAATATAATCAAATATTAAAATATCATAATAATCTTCTATTAAATTAAATCATTAATTAATCTTTTTAATTAATTTCTTTTATATTTAAACTCATGCTTAGATCATGCGATCTAGAAACCTTTAATAATTTAATATCTTTTCCACTTTTAATTTATTTAAGAAACTTTAATTGATAAAATATTTATTAATTCAATTAATAATAATATTTAGCATTTATTTAAAAATGAACCCTAAATATATATTATTATTAAATTAAATAAATATTATCACATTCTAAAATTATACTTAAAACTTTTATCTCCAAATTTAATTCTTTTTATTTAATTAATTTCTCAATTAATTAAATGTAATTAAATATTAAAATATCATAATAATTTTCTATTAAATTAAATCATTAATTAATCTTTTTTTTAATTAAACTTAATTAATAGAAAATACATCAAGGACTCATAAAGCAACATACGAAAACCCATCATAGAAAAATACATACTAAATCAAACAAAAAAGGGTTATAATCACGAAATTACATCATTTGATGTATTCGGAGGGTACATAACTCAGATACTTGCCCTAATTATCAATTAGGACAATTGGCTAAAGGGTTTAGGAATTGGACTTAAGAGTTTATCTCCCCTCTCTTACCATTGAGATAATGCGATAGGGTACGCTCATCCTGGCAATTTAGGGAAGTCAATACCCGGTACCTGCAACTTGCATAAAATCCACGTGTGTACAGACACAATATTCTAAGCTAAACAGACAATGGTAGGAAGTGGTGCATCGTGTAGATCCTGACTAGCAGGTGACTATGACTCCCTTCCTTAACCACATCAGAAACACCATACATAAAGAAAACAAACACGCACACCATACACATGCAATATGGGGTAAGTATCCATAAGAAAGCACATGTGATAATAAACCATCTAACTAATCATCATCGATAATTGAAAACATTGAATAATCATCATACATGCATGAAATATAGAGTACCAAGTCATCTCATCATATAATAAATTGAGTGTAAAACAACATCTGATAATCTGAAAGTAATGCTACTAAACATCAAGTATAAAACTGGCCTAAAAGAGTTTGGCAATTAAAACAAAATGTGAACTAGGGGTAGGCACTACAGAACCTAGGTCTCGAAGGACATCGAAGTTATAAAGTATGATCGCAAAGACGTATGACCTTGAGGAGGTAGAGTGCCAAACACTGTTGGTTGGTGTATCTAAAAAAGGAAGCTAGGGATTGGCAATCTCTAAACACACAATGAAACCTCCAACGGATCTCATAATACGTAGGGTAGTGGAATAAGAAGTACCACTTGTAAAGTTGGCTAATTCAGTTTTCTTTGTTGATCTAGTGGTCGCTTTGGATGCAAAATTGTTGAGAGCCCACTCTGAAGGAGCCCAAAGGCATATGTAGGGAATCAGTCCAACAAGCCTTAAACATAAGAGGGGCGAACAATGATCTCATCTTGAATATCAATGTAGTGCTTAACGTAAAAGGCTATCTTTAAACAAAGTTAGGAAATCGATCAAAGTCATGTAAATATTCATCCTATAGATGTCCATCCTGACATGCCCATTCAACTCCGACTAGGTAGGAAGGAGATGAGCGAGGGCATTCAGTGAGTAGTGGAAGGGAGGTAGATGATTGTATGTGTTAAAAATGGTACTACACACACTTAAACATAGTCATTCTATGTTAGATTCATCCAAGGATGAATATCAGATTATTCATCCTGAATGGTCTAAACATACGGACCCATTGGCTTCTATCTAATCAGGGTTTGAAGGACCGCTCTCAGAATCAAGAGCTCAATGATTATAGACCAAATTAGAAGGAAGGATTTATGAGAAATGCATGATCTATAAGATGTGCAACTATTCTAGATGAGCAAATACTAATCTAAGAAAGTAAGCAAATGTTATCAACTAAGAACAATACACATTAAGCTATATGATAAGCAAATACTATAAAATGAAAAGCACTGAAGTATGCAAATAGCCCTAGCACAAATTCAGTAGTATGACAATACTCATAAACTTGCACCTTAGAAATGAGAGATTGAAGTTACCAATTTATAAAAATCTGAGACAGATCAATGGCGGAGATCAAAATGGATGAACTCTCAAGATTTATTGAGAGTCAAGTTCGAAGAGGAAGTTTCCATTTGAGAGGAGTTAACTGCTTAGTTGAAAATGAGTTAATTAGTTTGTTTCCCTTTTTATTCAAGTTAATTGGTTGTTTCCAATTTCAAATGCAATTGGAGGTTTTGGAGAATATTATTTGAATATCATCTCATTATTAGATATTATGCTCAATTATTGAATAATTAAATTCAAATAATTGGTGATTGGAGATATTTAATTCAAATCATTTAATAAATTCCTTATTTATGTGCAACTGACCAAAGTGGATTAATTTAATAAAAATCTTAGAACTTTATATTAAATTAATTAATCAAATTGGTTTAATGGCTAATTTCAATATAATATTTAGGAATTTATTAATGTTAAATGATTATTGCAAATTATTGGTTTTAAGCAAGTGGTGTTCAAATTGAGTAGAGACATTTAGGACTAGAAATGCCGAATGGGTTAGGACTTTGTCGATTGATTTTATAGATTAAGATACCAATTTTAGGGCATTACAACGATCAATATCAATGCCCACCAAACCTAAAAGGGTTGAGGCTTGAGCATATTGACATTGAGCCCGAGTAGTGGGGTTAGTTGTAGCGATCTCCTCAGAGGAGTGGTAAGCCAAGTAGAAATATTTGTGACGATCCTCGGCGAAGAGCAATCTTGTGACATCAAATGGGCAACTCCAAGAAAAATAGCGGTGACAAGAAGTGTACCATGGTAGACATTGATGAGTGGATAGATAAGTAGGAGGTAAAGATTGAAACCTCAATTTGCCAACAATCTGATTTTACTAGTAGTTGAAAAGGGAATGAATCAATTTGTGGTGTTGATACCTTGATGGACTATGATAATGACATAGCTTCAAGACATGAAATGCTACAAGACAGGGATGCCAAGTTTATGCAAGTGTACTCTAGCATTGAAGATTTCGCAAGCATAAAAATAGGAAAAATCAGTCTCTGATTAAGGATAACAGCACTATACCTCTTTATACTTATGAATTAGCTCCCTATTCTTATGAAAAAGTGCTATCGACTCTCCAACGAATGGTGTACAAGATGCAAAGCCTAGACATAATATTTGTGATGATGCATCCTATGAGAGGGCTGAATTTGTAAACTTTGGGACAATAGCATTAAATCAGTCCAAAAGATTGAAAGAGAGTTGGCTGGTAAATACAATTAATGGCAAGTTGATGATTCATCTAGCCAAGCTTCATCTTCATCAAGATTGTGATTCACATGACTCAATGGATGATAAGAAATAGGAGCTCTCTAACATCAAAAGTTCCATTTTTTTGGTTAATGTTGATAATTTCATTGAGTCATGATTTTATGGGTAATGCGTTTAATGGATCAACCACTCATTGTTTTACTTGGGGGATTAATGGAAATAGCTACAATACAACTATGGATTTGTCACATATTTCATATTCTAATAAAATTGTTTATTAGTTGGGTTGTGCCATAATTTTCATTGATTTATGGTTGACACGTGGTTGTCTTACATGGTTACACATTGCATTTTCAAATTTTTGTGGGTCTACATCTGTTTTTGGGTTGGATTGGAGTGTGTGGGGCCATGTTCACCTGATAAGTAAGGAATATAAGATGGGTTTCTTTCTTATGCATAGATATACTAACATCATTGACTTCAATTTAGTTGTTGGCTCAATTTTTAACAATAGCCTGAGGTGGGAAGTTTGACAACTCATGAGAGGAGTTTTTCAGTTTTTCACGTGCCTTGAGATAGCAATCTATGCTTGCATCTTTAAAGGCAAACTTGAAAAGTGGAAAAGAAAGATGGGTCTCATGTTAATGATCAACCATATCTAGTCAGAGGCCCTTGACTCTCCTTTGAGAAACACCATGAGCCATACTAAGTTTGAGAACTTGCATAACTGTAGTAGATGTCAACCATACCTAGTGAGAGGTCTTCGATTGTCATTTGAGAAACATTATAAGCACAGGGTGTCCAAATCCGATTTGGCTATACAACCGAATTAGATCCACAATCATGGAGAGGGGTTTGAAAGTCTCTGGTTTGTGCATTAAAGTCTCCCAAAATAATGTCATGCATGGCCGAAAATCTCATAATGTGTTCATGCAAGTCCTTGTAAGGGTCAACGCTCCTTGTGTTGTGAATTGCATAGTACGAGGAAGCTGACGAAAAATAAAACACTGCGATGAATACATCCTTATAATGTGACGTCGTTCTACCAATAAGTACCCACATGAATTTTGCTAAACTCTCAGAATGCACCATAGAAGTCATGGTGAAGCGGTGCTCTCTGACCAAACAAGCAAACCCACTAAAACGCCTGAACCCAGAGCATTGGACCTCATCCTTGAAAATAGACAACCATTGGTAAGTAGTGATGCTAGGAAGCGGGTAGGTAGGGCTCTCATGAGTCTTTGTCATAAGGAGATTACCAATCGATCAAGAGCATCTTGGAAAAGACCCAACATGGACCATAAGGTACCATTGTGGTTCCAACAGTGGATATGCATGGAACTACTATGAGACTTTGTCATGCCCAACTGCCTCCACGATCATCATTTGGCCTTCACGATCGACCTTGATTGCCATCTAGACGAAGGAGAATCTTGAATAACATCTCTGAGGTTCCTGTTAACGACCCACTTCTCGTTGCGTCTAGCCTCCGCAACAAGTCCCCAAGAATATTTCAACTCTTCCACTTGTAATTTAGTGACATTGGTGTCAAGATAAATCTTAGTGGGAAGAGGAAAAAGTTTCAGGCTCGCCCTAAGAACTTGAAGATGATCGACCAAAGAAAGGAACTAGAGCAAGAGGGTGATGTCATGGCCAACCCATCCCCTGTCAAGTGTGATGTCTGTGATGTCTAGTTGATCGTTGGGAAAAGAGTGGCCGATTGAAATGAGGTAGATGAAAGAGGGAGGGAGGCCCCGAACCTTTAGATTGAGCTCGCGAGCTTGCTTAACATGCTTATTCGTTAGCTTAGCCTAAACAAGCTCCTCAACTTAGAGAGGGGTGCAAAGTTGGTATTGCTGCAAAGGGAGACCCATGTCTTGAGTTGCTGTTCTGTTTCAAAAATGAAGGAAGTTTGTTTGTTGTCTAGTTCAACTTGTTTGTCTCTTACAATGTGAATTTCTTGAACCCATTCGTTGTTGGAAACAACTTGTTATTTGAGGTCTTCTGTCTTAGTAGGTAGAGTAGAAATGCCCTTCAACTATGTGGTATTGGAGTCAACAAGTCGTTTCAGATCAGCTAGTGAAGTAGAGAGAGTGTGAATGGTTTTGTAAGGGCACAAGTTCTTTGCTTCAAGCTTGGCCATGTGGTTAATCAGATGTTGATAGGTGATCGGTGTGGATGAAGTTTGGGCATCCATAGTAGTAGCCAACAAGGGTAGAATGTAGCAAAACCAATGGAAGTGATGCTCAAAAGAGCTAACAAAAGAGAGGACGCACACCAGACATGCCCAAAAGCTACTCAAAGCAAAGTCTCAGAATCCCTCAGAAAATAGCTATAGTCAGTTCTCATGTTGTTCAATATAGGCCCATAGTAGTGTTGTATTGCATTAGTTCAGAATGATTGTAACAGGTACAAAAAAGACCACATAATGCACACTCAAAGCCTACACAACCTATAATGAACAGGAAACACAAGCCCATATCAATCAGAAGGGCTACAAATTACAATAGGCAACAGTGAGCTATAAAACACAGAGGAGATTGAAATAAGAGATTGCATCCAAGGACGAACAACACCGAGAACACAACAACAACAACTAGGCCTAAACGCACAAACCAGTGCGAGCATGGCCACGAACGAGCAACACTGGAGTCCGCTAGCAAACCCAAGCACAAGCAACACACAAGCAACATAAGAGTTTGACAATGTCGAAGCCAAGTCCACACACGACAAGTGACACATGGTGAAAAAGAGCACCCAGAGGATGCTAACAAATAGAGATGAAGAGAACACAAGGAGAAACTAGAAGAACTGCAACTAATAAGGAGTGACCTAAAGCAACAAAGGTCAGAGAGAACACAAAAAATTGGATGCACACGTAGGTAATGAAACAAAATATGCAAAACCCACAATGGTAGTGAATGAACAAGTGGACAAGAAAACAAGTTGAGCGATGATCGAACAATAACAACCCACAGGCTTCAATGTTAATCTCGCCATGAAGGAGAGAGATGACGGGGAGCAGGAAGCAACGCACAACGGGATGGCTATTAATCGCAAGTTCAATGCGGGGAGAGCTATCCAAGTTTGATGCAGAGAGAGTAAACTCAAAGCTTCTCACTCTTTTTTCCAACTTCGAATCCTTGTGGGTACTATTTTCAGAGATTCAATTCTATAAGATCTGAACATGTAAACCTACTAAAAGTAATTTTTTTAATAATGCTTGGATGCACTAGTTTAATGACCCATCAAAAGGCCTATGATTGGATAGAATCGCTATATTTAGCTTGTGATTTTGGAACTTTAGTTAATGGTCATTTAGTCTTATTTTTAGTGTTCTTAGTTTGGTCTTTTTTTAGACGTTTTCTTTATTTAGACAACTTTGCTTTTCAATTAACGTTATTTTTAGCATTTATAAAACTCTTTTTATTTATGTACTGTTGATACGATTTCATTCCCTTTTTTGAAGTTTTCGTTTCTAGTGTGAGGTGCAGGGTGTTTGTATCGGCTAGTTGTAAGGGCTCTTTATTCTATTTTTTCCATAAGTGTGGTTACTTTTTCCTAGGCTTGGCCAAGGACCATATATTCCACACACAAGAAAGACTAATGTTATAATAACAAATTCTGAGCTATTTGCAAGTTGTGGGAGTGTGTTACTCGTTTTTTCCATGAAATATGATGACTTTCTTCTTGGGTTAGCCCAAGTTCGTTGCAGAGTGAACCAAGATGATTTTGAGTCGCTTTGTAGGGCCTTTGGTTGGATTCAACCTATGTATATACTGGATCCAGATTTGTGTTGCATGGGGCTTGAATCAATTGCACAATTCTAAGTGTTGGAGCTCATTTTTATTGGCTGTACTTTTGAGTAGTCTAGACATTCTTTAGTCATTCTTAAGAAGACATATTTTCTTTCCCTCTCTTTTTGTCACATCTAGTGTTCCACATAAAGAGATCTTCATCTCTACTACAAAAAGGCTTGAACTTTTGTAGAACTTTAGTTCTAGCGTCCTTAGGAATTTTAAGAAATTGGGGAATAGATTTCCACTTTCCAGAAACTCCAAGTACTTTTTCTTTTCCTCGCAATAGTCCTTCACCTTGGTATTCCAAGGATTCTAAAGGAAGGCCATTGGATGGTGAAGAACTCAGATTATTATTGCCATACAAGTGTTTGACAATTTTTTTATGCAAGGTACTTATAACTTGTAGTGTATTTGTGGCACAAAAGCTTAGAAATGCATCTGACACAGCTGAATATTTGAGAGTGGAAACACAAGGGATATTACAGTGGTGAGGTTAGAACTTGATGGGGTTCCTTCAGTTGTATCAGAGCGGTTTCTTGCCACCTTGTTGGGGTTTGATTTAAAAATTCATGGGGCTTACGTAGTTGATTTTGAGTAACCAGAACTTGTAAGTTCAAGTTATGGGTTACTACTATAGTATTGTAGGGAAATCCAGGGAAGAGGTTGAACCGGATGCCACCAAGATGGTGGAAATATGTGAATAGGAAGCTCCTCCACTCCTTGAGGACTATGAGAATATGCTGGGTGCTTTTAAACCATAATGGTATCTTAATAATTAATCTGAAATTTGTTGTTATCTTTAGGCTGAAAAGATTTGGTTGGTAAAGTACATTAGAGGGTGTATAACGAGGAAATTTCATCGAAAGGGGGGAAAATTCAGTCATGGGCACAATATGAGCAGGTATGGTAGAACTATTAAATCAGAGAATGAAGATGGTTCTACTTCCAAACTCAATGCTTGGGTTATAGGAAGTGGAACTCTCATGATGAGAAAGAACGAAATGAGAAGGCAAGGCTTATGTTTCTCTTGCAATGGTTTTCGGGAGCCTAACCATAAATGCATAAATAATGAGGTTAGGGGGACATATACACATGCTGATTCACATTGCAGCCATGTGACAATTATTATGGCACATGATACACTTAGTTTTGCTTTGAAGGCACCTTCTGAACTAGCACTCGACATTGGACAATTAGCAAAGGATCAAGTTTTTGTTGAGCCCCCTGAGGGCACTACAACTACAAGCATGACACAGCTCCTGATTTTCCGTTTTATGACAGTGGTCATAATGTCGATCTTACTTATGAGATAGAAGTCATTCCTTGTGGGGACGATGGATGTTTGGAGCTCCCCAACATTGACAGTCAAGATTTGGGTGTTAAAAATGATTTTGGTGATGTGGATTCAAGTCACTGCAAGCTTGAATTGCTAAATCAAACTTTGGAAATAAATCAGAAAATGCAATTAATAATGAAGGATCCCAATATAGCTCTTTGGCTGAGCTTGCATCTACTTTGGAAGAAGTGTGCAAAGAATTTGTCAAGCAGCAGCTTCTATCATGCTATTAGAGCCATCCCGTGAGATACATAGCATCAATACCTTAGTTGATGATGTGTGAAAGTTGAAGGCACACATAATGATGGTCACCAGACAATAAGTGATGATTCATCTTCTTGCCAGAGTGTCGATGAAAATTTGAAAACTTGCGTGATGATGTTTTGTCAATGTGGCATCATCATTTGGAAGGGCAATTTAAGGTTAATGGCAGCATGATTGCTACAACCTTAGAAAAATTGTGGTTTCTTGTAGAGTCTTTTAGATCACACCTAAGGGTTCTAGGGCAAACAATCCTCTTGCAAATAAATTGGATTTTTCACGCAATATTTATACAAAATTGTGTGTGAAACTAGTTTTCCAAAGTAGTGGAGAAGGTTTTCAATGATTTTTCACAAAAACATGACTTCAGCATCACATTGAGCGTTCAATGATTTTTCCACAAAATAATGGGTTGTCTTGCAATAGCTTCTTTTGACGATTTTTTTTGGCAAAATCATGTTTTTTGAGTTTTTTGCCAGTTAATTTTTTTTTGAGAATGTGTCTTTGGATAGATGGATGGATAGTTTCTTTACCCAACATCAGGTTGGAAGGCACTTGTTTGTGTTCTTGGTCATATGAGGAAGTTTTGTAGAGAAAGGGTTGGCCAATCATTTGTCCTACTTAAAAAAATTCATGATATTTTTTAGAAGATTTTCGAGTGCTTTTCGATTTGTTTTTTTGGCTTCAACAAAAGCTGAGTTTTATTTAGTTGAGGGTTTTTTTGCCCCAACAAAAAAATTTAAGTTTTATTTAGCAGAGAGTATTTTGATCAGTGTTTTGCTCAACTGAAAATTGTGTTTTTTGGCAACTCTTTAAGAACCAAAATTATGATTTATGCAGAGTTATTTTTAGATTTGCAAGGCTTTTTTTATGGGATTTCTTCACCAAAATTTGTTGGTCTTGTTTCTTGTGTGGAGGAAGTTTTTTTTCCGTATGATAGGTTATTACTGTGTTGCAGAACTGCACCTTTTTTGTGACCTTAGTAAGTTTTTTTCGCAACAAACTTGTTGTTTCTGATGTTAAAAGGGTTTCCCCTTTTTTTAATACCAAAACTATGGTTTACTTTGTTGTGGATTTGTTGTTTTTTGATGATTTTTCTTAATCATGAATTTTTTACCATTTTTTCCATCAAAATCAAGGTTAATTTTTCACAAATTTGTGGCTTTTAACCTTTGACAAAATGCTTTGATGATTTTGTTTTTGAAAAAGCATTGTTTCTTGTAGAGTTTTTTGGATCACACCTAGGGTTTGTCAGCTGAATGGTCCTCTTGCAAACAAACTGGAGTCTCTGTGCAATGTTTTTACAAAATTGTGAGTGTTATTGTTTTTAAAGTAGTGGAAGGTTTTTGATGATTTTTCTTTTTTCACAAAATTGTGTGACTTCAGCATTGCAAGGCTCTGTTGACTTTGCCACAAAATAATGGTGCTGTTTTCTGCAGCTTCTTTTAAATGACCTTTGGCAAAATCATGGTTCGAGCCTTTTGTTGATTTTTTATCAACAAAAGTCAATTTTTGTGAAGCTGATCTCTGTTTCCCTGTATCTAGATAGATGGAGGGATAGCTTATTTAGCTAACATCAGGCTGGAAGGCAGTCAACTTATTCCCATTTTTGGTCATATGAGGAAGCTTTGTAGAGTACAATTGGTTCTGCAAAAGTCCAACCATGTAGAGTCTTAGAAGTAGTCATTCTGCTGATTGTTCGAAAGAAAAGGAATCGTGGCCAAATGACTTGCAAATTATGTCAAGTCTTGTGCAGGGTAGCTAGTAGAATAACCGTTCAAGGAGGGTATCAAAGTAATATTTTAGTAACTTTAAGTTATTTAAGATGTTTTGTTAATTTAGTAACTTTCTATTTCGTATTTACTTTTCAATCAATTCCATTATGGAAAGATCTTGTAAATGCTTGTTTAAGGAGTATTCCTCTCTGTTTAATAGTGAATATCATTTGATTATCATTTTAAACTTGTCCAGAAGGTAGAACCAGTTTTTCAAAGTCAGGTAGGGTCAACCACTTCTTCTCTCGTTTAAAATGAATTCTTCTAGGAAAGGTTTCATAATCAATGACCAAGAAGATTGGCCAATGCTCAAAGTCAACTTTTGTCAAGACTTCTGAATTACAAACAAATTCATTGCATAACCGCATAGTAGAAGGCAAGAATTTGTCAATGCTTGCTACAATTTGATTTCTTTATTGTCTTCTATTGGTATATCTGAACAAATCTTTGAGTAGAGAAAGTAGCTTTTCCTTATTAGGACGCGAATGAGATCCACCTTGTTTTTCAGAGGAAGCAAGTCTATTATTTAAATTTCCTCAATAATCCACATGGCTTCTTCATCCATTCCAAATTCCCAACACATCGTTGATTTGGCACCAACAATAGCATTAAAGAAACCATATATTTAATGAAAAGATCGAGGTGGCAATGAGTTGCAGTTTTTAACCTGTTGAATTTAATCAGGTGATAAGGTAGAATGTAAAATTTGCAAATATTGCCTTATATCAGGACAAATAAGTCTTCTGCTACACTGGGGGCTTTCTTACCCTGTTCTTTTTCCCCCAGTGCCTGCACTTGAATGGAGTGTAAAATATTATTTTGACAATAATTAAAAATATTATGGCCAAGGCCTGTTACCGAATAAAAAATAAACTTGTGAATATTGATGTAGCTTGGAAAAAAATCATTTTTGACATGTGCACACTTTCGTGCATTGGTTTTCATGCTTATCAGTTAATGAAAATTTTCATTTTTCTAATTGAATATAATGCCAATAACTCTCTAGCTTAGATAGTGAATACATGAAATTGCAATGAAAATTTCTTTTTTGATTTTTCTGGTAGGATCAAATTTGAAGTTATTCTTGAAGTGTTTGTGTTAGTCAATGAGTTTTTATTAGTGTATATTATTCTAGTGCTTGTGTTTCTAAAATGAGAAAGGTGCCTGAAGTATTGACCATGTTGTGTGCTAGGAACATTTGTCCAAGGATGATTCGAGACAGCAGCTTCTACGTGTTCTGAGACAACTTCCTTATGGGAACTCTGTCTTTTTTGGTGTTCGGAAAATTGAAGATCCTATTGGACTTCTTCCAGGACGGATCATTTTGGGCATTAATAAGCGTGGGGTAAACCATTTTCTTTTTCATGCATAATATTTTCTTAAATCTTAATTGCATTTTTTAATCATAGTTTTTTTTTTTCTCATAATGCGCAGGTTCATTTTTTTCGTCCGGTCCCAAAGGAGTATCTACATTCTGCTGAATTGAGAGATATTATGCAGTTTGGTAGTAGTAACACAGCAGTATTTTTCAAGATGAGAGTTGCAGGAGTACTTCACATATTTCAGTTTGAAACTAAGCAGGTTGTTGAAAGAACTCTTTCTTAATAATGTCTTCCTAGGACTTTCTGATCCTTTAAACTTTAAAGTATGGATGGTTTATGCCATGTTGATAAATCTAGAATGAGTTTTTGAACTTTTGAAATTATTTCCTGTTCAAGCTTGTGCATTCTCTATTACTTTACAGGGGGAAGAGATATGTGTGGCTCTTCAGACACACATAAATGATGTGATGTTGCGGAGATACTCAAAAACACGCTCTGTTGCCAATGGTGCTGTGCAAGGGGATTCAACACAGAATATAAAGCCTCCCGGCCTTGAAACATATGAAAAACGTGTACAAGAGATGTCAAAAATTATAGAAGAAACCCAAAGAAAGACAGATCAAGTATGTGTCTTCCTTCTCGATTCTTTGTTTTATTTTATTTTTGTTTAAACTTACTACCAAGGAGCACCACTTTTCTATTCAATCTTATTTTTCTTTACAGCTTTTGGAAGAGCTTCGTGGGAAGGAGAAAAGAGAGATGGAACTCCAAGATGAGGTAGAAGGCCTAAAAGATTCGCTACAATCAGAGAGGCGAGCCTTATCTGAAGTTGTTCTAGACCGTGACAAGTACAGAGCACTGTTTTCTGAAAAAGAATCTGCTCTGCAGGTTTTTTTACTGTTTTCATACTCAATGTATTGAAATTATTAATCTTCTTAATTTTAAGCATGAAACATTTTGTGTTTGAAATTTACCTTTCAAAAGAACCGCATGTATTTCTGACTGCCATTGGAATCCATTACATGTTGTAGGTGGTAATTTCTAGTAGAAGCTCTGAGCGTGATGGGAATAATTTAGAGAATACTCCTAGAAACGATTCTTGGGCCTTATCTGGTAAAAGGGACAGAGATCTTCCTTTCAGTGATAAAGGGAGAGCTCCACAAAGTGAAAACCTTGATTTACAGGTAATCATTATTCTAAGAATTGTGTTGCAGACGACCGTACTCTTCCAATGTTCAAAAATGTGTTTAGAAGTTTGTAATTGAGGGTGGTTTTTGAGGCTTTGTTTTTAAGAGTTGCATGTATTTCTCTTAGGCACAGATAAAGGAACTACGTCAAGAACTGAAAGCTCAATCAGACGTTCTTCATTCAAGTGAAGAGTTATGTAAAAAACTGTCCAATGAAAAGCAGTTACTTGAGCAAAAAGTTTTCCGTCTTGAGAAGAAAAAAACGAGCGAGGTAATTTTCATTCACAATATAACTAAAAGGACAGTTCCTTTTCTATCACTCTTTTAAAGTATAAATTGTCTTGGGCTATTTCTATGCATCAATAGTTATAGTGCCGTTCTTTACATTTATGAGTTTGGACTTTTGGACTTCTCTAAAATATTTTATTCTATACCAATTCTCCTTTTTAAAGTAAAACTTCGTTTGATATATGTTGAATAAGATTGTAGTCTATGTAGTCTACAATATTTATAGCTGAGTTTTGTTAATACTTCTTTATAATTTAAAATGAATTATAAATTATTGATTTTGTTTTTGAGTTAATTTAGGCACAGAGCTTAGAGAAGAACTTTGAACGAGAACGTGATACACTCCGAGCACGAGTTGCTGAATTGGAAAAAAAACTTACAGAAAGAACACAAGAATTGAGCATTGCAGAGTCTACATTAGCAATTAGAGCTTCTGAGTTGGATGCATTGCAAGGCAGCTTAAAGGAGTTAGATGATTTACGTGAAATGAAAGAGGTATACTTAAATATGATATTTCACTCTCTCCTCCATAAATAATGTGTGTTCAATGTGAAACTAAAATATGAAATATAACAGTCTTGTATGTTGACTTAAGTTTCCTAAATTTATAGGTATGGAGTTACTCTAATTTTTAGGGTGTGCAAAATTATCTCTCTATGGAATTAAAATAGTTAGTGTCAAAGCCTGTCATGATTTTTTCCCTTCAAGAAATGACAGAAGTAGAGAGCTCTTCTTCTCTTGAGTGATGATTTGTCTAATCGATTTTGCTTCCATTATATGTGAAAACTCTCTCTCTTGGTTTAGGACATCGATAGGAAGAATGAACAAACCGCTGCAATTCTGAAGAAACAAGCAAGCCAGTTGGTTGAGATTGAAGCTCTTTACAAGTCAGAGCAAGTACTTAGGAAGAGATATTTCAACATGATGGAAGGTCTGAATATAAACATATTTTGAAATTATTGGTTATGATAATTATTGATATTTGTTGGTGTTATATTTATGTTTCAAATTTCTTGTTCAATGTGAATTCAAGCATCCGTTTTTGTTGATACTCTTTGTTGTGTCAATGCATGGTAAGTTTATTATAATTTATTACGTTGCTTATCAATATTTGCTTTGCATTGCTGATTGTTCTTTCGAAATTTCTCTTAGATATGAAAGGCAAGATCAGAGTTTATTGTCGCTGGCGGCCGCTAAGTGAGAAAGAAAAGTTAGAGAAGGAGAAAAATGTTATCGTGGCTCCAGATGAGTTTACAGTGGAGCACCCATGGAAGGATGACAAACCCAAGCAACATCAGTTTGATCATGTTTTTGATGGTAATGCCACCCAAGAAGAAGTATTTGAGGATACAAGAGTAAGTGAGGCTTGTTAATAGTTTCTGAATTCTGCAAACTTTGTGCTAGGATAAAATCTCTTTTTATGTACATAATTTTTGGCTATAGTCATAAAAGTATGATGATGCATTGTTTAGACTATTCTAACGATTTTGTTTACATTTGGGCAGTATTTGGTACAATCTGCTGTTGATGGATATAATGTTTGCATATTTGCATATGGGCAAACTGGTTCTGGTAAAACCTTCACTGTTTATGGTTCAGATAGAAATCCAGGTCTTACCCCAAGGGCAACAGGGGAGCTCTTTAAAGTTCTGAGTCGTGACAGTAACAAGTTCTCCTTCTCATTAAAGGTGCGTTACGTTCTGTCTGATTTTCAATAACAATTACTCATGCATAATTTACAACTTATTAGGCATATTCTGTGAACTTTAGGGTGGACTCTCATTTTCCATTCATCTTTCTTTGTTAAGCTTTTGCTATGTTGGACTATTTAATCTTGTTATAAAAAATTGAAAGCTGTTTTGAACTTTCTCTGATTGCTGTTTGAAATTTGAGTGTTTTCCAATGTGCAAAAGTGCCAATTTGCATGTTGTTATTAAGTGTCACATTTACACTGGTGATAATTTGAATACTATTAATTGCATTTGGCATAGATATTACCTCTATTAATACTTAAATTGCTTGCATTTTATGCTTCTTTTGAGACTTCTTGTTGTAGATGGGATTGCATACCAGTTTATTCTTTACAACAAATCCTTTCAACTGTTCAATTTGATTGTACTCAAATGTTCACTTCTCTTATGGATTGGCCTCCTCAATCGTGCATAAATACTTGTACTTCTTTGTTTATACATGTGTATTGTGTAATTATATGGTCAATATAATTCATAAATTGTGTAATTATACGTAGATATGATTCGTAATATATAAGTTTAAACTTTTGTGTGTAATTAAAATTTTAAATTTGATTTGTGTGATCGATAACATTTCTAGTGTTCCATGGGGTCGCGCCACCCTCACCTCAAAATCATGGAGCTTCCAAGACGAAGATATTTTAGAGATAGGAGGACACCTCAAAAATGTCTCTTCACTGCACCTCCACCCACCCGTACACCACATTTCTCTGCCGACTTAGGGAAGATTCCCTTGAAATTAATCCAAGCAGATACATTTCCTTAAGAGGGTACGCCGTTGGGGGTGCCGCGAAGTCCCTATATTAAAAGAGGAACAGGCCCTCTTCCAGGAGGGCAGAGAAGCTTGTAGCAGTACATAGTGCGTTGCATCCCATTGACTTTAACACATCTATGTACAAATTGATGATGATGCTACAGAGACAACACTGGTTGGTATTGGTATGGATGAGCCTGTGGTGTTCAGTAATAAGGACATTGAGGAGTTAGGAAAAGAGCTTGGGGATGATTAAAGTCATTAGACTCGGCTTCTAGTATTTTGTTTTTGAAATATGAACTTTATTGAATCTTGATATCTTGATTAGTTGATTTTAATTTTGATGAACATTGGATTGTGATAGATAAGACTGAATTAAAAAAACTAAAAACTTGTCGTTGCAATGTCTGTGTTAGATAGACTTTAGTTATTATGCTATACATCTTTAGCTTTTGAAAAATAATAGTAGTTTTTAATGTGCTAATAGTCATACCGCCCCACAATCCCCCTGGTGTGTCCAAACTTAGGCCCCAAGTACTGTCGTTGTGATAATGCGTTTCCTTGCCCCAACAAGGAAACATTCCCAAATGCCATGGAACATAAAAATTTGCTTATTTTTAATGTGAGGTTTTGGTCAGGTTTTCACGTTTGTCCACTTTTGAATTAAAAATTGACTTGTGTAATATTTGTTTAGTAGTCTCCACATTCAGAGTGAAATATGGCAATAGTCAAGCCTTCTATATCCCAAGGTACCCCTGGTCAAGTACTTCGGGTAAGGTTACAGCTACTTTTCAAAACAGGGGATGAGGGTGCTTGGGTACGTCCATTTTTCAAAATATAATTTAATAGTTTATAGAAAATCTGAAAATATGAGCCATGACAATGAGTTTTGAAAACAAGAACAGCGGTAAAGTTTGCAGATGTAATTTATTGTTTTCAGTTTCACTTTTGCAATATGTTTGTAATAATAATATATGCTAAATGTTTAGATGCATAATAGAGAAGGCGGATTTTTAAACATGAACAAGAATATCATAAATCACTAAGTTACCGATTCGGATGCGGATTCCGAAGTGGATTCCGGAAGCGGATACGGGATGCGGGGATTTTTTTTTTTTGGATGCGGATGCGGGAGGAAACGTGTGTGTGTGTATATATATATATATATATATATATATATATATATATATATATATATAATATTAACATATGCAACGAAATGCAAGAAATATACAAAAACAAATCATTTGATAAAGCATAATATGACTATGAATCTATGATACTTAATAGTTAATTGAACCCTTAAACAAAATTCAAGATATTTCAAAATTCATATGATATTCATATATCAATATCAATATGTGCTTGTCCAACCTTAGCGTTTAGTCTTGACTCTTAAACAATAAGTTCAAATAGGTCATGTTCAAGATTCCAACAAAATAAAATTTAAAAACATGGTAAATGATTGAAGTTTGAAGATTCAATCAATCAAAGTCTGGCTCTGAATCATAGGGATTTGCAAGAAAATCCACATTCTCATTGTCATCTCCAACTGCTGAAAGATCATTTGAACCAAGCATGGTTCCACTTATGCTAGATGCACCACGTGCCACACTAACATCATCACCATCTCCAACTGTAACAAGATCATGAAGTGTTGCATCCAAATCTGCACACTCAGGGGCTACATCTCAAAGCTTTGTTGCCCCTTCCTTGTAATGATCATTCTTACATGACAAAAGATGCAAGTTGGTGTGGACAAAGACCAAGTCCTCAGCTTTCTTGGAGCCTAACCGGTTGCGCTTCACCGAATGGATAAGGAGTATGTACTCCATTTCCTTTCAGCAGCAGAAGAACTAGCAACCTATATAGTTGTCACAAAACATACAAATGAAAAGCAAATTAATTTTATAGAATGTGTGAAACACTAAATTCTACAATGCAAGTGTAAACATAAAATTTTAAAACAAATTTGCAAAACAAAATAAAAAACTTACTTGTGATAGGACTTTGATTGCAAGAGGTTGAAGATGCTTGAAAGGTTGACCATACATGTACCACCATGTGATAGCTCCCATTCTATTTTGGTCCTTTAGTGCAAATGGAGAATGCTTTAACCCCGAAGCAAACAACCCAAATTCTTCCCTCACTTTTTCATGCATTTCTTCCAGTGGGAAGAGTCTTGAAAGGGCTTTGTGGCACCCCTCAGCAACCTCCTCATCAGCAAATGGTGCAACTTTACCCGGCATACCAGCTATCTCATCACTATAGTACCTAGGAGATAAGGCATATGCAAGGAGGTGCAATGGGGTAGTCATCTTATTCCAGCGATGGTTGATAATTGCTTGCACTTGTTTGCATAAGGCTTCACATTGTGTGGGGTCATTCTCATGTGCTTGTATAGAATGTTTTACCTTCTCAACCATGGTGTCCATGCCATCATACACATCCCCTAAGCAAGGTGTATCTGTATCAGCAAAACGGAGCATAGTCATGATGGGCTCGGTGAAATCCAATACATATGCCACACGAGCCCACCAACTCTCATTCAAGATCAAATTCTTGATCCTTTGTGCTCTTTTTGAATTTGAGATCTTCCATACACCCCATTGATGACCGATGACCATTCGACTTAATGCATCTTTTACCTTGAGGAGTCGTCTCATAATGATTGTATGAGATGCAAAACGGGTCTCAGCAACCTAAGCAAGTTAACAATATGTCAATTGACAATATAATTATAAATTTTAATTGTTAACTAAATTACAAAACCATGAAACTTAGTAATTTAAAAAAATTAATTTACCTTCAGCAACTCCAATTTGGAGTATGTTCTAAAAATGGATTGTGACATGTGGTGGTTGGTCACAAACATCTGTATGTCCTCCCCCTCTTCATATATTTTCTTCACCCAATCTACTTTAGTGCCAATCCTCTGCATGATCAAGTTAAGGGAGTGAACAGTGCATGGAGTCCAAAAAATATGGTCATACCGACTCTCAACTAAAGCACCCGCACCCCTGCAATTTTTGGCATTGTCAGTGACCACCTGTACCACATTCTCACTACCCACCATCTCAATGGCCTTAATGAGAATTCTCGAAATGAATTCCGAATCCTTCACTTGCCCTTCACAATCAATGGCCTTCAAAAACATTGCCCCTTTGGGGGAAATTGCAATCACATTAATCAATGGCCGGTTTCTTGTATCCTTCCAACCATCTGACACAATAGTTAGACCCGAAGTTTTCCAAGATTTTTTGATTGGTTGAAGGTCTCTCTCTATATGTGCCCTCTTGTTGCAATAAAGTTGTACGCACCTTTTCATAGCCCGGGCTTGTGTAGTCAGCTGGTGATTCTTTGATTGCTGCCACCATTTCCTTCCAATATGGTGATCTCACCAAGTTGAAAGAAAGCCCATTCGCATAGAGGCAACGTGCAATAGCTTCATCAGTGCGGTCTCTTGCCCCCATTTTAAATGCGGTGTCCAATGGGCCTCTTTTACGGGTTGAAATTTCCACTTCTTCCTCATCCTCTTCTGGCACAGGTACCTGCAAGAATGGGTGTTGGGAGGATGCCATTGGTTCAGTGGGTGTCTTTGGCTTGCTCTTTGAGGAAGGACCTTGATAGTAGTTTTTTTTTGATCTATTGATCAATGCATCAGCAGCTTCTTGTTCTGTTACAAATGAAAGTATTTCTGCGCTAGTCATCCCAGTACCATTTTTGCCTTTGCACATTCCAAATCCTTTGCCAGCAGGGCCCATAAAATGAAGCTTCCCTCGAGAATATGAGCTATTGAAAGGTTTTCCTTTGTTACTTTGACAGAAATTGCACTTCCAATAGTATGAGCCACCTCCTGAAACCTGTGATATCCATGTTGTATGTCTCCACAAAGGAGAACCTACATCAATTTTGAAATTATCCTTCCCTTCCCCTCCTTGGTCCCCCACTAAACTTTGACTAGCACTACCACCGGTATCCATTCTTGCCTAGTTTTTTGCAACCTATTTTATAAGAAAATAAATAAATTTTAATTAGTTCCTAACAACGATGAACATCAATGATCATGCATACAAGTGGAAAGAAGTGAGAAAAACTACTAAAATAGATACCCAAAGTTGCTTCCACATATCTTTCAAAAAAAAAAAAATTGGAAAAAAACTTTAAAAAAATCTTCAAGAACTTAAAAAAATCATCAAAAACTCAAAAAAATTCATCTAAATACTCAAGAAAAGGATTGATCACTTACCTTGAATGGTTTAAACTTCTTTGAGAAAGCTATCTCTCTCTCTTCGATCGATCCTCTTCGAAAATGCTGAACTTAGCTTCACAATGAAGGAGTGGCTGTAGGTGCAAACAAAACTCTAAAATGACTCTTGTGAATGCTTCTATGTTGTCTTCTAGGGTCGTTTTAGGGTTTTATTGTGAAAAAATGCTTTAAAAAATGCTTTTAGTCACATGTTGTTTCATAGTTTTAAGTTAAAATATACTTTATTTTATTAGTTTTCTGCCTAACTCCCGCGGATGCGTCCGGATGCTCTCGGATTCCCTATAGATGCTGCCCAGAAGCCACCCGTAGGCATCCGGATGCGGGTGGAAGCTGATCTTCCACCCGCATCCGGATGCTTGCGGGTGGCTTTCGGGCAGCACCTGCAGCGCATTCGGAGGCTTCTCACATCCGTCCGTATCGGATGCGGAAGCCAGGGAGCAGGGCCACGAATCGGTATCAGAGATAAATCATATAACAATGACATATTGCAAATGATAAACTTCTGCATCAAACTGTGATACGTACTGTATCAAAGTTTCAAACTGATTATATATTGAATTAAGCTTGATAAACAACAAGATGACATGCAAACAAAAACTGAAACAATAATCGGAAATCTTAATCAAGGTCCTTAGCTTTGATGTTCTCCATTAAGTACCTATAGATATTCGGTAGTTGGGTACATGTACCAGTACCTGATACACGTCCTAGAGGTGTGGGTACGCATACCCATGCAACTATGCTATATGTTGCTGGTTTGAGATTAGATTTGGGTTTGGTATATTGTATATGTTTTTCACTTGGTTTTTGTTGGATGGATTCATCCATACAAAATTCTTCAATATAATTTATAATCATAGTTTCTACAAAATTGAATATAGAATATATAATTTGATAGTGCAATGTCACTTGTCAAAGAATAAATGTTTAAGATAAACCAAAATGGTTTAGTTACAAAATAATTACTAAGTTATGTTGAGCCGACTATGTGGATATTATTCTATAAGTTATTTTATATTATGTCAAGTGTGTGAAGACATAAGTAAAGATCTTATCTTGTGCAGATAATGGGGAAGTTGCGTGATTAGATGTGACATGCAAAGTATTGCGAGAACTATCTGCGAGCCTTATGTGATGCGAAATCTGATGTAAGATTAGAGAAAGTGCGAGTTACAGCAGCAAAGCAAGTATTGTATGTATACCTATCTTGTGAATAGTGCGAGTTACAGCAGCAAATCAAGTATTGTATGTATACCTATCTTGTGAATGAATTGAATTGTACAAATTGCACGTTGGCTCTTCTTGCATACTTGGTAATTGTTCTATCAACTCTGAACAAGGTTGTAGCAACTCCTAATAGGGTTGAGGCTTCTAACAAGGCCTAGTCCTCTAACAAGGACTCGAGACACTGTATGTACTTCATAGGCTCTTAACAGGGTCAATATCCTTAATAGGATCCTATTGTTTAGTGAATCATCCAGTGGGTATCATCCCCACCGGGGTTTTCCCTTGGCCAGGGTTTTCCTAGTTAACAAATAATGGTGTTATGAGTTCTCTATGTGCATGGTTATATTTACTATTCAACATTGTTGGTTTACTTTCATATGCAAGTTATAAAGTAATTAACAACATTCAGTTGTGGGAAAAAGTTTGTAATATACTGATTCAACCCCCGCTCTCAGTATTAGCTATTTCTAACAATTGGTACATATGAACTTTGATAATATTGTGAAAGTTAGCAGTACATTTGCAGTGAGAGATCTCCCCAAGATCATTAAGCCTACTAATGTTATCTAAATGGAATGTATTTTGGCTAAGCAGAGGAAAGTGTTTTTTCGTAGCAAGAAGTTCTCTACTACAGAGAAATTGGAGATTGTTCACATAGATCTGAGTGGTCCTGCAAGAACTAGAGTATTCTATGGTGAAAGGAACCTTATGATTTTTGTTGATGATTTCACTAGGATGACTTGGGTAGCAAATTTTAAAGAAAAGTTTGAAGCTTTTGAGAAATTTAAGATATTCAAAAGTAGAGTTGAAAATGAATTTGGTGTGAAGATTAAATGTTTGAGATCAGACAAAGGAGGAGAGTTCGCCTCTAGAGAGTTTAACACGTTTTGTGAAGAGAATGGAATCAAAAGACAATTATTTTCACCAAGAACAACTGAACAGAATGGGATTGCTGAAAAAAGGAATAGAGTGAATGAGGAATTGTGTCTAATTTCTCAAGTGGAACCTAAGAGCACAGATGAGGCATGCAAGGATGATCACTGGATGCAAGCAATGAAAGAAGAACTAGATCAGATTGTGAAGAATGAGACATGGGAGTTAGTTCCTAGACCTAAAGACAAGAATGTCATAGGGACCAAGTAGGTATTCAGAAATAAGATGAATAAGCAAGGAGAAGTTGTGAGAAACAAGGCCAAAGTTGTTTGCAAAGGTTACTCACAACAAGAAGGCATAGATTATGACGAGACATATGCATCTGTGGCAAGAATGGAAGTAGTAAAGATGTTCTTGGCTTATGCAACAAGCAAGAATTTCAAGGTTTATCAGATGGATGTCAAGTCAGCTTTTTTGAATGGAGAACTTGAAGAAGAAGCTTACATTGAGCAACCTGATGGATTTCCTCTGACAGAAGGAAAAGAGTTTGTATGCAGACTAAAGAAAGCATTGTATGGTTTGAAGCAAGCACTTAGAACCTAGTATGCAAGGTTGGACAGGTATTTGTCTAAGCTTGGATTTATCAAAGGTACAATAGATGGTAATTTGAATTTGAGAAAAATTTATAATGGTTTATTTATCATTGTAATGAATTTGAAATGAGCATGATAGGAGAAATGAAGTTTTTCCTAGGATTGCAGATTGTGCAAAGTAGAGATGGGATATTTATTTCGCAAACCAAGCATCTAAAAGACTTGTTGAAAATATTTGGTTTAGACAGTTGCAAACCTGTTGGTACACCCATGATAATTGGTCACAAGTTATCTTGTAAAGATGAAACACCTACAGTTGAGTAGAAAAAAGTATAGATCTATGATTGGAGGATTGCAATATCTGACTCACACTAGACTAGATATAGCAAATGTAGATGGGATTGTGGCAAGATTCCAAGCTGATCCTAAAGAGTATCATTATGCAACAACAAAGAGGATATTTAGATATTTGAAGGTTACATATGATTATGGAATTTGGTATGATAGATCGAGTGATATGACTTCGTGCGCATATACTGATGTAAATTGGGCAGGCAATATGGATGACAGAAAGAGCACCAGTGGTGGAGCATTCCTTCTTGGAGGAAGATTGGTTTCTTGGTTGGGCAAGAAACAAGATTGTATATCTTAGAGTACAACTAAGGTAGAGTGTTGCAGCAACAAATAATTGTAATCAAGTTATGTGGATGAAACAAATGCTGAAGGATATTGGGATTGAGTTTACAGAACTTGTTATCATATACTGTGATGACACAAGTACAGTAAGTATGTCTAAGAATCCAATATTGCATTCTAAGACAAAGCACATATCCATAAAGTATCATGTTTTGAGAGAGAAGGCAATTGAAAAGGAAATAAGGTTGGAGTATGTAAGTACTAAAGATCAAATTGCAGATATCTTTATGAAGCGTTTGCCTAAAGATACTTTTGAGTACCTAAGGGGTATGCTAGGGGTTATGCCCCTACCTACTTCAAAGTAGATGATGCAAGGAGTGCATCAGTCTAGTGGTACAGAGCACCATTGTTAGACTGGACTGAATGCTGATGCTTCTTGTATGGGGGAGTGTTTGGTATGCACTAAGTCATTGAGGACTCTTGGTGTTTTGGTATTTTGTATTAAATATTGTCTTTGGAAGCCTTTGCCTAAAGATACTTTTTGAGTACCTAAGGGGTATGCTAGGGGTTATACCCCTACCTACATTAGAGTAGATGATGCAAGGAGTGCATTAGTCCAGTGGTACCGAGCACCATGTTTAGATTGGATTGAATGTTGATGCTTCTTATATGGGGGAGTATCTGGTATGTACTGAGTCATTGAGGACTCCTGGTATTTTGGTATTTTGTATTAAATAGTGTCTTTAGATACTTGAGCTGATTGAAAGAGTTGGAAGAAGTATAATTGTGTACTTGTATTGACACCTTTGACATTGATGTCAATGGGGGAGAGAATGTGTACATGAAAAACATCTCCTAGGCCATGGGGAGAGAAATGTGAGAGAAGCACCTGTTGAGTTGTTAATAAGGGAGTGTTATCTCTTTAGGGAGATTTAGAAAGATTCATGTAAGTGCAGAGAAGAATATGTGAGTGCGCAAAAGGATATCTCTATGGGAAGATATATAGCGAGAGAAGTGTTGGAAGTCGTTTACCATAAACAACTCATGACAACAACCGGAAGATCTTAGATTGATGAAGAGGATTTGAGAAGATGACAGCAACGCAACATAGTATAGTTTGGTATTCTTGGAACTTAGATGTTTTTCATCTGTGTTGCTATCAATGCCAAAGTGGGAGATTGTTAGCATGAATGTTGATGATACTACATTGGGGGAGTATCTTAAGCATTGTAGAGTATTGATATGTTGCATTCATTACTGTATTTGTCATTGATGTCAACATAGCAGTAATTCTGTTAAGACTGGAAGAATAGCAGTTAGTAATGTTACACTTGATTTATTGGAAGTAGTGCAGAAACAAAGAATTGGAAAAAAGAGTTTTGATGATCTATTGCTATCGTTCATCTCAGATGTAATGAAAAGATGCATAGTTACACAATGATAGAGGACAGTTGTGTGATGACGCCAACGTGTGCGCAAGACGTGGTTTCATACGTGTGAAGTTTTGTATAGACTGTGAGCCAATAGTGTTGTTGTAATTGTAAATTAATTAATTATCTTATTTTAATTAATTGGGAAAGCCTCACGGCCAACTCAAGGAATTATTATGAAGGTAAGGTATAAAGGAAAGTTGTTTTCCTTATGTGTAATGAATCTTGAGGAAGAAGATCAAGTGGAAGAAGTGTTAGTGCACAGTGCGAGAAGGAGCATAATGCTTACTGAATGCATGTAAGCGATCCAAGGGATCATTGGATGCACAGTATGAGATCTGGTTAAAAGATATGAAGGAGCAGAAGTTTGGTTGATAGGACAGAGACAGAGGAAGGAAGTATATTTTAGTTCTGTTATTCTACAAGGAATAATAAAGAGATCATTTGGACAGTGGGTTCTTTGATCTTAACCTTGAAGTTGTTTGGGTAGTGCATCTAGTTGTCTTCCACAACTCCTAACAGGGATTCAAAGTCTCCTAATAGGGACTCATATGTAGTGAATGTTGTAACAGACTCCTAACAGGGTCTATCCTCTAACAAGGAATATCTATATTAGTACATCATCTTGTGGGTAGCATCCCCACTAGCGTTTTCCCTGTGATCAAGGGTTTCTCTAGTTAACATATCTGGTGTTAATTGTGTATGAGTATCTTGTTGTGGTTTTAGCTAACATTACTCATATGGTCAAGATTGTTTAGAGTTAATGATTGGTATAATAGTTGTGTAATTGATTCACCTTCCCCCCCCCGTTATATCAGTGGACTATATATTCTAACAATTGGTATCAGAGCATCAGGTCCTTGAAGAGAAGGCTTAACAACTTTGGGAGATCAATGGTGAATATGTTTAGGAAGGATAGTCCAAGATTCGATGGTGCCAACTATGATAGTTGGAAGGAAAAGATGAAGACTCATTTGCTATGCATGGGTCTAGGATATTGGCTTTTGACGAAAGCTAAGAAAGCAATTGTTGAAGAATCAAAGTTAGAGGAATGCAGTGAGGGAGAAAGAGATTTGTTCATGTGTAACATAAGAGCCAGAGAAGCCCTACTGTCAGCTCTTCTAGAGAATGAATACAATCAGGTAAAGACATTTCAAACTTCTCATGAAAGTTGGAAAGCATTAGAAGTTACTTTTGAAGGTGATGATCATGCAAAAAGAACAAGATTACAAAATTGGATTTCCGCATTTCAAGATGCTAAGATGATGGAAGATGAATCTATAAGAAGTTATGTTGGTAGAATATCAGAAATTGTTGTAGGTATTTGGTCTCTTGGTGGAACTAAACAAGATGATGAGGTTATATGGAAGATCTTGAAAAGTTTAACACCACCATTCAAGCAGACAGCTCGGATGATTCAACTAGTAATGCCCTGCACCCAAGATTTCACAAAGGAAACATTGCTTGGAAGGTTAGAGTTTGTAGAAGTGGAATTGAGATAGTTTGGAGAACTAGCTTGAGTTGAGATAGCTTTCAATGCTCTGAACATTCGACCTATTCTGTCAAGAATTACAAGCACAAGAGGAGACTTTGCCAGTAGTAGCAGATCTGAAGAAGATAAGAAGATTGAAGAAGGAATAGCCCTTCTGATAAGAAGAGAGAAAGATGGTAAGAAAATCTTTAAATGTTGGACTTGTGATGAATGTGGTCATTATGCATCCAAATGTCCTAAAAGAGAGAAGAAGTTTAGAGGAAAATTTAAGCCTAGAAGAGGTAAGGATAAGAAGATTGAAGAAGATAAGAAGATTGAAGAAGGAATAGCCCTTCTAATAAGAAGAGAGAAAGATGGTAAGAAAATCTTTAAATGTTGGACTTGTGATGAATGTGGTCATTATGCATCTAAATGTCCTAAAAGAGAGAAGAAGTTTAGAGGAAAATTTAAGCCTAGAAGAGATAAGGATAGAAATTGTTTATATGCTAATGAGGATGAAGAATCTGAAGAAAGAGATCAAAGTGAAAGTGATGATGAATTAGGATTTGTGGCTATCAAGGAAGATGCTCTTGATAAAGAAATTAGAGAAGAGAGAGCTTTAGTTACCCAAGTGATAATTGATAGTGGGTGTTCACATCTCATGACTGGTGATATGAACAAATTTGTTAAGTTCAGAAATCATGATGGAGGTATTGTTAGAGTTGGTAACAATGCAACCTGTCATATTATAGGGATTGGATCAATTACTCTTGATGGTAAAACTAACACTGATGATGTTTACTTTGTTGATGGTTTGAAACATAATTTGCTAAGTGTTGGACAATTGGTAGACAAGGGATATTTGTTACAATACACAGAGAAGACTTGCATTACCAAAGACAAAGATGGTAAGCTGATTGGTACTGGAACCAGATCCAGAGGTAATGTATTTCAGTTGGATCCTACTGAAATGACATGTTTGGTTGCAAACATTATAATGGAATGTTTTGTCTTTTTTCTAGGTTTGATTGTGTAGTTTTTTTTTACCATCAACTTTCTGGAGTACACAAAATGATCCATCATCACGATGCAAAAGAGACAAGGACAAGGATCATGCTACATGTATTTTGTCTTCTCCTTGTCTCTCTTGCATCTTGATGATGGATCATGTAGCGTGATCCGGAATATTGATACTAAAACCCAAAACAAAACAAAAAAACTTACACAATCAAACCCCCCCCCCCAAAAAAAAAAAAGACAAAACATTTACATGGATTGTGGAAATCCGATAGCTTTAGTATAATGGAATTCAATTCAGTAAGTTTTTTTTCATGAAGAGCTCAGAGAAAAGAGCTGCTTTTCCTTCCGGTGCAGCCAAATACATTTTTTTTGGTTTTTAAATTCAGAGTGGAAGTCTAGCAGTGTCAGTTCCCCTAGTGGATTCAGCAGTCTAAAAAACGCTCTTTCAGTTAGAGTGAGTTTTCAATTCCTCCACAATCTGCTCTGGGAGAGGCCACAGGCTGACTGGCCAGGCATGGGCCTGACGCTGTCTGAATCCAAGCCAGATCCAATTAGGGTTCATAACTTGACTCTGATGGGTCTATGTTCAGGACAGGTTCTTGGGGAACTCAGCTTTGCAGTTTGATATCTCTATGATTGGTTGAGATTGAAAACTGGAGCTCTAGCATACATTTGAAATGAGTGTTTTGGTTGGACATTGTGTGGATCCAATCTGGATATAAACTAGAATAAAAATCTGGTCCAGACAGGAGTGGGTTCAACAAGGGTTCCCAGTGAACCCATATTAGAGTTTTATATCTTCAGTAATCAATTCATTTACGATTGAGAATAAAACCTGTAGCAAATAATTGGGATCATTATTTTTGGTTGATTAATTACTCTTGCGGGTTATCCTTCAGACTAGATGCCACGAGTGAGGAGTATAACTTCTTTTAGATTCACCTAGGAATTGCATTTGGACTCATCCGCTGTGTTGTTCTACATGGAGTGGCTACGATAGTTTACTTGATTAAACATTTTTGTAATGGTGAATGCTACCAGAGTGGGTAGCTTCTATATATTAAATTGGAAACAAAGATTATAAGTCCACAGATATTTGTGCAGGATGACCTAATTTAAACATTGACATAATTCATCCTAGGCTCTGGCTAATTGAACAAAAGAAAACAGACCTACATTATCTTCCATGATTGCCTGCAATCCTCCGATTGATTCCTTTCGTGGAGAATCCCCAAGCTTTCTTCACATTTTTATTCCTTCCATTGGCTTCTAAATCAAGTAGACCGGCCAATACTCTTGATAGTGGTTCTACTACGAGAAAATAAATAGCATTCCTATGTATAATTTCTGGAGCAATCAGGAACCTCACAAATCTGATTCCCCCACAAGCTGCTCTCGAGTGTTTGCACAACAGTAGTAAAGAAAGATTAACATACATGTCTGTCATGCACATGACTGTTTATTGACAACACATCATCAACCACATTCCATATTGCTTATTGTTGATGCGAGTTTTGTGTCACTACATAACATATTAGTAATTGGATGCTTGATACAGAATATCAAATACACAATTCCTCTCTTGAAAAGTTATCTCTCATGGGACATGAGTACAACTCCAATGTTCCTTACACCGTTGGATACTCGCTCAGTTTTATCAATGTGATTTGCTGGTAATCACGTAGGCGGCCTTACGTTTTCTTGTTTGAGAAAAATTTGGATCTTGGTGAGAAAATGGAGATGGTGGTTCGGTGTGAATGCTAGATGATGTTGATGGCGCGATGATGGCAATGTAGGGTGAATGGCGATGGAAGGTGAGAATGCCGATGTTTTGGTTTACTTCTCTAACTAACCTCTTCTAAGCATGAAATTTGGCTACTCAACTACTCCTACTCCTAAGAATGGAAGGTTAGCAGATGGACGGGGATCGAATCTAATGAAGGCTAACCAGCGGCCCTACCTCCATAGATGCAACGCTTCAAAGGAAAGTAAACTAGATCACCACACAAAGCCTCCCAACCAGCCGCTAGGATGCTAGTGGCCTAGTGTTGACCCCTATCAAACATCTACCAAAGCTACCATGCAACTATCCATTTTTATTTTACTCTTACTCTAACAACTTGAAATGAAATTGCTTCAACTTGAAAAGAAAATTTAACTATGTGGAAGTAGAAAACATGCAATAACACCCAATGTTCTTAGTCAACATGCAATGAAAAAGAGAGCACTTTGGTATTATTTTCGCAACAATTTCTCCAACCCCTCCTCTTTACAAATGAGAGCCAATGGCCTTATATAGAGGTCCAAAATACAATGGACGGTAGAGATCAAAACAAGATCGACGACCCAGATTGGATCCAAAACCCTAATTAGGGTTGCCACCCCATCGGCCAATGAGAAGATGCCACCTCATCAATGGACCAATGAAAAAAGTGCAAAAGTGGCAACCAATGAGAAGGCACCAAAATGGTGGCCAATCAGAAACAAACACTTGTCCTATTCTAGAAGAAAGAGAAAGTTGCCACTTGGGCTTACATAAGATGATCTTCTAATATAATTCTTCCTTTTTCTTTTGTTCTTTTAGCTAAGGCAATGAACTTAGCTAGCCTTTCGTTAACTTCTTCCATAGGAGGACAAGGTGTGTGCTTCGCTCGGAGTTCTGCTGACTTTGCCACGTTGTTTGTTGCTTGTAGTATCCTTTCGTGATCCTTCTCATATTCCTTTGCAAACCCAATAAAAGCATTGAGTGAGGAAAGGGTGTTCAGATGTTTCCTTTTGACGGCAGCCTTTCCTAACTCATCCAATCTCGATCCAAATCCTGTCTCACTGACATCCTCCTCTCTAATACCCTCAAAATCAAGCGCCACCCCAACGTCGCTCATCATGGTCGAAATGGAAGTGTCGACGCTTGGGCCGTGTTGTGCAATCTCATCATGAATTTCTTCAAGTGTTTTGAATCTGGTAGTCAATGCGACATACCAAGATTCAACTATGCTCAATCCTCTCTCATCAACCAACCGGGCTCTTTCCAAATATGCTTCCGGTAGCCTAATGAACGCCTGCAGCCTAGGAATAACCAAATCCTTGATGGGAAGAAAATTCTTCCATTCCTCTTCAAATAATCTGAATTTGTTTCTAACAGTCACCAATGACTGGAATGTTGAGATGAAGGAGGGCAAGAAATTTCGCCCATCTTGGATTGTATCATAGATCCAACCCCTTACTTCATGTAACTGAGCTGATACCTCTTCTGAATTGCTCCCGCTGTTTTGAGGAAGGGCTGCCTGATGCAGCTGTTGGATTGGCTGGCAATCTCTCCAATATTTGTTTTCGGCCTCCAACTTTACTATCTTTTCGTTTGCCTTCCTCAATCTTTCTCTGATTGATGCTATGCCTTCCTGAACCTCCTCACATTCCATATCATCTGTATTTCTTCCCAAATTATGTTCCACTATTTCGTACTCCTGGGCTGCAATCTCATCCGCTGCCTTATTGACTGTTGGTATAGCAATCTGAACCCTTCGGTGACCATCACTGTCGCTTCTGATTACCCTTGCCACCGTATTTGCCATCTGTTTTTGGTTCTCGCTATCATCCTTTTCTATTAGTCCTTGGATATCATCAACTGCGTGAGCCATTACCACCTCGCCTCTCGGCATAAGCATTTGCCTTAACCATAGTGGTGCAGTGCATCTCCCCAAATCCGGATTCAGTTCGACCAACAAAGCATCACCAACGACCTTAGACGCCTGACTTATCTCTTCAATATCAATCGGCCCATCTTCTTCTCTACTAGTTTTTGCCATATTTCCTTGCTGGTTCTCCGAGAGAGGGGAGTACTTCGTACTTTCACTGTAGCCACTTGATTCCGAATCAGAGCTCACCTCCACTGCGGCCCCTTTATCACTCGAATTGACCTCTTGGCTTCTAGCCTTAGTTATACTCTCCCTTGACGGCGCTGCCCGCTGTCTCTTGGCTGGAGGTTCCGAACGTTCTTGGCTTTTCTCTACCTCCAAAGCCCTCTTCTTGCTATTTCTAACTGCCTCCGATTGCCGGCCACTTCCTTCACCCTTCTGTCCGATTGATTCTACTAGACCTTCCTTCGGTTTCATCATCTCATAAGTAAGGAGAACCTTTTGTCTTTGTAGCTTTCTCAACTTGGCATTATACCACGACTCGGTATGCAAATCTACTGTCCTTGTGACTGCCTCCAAGGAAGGATCCTGATGATCGTCCCAATCCACTGGATTCAACTCTGTTCCAACTACTGTCTCATAGTCTTCTCTCAACACACTACGATCATCCTCCAATTGATTGGGAATATCAAGGCCTCTCCATCTGATATCTCTCATCATGTTCACCGACAATCTCGAGAAAGCTAGCTTTCTCACGTGAAAATCATCCTTTGCATTGGCCCAAAAGTCCTCTATAGTGGGAACATGCTTAAATTCGCTTCCATGAGATGCCTTGATAAGACCAACAGGGTCGAATCCTTGCCTTGCTCTGTACCATCCTAGATGATACCACTCCAATTCCTTTTCCGCAGCCTCAAAGGTGGCCCGATTTGGGCAACTATCATTGCCAATTATAATTGAGAAGGAAACGCCTGTTTTCCCCTCATTCCTCATTACTCTATCATAGTGCTCAAGCTGCCTAGCCAATTCCATCAAAACTACCTTGTCGGGCGGGTATCTTGGAAGCCTCTTGGGACAAACTGTACTTCCTGCCACTCTAATGTATGTGAATTGCGGGAATTGGATGAACCAACTCCCAAACTTCTTAATCCTTGCTTCTGCTTCCGATGAAAGTCTCTTAGCAGGCGCCCCTTGTAATACCCTTACTGTCTTCATGGCGAATGCATCGCAAAACATCTTGTAATCCTTGTTATTGTGCAAATGAAGCTGCGGATAGCATTCATGCACCAAATATTGCCCCGGCCCATTACCAATCTCTCCTAAGGCCCTAAGTCCCGGACTCTCATACAATCTAGCAATTAAGTAAAACAGATAGGATCCCATGTAGAATTGCCTTTGGTTTTGAACTGTTCTAAGTTGCAACTCTAAATTTTCACTTATGATCCTAGCCCAATCAAATTTTCCTTTTCCCTTTTCAATTTCATCAATGAAGAAGTACATCCAGTTTTCGAATTGCATAGCTTGAGCTAGGCCCATGATCCGGCTGAGAAGAACAATGAGATCGCCATATTTCGGCTTGAAATCTGCCACTGTAAGCCTTGTTGATTTGTTAACTCCTTTCCTTCCTTCGTGTATCCAATTCCGCTTTAGATGTGAGAAGTAGGCCTCTTGGTTACCTTGAAATGATTTGGCCGCCTGATCCACCATTACAACTGTCATGCCCTTGCTCTAGGGAATATTAAATGTCTCTTCAATTGCTTGTTCGCCAATGTTGGCCAACACTCTCTTCCCTTCGCCAAAAATGATGGATTTACTATCTAGATCAAATCTGGATGCACACTCCATAATCAATTCCGGACAAGGCAAAGTAGGAGGAAAAGCTGCTGCATGTACAATTCCGCTCTTGTATATCCTCTTTGCCAAGGGGGATTGTCCTTCCTTTAGTCTGTCCCTCATCCGTATCATGTCCACTGTAGCGATATTAGTATCGGTTATTTTCTTCATTTTCGAGAAGAAGGAAGTTTTGGGCGTCATATCCTCTTTGTCTTTTTTAGCGTTTGCCCGCTTGGGATTCTTACTTGCACTATCATCCTCCATGCTCGTCGCCCTATTACGGGATGGTAGAGTGGTGGACCAAAAGGCAAGAAGAACCAAGTAGTGCAATTCTTAGAAAAGAGCGAAAGAATGGATGTCAGCTTAAGCACTCCTTGCAACTCTAGATGATGACTTTCACCTTAACTAATAATCTTACAGAAACTTTTCGGAACCCGGGATATGACATCAAAGAATTACAAATCCCTTTGCAAATTAGAAAACAAAGCCTCTAAGCTTATCCAACACTTGCCTTCTATGCAAAAATCAAACTTTCATATGTATCTCTTCTCCCAACAAAATTGCCCAAATCTGATATAAAAATTGCAGCCCCTCTAGAAAATCAGAATTTTGTCTTCCACAAATTTCGGCCCCCACAAAATTCGGCTAAGCATGAAAAAAAAATCTGTCCTTCCACAAAATTCGCCCAAGCAAAGAAGGAGCAAAATCTGTAAAATCTGCCACCTAGGGCACAAATCGCAGCCCACAAAGTGGAGCAAAAATCCCCAAAAATCGCCAAAAAACTGCCTTCCACCAATTTCGCCCAAGTCTGGAAATCTGCCCTTGCTTCAAATTCGCCCAAGCATGAGGAGCAAATGAATTGATGAAAATGAAATGGGAGGGGACTCCCTTTATAGCAGCTTTCACCTTCCTCCCAGGCTGGCCGACTTGGTCCTATAGAGGACAAAAAAAAAAAAAAAAAACCAAAATTAAAGCTAAGTTAGTGGCCCACTTTAAATACTTTGCCAAAATTTTAATTTTCTAAAATGAAAACTGCACTTTTAATTTGCTAATTAACCACAAATTGCAAAACGAAATTGAATGGTGCCTTGGGGATGCTAAAAATTTCTATTTAATGAGGGTTTGCTAATTAATACATCCTTGAAGTTGAATTTTGGCTAACCAAAAGCCATTTCTTAATATTAATTTACCAATTTCATTAAATACCAAAAGCTTTCAAGGCAAATTTAATCTATTAAAGCCAATTTTTGCAATTTTCCTCTAAATCGATTTTGCTAAATAATTAAAATTTTATGACAAAAAATAAAATTGCCTCTAGAGTAAAAATCGATTTTGCAATTTAATTTCATCTTACAAAATTAAATTCTATTTCACCAAAAAAAAAAAAAAGATTTTCCAAGAACCTAAGTCTAACGAAAAATTTCCTTATTTGAAAATCATTCAAATTTACAATTAAATCCAAATTTTCAAAAGAAATCGTCTAAGTACAAAATTCACAATCTTATCCTGCCAAGTTGAAATCAATTTTGAACTTATTCGGCCTAAGGATAGAACTGATAGCTCTGGAAAATCAAATTGAAACCGGGTGAAAAATACATCTAACCTTCTCCACTGGCCCTAAAGGCGATTAAAAAGGGGGTCCCCAAGATTTTGTTGCGATGTGTGAAAACCTCACAACACTTATTTCAGTTGCTCTTTCTGATACCTGAACAATGTTATGATCTACTGATTGTCTGCTTCCTGTTTAGTCACACTTCACTGCAAAGTGATATGTCATTTAACCTGCCTTCAAAACTCCGACTACACCAATTTAATCTCAACCACCATACCATTAGGGAAAATGAAAGACCCCCAACTGTCTTGTACACTGATTCTGATTTTTGAATGGACTTTCTCTGATTTTCTGAATTTTTGTGTTTTTTTGCAATATTTGGTTTTTGGGTTTGCAAGGTGTTTTCTGCACCCACCCCCCCTTATAAGAGAATTGACAAAATAATGGAAGATGGAGGCGACTAATAGAATTTAGTTAGCTTTCCGAACCAGAATGCAGGACCCTACACCCTCTTGGAGAGCTGGCAGTCTGTTATAGACGTAATATGATTGGAGACATAACAAGTGCTGGTCGATTCTTCGCCAGAGTTGGATGCGTTGCCCCCATGCGGTCTGATGACTCGACTTGTGCATTTTCATTGGTCCCTATCTATTATTGGGCAGTTGTGAGTGCTGGGAATTGAATGGAGAATCCAGAAGTTTTTTTGGAAGAATGATTGTTAACTCCACCTACATGACTGACAATCACCTTAAGAAGTCCCTCAAACTAAGAGCAAATAGATCACAAAAAAAGGGAATAAAATTCTGTTTTATTTTGATTCAAATGACTGCTACAACAGCACCAGGCTGTACGAATCTGAGAATGAATGGACAGAAACAAACTTGAAAGGATTTGTTCTGCAACCTGGATATTCTTTTCTGCCAACACGCGAATTGCTGCTGCAGATACAATAAAATCCCGATTTTTCTCTGTAGCTGTACAGCTTGATTTGGATACTAAGAAAGTGAATTATAATTTGTCTAAAACCTCTGATCTGCAATCTGATATCTAATTCTATCCTTACCAAATCTGATCCAAGAAATTCATCACGAAATTGACACCATTTCGTTTGTGGAAGCTAAATCTGCTGTTCAAACCCTTCTCAGAGCTCAAACCCTAAGGCTGATGCAAAAATGATACCCTGGAGGCTGAAAATGAAGCCCCAAACCTCATATGACTTTTTCCCTTTCACTCTAAAAAGTCCAATTCAAATTAGGGCTTGCATTTAATATAATTCCTCCCCTCTTAGAGGTTCGAAACTCTTGAGGCCTTATTCTCATTAATAATAAGATCACTTTTTTAATAGTAACAAATATCACCTAGGGAAGTGTGCCATGGGGCCCCACTTTATTATATTTTATTATAATATTAAATCCATTGCCTGGACTCCAAACTGAAAGTTTCTGATGCCCATGCCATCCTGGTGATGTCTAAATATTACAGGTGAATTGACAGTCTCCTAAAAAATAGGAATCACAACCAAATTCTCTAGAATGATACTTATGTGTTCTGGTCAACTCCCAGTCAATGCCCCAAAAGCTGGAATCCGACCTACAATTTATTAGACTGTCCCAAATTGTCCAAAATGGCTTATAAAGCCTCTGTTTAGCTCAACAAACCTTTGAATGGGTTCCCTACCCATATTGCTGACCTATGGGAACCCAGATAATTGGCCAATCTCTGCTGACAATTGAGCTGTCTAAGGAAAGGACATTACAAAAACCTAATTATTATGAAGATATGATCACCCTCTAGGAGTTGTTTCAGTTTCTTTTGTTTTACCCTAATAACCAGTTGATTCTAGAAGATTGACAATCCTTCCAATCATGATCTCACCAAATTCATACATACCAACCTAGCTCAGATTCCAATTAGTCCCATGGGACCTACATGCTACCCCAATGGAGATATGACTAATAAATGGCAAGGAACAATGGCTAGTGACGAATGCCTTTGTCAGTGATGTCTATGGTGGCAACCCATGCTCTAGCTTAATTTTTACCTATGCTATCTAATCTATTTTTCTATACCATGGATCTATCATAGACTACTTTATAGTTTCAAATATTTGGCAGGTAATTCATGTAACAAAACCCATACTGACCACCTCCTTATCTTCTGTCACCGAGGTCTCTAGGTCTGGTGGAATGTCTTGAGAGTGACTCACTTCCTCAAATTTTTTCTGCACCACTCCATGGTTGGGCAGAAAATCGGCCACCGAATTTACTTTATTATGTGCATCAGATATATTCTTGTAGTTTGTCTAGACTCTCCCATATCTTACTCAACCATATTTTCAATTTCCAGTTCTAAATGTCCCTTTTGCTAACCACGTTAATGCATATTTGTGAGTCTCCTTAGTATATCTACTTTCTTCAACCCCTTAGCAACACACAACCGTAGCCTATAAGCTAGGGCTTATTATTAGTTGTTACACCCAATTTTCAAGATAGCGTTTAAATACATTCCCCCATTTTTGTCTCTGATAATGCATCCCACTCAGGAGGCCAAAATTTCCTTTTGCTGCCCCATCAAAATTGGGTTTTATATATCCTTTCCAAGGACAATCCATCTGGTCTTTTCTTTGGATTTTTCTTTGTCGGTTATTATTCCAGTTTCGCTTTACATTCTGCTGTATTTCTTTGGGCATTTTGGATAATGCATCCCATTTTAAGTTTTTGACCGAATACTCCCCCAATTTTGAGCAACTCAAGATAATTTCATCTTCCACTTTGGACATTATTATCTTTCAATGTTATAATATTTCGGTAAACTTCTCCCAATTCCACTGGCATCCCTTTTGATATTGTTTACTTCTAAACAACCAAACATCTCAATGTTGGTATCTATCCAATGTAACCATTCCAAATAGCATGGTATCACTGGAAGCCTGCACATGTTAATTGGAATCAGTACCATCGGCAGCTCTCATTCCTTTCCCAGTGGTACTTACTACTAAAATATCTTTTCTCTGAGCTCTTTCTGAATAGAATGGTATCATTGGCAACTTGGACATTTGAAAAGGAATCAACACCATCCGCAATCCTCATTCATTTCCCATTGTTTAAAATACTGTGTCATTGGCTTAGCCATAATGATGAATAGAAAAGGGGAAAGTGCATTCCCTCGCTGCAGGCATTGGTAGCATTAAAAAACCACAAATTGAACCATTTACCCCAATTGAAAAAGGCAGGGCAGCAATGCATGCAAAAAAGACTTCCAACCAAGATCTATTAAAGCCAAATTTCCTCATTAATGCCATAAGAAAATTCCAGTGTACTCTATCATAAGCTTTGCTTATGTCAAGTTCTATAAGCATACCTTTTATTCTATTAGTTGTGATGGCGTGCCAAGTCTTCAAGGTAAGGATGATGTTGTCTATGATCTCCTTTCCAGGTGCAAAGTTTTCTTATCCCTAAGGCATCGTGATTTTCTCCCGATCCATGTCAAATCAATAAATCTGTAATAAGCTGATTCCTGAAGAAGGAACAGATCATTATGCAAAGTAAATAGACAGTGATTATCTTCAGAGAAGGGTGTGTTGCAGAAATAAAATGTTGAGCAGCAATTTTATCCATTTAAACAAATAATATGCTAGTAAACATCCTCCAAAGGGATGTGATATAATTAAGTTAACAAAGAACAATGAATAGGTCAATGGAAGACAATGTGAAAATTCACAAGGAGGTGTTAAATTTTCGAACTGGATTACATAGAGATGCAAGAACTGAAACTCACACACAAAAGAACAGAGGACACATTAACTTATCCTGGGAAAACCTCCACTTAAGGGTGAAAAGTTAAAACACCAGCATAACAAAAGATTGATTCTTTACTGCCTTCATAAAACAAAATACAGTATTCTGAAGTTAATAACTGTTAACTCTTAACAGTTAAACAACCAGCCTTAGACACAGTTCGATAATTCTTGTTATGCAATTACAGAATATAAAATACTTCAAGTATCTCCCAGATGCTTTCAATAGACAGAATGTCTTATACACAAGTATCTCCCACATCAGCATCAGAACCAGAATCAGTAACTGGGAGTATAAGACATTCTGTCTAATGTCTTATACTCCCAGTTACTGATTCTGGTTCTGATGCTGATGTGGGTGTGGGGTGCTGATACATGGATTTTTTTTTTTTTTTTTTGGGATTTTGGATGCATTTCAATGTGTCTGTACATAAGTATATATATGTGTGTGTGTGTGTAAATTTGTCAACTATAATTTATGACAATGTATGCAAAGAAATACAAGAAATATTAAATATACGAAAAAAAACCATTCATTGAATCATTAATATAATCAAATTGAAATAACAGTAATGTCTAATTAGTTAATCACTCAAGTTCAAGAGTCCAATGTAATTCGAATTACAAAATCATTACATAGTTCATGGTTCAATGTTGATCAATCAAGAGTCAAGGCTCAAGATTCAGAAATCACATTCAGTCATTCAGAATCATAAGGATTCTCAAAAAAATTCACATTGTCATCATCTCCTCCTGCTGCAACACTTGCAAATTCATTTGAACCATGCATGGTTCCAATTGTGCTAGATGCATGTGCTATAATGTTACCAACATCATCATCTATCATCACAATAAGATCCTGAAGTGCTGCATCTAAGTCTGCAGATTCAGGGGCTACATCCCAACGCTTGTTTGACCCTTCCTTGTATCCATCCTCCTTACGTGACAAAAGACACAAGTTGGTATGTATATAAACCAAGTCCTCAGCTTTCTTTGAGCCCAACCGGTTTTGCTTCACTGAATGGATATAGGAGTATGTACTCCAATTCCGTTCAGTAGAAGAAGAACTTGCAACCTGAATAGTGTTCATAAAAAATTAAAATTTTAAAATTAAACATACAAATGAAAAGAAAATTAGAGAATGTTAAACACTTAAGTGTAGAATACAATTGCTAAATAAATAAATAAATGAAAATTTACTTGTGAGAGGATCTTGATTGCAAGAGGTTGTAGATGCTTGAATGGTTGACCATACATGTACTATCATGTGATAGTGCCTATGTCATTTTGGTCCCTTGATTGCATATGGAGTAAGTTTTGATATTGAAGCAAACAAGCCAAATTCTTGCCTCACCTTTTTGTGTATTTCATCATCTGGGAAGAGTCTTGCAAATGCAATGTAGCACCCAGTAGCAACTTCTTCATCCGCAGATGGTGCAATTCTATCTGGCATAGCAAGTCTTTTTTGGCTGTAGTGCCTTGTAGATAAGGCATATGCAAGGAGGTGCAATGGGGTAGTCATCCTCCTCCAATGATGATGAATGATATCCTCCACCTTTTTGCACAAGGCTTTACATTCTGTGGGGTTAGTCTCATGTGCTTGTATGCAAAGCTTTACCTTTTCTACCATGGTGTCCATGCCATCGTACACATCCCCCAAGCAAGGTGCATTTGCATCGGCAAAGCGTAGCATAGTCTTGATAGGCTCAGTGAAATCCAATACAAATTGCACACGAGCCCACCAATGCTCATCCAAGATCATACCCTTGACCTTCAAGGCTCTCTCTAAATTTGAAGCCTTCCATATAGCCCATTGGTTACAAATAACCATTTGGCCCAATGCTGATTGCACCTTGAGGAGTCGTTTCAGAACAATAGTATGAGATGCAAATCTAGTTTCAACAACCTATAAGCAAGTTGACAATATGAAATCAAATATAAAACGAAGTTATAAACAAGAAATTTGATAGTGAACATGAATATAAAACTTATTCAAAATAAAAGAATAAATGAAAGTAAATAATTGCAATTTTAAATCTACCTTCAACAACTCCAACTTAGAGAATGATCTGAATATAGATTATTACATGTGGTGGTTTGTCACAAACATTTGTATCTCCTCTCCCTCTTGGTATATTTGCTTCACCCGATCCATTTGGGTGCCAATTTGTTGCATGACCAAGTTGAGAGAGTGTGTGGTGCATGGTGTCCAAAAAATATGGTCATATTAAGACTCAATCAAAGCACCTGCACCTTCACAATTTGTGGCATTATCTGTGACCACTTGGACCACATTCTCACTAACCACCATCTCTATTACCTCAATGAGAATTCTATAAATGAATTGTGAATCATTAACTTGTCCTTCACAATCAATAGCTCTCAAAAACATTGCCCCTTTGAGGGACATTGCAATCACATTTATCAATGGTCGGTTTCTTGTGTCTTTTCATCCATCAGTTACAATAGTTATGCTGGAAGTTTTCCAAGATGTCCTAATTGGTTGAAGAGCTTTTTCTATAGAAATCTTTTCTTTTTGCAAGAGTAGTATGCACTTTTTCATACCCGAGGTTAATGTAATCAGCTGGTGCTCTAAGGATGGCTGCAACCATTTCCTTCCAGTATGACGATCTTACCAAATTGAAAGGAAGACCATTAGCATAAAGACAACCTGCAATTGCTTCATCAGCAATCTCTCTTGCCTCCATTTTGAATGCTTGATCCAACGGGCCTCTTTTGCAGGCAATAACTTCTACTTCATCATCCTCCTCTCCCACTTCCAAGAATGGATGTTTGGAGGATGCAACATGATCAGCGGGCACATTCACTTTGCTCTTTGTAGATAAAGGTTTGTATAAACTTGTTTTTGATTTGCTCACTAAACGATCAGCAACCTCTTGTTCTTTTATGAATCTGACTAATTGTGCATCGCTCAACCTTTTTCCATCTTTACTTCCCTTGCACAATGCTATTCCTTTACCAGTAGGGCCCATAAAATGAGCTTTGACCCTAGAATATGAGCTGTTGAATGGTTTACTATGACATATATTGCATCTCCAAATGTATGACCCATCTCCAGAAACCTATGATGATCTTGTGGTGTGTCTCCATAATGGAGATGCCACATCAATATTGAAGTTATCACTTCGTTCTTGCCCTGCTGCTGAACTTTGACTATCAGTAATGACCATTCTTGCACAATAGAAACTATGAATCTAATAAGAAAATAGAAAAAATTAACTTAGAAATGTTTAAAAAAACTTACTCCATTTCTTTACATAAAAAAAAAAACAAAATATTTTGAAAAATTCCTTCTAAAACTTGGAATATTCATGAACTAAAAAAAATCACTAATAGAACTCATGAAATGGATTGAATGCTTATTCATCCTTTGTGGAAGCTCAATAGAGACCCTGTGAATGATCCTCTTCAAAACTAATGACCTTGGTTTTAGAATTCCACAAGGGAGACCAAATGAGAAGAGAGCCTAGCTGCAAGCAAAATGGGAAGAATGGGCAACGAATGGCCTCTTTTAGGGCCGTTTTAGGGTTGTGAGGCAAATAGAAGGAAAAAAACAATAAAAAATCATTTATAGCACATGTTTTTTAAGTCACTTAAGTGATTGGATGTTGGAAAGAATTAGATGCTCACAAGATGTGCCCGGATGCTCTTCGGAGCACCCTGTGAGCATCTGCAAGAGACAACACAGCTTCCTGGCAGCACCCACCACGCCTCTTGCATCCACGCACCAGTCCGCATCCGCATCCGCACCCCCCTCTTGGGCCGACGCATCAATAACTTAGCACAAAATGATCATGCATTGATCCCTCTTACAGAAGATATTAGAACATATCTGATACACAAAAGCCAGAGCTTTTCATATGTTGAGATCTGTCCGCTTAATTCTCTGAAATGAACACCACATCAATCCATCACACATATGTGCCATCAATGCTTTAACATACACGAACAGGCTTTCCTGTGGAATGCAAAGAGACCGCCACTACTTACAATGAAACATTGGCAGTTATCAGCACCAAACATGAGTGCAACCCACACAAAATAGAAAGCAACATGATGCCATGTTGTCCTATATCCGACTTTAAGCAGCAACACATAATATGAATAATAAATGATAATAAGGCGAGGCATGAAGACAAATAGACAGTGATAATAGTCAGAGTTTCCAGCTCGATAACTATTAGACATCGTTACCAGAAAGTTGGGTGGTGCCTAATACTGAATGAACCCAACTCACCTTCACTAGTATACAAAGCCAATGATTAGAATTCTTGGTCACGATAGCGTCTTTGCTGGAAGTAAGAAACAGATCCTAATAATCATAATATTGAAATGCATTGCACATGAAAGGGCTATGAATTGTAGATGGCCAACAGAAAGTAAAACAAGGTTTATCACTGAACATATACTCTTGCTATATATGAGAACATTAGAATCACCATGAAAGAAGATGAGAAGCTCAATGTAGGTGTGATTTATCTTGCCGCTATTAGAACATTAACAGGGTAGGCCTTTGCTGGTTCTTAAGTGTGACTATTGGATTTAACAATTTGAAAACTCTCTTTCACTAATAGAGTGTGATTTTTTTATTTTCGAAGATTAAACATGCAGCAACAAAAATCTGAAAATAGGATACTAATTTCTAAAAAATCTAATTTTAATCTAGCCACAATGCTTAAAGAAATTGGAAAAGATTTCAAGGGGTTTGAGAAATTGATTGTAAAGGAAAGCAAACTATTATGGACAATCATTTCTCAGATACAAACTTGCTTCTATAGATGGTTAGATTGAATCAATGAACTATTACAAAAGTAATTGAAAAATATTTGCTTGTTATTAACAGTGATCAAGAGATCAATTTATACAAGAGACCAAGTGATGTTTCCTTAGGAAACAATTATAAAGAATAGAAACATTCTATTCTAGAAATAGGAAACTAAATATTAGAAACTTTATAATATTTATAGGAGATTACAATAGATAACCAATAGCTACTAAACATAGATAATAGAAACCATCTATTATCGTAATACCCTCCCTTAATAGTTAATCTATCCAGAGCACGAAGGTGTCAAAAAGTGTAAAAGGCACCACTGTGGGCTGCGAACTAGATTGCTTAGATAGGGCAGCTAAGTGCTTCCGACATTCAACATTCTATTCTAGAAATAGGAAACTAAACATTAGAAACTTTCTAATATTTACAGGAGATTACAATAGATAACTAGTAGCTACTAAATAGAGATAATAGAAACTATCTATTATCTATTATCGTAATACCCTCCCTTAATGGACTGCGAACCAGATTGCTTAGAGAGGGCAGCTAAGCACTTCTAACATTCAACCTTCATGTGCCCATACTTGTGGCAATAGTTGCATTGAATGTTCTTTTTCCTAGAGCCTTTTGAAGCTGGAGCAAAGGACCTTTGTTGAGAAGATTGCTGTGAACTAGAACTACTTTATCGTTGTCGCGATATTTGAAGGTGGTTAGCATCCGTTGTTTTCACGTCCCATAATTGCGATTGTTGAACTTCTGATTTCCCTCTAGCAAATTTTTTTTTAAGAGGGGTAAACGCTTTGACTTGGAGCTATGAACCAGTGAGGCCACAAACGGTGGACCTCATCCCCATTAGATTTGAACCTTGATGGCAAGGATAACAACTCAACAACTTAACCATCACAACATGCCACTATTGGCAAATAGGGCAAAACAATTTTTGTAGTTGCTTCATATAATTATCCATAGGGCCTTGCACTTAGCAAGACATGATCCCTGGTGGGCTCTTTGTGAGTCTTTCAACTTCACCAATAGACCAAGGACCCTATGACACCCTCAAGCAAAATATTATTTAAAGATGCCATAGCACATTTTTTAGTGAAAAAGCGTGAAAATCCTAAGGCATGTACTTTGAGGCAAAAAACAGAAGAGTTAGAAAAATTGAAAAGGTCCCTAGAAGAGAGCTCGGAAAACCCAAAGGGAATGTGTTGGATTTTGGATCTGCTAGCTCGAAAAATGAGGCACCTTGAAAATGAACAACCTAGTTGATCTCTCTAAAAACCCATCACGAATCTATAATTTGTTTTTGATATGGTACATAAATTTAAGGTTTCGAACAAAAACGACACTGGCTACAAAAAAGCTTAGAAAAATCGCAGATTTGCATAGAAACTTGCAGAATTTGGGAGCAAATAAATAGCAGAGGTTTGTAAAAATCCTAGAAGCCTCCAAATAGGCAAAAAAAACCACTATTTTGGAAAGAAAAAATAGAAAAAACAGGCCAAAAAACAGAGGCGCAATTTTCAAAGAAATTTGGACGCGAGTGGTAGAAAAATCTGGGCGTGAGTTGCAAAGAAATGGCGCCCAACAGACCTCTGCGTGAATAGCAGAGAATAATCCTCGATTTTCAGAGGATTCAATCACGCTAGTTGTAGATAGAAGGGCGCAAGTTTCCTGACTGGAAAAAATCGCAAGAGTTACAGAAAATATGGGGCGATTTTTTGGCAAAAAACCCTAGTCGAACCTGAGGTTTTGGAAGCAAATATGCATGAAAATAATTTCAAAAATAAAAGGCTGGTAATTTCAACCAAGAAATTATAATTATTTTCGAATTTTTTTAGAGTATTGGGTCTTATACCATTTTATGTAAGTAATTGAAAATATTTATACAAGATACTGAATGATGTTTCCTTAGGAAACGATCGTAAATAATAGAAACTTTCTATTCTAGAAACATGAAACTAAATATTAGAAACCTTCTAATATTTACAGGAGATTACAATAGATATCCATTAGATACTAAACAAAGATAATAGAAACCATAAATTATTGAAATAGGAACCATGCAATCATGAACTTGGACTCCCACAATTCATAAAAACATGATGCAATCATCTAAGGTAATTCAAGTAACAAAAGATTTCTCACAATTCATCAAAAATTGCAAAGCCATACACACAAGCACATTCAAGCCAAATTCATCCTCAATTCACAAGTAGAAGTGAGTTAATCATGTTGTCCAACACAACAAGCAAGCATTTGATAATCACCACCAACCAAAGCAAATGATTGAGTAAAACCAAGGAACACAATAAATGGCCCTTGAATCCAAATTTTATTTCATACTCACAAAGTTAGCCCTATGCACATATTTGAGATTATAACACCATTTATTATTCGTGCTCTAACAGATAATTCTCAGCCCTTATTACAAACAAATTGGAAATTTATATAGATTTTATCACTGAAAATTGCCAAACCTGTAACTGGGGTTTTTATACATTATTTAGGGTTGGATTTTTTTAAAACTGCAGCAAAACTATCTAAAGCTACTTCCTAAGTTACTGATTCGCAGCATCCTGGCCTGGATTTGGAAGCAGATTTGTTCTGATGCGGATGCAAATGCTGGTGTCTTGTGGATGTGTGCAGGAAGCACATCCTGGGCACTCAGATGTTCTTTAGATGTGCACCTACACATCCACAGAGCGTTGGATTCCCAGGATGCGCTTCCTGCAACACATACACAAGGCACCCGTGAGCTTCCACAGGCATCCACACCCTGTCAAGATTGATGCTTTTTAAAATTAAAAACAACTTAATCGTATTACGCAAGGTACACTTTTTTTTTGCAATGTAGAGTCTGATGACCTAAGCTGTTGAACTTGTCAACTTTGATTACTCAATCTAGCAACTGCTTATATTCAGACTGTTATGTTTATGGACTGGAATAATATAAATGCAAGAACTGATGATACTCATAAATGGCCGGAAACTTCTCTATACCATAAATCATTGACAACACTGCCAGCAGTTTAACATTCGCACAATGCCAAGAATGCTAAACCACACTGTTAATATTGCCAGCATGGATAATGTCTCATGCATGGTGCCAACAAGGAACCAAAACGGTGACATGTCAATTGATGCCAGATAATAATTATGATACTGTTCCATATTGCAGGTCATCATAGGAACGGATTATATCTATCGTAGCTACCTTAAACATTAACACAGATTAGCCTGATGTAAGCCAACTGTTTAGTTTCTGGAGCTTGTCAATTTTATTGCACGACTTGGTAACTGCTTATATGTAGACAAGGCTGATGTAAACAACTACCAGAATGAGTACAATATGCCTTCTATTTAAGCTGTTCTAGATAATTAAAATATCTTGCTTACTTAAGTTCTTCTAGGTAAGATCACATTCTAGAAAACGGAAAATAAAAGCAAATAGTTTCTAGATAATTCGAGTTTACCATTTGCATTTGTACACAGGAATTGCATTCCAGAAAGCAGGATTTTTCAACATCCTTAATTGCACGTCATTCTTGTATTGTTTTTAAAATTTGTGAGTCATGACTTTCAGCTTCATCGCTTTTGGCTAAGACCATTTCTATTATGCAATTTTTCAATCTCACAAGTAAAAAAACATTTGCAATGTAGAGTGTGATGACCTAAGTTAATGAAATTTTTCAATTTGATTACTCAATCTAGAAACTGCTTCTATGCAGACCAGTCTAATGTTAACAGCTTGGTTACTCGAGGTTGCCAATTCTATTGCTCAACTTGGCAATTGTTCATGTGTAGACAAGACCGATGTAAACTGTCAGATTGAGTACAATATTCCTTTTACTTAAGCTGTTCTAGGCAAGTGTAAATGTTGTGGAAATGATCAAAACAGCTTATGTGTACAATATTGTACTAAGCTGTTGTAGACAACTGGATGCAAATGTGAAGTATCATAGTATCAAATGATTTAGTTTATATATAAATGCATCCCCCACCCCCCCCCCCCCCCCCCCCAAAAAAAAAAGAAGAAGAAGAAAAAAATGCATCAGAGCACTTAATTCTTGCACCTGCACCCGAATCGTCAACAGAGGCTAGTTCTAATCTAAAGAAGAATGATCAAAGAAGCGGGGCCTCGTTTTTTCCAAAATGTGCCCTAAAATTTTGTGATTTTGCCCCTGTTTGGGCAGTGGAGTTTCTGCTTGCTCAAAACACGTTTTCAGAGTTTGCTAAGTCTTCTATGAGCTCAACCCTTAAGAAATTCTCCAACCTTACTAGCGTTGATTTTGACAAGTATTCAACCTCTGAACATAGCAAAAAACAACAAAGACGGGACTGCATCTTCTGGTTGTGTTTCTACTTGCCAGTAACTCTGAAAAATCTTCAAACCCTCTGCCAAAATGATCAAAGTTGCTTTTCCTTCCATTTACAAATTAGCTACATGCTCTGGGAAGGCGTGGTTGAATGAATTGACCACTGCATTTATTTCATCTATGTCCGGGGTCTTCATGTATTTCATCACAACTTGCTGATTTCCTGAATACCTTCAGCTTCTTATTTCTTTCCTCAACTGAGGAATCTCCTTTCTCATATATGTCAATTCTCTCTTGGCATGGTTGAATGAATTGACCTCTGCATTTATTTCATCTATGTCTGGGGTCTTCATGTATTTCAACACAACTTGCTGATTTTCCTGAATTACCTTCAGCTTCCTATTTCTTTCCTTAACTGAGGAATCTCCTTCCTCATATATGCTAGTTCTTGCTTGACCCCAACCATCCAATAGATTGATTATTTAGATGTTGGAATAAACAAGAAGAAAGAAGGCCTAGTTGTCCCAACTGTCCTTGGGTGGAAAAATTGCAAAGCTGAAATTTATAAAAAATAACACAACAGTAAATTGCAGCAATGTTTCAATAACATGGAAATTAATATTGACTAAGAATAGAGCACATTCCATCGCAATTGAATTTACAACTCAACCTATAAATACAGATGCGTTATTTAATTTGTTGACATGAATAACTTCGAAGTTAAAAATTTCATGTTATGGATTCATGTGTAGCAGAAAGACGTTCAAACTTCTCTGATCGAACAGTTAGGTAATATAATCAAAATATAAGAGGCTTAATGGTTACTGAATGGCCTTTAATCAATGCTTTAATATACTTGCTGGCCAAGTAAATGCTTTCTCAACTTGAGAGAAATCTGGCCATAAGTATTTCCCATTGCAGGTATATGCTTTTGTAAGTCTTTGGAACATAGATTTCAGTAACAGTAATTACTAATTCAAATAGACCCACTAATGCGCCAGTTTCCTTGTTTGATGACATTTGAATAAGACCACCACTTTTGAAGGTACATACTAGTATGTTAGCTCAGAAATATTTTTGAAACATTACCAGTGATGATTGTTACAGCTTTTGTTGTAGAAAATGTTTGTTTTTTCTGTTAGAGATCTTCATTTGAATTAGATTGACACTAAAAATTCGTATATTGTCTATATTTAATGCTGTTTTTTTATTCATTAAAGTTAAATGCGTTGCTGTGAAGAGCATAATTCTAAACCAATTGAGCTTATGGTCTTGTGATGATATTAGATGGTACCTTCTGATTTTCAAGTGCAGTCATGTTCAGGTTTCAGTTTATAGAGATTGAATCTAATAGCCCGAAAAGATAATATGCACACATTGCTAATGAAAATTCAAATGATTAGACATTGAAATGTTGTTAACTTTTATGTCACGTAAACTCTCAATTTAGCTCTTATATTTTATCATATAGTTATATAATGAAATACGGTAAATAACTTTTTTGTTTTGACTCGTGAATTCTCAATTCAGCTCGTCTTTTTTATTAGATAAGCAGGGAGAAGGCCCTGATCCAATTTAGCTCTAATGTTATGTAATACGGTTCTATAATGTATATGATGAATTCTTCATAGATGAATACAAGAAGCTTCCTATATTAAATAAATTTCCCCCTGTTTTTAAATTGCTATTGTATAACCAAAGGTATTAACAAACATACCGCTGATTACATTTAATCTGCCCAAGTGCAATGGTATTGCAAACAACCTTGACCAATCTCCACTTAGTGATACTTCACATCCAGCAATTTCTATGCTTCTAGAAGTGCTTAGGTATTATTAGCAAATCTCAACTCTTTGGGGATGCCCTATTCATTGGGAAGCAACTGTTTGGAGATCTCAAACTCTGATATCCATGTTTTTGGAAATTCTCAACTCTTTGTTGGTCATCTTTCTGTAACATTTGCTCAGTGGTGCCATACCATAATTCTCATCAGGCTGTGCCAAAAATCTACAACCCTTTCTTGGCTGTGTTGGGCTCCCACTAACATCTGGAAATACTGTTATAAGAAACTAGTTAATTACTTTGACAAAATTTTCACTGGCCGCATCAATTTTCAGTTGAGGAATCCTGAAAAGTTAAATTGTCTTTGTATTTGAGATTTGGTTTTTACATTATCTTTTGATCTCCTCTGCTGCCGTCACAGGCAAAAATGGTTTTTGCTTGTTTGGTGGTCCTGTACGACTGCTGTTAGCTTACTGGCAAGCTGGTTGGACAATTGGACTGTTGTACATTCATCCATCCTATGAAGTAATAGAAGACATGTTTTTTATTTGCTGACAATTTATTTTATCATTTTTCTTCAAACTAAAATTTCATTTTTTTTTGGTTTGTTTTTTCTTTTTTATAGAATTTCTTTAGCCATTTCGATAATTAAAATTTCAGATATTACTTAAGTTGTCAACATAGTTTGCAAACTCTCCGAGTATTCCCCAAGTTGCCGAGTACTCTCCATTTTTTTTTGTTGGGCGAGTACTCTCAAGTTTAACTCTTGCATTTTTCTAGACACAGAAAACTAGGGGCAAAAATGTTGATGCAGGTAAATTGTTGGTTAGAATGTGTTTTTCACATGCTGTTTTAGCTACAAAACCATGCATTTTCTTTTTCAAGATGTCATTTTTTAATTTAATACATTTTGCAATTGATTTTTACAAATAAGATAAGTTTCTTTCAGAGAATTTAATATTTAGTTCTTTCTATGTTGCCCAGTTATTGTCGAGTTCTCTCTGGGTTTTCGTGGAGTTAAAAAAATTGGGCTTGCCGAGTGCTCTCCAAGTCCGAGTTTGCAAACTATGGTTGTCAGTGTTTATTTTCTCTTTGGCTGGCTTCTTCTATGCCACTCATTTGTTTTACTCTTCTCTTACACATACCCTAAAGTCTTCTATTTGTAGGGTTGATTCACTTGCCCTGCTTCTTGCTCAAGTCATATCCTATTGATATTTAGAGTTTTATTTAAGGATTTACCTTTTCTGTCTTGATAATATTTTGAAGTATTCTTCTTACAAAGTCTATATATAGTCACAAGTGCTATAGGTTTCAAATCTGACTTCTCTATTGGCAGCTTCAACTTTGTCATACTGCTCAACAAGTAAATATAACTGCTTCGCAATCCAATGGAAGAGATAACTAGGTCATCGAGAAAATGTAAACTAACTATAGTCAGGGCAGCCATCATAAGTGGTGATGTCAAGGCTGCTTCTTCATCCTTCTTCACATCAGTATTCTCATCACGGCTAAACTTGTGCTCACAAGCCACCAAGCAACCTTCTTGTTTTTCAAGCCCACACTCAACTACAAACGCTACTAAACTTCTCTCCTCTCAGCTACTAACTCTGCTAAAATTCGCTCCTCTCAGCTATTCCATGCTGAACTCCTTGACTCTAGACATCCCAAGACCCTCTATTTATTTTAAACCAATTCACAGGTCGGCCTAGCAAGTTACATTAAATAAATACTCACATTAAATAAACCCTCAAGCCACAAGTCGGCTTGGCAATGAACATTAAATATATGAAATAACTAAATACTTAGGAAGCCCCAAGTTTACAATGCATAACTAACTCATATGACAACATAAAAGTATGCACGCTTAGGCATAGGTCCACATGCCATCCAACAATCCAAATCCAAGAGCGCATAAGCCAACTCCGGCAGATCGAAGCTTGTGAAAACAATCTCCAAAGTCTGCCAGTAAATCAGGAACACGTTACTAATAGCCACCAAAAAGCTCTAACTCCAATACTATTACTCCAAACTTTATGCGTACTTAGGACATGGTTCCCAAATGTGCCTCAAACACATCCCCAATTGCGCGAGCTGTAAGTCGACAAATCCGAGCCTGATGCTCCTACATACAGGATTGCTGACTACCCCAGGATGCTCCTGCATCAGTTTTGAATTAACTTTTTCTATCCTATGTTTTTGCAACTTATTGATTTTTGGTCTAGGTTGTGTCATTTTACTTGGGAGCACAGCTCAACTTTCTTGACAATATTATTGACAAGATTTTGACTATGCTTAAATATTTTTCCCAGGTTGAGTATTTATCCTTTATTTCTCGTTGTTTTGCTTTTGTGCCCCCTAGTTGCATGATTGTTGACCATCTGCATTAATTCAAGTTAACAGAATGATAAGTGCTAATTTTCTCTTATTTAATATTCTTTCTTTCTTGACCTGCAATAATCTCTACAATTACCCTTAATTATACCTCTATGTTTGTCTCTAGTTTTGCTCTTAATTACCTCTATAATTGTCTTAAGCATACTAGATTCTTGAATACCTTTTGTCTAGCCACGTATGGTGGGCAGGAATTTGACCAATATCTATAAATGGACAAATAGATAGAGGTGGTTAAGCAGATTATGCGCATCTTCTTAATATATTCAGGCATTCACATACATGAAAATAGTATGGCTTGCATACTCATTATCTACTAACCTGTTGGAGAATCAGCGAAGCTACAAAAAAGTGGAGAAAATGGAATATGAAGTTGACAATGAGTAAATTGATGTTACCATGCCTACAACAAAGCTCTAAACAATTCTACTGGAGATGACCTAATCCAATTGTCAGTCTCCAATGTGTGTAACTCACAGTTCCATTGACAATAGATTTTTCTTGTGCCACACGTGTCAAACAGATAAAAATTTTTTTTCAAACAAATTTGGCATATCAAGCAACTGGATATAAACAGTCCAGTGATAAAGTTTGGTTTCATGGACATATATATAGACTTAAAGTTCTGAACAGACAGATCAGATTACTTCACTACGAGTCTTTGGACAGTCATCAAGGAGTGCACCTAGGGTAACCTAACCACTTTGGTTACATTTCCAAATGTCTTCAGATATGAAATTGAAGCAATATGATGATGTTATTATTACAATAATAGATAAGACGTCTATTATTAGTTAATGGTTATCTTGTAAATATCTTTAGCTTTAGTTTGCTTTCGTTTTTTGCTTTCTCTGGAATAGAATGTTTCTATTCTTTACGATCGTTTCCTAAGGAAACATCGTCTCTTCCTTTTGTATAAATTGACCTTTCGATCTCTGTTATTAATAAGCAAGTATTTACCAATTACCTTGTAATATGGTATCAGAGCTAAATACTTAAATTTTTTCGGAAAAATTTATAATTTCTTCTTGAAATTATTTGTTTAAATTTTTCCAAAATTATTTCAGCTAATTTCTCCAAAATCCACCTAGGGTTTTTCTGCTTGGAGAAATTCCCGAATTACGGGTCTGCAAATCGCGTGGAAATCGTGGCCATTTTTTGAAGACTCGCGTTTTTGGGGTGAAAATTTGCATGTTTCTGTATCAAATCTTCATGCTCTTAGCCGTCTCAGTCTGTCATCGTGCTCTGGGAAGCAGATTCGACCATTTTTTATCAAGAAATCTGAAGTTTTTTCAAGCTTTTTTCAGCTAGGGCCGTTTTTTTTCGAAACCCTAATTTTTGGGGTCGAAATTTTTTTTTGTTTGCAGATTCTTGGTGGGTTTTTCGAGAGCTCAACTGGGTTGTCGTCCGTTTTTTCTGGGTGCCTCGATTTTTGTGCCTCAATTTTCGAGCCAGCGGATTTAGAAAACGACAGCAGATTCCTTCTAGGTTTTTCGAGCTCTCTTTTGGGTCATTCTCTGATTTTTTTGGGTCTTCCGTATTTTTGCCTCGAAGAACGTGCCTTCATAGATTTTCACAGTTTTTCATTGAAAAACGTGCCATGGCATCTCTGACAAATATTTTGCTCGAGCATAATTCCAAATTCAATGGTCGCAATTATGGAACTTGGAAGCAGCGCATCATCGCAATCTTCGAATATCGAAACACCGATCAACTTGTTCTGGGTGTTAAGCAGCGTCCGACTTCTCCGGGTCCTGATCAAGATACATGGGATCTGAACAATCGAGAGGCAGTAATGCTTCTCAAACTCTCCGTAGCTGATGACCAGCTTTCTCAGATTCCATCCGGCAAGACAGCGGCCGAAATCTGGACACATCTAAAACGTCTTCATGAGACTTCCGACAAGAGCAGAGCCTTCTTTCTGAAAAACACTCTGTTTTCTATTGTCATGGATGAGTGCACCTCGCTCCAGGCACACCTGAATCGGATTCAGGAAATCCGTGATCAGTTACTTGCCATCGGTCGCAAGATGGAGGAAGAGGATATTGTGGTAATCACTCTTCGAAGTTTACCAAATTCCTATGAGCATTTTATCGAGACTCTCAACATCACATCTATTGGTGTTGATCTAAAGTTCACTGATCTCTGCACCCTGCTACTTCAGCAAGATCGGTGGAAACAACAGTTCGGTAGCAGCTCCAGTTCCACCTCCACTGAGCAAGCCTTTGCTGCGAAATCCTTTCAGAAGGATAAGGACAAGTTTCAGCAACCATCTCAGCAGAAGTCTTCTGCTCCAGCATCCGATGGTACCAAAAAGAAGAACATTCAATGCAACTATTGCCACAAGTATGGTCACATGAAGGTTGCATGTCGGAAACGCTTAGCTGCCCAGTCTAAGCAATCAGGTTCGCAACCCAAAGCGAACAGTGCAGAGCACACTGAGCAGGTGGAATCTGCCTTTTATGCCTTCATGGCTAAAAGACCTGCAGATCATGTACAGTCATCTGCCTGGTACATTGATTCAGGTGCCTCTCGACATTTCACTCACCACAGAGACTGGTTTACTGACTACCAGCCTTATTCAGATTCTGTTATCTTTGGTGGTGGAGAAGAGTACACGGTTGTTGGTAAAGGCAACATTCAAATTCAGTCTGTTGGGAGGAAGCTCATATTCCTTGATGTGTACTACGTTCCAGGGATGGAACTAAATCTACTCTCGGTCAGTCAGTTGCTGCGACATTCTCCACACTTGGCAGTCACCTTCAGTTCACATCAGTGCACCATCACTAATCGGGCGACTAAGTCTACTATTGCAGTTGGTCTTGAGGATCATGGTCTTTTCAGACTTACTGATTCTGGTGATTCTCAGGACTTAGCTATGGCTGCTCGGCGATCTTCCATCAGCTCACTTTGGCATCAGCGATATGGGCACTTAAATGTGCATTATCTCTCACAACGTGCTCGGGATGAGCTTGTTCTTGGTTTGCCAGAGATTCAAACCCAACACCTTGGAGTTTGTGACGCATGTCAGGCTGGGAAGCAACATCGCACACCTTTCCCCAGTGGCGATTCTTGGCGAGCTTCTCAAGTACTTCAGCTTGTTCATGCTGATATCTGCGGCCCTATGGCCACTCCTTCTGTTCTTGGGTACAGGTATTTTCTGTTGTTTGTAGATGATTTCAGTAGAAAAATGTGGGTGTATTTCCTTAAAAAGAAATCCGATGCATTTATTGTATTTCAGAAGTTTAAACCCTTAGTTGAAAAAGAGTCTGGGAAATCTATTATTACTCTTAGATCAGACAATGGGGGGGAATTTTGTTCTAATGTTTTCTCCAGCTTCTTGGATACACATGGCATCCAACGCCAGTTCACCACACCCCACACGCCACAACAGAACAGTGTAGTTGAACGTCGGAACAGGACAATCACCGAGATGGCTCGTTCCATGCTCGAACACAGACATGTTCCGAAGCGTTTTTGGGCAGAAGCAGTTAACACTGCAGTTTATCTGTTGAACCGATTACCCACAGTGGCGGTCAAAGGTAAAACTTCGGAAGAGGCCTGGTCAGGTCGCAAGCCCAGAATCAGTCACCTGAAGGTTTTTGGCTCTCTTGCTTTTGTTTGGATCCCTGATGCTTCACGCACCAAGTTGGATGCCAAGAGTTAGAAACTGATGCTCGCTGGATATAGCAGTCTTCACAAAGCCTACCGCCTTATTGATGTTGAGACGTCTCGTCTCATATACAGCCGCGATGTAGTCTTTGATGAGCAGCGAGGACCATTCATGCCTGTTTCTCCTGTTCCTGATCCAGCAGACCAGCTTATGCAGGTTCATGATTTGGGAGTTCGGCTTCCATTAGGTCCACCTGATGGGAGGGCTCCAGTAGCTCTTACAGCTCCAGTCCTACCAGTGATACCTGTACAGGCACCTCCGGCTTCTCCTGCAGGATCACCTCGTTTTGAAGATGCTTCACCTGAGTTTGATCCAGATTCTTCTGATCAGGATCCTACTGATCAAGCATCTCCTAGTACTACTGTTGGTCATTCTCCTCTCCGGCCTAAGTGGTGGGCTAAGACACTTGCTGATCTTCATGATGATGAGCTCATTGATGGGAGAACTACTCGGAAAAAGAGCAAAACTATAGATTCTGTTAACTTTGCTCTTATGGCCAACATTCACAGTGTGTTTGAACCTCAAACATATTCCAAGGCTAAAGGAATTCCAGAGTGGGAACAAGCCATGCAATCTGAACACCAGAGCCTGCTGAAGAACAACACTTGGGTCCTTTTTGATCTTCCCCCAGGGAAGAAACCCATTAGCTGCAAATGGGTCTACAAAATCAAATACAAATCAGATGGTACTTTGGATAAGTACAGCTCGTTTAGTGGAAAAGGGCTTTTCTCAGCGTCAGGGCATTGATTATGAGGAGACCTTTGCTCCTACTGCAAAGATGAGCACCATCAGATTAGTCCTAGCTATGGCAGCACAGTTTGGCTGGAAGGTCCATCAGATGGATGTAAAGAGTGCTTTCCTGAATGGTGATCTCCATGAAGAGGTCTACATGACGCAACCTCCTGGTTTCAAGGTTGCTGGTAAAGACCATCAGGTTCTCAGATTGGTAAAAGCTCTCTATGGTTTGAAGCAGCCTCTCGGGCATGGTACATCAAGATTGATACGTACCTCAGTGATCAAGGCTTCAAGAGGAGTTCTTCAGACTCAAATCTGTACATCAAGACTACTGACAGTGACATCATCCTTTTGGTTATCTATGTGGATGATCTGATCATCACTGGCAGTTCGGCATCTTTGATTCAGGGAATCAAACAACACTTATGCCAGTCTTTTGATATGACTGACCTTGGGCTCATGCATTATTGCTTAGGTGTTGAAGTTTGGCAACAGTCTTCTGGTATATTCATCTCTCAGTCCAAATATGCCAGAGCCTTGTTAGACAAATTCCGAATGCAGGATTGCAAACTTGCATCTACACCTATGGAGAAAGGTCTCAAGTTATCAGCCAAGTCTGATTCTCCTTCCGTTGATGATACTACGTATAGGCAACTAGTAGGCAGCCTCATCTACCTATCTGCTACTAGGCCTGATATCAGCTTCGCAGTCAGCTATATTTCACGCTTTATGACAGCTCCTAAGGCTGATCATTGGATGGCAGCAAAGCGTGTGCTTCGTTATGTGAAGGGCACTTCTGATTATGGACTTCTGTATTCTCGGAGTTCTAATCCTAAACTCAGTGGGTTCACAGATTCAGATCGGGCAGGCTCTGTTGATGATAAAAAGTCAACATCTGGATGTGTTCAGTTTGGGATCCGGTGCAGTCACATGGACCAGCAAGAAGCAGCAGGCAGTTTCTCTCTCTTCTACAGAGGTTGAATATAGAGGGACTGTTAAGGCAGGATGTGAAGCTATTTGGCTTCGTCGGATGCTTGGGGATATGCAGATGTCACCAGCAGGACCGACTACTCTGTTTGTTGATAACGAAGGCGTTATCAAGTTAGCACGGAATCCAGTCTTCCATGAACAAACCAAGCATGTGGATGTTCATTGTCATTACATACGACAGCTGGTTGAAGACGGGACTATAGATCTGCAGTATGTTCCTACCTCAGATCAGACTGCAGACATTCTCACCAAGCCTCTTGGTCCTAAGTTTGTCAAATTCAAAGGACAGCTTGGTGTGTTAGATAGATTAACCATTAAGGGAGGGTATTACAATAATAGATAAGACGTCTATTATTAGTTAATGGTTATCTTGTAAATATCTTTAGCTTTAGTTTGCTTTCGTTTTTTGCTTTCTCTGGAATAGAATGTTTCTATTCTTTACGATCGTTTCCTAAGGAAATATCGTCTCTTCCTTTTGTATAAATTGATCTTTCGATCTCTGTTATTAATAAGCAAGTATTTACCAATTACCTTGTAATAGTTATATCACCAACAATATGGCCATTTAAACTTGTGCCTGACAACATTATCAACAAAATGCACCAACAATAGGTCTTGGATGTGGCACCAACTTGTCAGTTACAGTTTGAAAATGACACATTCCATCTCTTACTGGCATCTTTCCATTTTTTATTCGACATGATTATATAGAGATGTATAGGTCGATGGTGCCATATCAGGGAGAGGGTTATAGCATTAACATATTTCTCCCCGATTTCCCATAATGTACTTAAGTATCACATGAGTACAATTTCTTATTGAGTCCTTGCAACAAACTACCCTTTCTGTTTGTTGAATATTTCACTCTCCCTTATTTTTTTCTCTCGTTTATTTAAGTGACTTTTTGGTAGCATATTATGTTTTAGCAATTAGTGTTTTGTCCACCCTATTGCTTCAAGAATTTGCATCACATCCCTGTATTGAGGCATGAAAAAAAATGAGAGGAATATCAAAACTGAATGAATATTTTTGCCGTAAATGTCTTTAAATTGTAATTTTTCACTCTTCTTAAGATAAGAAAGAGGTTTTCTTGTCATGCCCTATCTCTGGATTTTATTGAAGGACCAGTGCTGTATTATCTGTATTCTCTTATTGTTCAAGAAATACTTTATCATCTATATTGTTTCTATTGTTGGACTGTAGAACAATTTATGATTTGACAAGGAGGAAATGCTATTGTCAATTTTGCAGGCATATATGGTGGAGTTGTATCAGGACACACTAGTAGATCTACTTTTGCCAAAAAATGCTAAGCGAATGAAACTTGAAATTAAGAAAGATACAAAGGTAATTATTTTATTAATTATTTTAGTTATTAAAGCATTTTTTCATTGATTCTTGCTTCTATATATGACAAGCCTCCAACAGATGTTGAATATATTTGCTGATAAACTTTGAACTACATACTTCTCTGTGTTTCTAGTCCAATCCATACAACAAGAAATCATTTATTTGAAATATTGGAAGCTATATCAGCTGCTCAAGTTAAAAACAGATTGATGTTAATTACATCATATTATTTGTAGGGGATGGTAATGGTGGAGAATATTACTGTTGTATCTATATCTACATATGAAGAGCTTGAAGCTATTGTGTCTAAAGGGATAGAAAAGCGACATACTTCTGGAACACAGATGAATACCGAAAGTTCAAGATCACACTTAATACTTTCTATTATAATAGAGAGCACAAATCTTCAAACTCAAGTCCAAGTTAAAGGAAAGGTATTTGTTTCGATTTCTCTTGGTCGTTCAATTTATTTCCTTAAAGTTGTCCAGAGAAGATAATTTTTAGTAGTATTGAGACGCCATATCTTTTTAGAAAAACCTACAGGCTTAAGGAATTGATAGTTTCTTCAGTAATAGAGATACTATTGCACCGTGTACTCAGGTTTTAGGGTCCCATTTGTGTATTCCAAAGATTCCTGCTATGAATGTAGTATCTAGAGGTCATTATGAATGCTTAGGAAGGTTTCTCTAATATTACTTTCGTGTACTTGTTTATTTTATGTTGGGTCTGCACCTAAAGCCAAAATGCTAAATTCTTAATGTGTAGGAGTTCCTTCTTTGTAACCTTTCTACTGTTGGTTTTGTACCAAGGTTTTCTGCTTTGAAAGTCAAGAACTCTGAACTGTTTATCAGTAGCAATGGTGAACTTCCTCGTATATTTAGATGATTGGCTTTGTACTAATCTAAAGATTTGATGCTGCAGCTAAGTTTTGTTGATCTTGCTGGATCTGAGAGGGTAAAGAAATCAGGATCAACTGGGAATCAACTGAAAGAGGCTCAAAGTATAAACAAATCTCTTTCAGCTCTGGGTGATGTGATTAGTGCATTGGCTTCTGAAGGGCAACATATACCATACAGGAATCACAAGCTGACCATGCTCATGAGTGATTCGCTTGGTGGTAATGCAAAGACCTTGATGTTTGTAAACATATCTCCAGCAGAATCTAATTTGGATGAGACCCATAATTCACTTACGTAAGTCATTTATGCCCATGAAAACACAAGCTTGGAACTTATTTTAAATGTATGTTTCTCTAATATGACATCTTCTTGCTTTGGTATAGCTATGCGACCCGAGTACGCTCAATAATAAATGATGCAAGCAAAAATGTCACCCCCAAAGAAGTTGCCAGGCTGAAGAAACTGGTAGCTTATTGGAAGGAGCAGGCAGGTAGAAGGGTAGATGAAGAGGAACTAGAAGATATTACTGAGGAGCGTGGTATCAGAGATAAGAATGATGGTCGTGTATAGACATTGTAAACTTTTAGAAAGATTTCTTCGATTCTCCCTGAGAAAGGCCATTTCAGTTCTGCCATGTGGTATTTATGAATTGTTCTATTCGAATGATTTTACACCATTCTATGCTTTCTTGGCAGCTAAAATGGCAGGGCATTGTATCTGTTGCATTCTTTCTATCTAAATGTTCACAAAGGAATTATTGATCTTTTCTACACGAAGTAAAATTAAGTTCTTGTACAATCTGCTGCCTTCCCGTGTGCTCACATTTGGTTGATTCAATTTGTAAGGAAAGTCTTCAAGTTTAGGAGAAAGGAAAACAAGAAAAGCCCTATTTTGCTAGAAATCAAATGTCATTACAGTATGACATGAAGCATGGCGTCACATAATTGCCTGCATATTTATAAGTCTGACAAATTTTAATGTTCCAGTGGCACGAATCAAATGTACAGGGTTGATGTACTACTTGTGATTCCAGTCTGCTGAGTTGTATATGCTATTATAATACCAACTATTTGTGGAGGCTCTCCAATTCTTTATGATTAGGAGCTGTTCATGCATATTGAAAATGGACTTTTTCCATCAAATGGAAAACAGTTGGAAATGTGAAGCTCTTTAATCCTTTTGTGAAAGGATTTTCTATTTATGCCAGTAAGTGACAAATATATTCACAATTTCCCTATGTTTAGTGACAGCCTTTTGAGAAAACTGTGGAATCTCATTTATGCGAAGGTAAGACGATGGAATGTTTTTAAAATTTTTTACAGTAATTTGGAATTTTTACTTGATGCAAATACAACATTAAAACATTTTTGATTCAGCTAAATATTTTATTGGACACCTTTAAGTGTGAATATCAAATGTTGTATGAATTTGAGCAAAACTGAGTAAGTTTTGTTTTAAAACTGGTTGCGTAACAATGAAACATGTAGTATCTCAATTGGAAGCATGGAAGCTGTTAATGGTTCACCATTTTTCCGATTGAGATGATATCATAAAGAATGGGTTGTAGACAAAGCAGATAGTACGCATGAAAATTAAATGACATGACAAAGACTTTGACAAATTGACTTTTGCTTTACATTTTGTGTTTCATCATAGCTTAATGAGAAGAGTTCATTTTCTTTGAAATGGCTATAGCAGCTCCAGGGGACCAGTTTTCTGCAAAATATTTTTTTAAGTGAGGGCATCCTATCCTTTGTATCTCTAGTTTCTGACACTAGTTCATGCAAATTGGATCACATTATATAGTTGGTAGCAGGGCATAACCGAGTAAAGAAAGGACATGTGGCCTGAGAATGAATTTGGCTTCAACATTTTATGTGCAACCATGTATTATCGAGGCTCAACAGCTAGAAACTGTACCATCTGCAAAGTAACCACATAAAGTGTAAATAAAACTAGGATTTTGCAGTTGTATCATTGCAAAAAATTCAAGTAAGGCATGGCCAATCAACCCCTCGCTAAAGTCTTCTCTTTCCTAGTAAATAATGAAAAGCTTTCCTGCCCAACACCAATGCCAAGACCAGTCATTAAGAATCACTAAAATGACACTTAGCGTAAGTGCTATCAGTATGGATAGGCCAATGAGAAAATTATGTGTGATACCACTTAAAACTAGATAATTTAGTGAAAAGGACCTAATTGACCAAAAATATATTAACACACTCATGCAATATGAAAACAAGTAAATTAATCACTCATATGCAATATGAAAGCAAGTAAATTAATCTTTGGTAAAATAGTAAAGTTTCGTCCTACAATGGCTGGGTGAAAGAACATTTGATTGACCTTAGAAAAATGCATTATCTTTCAGAAGTCTTCAATACTACCAAGTCCTAGGTATAAATACTGTCAGACAAGAAAGGGCCTTTAATTTTTTCCAAATCTTGCCATCTATAAAGCATGATCGTGCACATGGTCTGGCCTCTATGGTCTCTTCACCCATCACAAGCACGATGATTGCAAAGTTCTGGATTTTGAAGGTTAGAGGAAAATGTCAATTTGGAACAAAAGTGAATAAGTAGAGGAAATGGTTAAGTCATGGTGCTCGTGAATGAGTTGTATAGAATTGTAACAGTTGGAAAAGAGGACTGAAAATAATAATACATTTGACTTCAAGTAACATTTAGTGACACAATTTTCAGGTTGACTGCTTGCTACTTAGCTCCAAAAAAAAAACTCAAGAAGTGTTACAAAAGAAGGAACTTGAACAATGAAGACCCGCACACCTTTCTGTAAAGTGATATCTTAGGAGAAATAATACTGAAGGGTGACTTCAATACACGGACAACTAGTAGTCAATCTTCACAATTGAGTAGTAATGAAAAAGGGAAAATAATCTGCTATGGTTAGAAGGCTGTGCTCAATCTTGGGAGAGAGCTTCACAAGATGGAGACGGAGAGTCTCACACTATGAGGTAGAATTACTCGCACTATGTAGTTCGTTTGACTTGGGATAATGTAATGGAATGAGGGGTTGACCAACTTTAAGGGGACACCACACTCAAAACTTATAATCACCAAAGTGTGGGTAAGGAGTACATTTGCATGCATATTGATTAATAGGTAACATTATTATTACTAGCATAGCAGTTGCATGTTTTTGTAAGTGCAATGAAGAGCGATAGGAGTTTTAATCTTCAAGAAAGTAAAAGAAATTAAAAGTTTTGTAAAATATCCAAAAAAATACCATTAATTGTAAATTTTAATCTTCAAGAAAGTAAATATTTTGTAAAATGTCCTAAGCACTCGGCGACAGAATAGAGACCCTGGTTGCTCTCGTCCATCTCATTAATTGTTGTCCTTTTCGAGAAAGGATCTCTAAACCTGTTCGGGATGACTCTTGCTCTCTTCTTCATCTTCTTTTTTAGGTTTATGCTTGTTCTTTTGTCAGTACCGTTTGGTTCTCCATTTTGTGCTATCTTCTTGGTTGTAAGCTCCAAGTCTCATAGACCCACGTTGTGGTCTTTTGTTGGACATTAATATATTTATCTCATCTTATCTTATCTAAGCATATCATTAATGGTATGTAGACTAAATTCTCTGAATACTTATTTGCATGCACAATTAAATCAATGAAATAGGTCTAGTTCAAAATAGAAAGTTGCCGAATCCTATTCTTTTACGGAGGTGATGTGTTCTAATGCAAGCTGCAATGGATAAAGAACAACCCTCAGAAAAGGAAGCACTGAGAAAACAACCAAAAAATATTATTGAGAAAATCAAATCTCATAAATTTTTTAAATTGACCAAAAAAATCTTATCGAAATAACAACATCAAAATTAACTAATTAAAATCTTAATGATTTGATCTATACACAATTGACAATGAAAATTTTCCTCAATGAGCAACGAAAGGTTGAGATTGGAAAGTGGCAACATCTTTGATCTCAAAGAAGTTCAAAAAAGTTAGCATTAGAAATATAACAAAAATATTACCTAGTAAATGGCTTATTTTCATTATCATTGTTAATTTCATTTACATTTTAGTTACTATGAATTTAGACTCTGAGATGATTGAAAAAGTGAAAAAATTCTCATTCAAATAATCCCTGTTAATAAAATGACAAACTAATTACAACCTTAATGAGACAAATCCCTGTTAATAAAATGACAAACTAATTACAACCTTAATGAGACAAATCTGAAGCTTGACTGTGAAATTTTTCCTTAAGGTGGAGATTGAAAAGTAGTGGCATCTTGGTCTCTAAAAAGATTTGAAAAAGAAGCTTTGAAAATTTAACGAAAATATTATCAAATAAATGTTATATTTTCATTACTATCTTTCATTTTAATTTCTATGAATTCCAAATCTCAAATTCTCATCAAACTAACCACCCCTACCAAAATGACTATTTATATACAAATTTAACGATGATTAATAAGTTAGTGATAAGATTGATGGTGAATGCCTTCCTCAATAGCTGGCAGAAGGTCAAAGAGCGACAACATCCTTTGTTGAAGGCATCTTTGCTTCCATTTAGCTTATTTGCTAAGAAAAATAGAAAATGAACTACTATTTTTCTCAACAATAGAAACTTCTTGATAAAATTATGCTTAATTATTTAATACATAATATTATTCTTATATTTTAGTTTTTGAATAATTGATGATATGTGGTTTCTTACAAATTCTAAGAAATAGAAATAGTAATACAATGGACCTAGGGTAATGTTCCATGTAGATGGATACATGAATTGATTCTTCCTAAATCTCTTTGTTCTAAATATTCTTCTTATTCTAAATATTCTTCTTAGATGTGTGATTGAGCACCTTAAAATTCTATTGGTTCTACATCCATAAGAATAGGGATTCAATGGGCCATCACTCTAGGATACCTTAAGTTGGTGATTAGAAGAATCTAAGGGAACATATGCTAGGTTGGCTCACAATGGTAAGGGAATCTTTTTTGGTGAGATATTTATTTAAATTTAGAATTTAGGAAGTTGTGGAGGTGACTTAGGTGTGGATTTGATTTAACAGGATAGTGGGTATATTTGAGATAAATAATATAGGGTATCATGATGTGTTGACTTCACACAACAATATGTTGTTTTCTTTTAGAACATTCTAATGAAAGTGGGTCCTAAATTGGTCAAAACAGAGTTCACCACCTATCCACAAGGATTCTACCTATCATTTAATGGCATTTACAACCAAAAAATTCTACAAATTCAACCTATGCTTAAGAAATTGACCATTTTCCATCTATAGACCTCCATTGTACTACCCAAAAAAGTCAGCAACCAACTAAAATTTTTCAATAGACTAACAACATATTATCACACTAAGCTGACCCACATCCACTATTATAAACATTTAATACCTTCACAACTCGTTTTATCGAAAAATAATAATTGCAACTATAATGTGTTGTAATTAATTATTATATTATTATGTATTGCAATTAATTATTATTCTATTATTTATTAAGTTCGAGTGCACTCAAATTCACACATAAGAAGCTCACAATTTAGCACTGTATTGTAGGCTCTTGCTTAAATTGTAATTATAATACTAAATACAATTATACAATTAAATATAAATTATGAATTATAGTTTGTTGTTAATATAATATATTTTTAAATTTTATTGTTAAATTTATAATTGAAAATAATTTGGATAAAGAAATGATATATAATTGATCTAAATTTATTATTAAGCAATTTTAATTTTGAATGTATATAATATAATATAAGATGAAAAATAAATTAGACCCAAAATAATGTCAACATGTGGGTGAAAAAAGATGAAAAATAGCTCTACTAAAATACTAATTTTTTTTTTTTTTAAGATTTGAAAAATTAAGAAATATGTATTTGTACCTTATAAAAACTATAGTTATTTTGTAAATGGAAAAAAAAGGTGTTCTCGTTAGTGGAAATCAATTGACTAATTGGACATAGGTGAATAATGTTACCTACAAAATTGTACAATAATGACATGTTGAAAATAATCTCTTACTATTACAAATTGAAATGACATAAAACATAAAGGAAAATATGTCTACATGCATGGACATAGGTCTATAAATAAGATGCAACTTAAAATACATGTGATTGGAAAGCCTTTATTGTTCTTAGATTGTACTCTAATGGGAGTGAGTAAAAAAACCTACATAGGACAATGACATGATTGCACCATTTTCACTCTTCCTAATTCAAATGACATATAACACAAAAAAAAAGTATCCATGAATTGTAGAAAATGATTAAGGTTGTGAGTTGTTTTCATCACCCAAGCTAAGATGACCTACCTTTATCATTATATTGTAGACTCTTCCCTCAAAAATATATATTCAATTTATGTTTGAATAAAAAATTAAAAACCTTGACAAAAGGATGAGAATTAAATAATCATCCAAAAACATTAATGTTCAACTTATCTCAAAGAATTATAAGACATCCGTATTACAAATGAAAAACTACATTAATAAGCTTAAAAATGAATCAATTATTTGAAAATAAAAGACTCTTAACACTATAAAATATGATGTAAGTACTCGACTCCCAACCAAAAAAATTTAACCCAAAACTAATGTAATAATAAACTAGCAGTTGCATGTTTTTGTACATGCAATTATTAAGCTGATAGAAGAATTGTAAGTGTCTCTAATTAAAAAAAGGAAAAAAAGAAAGAAGTTATATTTAGCTCCACAAAATATTTTACTTAGATCTATAGCCAATACCCCATACTTCTGAGTGTAGTCAACCAAATTCTCCATTTCCAAAGCCCATGGTGAAAAAGAGAGGGTGTGTGGCTAAGAAAAATCTCTTATTATTGTATTGTACTTGTTGTATTATATTTATTTAATCTTTTATGTGGATCCACGCTGTCATAATTCAAATCATTCCATTAAACACAAATAAGTCCAAAATAAATAATACATACAAATTATGCATTTTTCCATTCAATTAACTAGACACCAAATCTATTTTAAACTCTATTTAGGCCCATTACAATTATTATTATATGTTTCTTCTAGAATTGACATGCAAAAACTCAAGATATAATAGGAGTAAAAATTAGAGATTTATAAAAGTCAAATTTATGTAACTAAATATTTTATTTTTTAAGTTAAATAAAATTTGTACTTAATAACTGTGTATGTAATTTTTCTTTTATTTCATAAGATTGTCAAAAACAATAGAATTTCAATTTCGCACATTCAAAAATACTCCTCCAAATGTTATTTAATATCTTACATATTAACAAATCTCTTCTTATTAATCCTTATACAAATATAGATATTAATACAATAATACTTATTTGTTTATTTAATTTTCTTAATATATATTTTAATTTATTTGTAACTCAAACTCTTTAATTTGTGTTGAAATTAATTTGAATAACCCATTACCAGATTCTTTGAAAATTTGTATGGGGGATTTTTCTTGGGTGCAGCAGTTAGATTATGAATCTCTCCCTTTCCGTTGCTGGATTTGTCATGAGTATGGTCATTTACTGCGTCAGTGCCCCGTAACTCAAGTTTCAAAGGAGTGGATGGTTCTACAGCTGGCAATACTGGTGGTTTGGCAGATACTACAGGGAAAGGAGAATCTCAAATGGCTAATACTACCAAGGGGATGAATCCGCAAGATGCTACAGGTAAGGGTAAGGCTCAAATGCAGGATAAGGATGGATTTACCCATGTTCGTCCTCGTGCTAAGGGCCGTGGTCAAAAGAGGCCTTTGAAAGAAAGATTATCTGATTCAGGTTTTAACCGCTTTGAGGTGCTGGATAGTATGGTTCTAGAGGAGGGTATTCCTCCTCCTATCTCTTCTGATCCAGTTTGCCCAGATGAGAGATCTGTTCCTAATGATGCTTGTGGGGCATGCCAAGTTGTAGTATATCAGAACTGTGAGGTCCCTGTAGCTCCTGTGACAGAGGCTCTTGTGACTCCTGCAATGTTGGAGGATAATGATGTTGTTTTAGCTGACTTGGTTAAGGATGTGCTACCATCAGGTAAGGGCAAGGGTTCTCCTCTCCCCTTGGGGTTGATGTCTCGAACCTTTAAGCGGGCTTCTTCTACTCCTCCTCTAAGGAGTGGGCGCAAAACAGACCAAGAGAAGATTAAACTCACAAGAGATATATTGATTGAGTCTGGTTCAGTGAAACCTTTGGATTCTCATTTTCCCAATTCTACCCAATGATGATTATTCTCTCATGGAATGTAAGGGGGTTGAATAGCATCCCTAGACAAAAGGCTATTCATAACTTGGTGGTTGATCATAGCCCTGATGTTTTTTGTATCCAAGAGACTAAGCTCTCTGTGGAGTCTATGGTCCAACATGCCTCTAGTATTTAGTCTCGTGGCCAATGCCAGTGTGTTGGGGCAACAGGCAGTGCGGGTGGTTTAGCTATATTTTGGGATCCTCAAAAAATTTCTCCTCTTGGCTGGATGTCTTCTCACTCAACTCTCTCTATGGTAGCTTCTACTCTAGACTCAGGAGAGGTGATCATGGTTACTAATGTGTATGCACCTGTTGATCTTGTGGGAAAGGAGGAACTTTGGGAACATATTCAATATGTTAGAAATTGTCATCCTTATCATCCTTGGGTGTTAGCAGGGGACTTCAATTCAGTTTTAAGTCTGGAGGAGAAGCATGGTGGTTTGGCTAGATTGGGGCCTTCTTCTGCTCTTCTTCGGCAACATATATCTCTTTTGCATCTCTCTGATGTTAAGCCTTCTAATGGTCTCTATACCTGGAATAATTGCAGGACTGGTGTTGCTGCTATCTCAGAATGTCTAGATAGATTTCTTATTTCTTGCTTCTGGGTTAGTGGCACCCTTACCATCTCTTCAGAAATCCTTGATTGGAGGGGTTCAGATCATTGGCCAATCAAATTTTCCGCTATAGGGGCTTATGTTCCAAAGCATCCTCCTTTTAAGTTCCAGTTGATGTGGCTTCGGGACTCCTCTCTTCATGATTGTATTTTCTGTTGGTGGAAAGATGGTGCTCCTGCATATGGTACTGTAATGTTCTCATTTTTTAAAAGGCTTCAATATGTTAAAAGGCAGCTCAAGATATGGAATAGGGAATGCTTTGGGAACCTTCACTTTATGAAGAGGCTTGCTCAAGAAGATCTTGATGTCATCACAAGGGAGATTAGAGATCGAGGTTTCTCAGAGGATTTTGGCAAGGCTGAATCCCTTGCTTCTAGAGCTCTAGAAGAATGGGAACTTCGAGCGAAATTTTTTTGGAAGCAAAAGGCTAGAGTTGATTGGCTCCAGGAAGGTGATCGTAACACTGCCTTTTTCCATAAAACAGTGTAATCTCGCCGGAATCAGAGCATTATCTCTTCTTTGGTTAATTCTCAAGGTATCCAACTGAATTCCTTGCCAGCTTTGTTCCAGGAGGCTATTTGGTACTTCTCTACCCTCTTCTTTGAGGACTCTCCTCCTGCTGATAATGAAGAAAATCTTATTTTGTCCTCTATTCCTTCCCTTATCACTCAGGAAATGAATGATTATCTCATGCGTCCTATTTCTTTGGAAGAGCTGGAGGAGGTGGTCTTTGGCATGCCTAAGGGGAAGGCTCCTGGTCCTGATGGCTTTCCAGTTGAATTCTTTCAGGAATTTTGGGACATCATTAATCATGATTTGTTGGAGGTGGTTAAAGAATCCTATGCTAGCAAGCAGATGCTTCGAGCTTTGAACTCTACATTCTTGACTCTTATTCCTAAGAGAGAGGGTGCTAATCAATTGGAGTTTTTTAGACCAATTGCCTTATGTAATGTGGTTTACAAAGTTATTACTAAGTTGATTGCTGAGAGATTGAAAAGGTGGCTTCCCATTATTATCTTAGAAGAACAAGGTGGTTTTGTTGCTGGCAGACAAATTTTGGATGGGGTGGTTATTGCTACTGAGGCTATTCACTCTATGGCTACTTCAAGGGAGAGAGCCATCTTTGTTAAGCTGGATATGGCTAAGGATTACGATAGAGTTAAATGGAGCTTCCTAAGGAGTATTCTTCTTTCTTTTGGATTTAGCTCTGACTGGGTGAGTTGGATTATGAGTTGTGTTACTTCTGCCTCTTTTTCTGTTCTTATTAATGGTCAACCTTCTCAACTATTTGGTGCTTCTAGAGGCCTCCGCCAGGGTGACCCTCTCTCCCCATATCTATTCATCATCATGGCTGAAGGCTTGGGCAGATTCATTAAGCATCAGGTGTCCCAGAATTCTATTCAAGGTTGGCGGTGGGGTACTGGCTTACCTTCTCTTTCCCATCTTCAATTTGTTGACGATTATGCTCTTGTTGGTCTTGCTAGGATCAAGGAAGCTGAAGCCTTTTGACATACTTTGGACGTTTATTTGGCAGCTTCAGGCCATAAAGTTAATGAGCACAAATCTTCCATTTACTTTTTTAACACTCCTGATTCTATTCAGCACAGGATTGTTGGTATCCTACGGTTTCAGATAGGATCACTTCCTTTGACTTATCTTGGCATCCCTATTGTTGTTTCCAGGTAGCCACATCTCTTCTGGCAAAATTTGATTACCAAGCTTCAGGATAAGGTAAATCATTGGACTCATAGATGGCTTTCTACTGCTGCCCGGGTTACTCTTCTTCAAGCTGTTATCCAAGCTCTTCCTACTTATCGAAGCATGGTTCACGCTGCACCTATTTACTTTCTCAAGGAGTTTGATGCTCTTTCTCGACAATTCCTTTGGATTGGTAATTTGTGTAGTACTAAATGGAGCTTGGTTAATTGGGCAACTGTTTGTAGGCCTAAAAAGGAGGGTGGTCTTGGTCTTCGATCTGCTCTATTGAGTATTCAAGCTTTGGCTGCTAAACTTTATTGGCGATGGTGCTCTGGACAACATCAACTTTGGGCTCGTATTATCACTCATAAATATTTTCATGGTGCTGATCCTTGCTCTGTTTCTGCACTTCCTCTTGAAGGTTGTGGCTCAATGGTTTGGCATACTTTGAAGACAGGTGCGATGTTGGTAAAGAGGGGTCTGTTTTGGATATGTAAAGGAGGTTCTCAGGCTTTGTTTTGGTCTGATGCTTGGGATGGATTCCCTTCTATTTTATCCATATACCCTCATCTTCAGCCTCTTTGTGACTGTTTTCTTGCCGTTGGATGGGATAAAGTGGCTCATTACAAGACTCCTTATCAATTGGGACCTGTTGTTGGTTACAGATGGAAGCATTCTTCTGATTGGCCTCCTGGAGGTATAGACATGGATCGTCAGGAGCTTTCTCAAATTTTGGCCTCTAGAGAGTGTTCTTCTTTGCTTGGTCCGGATGTTTTACCTTGGGGCGGTACCTTGTCTGGTAAATATCATGTCTCTGCTGGGTATCAAGAGATAACTAGACAATTATTTGGGGATGCTGAGGTCCCTTGGTGGAAGCAAGTTTGGAATAAAGTTTCTTGGTCCAAGTGCAATTTTTTCATGTGGCTAGTGGCTCACAACCGTTGTCTTACCTAGGATAATCTTTGTAAATGTGGATTTCAGGGCCCCTCTTATTGTGTTTTGTGTGGTAATGGAGGGGAGTCTGTCTCCCATCTGTTCTTCCATTGCTCCTATTCTACTTAGATATGACACCTTTGGTGGAGCGCTTGGGGTTGCTCTTGTCGGCATGCTTCCTCTTTGCCTGAGTTCTGGGCCCGCTTGGGTACTGCTCCGTCCAAGTCTTCTTTTCTCCATGCTGCTTGGATTGCTGGCCCATCTTTTATGCTTTGGCATATCTGGTTGGAGAGGAATCATCACATATTCCAAGATGTTTGGCTTGGTGTTTTGCATCTTTGGTGAAAAATATCACATTCTCTTCAGGAAACTATTCTTGTGAAGTGTGAGCTTGATGGGGGTATGGATCCGGTTGATCTTGCTATGCAAACAAATTCATACGGTGACCACTTACGGTTCATTTCAGGCCTTGTTGTTTGATAGTGGAAGATATTGGTGGTTGTAGATAGTGGTCAATCCCTGAAATCAATCTTTCATGTGGCAACAAATGATGTGACTCTCCTCATCCAAGATCTCTGGCGCTTTGTGCTAGTGTGGAAGAAGGAAACCCAATTGCCCATTGCCGTTCATGACAAAATTAAGATGAAATGTAAGTTTGGCCTTTATCGAATCTACGCACCACATAATAGACCACATTCACAAGCACATAAGAACTTTATTATATTTTTTTAACTTTCTATAACTTAAAGAAAAATAAAATAAGAATGGTTAAAATAAGTAATTTGCTAAAATAACATGGAGAAAGAAATCTAGTGAAAGCTTTATTATATTTTTAAAGTTTCTATAGATCAAACAAAAGTAAAATAAGAATGGTAAAAATAAGAACTTGCTAAAATAACATAGAGAAAGAAAGAAAATGAAAGGTAACTTGCTAAATACTAAGTAGAAAAAAGCTATGATTTTCTATTGTGGGAAAATTATTTTTTCAATTTTCCCATGACAAATTATAAAATCCGAAGCTCCCACATATAAGCCTATCGACTAAAAAATGACTCTAAATATAAAATCTTCCATTACAAATTAAACCTAAAAACAACGACAAATATATAACCATAAATGAAAACGGTGTCCCATACAAATATAATTTTGAGCTCAACATTTGCAAATGGTAAATTCTATTTCAGTTCAAGTGCTCAATGATTAAACCAGGAGAATCGGATGTTATACTAGAAATTTAACCTGCCATATCTGATCTTCTAGAATTTTTTTATTCTTATGATGGAAATACTGTTTTATTTCAGTGGTCCTTGAATATATCTCTATCCATCCATCCATCCATCCATTTGTTAGCTCAGGGAGGGGCCTCTGTGGGACACAATTATTTGTCAAACATCACCTCTTCAAGGCCTGCAAAGGAAGCGACTTTTATTACAACATATCATAAGTAATACATGTCAGTAAGTTTAACTCTTGAAAAATGTGCAGGTATTCCACGCGACCATATTCCTCAATAGTTAAGTACCTAAGTGGGATGGTTTCAAAATAGCAGTTGAATAAGATTGTTTTGGCCTTAATATAGCGTAAGTTTTGAACTTGTCATCATCATCTAGCTGATTATTACAACTGTGCTGTCCTTTTATCAAGCATCAGATCTAGTTAATTTGTATAATGCAACAATCTTCCAAGATAAGAAAGCAACAACTTGAATTTTGAAATCAACTGCAGATAGATATTAAATCAAGCATCTTCGAGCTGATTAAGACTTTTTACTAATATAAAAAATCATACACAATTATGTTTCAAAATTCAACTCCAATAATATATTATATCAGGCATCTTTGAGTTGATTAAGACTTTTAACTATTATAGAAATTATTTACAATTATATTAGTAAAAGTTATCTATACATTATGATTTTTTGGTTAAGAATTTAGTTTATCATTGTCTAAAAGATTTTTGATAATAATAAAATAAATATGTTGTTTGAAATAGCAAAGCCAGTTTGTACAAATTTATTCTGAACTGGTAGTTTGGATGCATTAGTAATAATTAGAAGAGAATGATTGTTTAAGGAGACGATTTATTTCAAAGAGATTGATCTTAAAGTTATTATTTTTGAAAATTACAATACAACTAAGAAATTAGAAAGATTCAATTGAATGAATTTGAGTATTCATAATGAACCGTCAAAAATCAAATCTTACTGAATACAAAACTGAAATACATAAAAATGAGATCCAAACCAATTTAACAAAATAGATACTCCTCAATCTTTCACTTAAACAATAATTAAATTTCCTTCAAAAAAAATTGTATAAGATTAAGTTATTATAATTAGACTCATATAATACAAGCATTTAATCTCTCTTCCGCGCATTAAGTTCAAAATTACAAATTGCCTCACCATTTTATAGACAATCAGACTGATTTGAAATGGAAATAGTGAGCTAGTCCCATCATATCGTTAACAAATTTGAGATGATCCATTTTTAACAGTTAACAAATTTGAGAAGATCAATTTCTGTTTATACATAAAGTACAGGGCGCTGTCTTTCCAGATAAACTGACAGAGTGTCCCATTAGGAAAGACGGTGGCAGGATAACAAATTTGACTTGGGTCTTCTTCATCACATGAATCCTTTCATTCCAACTTTTGTAGTACATATAATTGCTTTCACTTTTGTACTGATTCATCCTCCTTGACACATTAACACAAGCCACCATTTTCTTTGGTACTGATATCCTTAAACGACAAATCACATGAGATACTTTCTCTTTTACCAAAGAAATCATGCTTCCTAGCTTTAAGATCTTGGGCAGTCGGTGGGCTATCATTACCTTATATAACACACTATTTCTTATTTGAATTATTTGAATATTGAGATTTGAATTATATAACACCATCTCTAACTCTTCTTTTGTTGACATTTGGCTGTATCTCTGTTTTTTCATTGGGTTCTAATTTTTAGTTAAAAAAATATTATACATATTTAAAACATGATTAATATAATTTTTCATTACCATTTTGGACTAAAAATCTCCATTTTTAAATTCAATAATTATGGTCACTTTCATTTTAGGGTTACTTCAATTAGTAACTCTCTTTGTTCTTATATAAACAAGGTAGAGATTTAAGGATACTGTTTGTTGAGTAGTCATCTAAAACGACAAGTCTACTTAATAAATAGATAACTAGTAGAACTCAACTTTAAATTTGAGTAAAGTTAATTAATAAAATATATTTACCTAAGAAGAAATTCTTGTATACAAATAAAATATAGATGCATTATCTATGTATTATTAGAATGGATATTCATATCATTACAACAATACACATGGCTTATATTACGATAATATACAAGTATATTTTAAGATTAAAATAATTGTATATAAGTAATTGAATAAGTTAAGAAAATATTTAATATAGTTTTATTTTGATTAATATACAAATATAGTAAGGGCTTAAACCATTTACAAAACAAACATCAAGGAAACAAAGTGTTTCCCACAAGAAGTGAGATTGAAACCAATGCTTTTGATGAAAGCTACAAATCAATAAGGTGAAGCCCAAACATTGAAATCACCCTGTAGCAGCTACCAAGAGGATAGTAAAAGAAATCCAAAAAAAAGGAGATGTGAAAACAAAGGAGGGGAGCATTCAAGGATTTGAAACACCACATATGGAGGTTTAAATCTAAATGCTTTGGATAACTAACTTTACAATTATTTTTTTGAATCAAATCCCATTCAGGTGAGTTTAGAAATATCACCTAAACTCAAAGAGGATATTTCATTTTCCTCACAAGAGGGAAATGATTTAAAATAAGGAATATGAATTTCTTCCTCAACTAAACCATTTTAATTTATTTATAAAGAAGGTAACTTATTAGATGACTTATTCCACAATAGGACAATCCATATCAATCAAACCCAATGAGGAAATATTGGGGTTGGAAAGAATATTTTATTCCTTAAGATTTGATAGTGACCACCCATATACAATCAACACATAACCAAGTCATGCCCATCTTGTAATAGTTGTGGCATATCAAAAGGGATCCCTTGTAATTAATGTGTTGAATCCAATCTCAAATATTGAAAGATGAGTAATAAAATAAGAGAACTTCTTGATAAGTACCCATGAAACATGTGTTGAAATGATTTTGACTAAAAAAACTACAAAGTTTGAAAATATCACAAAGATAACTTCTTTCCAATAATAATGTTAGCACAAAATACAAAAATGAGGAAATCATTTCTAGATAAACTTCATCAAACATAATGAGAACATCCATATAGTAGGTAATGGTAATCCACACTTCCTCTAAAAACTCCAATGGTAGAGGAGGATGACAAAGAAACCATGAGTCTCTTTTCAATACTTGAAGGCATTCATCAAGAAGAGAGAAATAAATGGTGAAAAATCCATACGAAAGAACAACAATATCTTGTATACTTGTGGTATTCCATTTCCTCCTATCTCATGGTCTAAAATTGTCCACATTAGGCCTAATGTCCAAAAATTCACCACAAAATAATTAACAAACTTGGAGGCTAAATTCAAAGAAAACCTTATATGGAATTTAATAAGTTCTCTTGAAACATGTGTCAATGAGTTTGACTAAAAATTTCTATACGGTTGAATCTTGATAGCAATATCACAAAGATAACTTCTTTCCAATAATAATGCTAACATAAAATACAAAAATGAGGAAATTATTTTTACATATAGTAACTTCATCAAACATAATGAGAACATCCAAAGAGTAGGTAATGGTAATCCATAATTCATCTCATAACTCCAATGGTAGGGGAGGATGATGAAGAAACCATGATCTTCCTTTTGATATTTGAAGGCATTCATCAAGAAGTGAGAAATAAATGATGAAGAAACCATATGAAAGAACAAAAATATCTTGTTGTTCCATCTTAAATTGGAAGCAATGTAATTTAATGATGGTTTAGCACCTATTTAATGCAAGATCATCATTTATTTGCACCTCTCCCCTTATCTTCTCCTCTTTTTTTTTCTTTTTCTTCTCTCATTTCTCCTATGTAGAATTAGGGTAGGACCTAATAGATCTTTCTTTAATGCTCCTATTTCATGGCATAAAGCTTGAGGTAGTATCTAGCCACTTAGGTCCTCCCTTGCCTTCATCCAATCACTCGAAGTCTATTTTCCAGATCGTAATAGTCTTATCTCAAAATATGCACATGATTTATGGGATTTGAGATGTGTTTTGGGCCTCGAGGGAATTTTGAGGGTTCTGGCGTTAGGATTAACCACAAACATAAATAAAAATTACATGTAAATATAACCAATATCAAAAAATAATAAATCACACAAAAGAGAACACAAGACACAAAGATTTAACGTGGTTCACCCAATCCCTGGGCTACGTCCACCAAGAGCAAGTCTAATATTATTATTATCCAATGATTACAATCTGCAATCCCTTACATCTCAATACTACCGCAAGAAGCTACAATCTCACCATAAATTATGAAATTCCTAACCCTAAGCCATTTTATACAAGCTTTTTTCTACTTACAAAATTAGGGCTAGAATAAGTCTTCTAATAGAAAAATAATAGCTGACTAGTTTACAATAGTAATTCATTTTTGGGGCGGTATCCTTTGATCTTGTCTTGGGGACGCTGCCCCCAACCCTTGTAGTAATAATCTAGGGGGGGAACTACATCGAAAAAAGGGGGAAAAATTAACTTTCGAGTCTAATTAGGCTCCACATCACAACATCTAGGCCCTGGTTAGTAGGGACATAATGTGTCCCTTCTCAATCAGGGACGTAGTGCGTCCTTGGTAGGCTAATCAAGAATGCAATGTATCCCTGCTAAAGCCCTATCTTAGGCCCACTTCTTAGATCCCATGTCCAAATTGATCCAAGCTGTTGATTTTTAGGTCCAGTAGACCTGTGGGAGAAAGTTGATTCACTACCCTTCATATACCTATCCATTTACCTCATTTTGCATCCACACACATTCTATCATCTACGCCCAAGATCTCAAGCACTCAAGCAATTTCTCCATTGAAGATCAATGATTCAAGCATTTACACAATTGAAGAAGTTTATCTAGCATTCAAGATCTCCCTCAATATATTCAAGGTCCTTTTTTGCATCTTCTTCATCCATTCATCACATTCCTCTTGATCCAATTTAATTGGTAAAGTGAGCTCAATGCATCTAATTTGAGAGATACTACTATTGTAAGGTGAATTCATACATTTACTTTACATTTCAACATTTCAATTATTTTAATTGAAGGTAAATTCCTAAACTATCAACAAAATAAAAACCCCTTTATTTTGCAGTTTTAGATCTCAAAAAGAAGAAAAGGTTGTGGATTTGGATACCCTTTTTGTCAAGCTTTAGAAATTTGGAAACCGCTTCTATAAATAAAATTTTAGTACATTAATCATTTGATTTATGATTTACTTTGTTGTTATGGTTTCATTTGAACTTTGACTCTATTGTAGGATTGAGCACCATCAATCATTAGGGTCGATCATTCTCACCCAATGATTTTTTAATTTTTTTTCAAGCAATATTTTATTTATTTTAGTTTTAGTTTCCCAAACATTGCACAAAAGACACTACTATAAATTTATGTTAAACCTATAGTAATTCTATGACTATTAAAGGCAAGAGCCTACAACACAATGGTAAATTGTGAGCCTCCTACGTGGAAGGTCTTGGGTTCAAATCTACTCAAGATTGATACTTAATAATAATTATTAATCACAACACATAATAATAATGATGAATCTTGGCTTCGGCCTCTTACCGATCAAAAAAAAAAATTCTATGACTATTAAAGTCCTTAAAGACTTTTTGTGCTTACCAACTTAGACCCAAATTTGCTCGCTAACAAAGAGGAGACCTCCTTTTCTTTCCTATGTTTTTTAGCTAAGGGAATATCCTCTTAGTTAATTATTTTATTCCTTTTCTTTTCCTCCTTGGCGAAGCATACTCCCATTATTAACATAAACACACACAAAAAAATAGAGAAATAATAACAATTTGCAAGAACTTAAAATGGGCTTCTAATTATCTCCAATAAATAAAAATGACAATATTCAAAAATTGAATATGTAAAGCAATATAGGAATTTCCATACAGTAATAGGTAGGCTAGAGCCACCATGTCATATCCATAACTGTCCTAGAGAATCGTATGAGCCTTTTTTATATACGCAATTTTCCTCCACCCAAGAAGGTTCTATAAATTTTTGCCCTAAAATTTGATTCCAACCAACCCTAAGATATTATTATTCATATTTTCTTACATTAGAGTAGGCCCTAGTAACTTGTGGAACTCAAAATAAATTTCTGAGGAATTTCATTTTCTTTGATTTCAAGTAACACAACTTCTGAAGACCATAACTCATCACCAGTTGGTCTTATTAGCTCTCATGAATCCATTTCCAAAATGCCACAAACTGATCTACAATGTTTTATTGGAACAATATCTAGTTAGCTGAGGTTTGACCCCTTTTGGAGCCTCTAAATATGTCAAAACAGAGTTCAAAGTTTTTATACCCAACTACTAATACCAAAAAATCTCAATAACTTCACAAATAGTGTTGATATTGCATTAAGACTTTACTGGAAGGATGAAATATCTAAAATGAACCTCTAGGGAAGAAATCAGAACATTTTATGTTCAAACAACCAACTTACTAAAAATATTAAGCTTCCATAAATAGTAAATTTGCATTGATATAACCCTTATTCAAGGACAAAAAAAAAATATTTTTGGGTGATGCAAGATTACCCTCACACCCAAGATGCTCCTGTATCAAATTCTTGGGGTAATTTGAGAAGTAACCTTTTCATGTGACCTCAGGTGTTCAAAGGACAACCATGATGGTTAACCTCCTTCCTTGTCAACCATGATGAATCTTCAACATGTCTTCCTTTCCATTACCTAATATTCTTCATATGTCCTATTTATTGTGCTTCTGCTAACACGATTGTCAAATATATCTTCAATCTCTTTTGTAGATGAAGTAGTTACTAGAATACTCAACTGTGTTTCTATGATCTCTTCTTCAACACCTCCTTTGTGACACTATGCCAGATTTGAAATATTAAACATCAATTAGTTCACTAGAAAATTCTACTTTATTATCATTTCCTTAATAAGGCTTCTTTAGTACTCTATATGGTCCAAACTTCTTCATCTTTAAGTTATTATATGTTCCCACTGAAAATCAGTCATTTTTTGAATGAACCATGACTTCATCTTTAATTTGAAACTCCACATGCCTCCTTTTCTCATCTACCTTAGTTTTGTATTGTGTTTTCATTTTGGTATTGCATTTCCTCACCTCCTTATGAATGTTCTTCAAGTGTTCTACAAAATATCCAACTTCAACACTACCCGTCTCCCTTTTGTCTAACTTCCTTAACTCAGAAGTATTTTGAGACTACTTCCATATACCATATGAAATGGTGATTTTTTAGTACTTGTTTTGACAAAATTATTATATGAAAACTCTTCTCATGGTAAAATCAAATCCCATCCATTTATTTTATCTCCAACCAAACATCTCAATAGGCTTCCCAAACTCCTATTTACCACTTATGTTTGTCGATCAATTTTTGAATGATGTGCTAAGCTAAATTTTAAATCTGTCTTTAATTTCTTCCATAGTGTTCTCCAAAAGTACGCAACAAACTTGGTGTCTCAATCTAAAACTATGCTCTTTAGTAGACCATGTAGTCTCACAACTTATCTTAAAAACTATTCTACCACATGAACAAAACCATTAGTTCTCTTATAGAGAATGAAGTGTGCCATCTTTGAAAACCTATCAATCACTACAAAAATTAAATCATTCCCTCTTTGGGTCCTTGAAAAACCAAGAACAAAGTCCATATTGATATCCTCTCATGGTTTCTCTAGTACAGGTAATGGCTAATATAACCCTATATTATGATTGATTCCTTTTTCCATCTAACTTTGTAACTTCGTAAAAAATTATTGACATCTTATTGCAATTGTGGCTAGTAGTAATTATCACTAATCGGAGAAATGATTTTATCATGACCAAAGTATCCAACCAACCCTTATCTATGATTCTCTTTGATGATAGTCTCCCTCATGGAACTTATTGGAATGTACAATTGATTGCCTTTGAACAATATACCACCCTGAATGATGAAATTCAACCGCTCGGTCCTATACAAGACTTCCACGCTTCACCAAAATCAAGATCCTCTAGATATAAAATCTTGAGTTCCTTCATCTCAGCAAACTCAACCTACATATTTGTCAAAAAAATTGGTCTCCTACTAAGAGCATCTACAACCTTGTTAGACTTCCCACTCCCATATTTCAAGATAAATGTGTAACTTTGCAAAAAATCAACCCATTTCAAGTGTCTTTGATTAATTTTTCCTTGACTATTCAAATATTGTAAAATTTGATGATCAATATATACAAAAATTTCCTTAGGAAAAAGATAATGTCTCCACTTCTACAATGACCGAACTATAGCTTAAAACTCCCTATCATAAACATAATATTTTCTCTTGGCATCATTTAAATTCTCACTGAAAAAAGAAATGGTTCTACCTTCTTGACTGAAAACATCTCCTATTGCATTACCACTAGCATCATAGTCTACTTGAAACACCTTATCAAAATTCAGAAATGCTAAAATAGGTTGTTCTATAAATTTTTGTTTCAACAATTCAAAACTCCTATCCAGTCTTATAGTCCACTTAAAGTCTTTCGAATCCCCTATCATTGTTTCAATCAAGGGTCCACATACACTACTAATTAAACTCCTAATAAACATTCTGTAAAAGCTAATGAAAGAATGAAAAGATCTTACCTCATCACACTTCTTGGAGTACATCATTGAAGGATAGTCTTCACCTTCTTAAAGACAATCTTGAAGTGGTGGGAGCACATATTCAAAGAGAATTTATAGAAAGTTGTATTAGATTACTTCACAAGACAAGTAGGTCTCTAAAACTTACTTTGTTCTCATTTATAAAAATAACGGAGGGCTATCCTAAAAAAACCTAGGGAACATAAACAAAAGGATCCATCATGGGCATAATAGTGAAGAAATCAAGGCCAAGGGGCATACAAAAAAGGTTAGAACCCTTAATCAAGATTTATTAGATCAATTCGCTATATTAGGTCCCAAATCAAAATAAAATAAATACGAGGAGGATAAAATCAAAGATAAATGTACAGATCTATGGAATGTATAGATATAAGTGAGGGGATATGATTTATTTATTTATCATTACAAAGGAGATTCAATGCTAAATATGCAAGCAACCCATGAAAGTAAAATTTGGGAAGGTTTGTCATTCCCAAGGTTTTAATAAATAAAAAGCTAATGGATGAAAATGTGAACAACTATGATCCCTAACAAAAGCTATATATAATGCCCACAATAATCCATTGTTGCTGATAACAAAATATTATATTTCCTAGGTGTTTGACATACAATAGGATTATGAGCACCATATTATGTGCATAGTTTGAGAAAAAAATATTTTAGGCTTAAGAGAATGTACAAGAGGTGGAGATTACCCATCCACATGCCAAAAGTTAAGAGGGTTCTCTAGGTGTTTGAAGATAAGGACTAACTTGCATACGATGTCAAACTATTTCATAATTATCTAAAATACACATATTACTTAGAAGGTCAAATAATGGGAAATGAAGCTCATTTTCTTATGGATATTATTACAATAGTTATTGCCACTGAGATTTAGTCTCAATATGTTGAACATTTGATTACACCTGCGTATTTTTCTAAGAAAATAAATCATGGATTGGAAAAGATGAAGAATGATCCCCCAACACCCCCCCACCCACCCAAAAAATAAAATAAAAAATCAAACATAATTCATTATTGTTGGACACATTCTTATATGTTGGATAGGAAATATAATTATAGGTTGATGACCTAAAAAACATGGAATATGACAAGCACAACTTTAGGAAGCAAACTAAGTTGTGACTATCTATTTGAGATAATAGATATGTCTTTTATCAATATATATGATTTGAGGAGTATTTTATCAAACCTCTAAGGAAGTTTTTAGGTCATCCATATAAGCATACATTGACTCTAGAGATAAAGAAGTTCCTCAAGAAAATATATTTTATTAAGGAGGGCATAATTGATCATAACTAGGGAGAGTGGTATGCACTCAAGTTTTACACTAGGATAAGAGTAAATAGATTTGAGGGTGTCACTCATGATCTTCCCAAGATGACACCAAATAGGGTTGCATACCTACAAATCATCAAGTGCTTGGCTACACCTAGTTCAATGCATCTTATCTCTTATGGGAAGCAATCAATTATGCCAACGTCCTTGTGTCTTGGTGACTTCATAGTGTGAAGTACTAAAGGATACGAGTTATCCATAATGAAGATGCTATATTATAAATTAATAGATGTGTATCCTAGGAGAAATTTTGTTCTAGAATGGTAGATAAGTGAGAAAACGACTTCCCAAAGTTGTGCTCATATTCAAGTATGCACAATTTCTAGATGATGATCTGATAAGAAACCTAGAGGAAATATATGCCATAGAAGAAATCGATACCTATGATAGGGATCACAAAGCCTTTGAATGGAAAAATGTTCATGAAAGACTTAATTTGAATTTATTGGAAAATATAGAATTTATTGCCAAATTCTGAAAAAATGTTAACTCACAAGGAAGACACTATTGGTGATGTCCCATTATAATTTCTCAGGAGAGGATGAAAATGATGAGGTGTTAGGTATGCAACTCCTCTTGAACATATATCACCATAGTTCACTTGAAAACTAGGATATCATATTGAAAGAGCATTAGTACGAGAAGAAGAAAAAAATAAATTTGATTAGATGCTAGACCTATATCCTAATAATAGTTATGAAAAAGAGCTTGTGTTCAAGTCCCCAGAGGCATATGAAATTGAGGACACCAGAGTACTTGCACATGAGAACTTTGTTTCTGATCAATAATTTATTCATATTGTTGAGTTCAATTTTTTTTTGATATGTAAAAGGGTAATTTATTGAGGGAAAAGATAGATGATGTCACCTCAACTAATGAAGTGGAATTATTGAAAGAATTGGAGGAAATGATGGAATTGGAGACAAGTATAATGAATCCTCATAACAAGAGATAATTAATGCAAGGTTCATGAGTTATCATCTACCCTAGATGAGATATGAATTCAACGATTATCTTTGATAGTTTTGTAAGAAATAAAATCCAACAAAGAAAATGTTGCCAAATGAAGTGGATAAGATATATACCAGTCTAGGGTATAGTCCCGAGTAAAAGGATTTGTTATAGTGGGAACTATATCCAATGGATAGCATACTTATTATTGTAGATACTCATGAATCTTTTGATCATCTTATGATTAAAAAGGTTGGAGAAAATAATCCCTATAATATTACTAATTGAATGTTAACGCGCCCAAATTGAATCAAGCACAGTTGGACAAACTAATTCAAGAAAGAGATACCTACCAAGCTAAGTATATGGGCTTAGAACAAGAGAAACAAAGATTATAGGAAAATGAAAGGTGGCCCAACAAAGGGGAAATCCATCATATTATTATGAGCAAGATCAAAGGGTGTTCTTGGCTTCATAGGATACTACTTGAAGGAGAATTTGAGCCCAACAATTTGAAAATAAATTAAAGGAAAAAGATGAGCAATTTGGGGAAACAATATATGGGCTTATGTCTAAATATGTGAAACATTATTTTAATACAATTATGATTTAATTAGATAAATTTTGGAAAACCTAATTAGGAACATTTAGAGCTCTTGAAGAAGATATCTGATTGGGAAATAAGCTAAAAGATAAAATGGCACCAAAAGACTCACTATCTCGAAAGAGTCTCAAGAGGGGTGAGCATTTCCCAAACAACACTAGGATTTTCAAAAAGAATTGAGGGAAGATATGAATTGGTTGAAAAAACAAGACAGAAGTGAACACTCTTATCTAATCAATACTGATGGTGGAATAATTATGTCCTTAGAACAATGGAAGGATGAAATGGCTAGAGATCTTCCATGAGATTTAGAGGGTATAAAAGATGAATCTCAAATCCTTCAAAGTATGAATAAAATAATAGAAAGGTTCTACCGAAGAGAATATATAATGTTGTATTTGTACACTGATGTCACAACTTGGCAGAAGAAACTTTATATCAACCATGTTGCTATCAATAAGTTTCTTTTAAGGAATTAGTATTAGTTGTTGTTAAAGAAAAACTATGTACTAAAGTTATGCCCTTTCACTAATAGGCATGTTGTTTCACTTTAAGACTTCTATCCTTCCTTATATAAGGAAGCCATTTTTAATCCAAAAAGAGATGAGACAGATAATATTATAATAGAAAAATATAATATAGAAGATAGAATACATTCTCTGCAGTAGCCTGGAATCTTTTCTTTGTGAGTTCAATCCTCCATGGTTTTTGATTCCAAAAATGAGTGCTATTTAAATTCTTATATAAGAAGTTGTTTGTGCTAAATTGATTTATATATCAAGAATATCTTAAATTAGTAAAAGAATCAAATTCTAACTTGTCTGATTGATCTTCTCAAGTAGGAGTTAGATTCACGTGGGTGACTTATGATGACATAAGTAATCTGACCTTGTATAAAGAATTAGATAGTATATAGATCTATACAAGTTATAGATTAAAAAAATTATCCTACAAAGTTATACATTAGAATCTTAGAGGGAAGTGACTCTATTACCCAAAGGAAAAGAAGACACTAGTTTGTTGTAATATTTAAACTTTATCAAATAAAGAATTAGGAGTAAAGATATAAGTAGAGGTATAAGAACTACAAACAAGAGATAAATAAATCAAAAGTAAAGATAGGAGTAGAATATTAATAACATACCAAATTGATCAGTTAGGAATACAACTTACAAGATATAAGTTAGAAATCTACTATAAAGAGTCATCGAGCTTATAGATATAGTTGGTGACTAGGGATACCCGCCTTGGTCTAGCAAAACCATAAGTGTAGGAGAGTTGGCTTATCTAATTTGTTGGCCAAGTCAATTGAAACCTAATCATAGAATTTGGCATAATCTTAGATTTTTACAATATGTTGATTTGGGAACCAACACATATATTGATGGCCAAATATATTTGGTAAACAAAGGTTTGGGAAAATTGTTAAGATTTTTAGTTGGAAAAAACCCAAAAGGATGTATTTTAGTTTGATATAGACTAAGTTTTCATATAAAAAATCAATAAATTGGATAAAAAAGTTACAACTCTAAATTTTTATGGGAGTAGTCCAAGACATATGTCAAATTCGAGGAAGATATACATGGGAGAACAAAAGTATAGATGTAGAAGATTTAGTAGAGAATATGAAGTAGCTACATGGAGTGGTAAGGAAGAATATACAAAAATGAACAATCAATGTAAGGATAAAATAGATTAAAATAACTTAGTTGATGTAGGAGCATCTTGCATCAAAAAAAAATGGAGGAGAGAGAAAGTGACAAAAATTAGAGGAAATATAATAAAAAAATAAAAAAGGGAAAAAGGAGAAAAAAAAGAATTTTTATTTTTGAGGTGCATAGGTGGCGTAAATAGAAAAATAAATAAAAATGGTTGTCATTCCATTTATCAAGGTCTGTAGGTGGAATTCTAGAAGTTTGTGTACATTTCCTTAAATCATGCATTTAATATTTGTTGGGCCACATGATGGTGCTTAGTTGTATTTGGGTGGGAATTAAATATTTGTTGAAGGTAGTTGCATTTACCTTTTATCCCACATTGGTTGTGTTTGTAACATCTTGAGTGGTAAGAGCCTATTTAAGCAAGGCATATGAGCATTTGTAATCAAGCTTCAAGGTATGATCTCTTCTTAGTAGAAGCTTGGAGAGAAGGAGGAAGCAGAGGGCGAGTTTTTCTGAGTCGGTGGACAGAGCGCCGAATGTGAGGTAGTTTATAGTAGGATTGTGATGGAGTTGTGAGTGTGTGGACAGAGTGCCGAATGTGAGGCAGTTTACACTTGGATCTTGGATAAAGTTTGTGAGAAGAGCTAGTGGTTGCGGTTTAGAAACAAGGAGGTTGCTTGGTGGCTTGAGAGCACAAGTTCAGATCTTGGAGGTTTCTACTAGAGTGTGAATCTGGACTAGCTAGTGTTTGGGTTGGATCTTGAAGGATCTTGCAGAACTGTTATTGTAATTGCTATTGTATTTGGTTGTAACCAGGAAGGCCTTACAACCTGACACATTGCATGTAATCAATTATATCTATGAATAAATTATTGTGACTTGGCTTCAAATCTTGCATTGTTATTGTGTTTTTGCTGTGTGGTTATTTGCTAGGGGCTAGGACATCTCCTTTGGGGATTCTCCTACCTTGTATTGCACCAAGTGGTATCAGAGCGAAGGTTTTTCCTGAGCGTGTAGACAAATCACTGAAGTTGAGGCAGTTTGCACTAGGATCTTAAGGGGACATGTAGATGGATCTACGGTTGTGAAGACAAAAGGTTGATCTTGTTCGGGAAGATTGTTCTATTGGTGATTTTTTTGCAGAGGGTTTGCAAAGATCTTGGAAGATGGCTCCGAGAGGATTGGACCCTGGGATGATTGTGAATCTTCGTGATATAGTGGAGAGGAGGATTAATGAGACAATAGCTCATGTGGACGTTGTTGTGGATGCTTCTTTTTCTAAAAGAGTTGAGAAACAGAAGAAGGAAGTTCTATGCTATTGGAGTTCGAGTCTACCGATCTAGAAGAGAGTTGTCTGGCTGGTTAGAAGACTTGTTTGAGAGAGAAGATGGCATAGCAAGGTTGAGATAGAAGAGGTTGGTTTTGTTGATCAATTTGTGGAGTCTGATACAGAACCTGCAGAGCAACTTGAGGTTGTTGTTGAGGATATTCCTAACCTTGTTGATGCTGGGATGGAGACTTGTTTTCATGATCAATTGGTTGAGTCTGACATGGAGATTACAAAGCACTTGATCGTGGATGATCTAGTTGCTGTTGGTGGTGACTCATATGTTGCAGAGCATCTTGTTGTGAGCAATGAGATGGTTGGTGTTGAGAGTTTGGCATATGTTGTTGATGAAGATCTACATATTGTTGTTGATATGGAGTTTGTTGTTGCTTGTGTGGATTCACTAGTTGTTGCTGTGGATGAGGATTTGATGTTGAATCATTATGTTCAATTTGTTCCTAGGAGTAAGCATGTTGATTGGATGGTTGAGATTCTAGTGTTTGATAGAGTGATGCATATGTAGATGATGTATAGATTGGTTTTCTTGTCCTTGTTGAGGTGGAAACCTTTGGTGAAGATGAAGATGGTTGTAGATCTTTCTTTTGGCATCAAAGTGTGGGACACACTTTTTTAATCTACTTGGGGAGTCTAATGCAAGAGCATCTTGTGTAAAAAATAAAACTGAAGGAGAGAGAAAGTGACAAAAATTAGAGGAAAAATAAAAAAAATAAAAAAAAGGGAAAAAGGAGAAAAAAGGAATTTTTATTTTCGAGGTGCATAGGTGGCGTAATAGAAAAATAATTAAAAATAGTTGTCATTCCATTTATCAAGGTGTGTAGGTGGAATTCTAGAAGTTTGTGGACATTTCCTTAAATCATGCATTTAATAATTGTTGGGCCACATGGTGGTGCTTAGTTGTATTTGGGCGGGAACTAAATATTTGTTGAAGTAGTTGCATTTACCTTTTATCCCACATTGGTTGTGTTTGTAACATCTTGGGTAGTAAGTGCCTATTTAAGCAAGGCATATGAGCATTTGTAATCAAGCTTCAAGGTGTAATCTCTTCTTAGTAGAAGCTTGGAGAGGAGGAAGCAGAGGGTGAGTTTTCCTGAGTTTGTGGATAGAGCCCCAAATGTGAAGCAATTTACAGTAGGATTGTGGTGGAGTTGTGAGTGTGTGGATAGAGTGCTGAATGTGAGGCAGTTTATACTTGGATCTTGGATAAAGTTTGTGAGAAGAGCTAGTGGTTGCAGTTTAGAAACAAGGAGGTTGCTTGATGGCTTACGAGCACAAGTTGAGATCTTGGAGGTTTCTACCAGAGTGTGGATCTGGACTAGCTAGTGTTTGGGTTGGATCTTGAGGGATCTTACATAACTATTATTGTAATTCCTATTGTATTTGGTTGTAATTGGGAAAGCCTTACAACCCGACACATTGCATGTAATCAATTATATCTATGAATAAATTATTGTGAGTTGGCTTCAAATCTTGCATTGTTATTGTGTTTCCGCTGTGTGGTTATTTGCTGGGGGCTAGGATATCTCTTGCCTTGCACTACACCATTAGTGTTGAGGGTGAGGTTATGGTCCACCTTAGGAGGGAAATGTTCCATACAAGAATATATAATAAGCTAAAATTAGAGAAATTTGGCCTTGTAGGTTTTTGATGAAACAAAAGTTAGGGATGCTTATGAAGTGAAGCTACTAGCTTATGAAGACTTACAATGGTTATGTAAATCAAATATTGGTCATATTGATCTTCTTCAATCATTATACATGTGACAAGATCATGAATCAAAATACCTATGTGTTTGATGTAGGATCATTTATAAATTTATATTGATTTCTTTTTGGTTTGACAAATACCAATGAAGCCCACTTCTTTAGAAATCTCTAAAAACTTGGCTAAATTACTAGGTTGTTTATTTCACCATTTTTCATTTGAGTAGTACGAATCTATAATTTTATATAAAACCCTAAATTGAAAAGTATATATCATGGATGAATTTTGAGTCAAGACCAAATTTGAAAAGGGAGAAATTAAAGATTTTAAGTTTTCAATAGTTTTATAAAATTCCATAAGCAAGATGGTGAGAAGGTAAAATTGATGAAAATGGAGGGAAGGCAAAAGGGAAGTACTAATTTTTGAAGCTATAGAGAGGTAGAAAGGAGGCACTAGTTTTCAAAGCTACATTGGGGTCAAAGGCTCCGCAACTTAGGGTGAAAAAAATTGTAATATGTTGTAGCATGTATAGGATTCCATCTTCTACTTTATTTCACATTTTTGTTATGTAAAAAGAATTATTTCAATAAAAGAGTTCATATTTGATTGTGTTAGATCTAGAGGTTGTTGTGTTTTGTTTGAGCTAACCCCTTTCAATATCTCATAGTTAATTGATCTTAAGTTCAACATATACTACATATAGAATTATTATAAATCTAGCAACTATGCATGTATACATGTATATACACTACAAAAATTATTATCAACATTATGAACACTAAGGCCTTTTGTAGAAAAAAATCCTTCAACTTTGAGTCATAGAGTATGATTGTATATCCTAAATATTTAGTGTTGTACTTAAAAATGGTTCAAAAAAACACACAAACTTATTTCTAAAATATAATTTTTGACTAGGGGAGAGGAGCTAGCACATGTTCACCCTAACTTGATATAGATGGAAATTTCAAATCACTCTTTTTTTACGACTACTTATTTTTCAAGCACCCTATTTAAAAACAAAACTCCAAATTCACAAGATCAAATATGATACCAACAGAGTATGCTTTTTGTGAAAATGTTTAAAATGGTCCCAAAAAGTGATAAGACCCATATGTATGTACTAAATCATGTTTAATGGTGCATTGATGTGGCACCACATGAGTGGTTATTTTTTGGAATTTAGAGGTATCGTTTGGGGATATGCATTGATGGGACATTTTTAGTGCACCACTATAGGTCTATTATGGTCACCTATTGATCTACTGCATTCAACTAACATACCACCTATTGGATCCTCCTCATGTATTGGCTCTTCTCATTATACATAAAGATAATAGAAAATGCGATTTAATTCATCTATTATATTCTTTATATTCTTTGCAAAGATTATTTTTAAGACTGCTAAATTCAACATAGAAAACCAATTATAAATACCTTTGATTAAAGTGTCTTGATTCATTTTCTAAGCTCCTAAATTTCCTTTATATAGATTAAAAAAAAAGCTCCTAAATTTCCTTTATATAGATTAAAAAATGAGCGAATACTAATCTCCTCAATCAATAGTAAGTATGAAAAAATAATGCTATATAAATAAAGTTATGTTAATAGTATATCAAATCATTTTAATGTTTAATTTAGTCATTATTTTCAATCTAAAATAGATAATTATGTTATTACCTAGATTTAATCTCAATTTATTATTCATATATTCCAATGTTTTGATTATTGCTAGCAATTTAATCTTTTTATTAAATAAGTTTAAATATCTCAATATCCATTATTTAAAAACAATTATAATATTAGTTGAGATTGGAAAACCCAAATGGTCAAATCCAAAAACATTTTAAGTTAAATCATCAATTGTTCGAATGTGATTACGTTATATTAGCTATCAATATGAAAGCTCAAAGACCTCTTTGATTACGAACCAATTGAAATAATGACTTCTAAAATATTAATAACTAAAGTCAAATTAACAGCCAATTGAAACATTGTACCTCATTAAATTATTTGGCCAAGAGACTGCTATGTTCTTTGTTGAGCTCGTAGAATTTGAAGGTAGGAAAAGATCCTCCTCCTAGTAATCTTTTTTAACTTCACCACACTAAAAAATCAGAGTTCTTAAAAACAAACACACACAGAATTTAAACTCTAAATTAACATTAATGAAGATTGTTGCAGAGTGACTACCCCGTCAGAACTGGATGATTGGAAGAGCGACTACTAAATGTGGCTGTTACCAATCTATAATATAATTTACTTCTTAAATTTTTTACCTTTTCAACGTATGCCTAATGTTTATAGTTTCAGAGATCAATGGTTTCAAGATGAGAATGTTTAACCAAAACTTAAATGATTAATATATTCAATAATACGCAGTAACATTTTGAATTATATTCTACAGCCCATCATCAGAATGAGAGAGTTTTAGGAAACAATTTTTTTTTATGGAAACAAAAAAATGTAACTCCATAGATCTGTATTTTCTTAAAGACTCAATAACATTCACTGCATATAATAATATGTTTACATAATTTCAAACTATTTCCTTTGTTTACACAAGATTCAGCAGCAGAGAATCAATCTTCATCTACCCAAAATTTCATCTGTATTCAGATTCATCTACCTCCTTGCCAGCCAATCTTCATCTGAGATTAATGATTTACAAGTACCCAACATCTTAATCTTCATCTGATAGTAATAATTTACAAATTTTAACATCTAATTGTGTCCATCAAAGCACTTCAGTTTCATTTTCACTTGGAAATAAAGGAGTCCTACAGAGGGGGCAAGTCAAATGGAGAAGACCAATCCATTCATCTAAGCAACCTCTGTGGAAGATATGACGGCAATTTCTGAGCTTCCAGATCTCATCTTGCTCCTCCAAATCATTCAAACAAACTGCACAACTTATCTGCTCAAGAACTCCAAGAGAAGTGGCCTTTAGAATAATGCCCATCTCATGATTTCTATTAGAATCCATGGTGGCAGCCCTATATTGTGAATGGACATAAGTGTACTGCTCCTCTGCAACAAATTCATCAACTACTCTAATACCAACATACTGAAGAAGCCATGTTATAGCATTTAGGATTTTGATAAAACCCAAAAGAAGTATATCACAATCATACTCACCCAATCCCAATCCCATCATGGTGATAAACCAATAAAAAAAATTGAAGTTTTCAAGATTGGCTTTAAAGCTTTGAGTAGTGAGATTTCTTTGGAATCGAGGCTTTTACAAAGTTGAAGAATCATAGTCACCCAATCTCAATCCCATCTTGGTGATAAAGAGATCTAGGTTTTGCAAAATGTCTTAAAAAACAAGGGTTTTACAAAGTTGAAGGATGAGTAAGGGTTTTACAAAGTTGAAGGATCATACTCATCCAATCATACATTGGTGATGAAAAAACCTAAGTTCAAGAATGGCTTTAAAACTGAGAGGTGAGATTTTTTTTGGGCCAAGGGCATTTACACAGGTGAAGGATCAAAAAATTAGCAGCCTGATTGTGGAAATGCAAGCACTTACCAAGACAGATAAATCTGATTTCTTTGTGCAATAAGAAATGGCAGAAAGGCTACGAGTAGGAGAAAAACACATCTATTATGAAATATCAAATATTGACATCTACTACACAATATAAAAACTAATTTAGACTGAAACTTAAAATGAAACTAAGGAAGAAGATTGGAATGATAGATAGGTATGACTAATTTTTCTGACCATAAATACCCATCTAAATGTTTCTTTTTTTAATATGCGAGGAAATTTTTGAGATTTTGAGTGGAGGAAAGGAGTAAAACCTGCACTCAAATCTAACTGACATCAATAAGAACAAGCACATTCATTCTGCTATGTACATCTAATCAACAAGTATCCCCACATAGATCAAAAGAGGGCTCTTTTTTCCTACACTGATCAAATCAGCTCTGAGAGAAGGAATTGTTGGAGCAGACTGATAAGCCAAAACGTACCCATTATGAAAACATCTGAGCTAAGTGGCTCATATTGCCATGGCTATAAGTCCTACTCTAGCATAAATGAGTGCAAATGAAAATGGGCAGCAAGTCCTACCTATTATGGGCCATCTTTGTTCCATCACATCAAGGCCATGTTTTCCATACAGAGGTCCTTAGATAGCTTTTGTACCCATAAAAAGCCTTTTTTTTTTGGCAGAGAGGGCCCTATCACATGCCATGCCATGACTTTTGTTGCTCACCGTCCAAATGAAATGGGTGAGATAGATTAGGCCTAGAAACTTCCCACACGACATCAACTTCCCTCTTTTCTCAAATGAATGAAACCAAACTATTGTGTGGAGGCAAGAGTTGGCAATTAGGCAAGTGGGTATGTCACCTCTACTATTTTTGACATTGGACAAGCCTTCCAATGTAATCAGGTAGAATAGTGGGTTACTCAACCTTTAATTTTTTGGCTCACCTTCCTCAACTTGGTAAGGTAAAATGAGATGGCATTTAAGGCTAAATAAGTGAGGGGACAACAACTATACAAGTGGGCATTGATATCTGTCAAATTGTGTGCATGTGCTTTGTTATTTGGTCTATTCAAGAGAGTGAAAGCGATGTACAACTTGCATTTGGGCTAAATGTGTAACTTGCCTTTTCAAGGCAGTCTTCAATCCATAGGTAAAAGACTAGTTTTACTCTCAAGTAATGTACTGCCATAAAACTTTGGGTCCCAAAGTATGTAACTTACGAAAGACATCAACATCTATAGAATAGATTATTATATTTAGAAGTTATTTTGGCTTAAAGTTAGGGAAAGGTATTAGTAGTTGTTATAGTTAATTTTAAATGATTAATTTGTTAAATAGTGTATTAAATTTCAATAATTTTTTGTTGTCTTTATGTGCGATTATTATTTTGACTTGTAGGTAGTGAAGACAAATGTCGTGAGATCTATCATATGCACGAGGGTTAAAAACGACCATTCTAGCTAACTTTTGTATCTTAAACTCATGAATGGTACATCCGTATCTTAAATTCTTGAATGGTACATCGGATTTCAATGATATTTTGTTGTCGTTGTATGGCAATTAAATGTTTATAGCTATTGTTTTGGCTTTTGGGTAGTAAAAACAAACGCTTTGGATATGTTACGCACAAGGGTCAAAATGCGGTCATCTCAAAGTATTTTATGAAGCATGTTTCTTCTTCCTACATTACCCGTCCATTTTGATGACCTAAGATATTTCAAAATTGATCCATTACTTATGTATAAATGGTCCAATAATCATTTTGTAAGAATATTAATAAAGTTGCACAATGAATCTCATTACTATCATTTTTATCCTATAAAACAAACATCAATGGGCACACTTGATATTTTTTAGGAGGCTTTTAATTAGTCAATCCAATGTAACAATAGATACTCTTTCCCTCATATTATAGTTATGTTTTGGAGTCTATTATTAAGAATGTCAATTTGAAATATAAAATTAATATTAAAAAATTCTTATTAATTGAATATAGTATTATAATATTTTCATTATCAAAAAGTATTATAATTTTATATTCAAATTTAAAATATTTTTCAATATAAGTTATAAAGTAAGGTTTAAAAAGTATTCTTTTCAGCTTTTTATATTTTGACATTCTCAAAGTAAACATAATATATTATGTTTCAATATAATCGTGTAAAGTTTTATAAATTGTATATTTGAGTATACGGGAGGATATTTTTTGAAGTATTATTGCATCAAACATATATCTATTTTTACATTTCTTTCATTCTCATAAATATTATATTCAGTAATTATTTCTAGTATATTTGAGAGTATTTAATTTAATCTTAATAATAAGATGCATAATTATTGTTCTTATTATATGGAAGATTTTATTTTTTGAGTTAGTTTATTTATGAGGGTCTATGTATCATGTTCACATGTTTAAGTATAAAAAGAAAATTTCATTGTAGAATTCGTTAAAATAATATAGAAGATATGTATAAATATAATTCTTTTATGGAAGGAAAAATGAGGAATGAAATTATTGTCTTGATTTTGATGATCTACTATCTTTATATTTTTATTAGTGACCTCCAATAATCTCTCTCTCTCTCTCTCTCTCTCTCACACACACACACACACACACACACACACTCTCTCTCTCTCTCTCTCACACACACACACACACACACACACACACACACACACACACACACGCGCGCGCGCGCGCACGCAGACGCACGCACGCACACACACACACACATGCAACCATCAACAATCTTTAATGATATTATAATAATCTTTAATGATTTATATACCTTGTCTCAAGTTTCTTTTCACAAGGCACATCATAATTGTCCATATTGATTTCATTTTTTGAGTTATGTACCAAGTTCACATGTTTAGATGTAAAAGGAATTCTTGGTTTTAAAGCTCATTAAAATAATACACAAGTATGTATAAAGATAACCCTTGTATGAAATGTGTGCATTAAGGAAACCCGATGAATGCAATGTTGTCTTGATTTTGATGATTTACTATCTTTATCCTTTTATTAGTGGCCTTCAACTATCACTAATATGTATAAGCATCAAGAATCTTTAATGAATTTTTTTCACACTTTGCAACTTTTTGAATTTTTTCAATGTTGGACCTATCAAGGGGGGAAGCCCCACCACCTCCACCTCACCCCTCACCCCCAATCACCATCGATTGGTAACCTCACTCCAGTTCTTGAGGTCAATGATCTTGTTGTGGTGACAATTGATGTTCATGTTGGCAATCTTAGTACATTGTTGTTGATATTTTCGAGATAAGTACATCGGTCTCCCTGCCAAAAACCTCCCCCAAAGATGACTTGAAAGCTGTAGTTGTGGGGGCCCCAAATGGTAGCTTGGACTTCTTTGCTGAATTTTCTATCACTAAGGAAGGTACCAAAATTTTCCTCCTAGACTTTGCAGTGGATAAAATGATGGTTGATTTGAACCTAGCTCTAGTGGGTAGGTTCTTCACCTTCAAATTAACCCTCGATTCCACTGTGAGGAGGAGATGGAATCACAATAAAAAAGCTTTACATCTTCAATTTTCTTTGGGAAAGATTTAATTTCATGGGGACTATGTTGTTGTACACTTGTATGTGTGATTTTATATCTTTACTACCATCATATTAATACGGTATCTTGAATAAATATGATCATAAATTGGATCACCTCAAATTTGGATCTTTTTTCATAATTTTTATGCCATCTCTTTGTTGCTATTGCACATGCCTTCCAACTTAAAGATGTAGAAAATTCATTCTAATTTTAATTCTTTCTTTTTGTCATTATCATTTTTTGCACTTGGTCTATAACTTGCAAAAGGGTTTGTGCTCATAAGTGTGTTGACATTTCTATCATTTTTACTACTAAACTAAATATGGAGGGAGAAAGGCACAGGATTGAGCCTGACAAAATAGAAGATGAATTCAAGATCGACCCTATGGTCATGTATTTTGTAAAGAAGGAGGAATTATTCCCTACATGGAGTGTATGATGAGCTATGATGAAACCATCCCCCAACAATTGGTGAGCTCCTAGAGCGATAAATGAGTCACTATGAAAAGTTAACTTTTGATATCAATAAGGATTCTATTAGAAAGGGTACTCAGTTGACAATTACTAGATACAAATAGAAGAATACTAGCAAGAGTTTTGATGTGAGAGGCAGGAAATATTTTTTTCAAAGCCCCAAGGAAAATCTTGCCAAAAAGTAGGGTGGTTACAACACTAAGGATTTTCCATAAATTTGGTCAAAGATGTGCAAGATTATCATCAAGAACTTCACTTTGGAAGGAAGGTATGAGATTTTTTACTATTACCTTCTTTCGTTCTTGAATCATCTTTTTCACAAGGACTTTAACCTCCATCCCCTTCTATTTACTCCATTCCTTGGAAAGTATTGTGTTTAATATTGCTAAAGTCAAGGTCCAAGGGAAGAAACTAGTTATCCTACATCAATGCCTTATGTTTATACTTTAGAAGTTCCACCATGCTCTGTGCCCCCCTCCAACCACCAATATTCTCTCCATCACCCACCAACACCCCAATAGTCCCCCCTTGGCATCAAACACTTCAAAGTCTAAACTATTAAATACGTTGGCCACCCCAATGTGATCCATGTTTCCTCTCGTGATTCCCCCACCTGGAAACCCCAAGAGCTTAACATAGAGAGGCTTTGAAAGCCCTTGATACTTTCCCTAGCAAAAAATTCAAGAAAAAATTCTAAAACTTGATGATAGTAATGAGGAAACTTAGTAGCGTCAAATGCACTACTCTAGTAGTCTGGCCAAGGAAAGGTACAAGAAAGCTAGTTAATACTTGGATAAAAGAAAGGAGTCCTTGAAAGACACCAAACAAAAAAAGTATGATGAGAGTGAGTCAGATGATTCCTCCTATAAGGAGATCTTAAGCCCTGTGAGGGACCCTCCACCAACCCTTGTTGTTAATCCCTCTTTCCCCCAATCCCCATAGTATACTTTCAACCCTAAGCCCCCATTTCTCCCTTGCTAAACTTTAAAAATGTCACAATGGATAGTCAGGGTAAAAGTAAACTTGTTAGAAATAGGCAATACTTGGGGAGGGGGAGAGAATCAGTATTCCACAAACATTTTCCCAACTATGGATATCTTTAGAAACATGCACATGTGAATAAAATGAAAAGTAAATACAACACTTATTGGAAACTACAATTGGAACAATTGTTATGTTGTCATTGATGTCAAACCTTATTGGTAAGTCAATTTGCTATCTACATAGAATGCCATATCAAGATGATTGATGAAGAGGAATTCAGAAGAAGGACATAACAAAAGGACCTAGAGGAAAGGTTGAGTTATGAGAAACTACAATGGGCACTTGATCAGTTGGACTTTGACAAGATAAAATGATTGTTTAATCATAATACAAGTGAAGAAGACAACTATATTGAAGCATAGAAGAAATGATCAAAGAATGATCAAATGCATAGACTTGATCGAGAAAAATAGCATAAGATTAAGGAACTTGAAGTTTATGTCAAGCAATGCTAGAGTTGACCGAGTGACAATATAAGTTGAGAAAATATAGTGTCGATTGAGCATCAATATTGATCAAGTATCAATAAATGTGCCAAATAGAACAATTAGTAGCGATCGAGTAACTCAGTGATGACCAAGTGTCAGAATACCTTGTTGGCTGAGGGACAACATTTGACAAATTATGAGGAAATCGTGATTTCCATCTGACACAATTGATTTCTTGGAATATGTAAAGTGTGTTGAAGATAAGGATGGATGATCTAGAGCACTTAATTCAATGGAAACCATGTTTAAGAGTTTCTATGCAAGAATTCAATGAGAAGTTTGAAGAAGTTTCTTGAAGAGAAAAGAGGAAATGACATGATAAAAAGATTCGATGAATCTAACCTAACTTTAAGATCTATAGTGATGTTTAAGAAAAATAAATATTATAATTACCTATTTATGGAGATACAAGGGATAAACTTTAAGAGGTCAATAGAGCTAGTGAAGACCTTAACAAGGTTGGAGAAGTTATTAATTTTGTTGATTGGCGAACTTGAGTAGAAGGTTGAACAATGAAGTGTTGAGGTGAAGAGTGATTTCTTGAAGGGATGCCAAGTGAATTAGTGATGAAGATGTTAATGGAGGCTAGTCAATGAGTCAACTGTTGAACCAAATTGTGATTCGTATTTGCAAAGTGAGTTGTATTTATCAGATCAACCTTCTATTACTTTCTAACTATTGTATTAGTATTGAAATCCTTTAATCAATGTTGATCTAACAGTCATATGTAAATCCTTTAATCAATGTGAGATTCTAATAGAATGTTCTAAAGACCTCTAACAAGGCCACTCTTAATAGGGTGATTAAATCCTTTAACAAGGTCATATTTAATAGTGTGCTTTGTAACCTTAAATATGGATGAATCCTAAAAGAGCTCACATTAGAAGAGTGAAAAATTCATGACATGTTACTAGTGGCTTTTTTAAAATTGGGTTTCCATGTTAAATCACAGTTTCATACTTGTGTGGATGTCATTTAAGATGTTTTACTATTAATGTTTTACATTCTGCAAGTTTGTTATTATTAGGACAATGGATTGCAAGTTTATGTTATTGATTATCTGCTATAGAGATTGAGCTATTAAATGTTTAGATCTGAGGTATTTGAAGTGATTAAAAGTTCAATTGGTATATTTGGACTTGAGGATAATTGATTCACCCCCCTTTCTCAGTTATTCTAAATCATTCTAACAATTGGTATTAGAGCTATTGGTGCTTATACATAAGGATTTGAAGGTACTTAAAGCTAAATATCAAGATGTACAAAAAGGAGGTGCCAAGGTTGGACAAGGAGAACTTCCCTGCATGGCAGAGTTTGATGAAATTGCATCTGGCAGGAATGGAGAAGGAAGAATACATTATGTGGAGATACCAAAACCCTTGACAACAAAAAATCTAAAAGAGAAGCACAAACACAATAAAGAAATGTTGGGGATTGTGTTAGCCCTAAGCTATGTTGAGTTTGATGACATAAAGGAATGCAAAAAAAAAAAAAAAAAAAGGAAATGTGGGACACATTGCAGACCATCTATGGAGGAGAGACAAATGTTTTGAGGGAAAAATTATAAAGCTTAATAGGCAAATTTGATGAAATTACTCCTACTACTATTGAATTTTCTTTCAAATCACAATTGGTTCTTAGTAAGAAAGGAAAAGGAAAGTGTGTGAATAGTGATACTGATATCTTTGATGATGATCTTAATGAACTTGAAGTATTAATGGCAAGAAGACTTCCAAGAGGTAGAGGAAAATACAAAGGTAAACTTCCTATAGTATGTTTTTTATGCAACAAAGTTGGTCATAGTCCTGCAAGATGTCTTGACAAAGAAGATAAGGATGAAAGAAGGAAAAGAAAGTACAAAGGCATAAGAGATGCTAGAGATAACAAAAGAAACTAGGACTACAAATACAAAGGTAAGAAATATTTTTATATTGCTAGAGAAGAAACTGACAATGAGTCTGATAGTAATGATGAAGAAGTTGTTTATGTTTCTATGAAAGAAGATTTTGATGAATATGAGAAAACTACATTAATTTCATATGTGAGTAAAGGTGATGGATGGAAAATTGATAGTGGCTGCTCACATCACATGACTAGTAATAAAAGTAAGTTTGAAATTGTGGAACAATACAAGAGTAGTTGTGTTAAGTTTGGTAATGATGCACCATGTATTGTAAAAAGTAAAGGATCAATACAATTGATTGATAAGATCAAGTGTGACAATGTTTATTGGGTTGAAAGGCTTAACTATAACTTGTTGAGTGTTTCATAGTTCAAAAAATGAGACTACAAAGTTGAATTTCATCACAAGAAGACCAAGTTATTTGATGTCACTAGTTAACTAATTGGGAGTGGTGATCAAACAAGAGGTAACTTGTTCTATCTAGTTATCTGATGAGACATGTTTGTTTGCACAAAATGAAGATATATAGTTATGGCATAAGAGGTTGTGTCATGTTAACTTTGCTAATCTGGTAAGCATTAGTAAGATGAAAAGAGTAAGAGGATTACCAAGATTGAAGAAACTTGATAATGCTATGTGTAAACAATGTCAATTGGGAAAAATGATGGATTTGATGTTCCTTAAAGAAAAATTTGATTCTTTTCAATTTTTTTAGTGGTATTTGGCAAGAGTTAAAAAAGAAACGAGTAAGAGTTTTAAGTGCTTGAGATTTGACAGAGGAGGGAAATTTATCTCTAATGAATTCAACTTACTCTGCAATGATAGAGGCATTAAGAGGTAGATGTTGCTACCTAGAACCTCTCCACAAAATAGAATAGTTGAAAGGAGAAACATATCAATCATTGATTGTACTAGAACACTAATGAAAGAGAAGAATATGTCACAAAAATGATAGAGAGAAGCTATAAGTACAAAAGTCTATACTTTGAACCAAGTACAAGTCAAGAAAGGTAGAATGCTATACCCTTTGAGTTATGGTATGGTTATGCACCTAATGTAATTTTTTAAAAAAGTTTTTGGAAGGAAGTGTTACATACTGAAGGAAAATTGGAATGGAAAATTTGATGCTAAAAGTGATGAAGGTATATTCCTAGGATATTCTACTAACAACAAAGTTTATAAGTGTTTGAATTCTAACACTAATAATGTTGTGGAAAGTGCAAATGTGAAAGTTGATGAATATGCAGAAAAGAATGAAGTTGAGTGCAAGATAGAATCGAAGGACTACAACACATTCATATATGTCAATGAAGGTTTTTCCCATACCTTACTCAAGCTAGAGAATAAAGCTACTGAGCAACAACAAATAGTGAATGTCAAGTTACAACAACAAGTTGTTGAGAAATAGACTATTGGTGCTGAGCATCAACAAAATGATGTCGAGATACATGAAGAAGATGCCAGACATCAGGAAGATAATATCGAGAAACTGGAACTAGAATCACAAGAAGAACCACAAGAAGAGATACAAAATGAACTTGAAATAAAATTTCAAGATGAACCTGAAGAAGAAGAAAGAAGAATAAACCCTACACTGGAAAAGTATGTGAGAAGACACCAGACACCTAAACAAATCATTGGAAACAAAGAATCTAGAGTTATGACTAGGAAAAGATTGAGGAGTGATACATGTTTACTTTGTGAATTTGAGCCTAAATCAGTGAAAGATGCTTTGGATAATGAAGATTGGATATAAGCAATGAATGAACAAATTGAGCAGCTAGAGAAGAACAAAAGCTTGTCACTGGTACTTAGACGAAAGGACAAGAATGTTACTGGAACCAAGTGGGTATTCAAGAACAAGCTAAATGATAAAGGATAAGTCACAAGGAATAAGGATAGATTGGTATGCAATAGGATATACACATAAAGAAGGTATTGACTATGGGGCAAATTTTCCCCATTTGAAAGATTGGAAGGAGTTAGAACATTACTTGCATATTCTGCTTACAAAGGATTTAAAGTGTACCAAATGGATGTCAATCTGCATTTCTAAATGGAATACTAGAAGAAGAGTTTTACATTAAACAACCAAAAGGATTTTTTAATCCCAACATGAAGAACATAGTATGCAAATAGTTAGAGTAAATAAATAAATAATTATTAATTAATTATTATATTACTTAAGCTTACTTAAGTTAATACATGTAGTTAATAGTTGCAATGATTAGTTGTTGACAACACAAGAGTTTGTTCCCTTCTAGCATGTTCTACCTTTTTGTGGAAGTGTGCTTAGTTGTCAACCTTATCTTCTACCACTTTCCAGCTTGTTCTACAAGCTTCCTTGAGGCCATTATATTTGGTCTCTCTCACATTGTAAATTCATCCATTCACATACAAATTCTAATTTCCTATTGTGAACTATTCTCTCGTGTTTCTTGCTTCAAGCTCTTCCTTCCTTGGTTTCCCTTGGACAGGTTATTTTCATGTAGGTGATCTTGGTGACTATGGAGTTGGATTTTATCAACTCCTACATGGTATCAGAGCCCTCCTGCTACTTCTTGTTTGAAGGATTTTTGAAATGTGATTTGGAGACACAAACCCTAATACGTTTGTATTTTTTTCCTTCAATTTAGGGGTAGAAAATTTTTTTGGAGCACTTTGGGGTCAAATGGATGCTTCCATTAGATCCAAAAGGCTATTTATAGTCGAGATTCATATAAAACTTTTCATTTTTTGCTATAGGGCATTTTGAAAATTTTTTAGCCCCCCTTGCAGGCTGCTGTACGATCGTACGAACAAAAAAAAACATGCCATCGCAACAGTGCTCGCACGCCATTGCGGGGCCATCAGTGCTTAGCCAATGCTCAACTCAGAGGGAGGCACCACTAGTAGCACTACCCTAGCTCCTTTGCAGCCCATGCACCGCTAGTGGACCACCTCCACTCCGTCAAAGCCAGCAGTGCCACTGGGTTTTCCTTCTAGGAACCACTGGCACCACCTAGTCCCAACTCTAGCATCTAATGTCACATTGACATCAGTTTTAGACATTGCCACATCATCTTGCCAGTGTTGATGCCACTTCCAAATGACACATCAACATTTTCTGACTGCTGACATCATCCCTACTGGTGACCTACTGCCATCATCTTTCTAGCTACTGACATCATCTTCCCAGTTGATGTCATCTTCCCGGTGACTATTTTTTTTCCAATGATGGCCTGGTGAGGGTCGTACGAGTGTCAAATTTAAGCCAGTATCTATAATTTTCCAGCAAGGGTGTCTTTTGGAGCAGTGGTCAATTTTTTTGGCTCTAACTTGAGCATACAGAGGTCTTTTTCTGATCCAAAAGAAGCATTAGAAAGCTGAATTAGAGATGGAGACAATGGTGCTAGTTTCATTAGATTCTAAGTTCATTTGAGCTCCCATTTTTGGCATTAAAGTAGATGCTTCTATTTCCTCCTTCTCTGCATCCAAAATCTAGGTTCTTTTCTTAGTTTTTGTGCTTTCTATAGTTGTTTTTGTGGTATTTGAGGGATATATTTGTACATTGTGGGGGGGCATTTTCTTTTCTGCAATTTGCTTTAGAATGAGACCCTTCTACTTCTGTCTTCTTCTCTCTCAATGGTGGATCCATCTGTGACCCATATCACGCCACACAACTATCACACTTGGAAGGCACAAATGACTAGACTTCTCATGTCAAGAGGCTTATGGTCATGTCTAGATGAGCACCAACCTATTCTCATGCACCCTTTTGAGGTTCTCCAACATAGGAACAAAATGGATGAGGCGATGAGAATGATTACACTGAACATCTCAGATAGTCTTCTATTTTATTTGGATGGTTTGACCACTCCACGGGTTTATTGGCTCAAATTTTGGTATAGTGAATGAGTTCCAAGCACTTCAACTTGATGCAAAGTTGACTTCTTTGACACTTGACATCTTTCCCACCATTGAGGACTTCTTGATGAAGTTCAAATCTTTGCATGCACTTTTGCAGGGATGTGGGAAAAATAAGACAAATGATGAACGTATCTTTTTGATACTCTCCAAGTTGTGAGGTTAATATCAGATTTTCTCTTCCACCTTCTACTCTACTATGGATGCCTTGCGTGATAGACATAGGATGCCTTAATTTGAGATCTTTTGTGATAGGTTAACTCATGAATAGTCCAAGATCAATCAGATGGACTCATTTTTAGGTTCAAAGTCACAAGAATTGCTTAGCAAGGATACATAGGAGCAGAAGCCGAAGCAAATATTAGATTCCTCTGGTTCATCATCTTCTTAAAAAAAGGAGAAAAAGAAGACTGGGACTCCTATCTATCCCTATTGTAAGAAGGGACCTCATGATGAGTCACATTGTTTTTAGAAGAAATTTGATGGCTATGAGAAACAGATTGTGGATTTGCAAGCTCTCCTTCAGAAGAGCACTATTTCCTCTCCATCCTCTTCTACCTCATAGGGGTCTACTTTTCAATCTTCTACATCTTTAGCATCTACATAGGATCTTGGATAGGGTCATGCATTATAGGCATCCTTAACATCCCCTTCACAGGTCCCTTGGATACTGGATTCAGGTGCTTATCACCATATGACATCTTCTCGAGGTGTTTTCTCTACTCTTGAGACTTCTCCTATTCCTCATATTCTCATGGGGAATAACGCTCCTCTACCAATCTATAGGAAAGATTCAGTTTGCATCTAGGATGGTATATTCAATGATGTATTGTATGTTCCATCTCTGTTTTCCAACCTTCTCTCATTTTCTCAGATTATACGCAACAGATCAGGGAAGATAGTTGAGTTCACTTCTGATTCAGTCTTCATTCAAGATCATGTAACAAGAGTTCTTATTGCTATAGGGGTAGTTGATCCTTCGACTCATCTCTACACCTTCTCACACTTTGGTCCACCATCTCCATTGTTGGAGCATGACTGTTCTCTTTCACAAGAGCATCATGTGGTGCAGTCAGGATACTTGAACCTTTGTATTATTCCCGAGATCCCTATTTTGACTACCACACCACATCTAATTGAGGACTTTTCTCTTCCGTAGGATTCTTCTTCCACTCTGCCTAATCCTCCAGCTTCATTCATCGAGCCTCTAGGTGTACTTGTTGCAGATACTATAGTGGACATTCATGACAGTGTCATCACACCTACCTTTGGGATTCCATTTTAGGATCCTCATCCTTTTTCTTTTGGGCATCAACTAGGCCTTCTAGTTTCCCCTCTCATTCAAGGGTTTATTTGTTATGTGCCTTTGTTCCTTCCACATTGAAGTTTCATTGGTTCGATCATTTCTATAGGAGCTCCATCATTTTGGGGGGGGGGGCTTAGTGTCTGTTCTCATGGGGGGACTAGTTGTACTTATGGTTTTGAGAGAGTCTCTTGAGCCATTTTCGATCATTTTCCTTGGAGGGTCTTTTTGAGACCTTCCTTCCTTCATGTTTTTTTAGCATATTTTACCTCTTTTTGGGGGACGAATTTTCCAATGAGGTTTTCCCCCTTTCCCCATTTTCAAAGGTTGCATTTCTTTGCATTGTACATGGGTACCTAACATGGCCTTGTTGCCGGGACCCATTCTGCATTTCATCTTAGTTTTGTGAGCTTGAGGCATTCCCCTAAGTTGCATTTAAGGGGGTGTGTTAGAGTAAATAATTAATTAATTATTAATTATTTATTCTTTTACTTAGGCTTACTCAGGTTAATACATGTAGTTAATAGTTGTAATGATGAGCTATTGATGACATAGGAGTTTGTTGCCTTCTAACATGTTCCACCTTTTTGTGGAAGTGTGCTTAGTTGTCAACCTTATCTTCTACCACTTTCTAGCTTGTTCTACAAGCTTCCTTGAGGCCATTATATTCAGTCTCTCTCTCATTGTAAATTCATCCATTCACATAGCAATTATAATTTCTTATTGTGAAATATTCTCTCTTGTGTTTCTTGCTTCAAGCTATTCCTTCCTTGTTTTCCCTTAGACAGGTTATTTGCATGCAGGTGATCTTGGCGACTGCGAAGTTGGATTTCATCAAATCCTACATAAACTACACAAAACTCTATATGGATTGAAACACACCCCTAGAGCATGGTATGAAAGGCTACACAATTATTTGGTAAAGATTGGTTTTTCTATAACTAATGATAACAATAATCTATATTTGAAGATTGAAGGTGGTAAAGGGATACTGTTAGCTAAAATATTTGAGGATGATATCATATTTGGAGGACAAGATGCATTATGCAAATCATTTGCATATGAGATGAAAAAGAAATTTGAAATGTCTATGTTTGGTGAGACTAAAGTCTTTTTTGGTTTACATGTATATTAGATGAATCAATGTATGTACATTACTCAATCAAAATATATTAAGGAGATATTGCAAACTTCTAGGATGGAAGACTCAAGAACAATCAACAAACCTATGGATGTAGGATGTAAGTTATCTAAGAATGATGATTCTACTAATGTGAACCAAACATTGTACATATTAATGATTGGAAAGCTACAATATATTGTCTATAGAAGACCTAATATTACATTAGCAGTTGGGATTGTTGCAAGGTTTTTAACAAATCCTAAGGAGAATCACATGATGGCAGTGAAGAGAATACTAAGATATCTAAAAAGAATAGAGGACTATGGTCTATATTACAAGAAGAACAACAAGTTTGAACTAAAAGTGTACATAGATGTGGATTGGGAAGGCAATGTTGATGACAAAAAAAGTACAAGTGGTGGATCTTTTTTTTCTAGGAAGGAGAGTAGTTTCATGGAAAGTGAGAAGCAAATATGAATTTCACAATCAACAATATAAGTTGAATATGTAGCAACAGAAGCAAATTATTAAAATATTGTGTGGATCAAGCAATTGTTGAAAGGGATGAAGGAAGAGATCACTGATCATGTTGTTATCTATTGTGACAACGCAAGTGCTATAAATATGTTAAAGAATCCTGTGATGCACATAAAGACCCAACATATTGATATCAAGTATCATTACCTGAGAGAGTTGGTTCAAAATAAAGAAGTGAGATTGGAATATATGAATATCAAGGAGAAAATAGATGATATTTTCACTAAGGCTTTATCTAAGGATACACATGTGTATCTAAGAGGTAAATTAGGGGTGATTCACCTAGCGAAGGCTACTTAAGCTAAGATGGAGCTCTACATCAAATATGTTGATCATAATATCTTACAAGTTGATGCAAAAAGTCATACATTAGGAGTTGCCTAAAGTAGTGAGGAAGAAGAAAAAAATGTTGTATAAATCATAAGCCAAGATGACAGATGGCAAATAAGATTCAAAAGTACTAACATAAAGATACCTACCTGGTAAAGATGTATGATAAAAATGAAGTGTCTTTGGAATTGTTTTCAAAGAGGGAGATACTATATAGTTAACATATGAATTCATGAATAAGTTAAGATGTTGCAAAGAGGAGGAATGTATGCAAGGTATTGCTAGCAATACAAAGGAAGCTGATTGATTTCATGATCTAATATGATAGAGGGAGTCTATGAGCTGCATATCATAGCTACATGGATGAGAATAATAATGAAATGAAAAAGGGAGATTATTGAAAATTGAGATAAGAATCAAGATGAAACTAAGGATATTAATGAATGTCAGATATTGAACACAAAGGGAGAAGCTCGAAGCAATTAAATGTTTTGGATTGCATAATAACTAGAGGTATTTCCATCAATGTCAAAGAGGGATATTGTTGGAAACTATAATTGGTATAATTGTTATGTTGTCATTGATGTCAAACCTTATCGAAAAGATAATTTTCTATCTGAATAGAGTGCTATATCAAGATGATTGATGAAGAGGATTTGAGAAGAATGACATAACAAAAGGACCTCGAGGAAAGGTTGAGTTATGAGAAACTACAATGGGCACTTGATCAGTTGGACTTTGACAAGATAAAGTCATTGTTTATTCATAATATAAGTAAAGAAGATAGTTGTACTAAAGCCTAGAAGAAGTGATCAAAGAATGACCAAATGCATAGGCTTGACCGAGTAAAAGAACAGAAGATCAAGGAATGTGAAGTTTATGCTGAGCGACGCTAGAGTTGACCGAGTGATAGTATAAGATGACCAAAATAATGTCGACCAAGCATCAGTATTGAATAAGTATTAGTAAATGTGCTAAACAAAACAACTAGTAGCGATCAAGTAATTCAATAATGATTGAGTGTTAGAACATAGTGTTGACCAAGGGAGAACATTTGATAGATTATTAGAAAATCATGATTTGTAGCCGATATAGTTGATTTCTTGGAATATGTAAAGTGTGTTTAAGATAAGGATGGATGACCTAGATAATTTAATTCAAGGGAAACTGTGTTTGAGCATTTATATGCAAGAATTCAAGGAGAAATTTGAAGAAGTTTCTAGAAGAGAAAAGAGGAGACAAAATGATCGAAGGATTCGATGAATCTAACCTAACCCTAAGATTTACAATGATGTTTAAGAAAAAAGATCAGAATTACCTATTTAAGGAGGTAAATAGGCTAAACTTTAAGAGGTTAGCAAAACTAGTGAAGAACTTAACAAGGTTGGAGTAGTTGTTGGTTTTGTTGATTGGCGAACTTGAGTTGAAGGTTGAACATTGAAGTGTTGAGGTGAAGAGTGATTTCTTGAAGGGATGCTAAGCAAATCAGTGATGGAGATGTTAATGGAGGCTTTTCAATGAGTCAAATATTAAAAAAAATTGTGATCTATATTTTTTAAAGTGAGTTGTATTTTTTAGATAAACCTACTATTACTTTCTATCCATTGTATCAGTATTGAAATCATTTAATCAAAGTTGACCTAATAGTCATATCTAAATCATTTAATCAAGGCAACACTCTAATAGAATATTCTAAATCCCTCTAACAAGGCTACTCTCAAAAGGATGATTGAATTCCTTAACAAGGTCACATTTAATAGTGTATTTTATAACCTTTAATAGGGTTGACTCCTAATAGAGCTCACATCAGAAGAGTGAACAATTTGTGACATGTTACTGTTGGAACTCTTTAGAATAACTAAGAGGGTTGGGGGGGTGGGGGGGGGGGTGGGAATGAATCAGTTATCCAAGGTCTAGATGTACAAATAAAACTTTTAATATCTTAGTGAACCCATATCCATAAAACATATTCATCATGCATGCATCCATTAGATCATCCAATCACTTAAACTTGTAGGTTACTATCAAATCAACTTTGCAAAAACGTAAGCATGAAACGTAAAATATTCAATAACACATTTGACACAATGATTTAACATGGAAACCTGATTTGGGAAAGACCACCGGTAACATGCTACTCATTCTCACTCTTTTGAAGTAATACCCTGTGAAAGGCCAACCTTATTAAAGGTTACAATACACACTATGAAATGTGAGCTGGTTAGAGGATTTCAATCACCTTGTTAAGAGTGAGCCTTGTTAGAGGACATTAGATCATTCACTTGGAATGTCACCTAATTAAAGGATTTACAAATTACTATTAGGTCAACCTTAATCGAAAGGATTTACCCTAGATTGGTACAATGATTAGAAAGTAATAGTAAGGCTTGATCTGATAATAACTTATAACTCACTTGCAAATTACATATCTCCATTTCAATCCTCTATTCTGCTTGGCTTTCACACACTTCAGCTTTGATAATTTGTTCATCCTTCAAGCATTCATACCCTTAAGTCTTCTTGCTTTGCTTGCCAATAATATTATCTTCTATTCGTTCTCCGAATAAAGCAATACCTTAGACCTCTTGTCTAACTTAGGTTCTCCAACATTGATCAACCTTGCTTTTGACCACCCATCTCTATAAATAGAAAATTAGGATATTTTTTTGTTCATCCTCTATCGTCCATTCTAGTGCCAGGCAGGATTAGGTAGGGTTCAATGAATCTACCCATCTTTTCATTTTAGTCCCTTCTAGATACTTCTCTGTCAATCCTCTTTGAACTTGCCTCAAAATGATTTGCCATAAATTCTATGCCACCAACTCATCATAGTTATCTCCCACACACTTGACAAAATTCAAGAAAACAAAATAGTTGGCTTAGATTTGTCAACTCCATGATTTAACATGAATACCGACACTCAACATCAATATGCTATCACTCGACTTCCATACTATTCTTCCGCTCATCTTCAACTATATAACTCGATAAAAACTAAATTTTACTGGTGCTCGACATCAACTAAACTTTACTTGACTTAAATTGTATCACTTAATATACACTAAAATTTGACTTTGCTTAGGTCCAACTAATTTTCTAGTTGGCTTGCACTAACTTTCTTGACACCTACTACCCACTTGGTCAAGCTTAGTAGACTCAATTCTTCTTACTTGTTCTTCTTGACTTTGTCAGTGTGTCTAACCTTTGCAACCTTAAGTAGATAATCAATGTAGTATATCATCACTATCTTAACTGATCTTTGTACTCCTTTTATATACCATAACTCAACCTTTTCTCTAGGTTCTTTTGTTATCCATTTGATCAAATCCTCTTCATCAATCAAACAAATGATAGAACTCAAATCAACTAAACAATTGTCTTACCAACAAGAAGCAAGTTTGATATTAGTGACAAAACAATGATTGAAATACATTCTCATACTTGTATCAATCTATTTTCAACAATATCCCTATTTGGCATTGATGAAAAACCAATACAATTAGTAGAACCAACAATAATACCAGAAATAAAATAATTTCTTGTATTGAAATCCCTCCCTCTATTAGTAGCTTTCATCTTTTATATAGGTTACAAAATTCTGTTATGATCAACAATCGATCAAATCATCCTTATAACTCCCTCTTGATCACTTCATTTTTAGGTATCTGTCTTTGTCCTTATATCTCCCTCAACACTATCTCCCTCTTACTAGGTAGATGTATGTCTTTTAACCAATAGGTACACTATCTCCCTTTGAGTAGATATTCCATGTTTCTTCTTTTCTTCTTTTCTTCTTTTCTCCCTTTCTTCTTTTCTATATTTCTCCATTTATGTATAATATCTCTCTCTTTGACAAAAATTCTGAAGACTTGTCATCTCATCATGTAGATATGAACATTTTTAAGTTTCTCCCTTTGTCACCTAGCTTGTGACTGATCTACAACTCTATCTCTTTGATTACTTTAGGCATCTCCTAAAGTAAGATCCACTACATTAATGTGTAACATATGTCAATCATTTTAGTTCATGCAGGGCACTTCTGATATTTCTTAAATATCCTTTGATAGGGGTATCACCCTTATTTTACCTCTTAGATACTCATGAGTGTCCTTAGGTAATGCTTTTGTGAAGATATCAACTATTTTGTCTTTTGTATTTACATATTCCATCTTCAACTCTTTATCTTGAAGTAAATTTCTCAAGTAATGATACTTGATTGCAATGTGCTTAGTCTTTGTATGCATCATAGGGTTCTTTGATATATTTATAACATGTATATTATCACAATAAAGTATCATAGGTCTAGTGATTTCCTCCCTCATACCTTTGAGTAGCTGTTTGATCCATACAATGTTTGTACAATTTACTACAACAACAACATATTCAACTTTAGTAGTAGATTGAGATATGTAGTTTTGTTTCTTGCTAGTCTAGGTAACCAACCTTTTTCCTAAGAAAAATGTTCCTCCACTAGTGCTCTTTCTTTCATCAATATTTCTAGCCCAATTAGCATCAGTGTAGGCCCTCACCTCAAATTTTTCATTTTTCTTGTAGTATAGACCATAGTCTTCTGTACCTTTTAGATATCTCATTATTCTCTTAACAATCATCAAATGACTCTCCTTGGGATTAGCAGAGAATCTTGCAACTATCCCAACATATAATGCAATATCAAGTCTACGATGTACTATATATTGTAATTTGCCAATCATAAACCTGTACAATGTTTGATTCACCTTAGCTAAATCACCATTCTTTAATAATTTATGTCCTATCACCATAGGTGTGCTTACTGACTTGGAATCTTCCAATCCAAAAAAATTTAGTATCTCCTTTACATATTTTGACTGAGTGATGTATATACCATATTTCATTTGATGTACTTGCAAACCCACAAAGAACTTGATCTCTCCAAACATAGATATCTCAAATTCTTTCTTCATTTCATTTGCAAAAGCTTAAAATACCTTTGCATTTCTATGTGTCTTCAAATACAAATTGCTATTATCATCAATCCTCTCAAATCCAATTTTCACAAGATAATTGTGAAGCCTTTCATACCATGCTCTTGGTGCTTGCTAAAAACCATATAAAGCTTTGTGTAGTCTATATACCATATTTTTTTTGTTAGCATCAACAAATCCTTCTATTTTTTCTATATAGACTTCTTCTTCCAATATACCATTAAAAAATGTAGGTTCAACATCCATTTGGTAAAATTTGAAACCTTTGTATGTAGAGTAAGCAAGCAGAGTTCTTACTCCTTCCAATCTAGCAATAGGAGCGAATGTTTCTCGATAGTCTATACTTTCTTCTTGTGCATACATCTTGCAAACTAATCTTTCCTTAATCCTTGTGACTTCACCATTTTCATCTAACTTGTTTCTGTATAGCCACTTGGTGCCAATCACATTTTTATCTTTTGGTCTAGGAACTAAAGTCCATGACGTATTCTTTTCAATCTGTTCAATCTCTTCTTTCATGACATTACTCCAGTTCACATCTTCTAAATAATATTTCACTTAGGTTCATGCACGCTAAGAAAAAATGTATCATTTCTCAACTTGTTCCTTGTCATTGGACTTGCATTTTTATCTCCAATAATTTGTGCAGCAAGGTAATGTCTCTTGACATACTTTGACAATCTTGGTTATGCTCTGTTTTCCTCATTTGGTCTCTCAAGTTATGAATCACTATGTACTTTTCTACTAGGTAATTCAACATCTCTTTCATGTACACTAACCTCAGAATCAGAATATGCCTCAACTTCATTCTGTAACTCAACACCTAATTGTAGCTTGGTTCCTGAATGCAACTTGACATTCATAGTATGTGACTCGGTAGTCACTAAAACTTACTATTGATTTGCAACTTGATTTACAACATCATTAGCAGGCATACCTTCATAAAAGTATATAAATGATTTTTATTCCCTTAGTTCTTTCATAGGTTTAGCCTCGTGTACTTCTATACATTTATCAAATTTCACATTTGCACTGTCCACAACTTTGTTAGTGTTAGAAGTTAAACACTTATAGGCTTTACTTCTTATGGAATAGCCAAGGAATATAATTTCTTTACTTTTTGCATCTAATTTACCATTCTTGAAATCTTTGAAAATATAACAATTGCTTCCAAGTACCTTAAAATAGTTTACATTGGGTGAGTATCTGTACCATAGTTTAAAAGTTGTGGAATGAGTACCTTTCTTGACTTGCAAATAGTTCAAGATATAGACAATTGTACTTATAGCCTCTCTCTAGTATTTCAAAGAAATATTATTCTCCATCATGAGTGTCCTAGCATAGTCCATTATAGATCTGTTCCTCCTTTCAACAATTCCATTTTATGGAGGGGTTCTAGGAGCATATGTCTATATTTTGATTCACTAATCATTAAAAAAATCTCAAACTCATTTGATATAAATTCTCCTGCTCTATTAGATATCAACAATTCATACTTTTACCTATTTCCTTCTCAACTCTTGCTAAGTACCACTTAAACATTTGGAAAGTGTATGATTTCTATTTCAAAAACATAACTGTCATCATCCTAGAATTATCATCAACAAATAGCATAATGTACTTATCACCTTTGTATCTTTGCACATCAATTGGTCCACACAAGTTAGTATGAACAATCGCCAAAATTCTTTTAGAGGTATAAGTCTTACTCTTAAAATTAGACTTTCTCATTTTGCCTAACTAACATTATTTGCAAATTATAGTGCTAGGTTTCTTCAACTTAGGCAAACCTTTGACTCTTCTCATGTTATTGATACTAACCAAGTTATCAAAATTAGCATGACATAACCTCTTGTTCCATAACCACACATCATCAAATTATACAACTAGACAAGTAGCATTATCCATTTCAAGATAGAATAGATTAACTCTAGTATGAACACCTTTTTCCATTAGTTTTCCATCAGTATCGTATATCTTAGCAACATTATTTTCAAACTTAACTTTACAACCTAAACTATTTAGTTGTGACACACTCAACAAATTATAGTTAATTCCTTCAACATAATAAACATTACCACATAAAATCTTTTCTGTGAGTTTGATAGAACCTTTTCCTTTTGGCAGATAGGGTGCATCATTACCAAACCTTACACTATTTCCATCATAATAATTCAAGGTAATAAACTTACTTTAATCTTTAGTCATGTGATGTGAACACCCACTATCAATGATCCATATGTCATTCTTGTTCACAAAAGACACTAGTGCAAGTGCCTCATCCTCATCAGAATCATCCTTCGTTGCAACATAGGCCACTTCATCATCATGATCGTTAGATCCATCTTTGGCTTCCTCTTCTACAATGTAATAAGACTTCTTTCCTTTATCCTTTTAGTCTTTGCTATCTTCATCTCTTCTACTCATATTTTTTCTCCACCTCTATAGTTCTTCTTCTCTAGACATCTAGCAACAATATGACCAACCTCATTGCAATTAAAACACATGATAGGTAACTTACCTTTTATTTTTCCTTTACCTCTATGAAATCTCTTTGCTAGTAGTGCTTGGAGTTGTTTTACATCCTCCTCATCTGTATCACTATCACTAGAAACATATTTTACCTTTTTTCTTCTTTTCATTAGTTCCTTCAATGACAACTTAGCTTTGAAAGCAAATTCAACATTGTTAGATTTGAAGTTGTCAAAATTAGATAGCTCAAAAATAGTAAGCCTACCTACTAGACCTTCAAGAGTCAGATTAGAACCTGGTATACATCTTAGTTCTTGAAACTCTAATAGCATAGATGGGCAACAATATTCTCAAAAATTTCCTTAATATAGTATCATCACTTATCTTACTAGTAGATCATCTTATAGCATTAACAACATCTTTTATCCTAGAGCAATATTTAGTAACATTCTCACCTTCCTGCATTCTTGTATCATCAAACTTACCTCTAAGACTTTTAGATTTGGCTCTCAAAACATTTGCATCACCTCCATAGATGGTATGAAGAGCTTCCCACATCTTCTTTGCATTGTCAGAACCCTTGATGTCATCAAACTTGACATAACTTAGGGCAGAGGCAATCTCCAACATAGCCTGATTTTCTTCTTTCTTCTTTTTTAGATCTTCAACAGTTAGGGCTCCAAAAGGATCAACATACTTGGTGGTGATGGTAGATTTTGTATGATCTCCAAGACCTCCTAGGTGTAGCTTTATTAGAATTTTCCATGTAGGAAAGTTGTCTCTATTAAGCTTTGGTACCTCTCTTTTTAACATCTTGATATTTTGCTTCTAGTACCTTCAAACTAGTCCTCTTAAGCAGATGACTCTAATACTAAGTGTTGGAATTTTTTAGAATAATCAGAGGGGGGTGAATCAATTATCCAAGGTCTAGATGTACAAATAAAAATTTTCACAACTTAGTGAACCTGTATCCATAAAACATATTCATAATGTATGCATCCATTAGAACATACAATCACTTAAGCTTGTAGGTTATCGTCAAATCAACTTTGCTGAAATGTAAGCATGAAAAAAAAAAAAATCAGTAACTCATTTGACACAATGATTTAACGTGGAAACCCAATTTGGGAAAAACCACCAGTAACATGCTACTCATTGTCATTCTTCTAAAGTGATGCCTTTTGAAAGGCCAACCTTGTTAAAGGTTACAATACACACTGTTAAATGTGACCTAGTTAAAGGATTTTAGTCACCTTGTTAGGAGTGAGCCTTGTTAGAGGACTTTAGATCATTCACTTAGAATATCACCCAGTTAAAAGATCTACAAATGACTATTAGGTCAACCTTAATCCATAGGATTTTCCCTAGACTAGTATAATGATTAGAAAGTAATAGTAAGGCTTGATCTAATAATAACTTACAAATCACTTGCATAATACAAATCTCTATTTCAGTCCTCTATTCTACATAGCTTTCACACACTTCAGCTCTAATAGATTGTTCACCCTTCGAGCATTCATACCCTTAAGCCTTCTTGCTTTGCTTGCCAATAATAGTCTCTTCTATTTAGTCTCTGAATGAAGCAACACCTTAGACCTCTTGTCTAACTTAGGTTCTCTATCATTGATCAACCTAGCTTTTGACCAACCATCTCTATAAATAGAAAATTAAGATATTTTGTCATTCATTCTCTATCATCCATTTTAGGGTTAGGTAGGATTAGGTAGGATTCAATGAATCTAACCATCTTTTCATTTTAGTCTCTTCTAGATACTTCCCCTTCAATCCTCTTTGAATTCATCTCAAAATAGTTTACCATGAATTTTGTGCCACCAAATCATCATAGTTATCTTCCACACACTTCAAAAAATTCAAGAAAACAAAATAGCTAGCTCAGATTTGTTAAATCCATGATTTAACATGAATACTGGCACTCAACATCAATATGTTGTCACTCAGCTTCTATATTGTTCTTCCACTCGTCTTCAACTAGATAACTTAGAAAACACTAGAGTTTACTTGTTCTTGGCATCAACTAAACTTTACTCAAATTACACTATATCACCCAACATATACTGAAATTTGACATTGCTCGGCTCCAATTGATTTTCTGCTCAGCTTGCACTAACTTTTTTGGCACCTACTATCCACTTGGTCAAGCTTGGCAGACTTAATTCTTCTTACTCATTCTTGTAGACTTTGTCAGTGTATCCAACTTTTTCAACCTTAAGTAGATAATCAATGCACTATATCATCACTATCTTAACTAATCTTTGTACTCTTTTTATATACCATAACTCAACCTTTTCTCTTAGTTATTTTGTTATCTCATTTGATCAAATCCTCTTCATCAATCAAAAAAATGATAGTCCTCAAATCAACTAGCAATTGTCTTACCAGCAAGTAGCAAGTTTGACATGAGTGATAAAAAAAATGATTGAAACACATTCTCATACTTGTATCAATCTATTTTCAATAGTTATTGGCGGTTTTCCCCAAATTGGGTTTCCACTTTAAATCATAGTGTCATACTTGTGTGGATGTCATTTGAGATGTTTTACTATTAATGTTTTACATTCTGCAAGTCTATTACTATTAGGACAATGGACTACAAGTTTATGTTACTGATTAGCTGCTATAGAGAATAGGTTATTGAATGTTTAGATCTGAGGTATTTGAAGTGATTAAAAGTTTGATTGGTACATGTGGACCTGGGGATAACTGATTCACCCCTCATCTAAGTTATTCTAAATCATTCTAACAATTGGTATCAGAGCTATTGGTGCTTATACATAAAAGTTTGAAGGTATTTGAAGCTAAAGATTAAGATTACAAAAAGGAGGTACCAAGGTTGAACGAGAAGAAACAAAGTTTGATGAAGTTGGATCTAATAGGAATTGGAGAGGGAGTAATACACTATGTGGAGAATGCATCTGTGGAGATACCAAAACTCTTGACAACACAGTAACTAAAAGAGAAGCAAGAACACAATCAAGAAATGTTGAATATTGCATTAGCCCTAATCTATACCAAGTTTAATGACATAACGGAATGAGAAACAACCAAGGAAATGTGGGACACACTGTAGACCATCTATGGAGGAGACATAAATGTTTTGAGAGAAAAATTAGCAATTAGAATGGTAGAAGGGGAACATATTGTACAATATTGTTGAAGAATAAAAGAGGTGGTAAATGCTATAAGACGATCAAATAGAATAATTGATGATGAGACTATGATCAAGGTATTGAGAACTGTACTTCTTATCTATACTATTAGAGTTTCTACAATACAAGAACTAAGATATATCCCTTGTAACAAATTAACCTTGGAAGGTGTTAATCAAAAGGCTTATTGGTTTTAAAATGTTAAATTTTGATAATTTCACTCTCACTTCTGTTGAATCTTATTTTAAATCACAATTTTTCATTAGTAGGAAAGGAAAAGGAAAGTGTGTGAATAGTGACAATGATGCTTCTGATGATTACCTTGATGAGCTCGAAGCAATGATGACAAGAATACTTTCATGAGGAAAAGGAAAATACAAAGGTAATCTCCCTATAATATGTTTTTAATGTAACAAAGTTGGTCATATTGCTACAAGATGTCTTGACAAAGATAACATAAGAAACAAGGACTAGAAAGACAAAGGTTAGAAATCTTGTTATATTGATGAAGAAGAAATTGATAATGAGTTTGATATTAATGATGAAGAAGTTGTCGATGTTGCTATGAAAGAGGATTTTGATAAAGATGAGAAAACTACATTAATTTCATATGTGAGTAAAGGTGATAGATGGATAATTGATAGTGGTTTCTCACATCACATGACTGGTGATAAAAGTGTCAAAAATATGTAATATTGAGGGGGGGGGGGGGGGGGTGGTGAATCAATATTCTATAAACTTTTGCCCACAACTGAATATTGTTAATTACTTTATAACATGCATATGCAAGTAAACTAACAATGTTGAACAATAAAAATAACCACACACAAAGAGAAATCATAACACCATATTTTTTTAACTAGGGAAACCCTAGCCAAGGGAAAACACCAGTGAAGATGGTACCCACAAAATGATCCACTAAAACAAAGTATCTTGTCAAGGATGTTTAATCCTTTTAAGAGTCTATTAAGTACATATGGTGTCTCAATCCTTGTTAGAGAAATATACATCTTTATCTCACCATCTTTTTCCTTGGTGAACCTAAATGTTAGTGCACACTTAGCATACATTGTCTTTCCTTCATGTTCATATTTTCTGAGTTCTTTGATGCATACATCAAGGTTTTTGAAATAATTTCTTTTGTTCTGACAAATGGTGTAAGATATTTGTGCATCATGGTTAGTTTATGCTTGTGTCTCCACAATGTTTTATAGCTTGGTAAATTATGTATCAAAATCTTGTATCACGACTTTTGCTCTATCTTGGAGATCAGATTTTGTCATCTTTGTAGGCAAGGTTTTCTCAAGTCTTTGTGTTGCTTCCATCAAGGTGATATGTAAACTCTTCACCTTCCTATTTTTCTCAAGGGATAAGATTGGTTCAATGTAATCATCATCATCTATACCTATCAATGATGATAATGTTGTTGAACCCTTGGTATTTGGTCTTTGATTGTTGTCATTGATGTCAATAATGAGCATATGGTATGGCTAACATCATGTAATTATCTTATTTGATGTCCTTCAATATTGTTCAAAACATATTCAAGTCAAATACTTAAGTGTTATACAATTAACACTTAATGTTCACATTGTTTTTGAAAACGGATTTAAAAATAATAGTTTTGGTCTATTAGAAAATTGACAAGCTTTTTTATTAGATAGACCAAAACTATCATACCTTTTTGGAAAGCTCTTAGAGTTAGCTAAAATGGGTCTTCATTAGTTTTTGCATAACACATGTATGGAAGGAGAAAAAGTCTATTTATTAGAAATGGGTACCAAAATTTTATGACACTTTTGGCAGTTTCAGACGGTTTTGGTCTAATGGAAGTTTGGGGTATGTAACTACCTCCAAAATTTTTACTTTCTTGGTTTATTAGTAGAGGAAATGTTCCTCTAAAACAACCAATAGGTGGTTTTGATAGAAGTTGCAGAATTGGTGTGGAATTTCTTGTAGACTGAACAATTTGCAGGTAGATTTTTAACAACAAAGAAGAGGGTAATGCTTTATGTTTCTATTCTCATATTTGTGATTTGATTTTTATTGAAGAAGTTCATCAAAGGTAGAAGAAGGGTTATATATTGCTGCTTCATTCATTCATATTAGTATTTGATTAGATTTTTTAATAGAAAAAGAAAATATATTTGGATATTGGATGTTTTGAGGAGAATAGAAGTATATCCAGCATTGTGTTTTCAACAAGAAGTTGAAACTAGTGATTCATGATTTGTGTTGAAATAGAGATGGTCCTCTAATTTTATATCTCATTTGTTCATTTTGGAAGTTGATGCTTCTTGTATTCATGAAGTTGGTGCTTCAGTTGTAAGGGATTGGTGTTCTTTGAAATTGGTGTTTCTAAAATAGGGTATTGGTGCTTCCCAAAGTTGTAGCTTTAAAAGATTTTCCCAAGAGGCCAATAAAGTTTTAGATTCAAAGTGGTTTTTTAACCTAAGGGGTTTTCCACATTAAAATATTTTGTTACTTTGTTATTCATTAACTATCTTGCTCATGTGTTAAATTTTTATAAGTTGTAATTGTTTTAAGTTTTCCAAAGTATTTTAAACCACTGATTTACCCCCCCTCTCAGTGGTGTTTGTATTCAAACAAGTGGTATAAGAGAAAGGTTTCCTATATCAAGTTTAACAACTTTGGGTAGATTTTGGTTGAGTGGAATGCTTATCTTTTATGGCTCAAGATAGTTCTTCAAAATTTCCTATTTTTGATGGATCAGATTATGCTTTTTGGGAAGTAATGAAGCAAACATATTTGTTATCTATTAATGTTGGTTTTTGGTCTTCATTTGCTAATGGTTATAAAGTTCCTAATAATTTACCTAGAGTTCTTGATGAAAAGAGGAAGTATGAAACTGATATGAAAGCTAAATTTGTTATACTTAACAATTTATCTAAGGATGTTTTTGTTAAGGTAATGCATTGCAGTTCTTCTAAAGAAGTATGGGACAAATTGAAAAACACATATCATGGTAATGATAGAGTTAAAGAAGCCAAGATACAAAATTTGAAATCAAGATTTGAAGACCTTAAGATGGGTAATGATGAAAAGGTAGAAGACTATCTCCTTAAGATAGATGAAACTGTAAATGGCATAAGAGGACTTGGTGAAAAAATTGATGATATTGATGTTGTAAAGAAAGTTTTGAGATCTCTTCCTGATAAATTTGATTCTAAGATATGTCCTATAGAAGAAACTAGAGATATTAACAAGTATACAATGGAAGATATTCATGGAGCACTTGTAGCTTATGAAATGAGAAAGTTTGGCAAACAAGAATTCACAAGCAAAGAAGTAGCATTCAAGGTGGTAAAGAAAGTGAAGCAAGTCTCTTCTTGATGTTCTTGAAGCACATTTATCAAGGAAATTAAATAAAAGAGAAAGTAAATACAAAGGTAAACCTCCTTTGAAATGCTTTAATTGTGGTAAATAGGACACTTTGCATCTAAATGTCCTTATAATAGTAATGATGAAGTAGATGATGAGAAAGAAAAATCAAGTAAAAAGAAATCCTATAACAAAAAGAAGTTCTTCAAGAAGAAGAAGAGTTTGATTGCTGATGTATCAGATAGTGAATCTAGTAGTTTTGAATTTGATGAAAATGAAGTTTCATTCATGGCTATAGAAACTACTTGTCAAGAATTAGATAGTGATGATGATGTTGAACTTGTTGAGGTTGATTTAGAATGTGAATTTCTTTATGCACTTAAAAAGATCAAGGAATTAAAAAGGAATTTAAGTGTTCAAGAAAATGAATTCTTAAAAGAAAAAGAGAAATTTGAAAAAGAAACTAAGGACTCAAATCAACAAGTTATAGAATTGAAATTACAAGTTGAGGAACAAAAGAGAATTGTCTTTGTTAGTAAGGAAGAGCTAAGTTCTAAAGATCAGGAATGTACAAGGTCAATGAATGAGGTAGTATCATATAAAAGAAATTTAAAAAAATATGAGAATACTACTTTGGATGATATGTTAAGGAAACAAAGAAGAACTGATGATTTAACAAGAATTGGTTTTGAACTTGGACAATGTTCTAGAGACAAGAACGATAAATCTTTATTTGAGATATTTAAATCTGAAATTAAGGATACAAATTAGAATGCTACCACTTCAAATGCACGTAAAAATGTATATTTTAATCATATTTCTAATGATAAAAATTAGGTTATATCAAGCACTTCATTCATGGGTAAGAGATACTCAAATAGGTTCACTTCTTTCTTTGATGGGTATTGCTTCACGTGTCATCAATATGGACATAGAATAAGTAATTGTAGGTACATGGAAAGGAGGTATTCAAAGTTTCATTTTGGTTATTCCTTTCCTAAAATGAAATTCTAAGATGTTACAAATGCAATCTCTTTGGTCATATTATGAGTAATTGCAAAACTAAGTCAATTCAGAATGATAGATCTTATGCTAGTCTACAAGTTGATAAAGAATTCAATACTAAAGTGACTAAGATATGGAGGCATAAGATTAATAAGTCTATGTTTGTTCAAATTGATTTAAATTGTAAAGAAAAGGACTTTTGGATAATTGATAGTGGTTGTTCTAGACACATGATAGGAGATAGAATGAAGTTTGAAAAATTGATTAACTACAAAGGTGGCAATGTTAGTTTTGGTGATGATTCTTCAAGGCAAATTAAAGGTTTGGGTTCTTTGATGCTTAGTGACAAAATGTCCATTCATGATGTGTATTATGTTGATGGATTAAAGTACAATCTTCTAAGTGTTAGTCAAATTTGTGATCATGGATATGAAGTTATTTTTGATGACCATGGTTGCCAAATCAAATTAAAATCTAGACAGTTGGTTGCATCAAGTAAAATATCTAAAGGAAATGTATACAATTTAAAAGATATCACAAATACTAACAATCATGAAGATGTTTGTCTTATGAGACAGGTGAATGAAAGTTGGTTATGGCACAAAAGGCTTGGGCACTTGAATTTTGACAACTTGGTAAAAGTTAGTAAGTATTAGAAAGTAAGAGGTATGCCATGTATAAGTAAGCTAGAGAATGTTATTTGTGAAGGGTGTCAACATGGTAAACAAACAAAGGCATCATTTCCTTCAAAAGAATATTTTTCTTCTAAACCATTGTAATTAGTACATACTAATTTATGTGGTCCTACAAGGACAATGTCATTAAATGGTGAAAATTATTTCATGCTTTTTATAGATGATTATACAAGAATGACATGGGTAACATTCTTAAAGCATAAATCAGAGGCATTTAACAAGTTTAAGATTTTCAAGAAAATGGTTGAAAATGAGTTAGACATGAAGATTAAATGCTTATGATTAGATAAAGGTGGTGAGTTAACTTCAGATGAATTTGTTGATTATTGTGAAAAACATGGCATCAAAAGACAATATGCAACATCTAGGACACTTCAAAAAAATGGAGTTGTTGAGAGAAAGAGCCAAACAATGAAAGAAATGGCAAGGACTATGTTAGATGAATCTAAAGTACCAAAAAGGTATTGGAAAGAAGTAGTTCAAACATTAGTATATATTTTAAACAAGGCACAATTAAGGGTAAAAAGTAAGTACACTCCTTATGAGTTATGGTATGGACATCCTACATTTGTTAAGCATTTTAGAATTTTTGGAAGTAGATGTTTCATTAAGAATTTTGATGATAAAATAGGAAGCTTTGATTCAAGATGTGATGAAGGAATCTTTTTAGGATATTCTTCTCAAAGTAAAGCTTACAAATGTTTTAATAAAAGGTTGAATAAAATTATTGAAAGAGTACATGTGAAAGTGGATGAAGTTGTGTAGGATAAAAAGGAAATAAGAATGGATAATACTTTCCTACAAGATAGTGATAAAGATTTGAAAGAAGTAGGTAAAGAAGCAGATAATAAAGTTGATGAAGGTGAAAAAGATATAAAGATCAAATAGAAACACCAGAACCCACAAGTACAAAGGCTACAAGAACAAGATTGAAGAAGTATCATCCTCAAGATCAGATTATAGGGGATAAATATGTAGGTATTCAAATGAGAACAAGAACTACATCTAGTGAATGTGCTAATCTATGCTTGTTATCTCAAATTGAACCTAAATCATATAAAGAAGCTAGTATGGATGAGTTTTGAGTTAATGCTATGAAAGAGGAACTAAGTCAAATTGAAAAGAATAAAACTTGGGAATTAGTGCCTAGACCTAAAGATAAAAATATAATAGGTGCTAAATGGGTCTTTAGAAATAAACTTGATGAAAATGGAAAGATATCAATGAACAAGGCTAGATTGGTTTGTAAGGGTTATGCACAAATAGAAGGGGTGGACTTTGATGAAACTTTTGCACCAGTGGCTAGAATTGAAGCAATTAGAATCTTTCTTGCATATTCAGCTTTCAAGGGCTTTAAAATGTACCAAATGGATGTTAAAATGAAATTTCTTAATGGTTATCTTGATGAAGAGGTTTATATGGATCAACTTGAAGGATTTGAAAACAAAGACTATCCTAATCATGTCTACAAGTTAAAAAAGGCTCTTTATGGTTTGAAATAAGCTCTGAGGGCTTGGTATTCTAGTTGGATTAGTATCTTATCAAAAATGGCTTTAGAAGAGGTGGTGTTGATAGAAATTTGTACATATATGGTACTTGTGATGATGTTCTCATTGTTCTTGTTTATGTTGATGATATAGTATTTGGATCCAATGATGATGCTTTAAGTCAAGGTTTTTCAAAGCTTATGCAATCTGAATTTGAAATGTCCATGCTTGGGGAACTATCCTATTTTCTTGGGTTGCAAATTTCTCAATTGGAAAATGGTATATTCTTATCCCAAAATAAGTATTCAAAAGAAATGTTAGAGAAATTAACATATGGAAGATTGTAAACTTATGGGAACACTAATGATAATAGGATGTAAACTTACTAAAAATGATGATTCTCCTGATGTTGATCAAACTACTTATAGATCCATGATTGGTAGTTTACTATATCTCATAGCTTCAAGGCCTGATATCATGCATGATGTATGTTTGGTTGCAAGATTTCAATCTTCACCTAAAGAATCTCATGTTATGGCAGTTAAAAGAATTTTTAGATACATTCAAGGTACTTTGGATTATGGGATTTGGTATCCTAAACATGATGATTTCAGATTTGTTGCTTATACTGACTCAGATTGGAATGTTGTCTAAATGAAAGAAAAAGTACTTCAGGAGCAACATTTTTCTTGGGTAATAGGCTAGTATGTTGGCATAGTAAAAAGAAAGAATCTACTACACTTTCTACTGTAGAGGCTGAATATATGGCTGCATGTTCTTGTTGTCAATATGCTCTTTAGATGGTTCAAACTTTATTAGATATGAAAGTAATAGTGTCTAAACCATTTCCTATCTATTGTGATAATCAGAGTGCAATCAACATTTCTAAGAATCTAGTTATGCATTCACGCACCAAGCACATTGATGTTCATTATCATTTCATAAGGGAGCATGTCTTTAATGGTAACGTTGAATTATAATTTGTTCCTTCTTCAAATCAGCTTGTTGACATATTTACAAAACCTCTCTCAAGATCCACATTTGAAGGGTTAAGAACAAGATTGGGGGTTTTATCCCTCTCTTCTCTCGCATAAGTTCATCAATGAGTGATAGGTTTCAGGGGGAGCATATTTTGCTTATCTTTTTGTTCCACTAAAACCTTGGTATATCTCCTTTTTCATTGATGTCAAAGGGGGAGAAGAATGAAGAAGATGTCTACATCATGGATATACAGGTATATAGGTACAAATGTAGGATATACATGTACATATGGATATACAGGTGGAAGTTGGTATTGACATCAATGCCAAAGAGGGAGTATGTTGAACCCTTGGTATTTGGTCTTTGATTATTGTCATTGATGTCAATAATGAGCATATGGTATGGCTAACATCATGTAATTATCTTATTTGATGTCCCTCAATATTTTTCAAAACATATTCAAGAAAAATACTTAAGTTTTATACAATTAACACTTAATGTTCACATTGTTTTTGAAAATGGATATTTAAAAAAATAGTTTTGGTCTATTAGAAAGTCGACAAGCTTTTTTATTAGATAGATCCAAACTATCATACCTTTTTGGAAAGGTCTTGAAGTTAGCTATGTAGAACCAGAATCAGTATGCAAAGAACATTAACAAATAAAGTAAACATTCACAAACCAAAAACTAAATTCACATATATGCTTAGACTAAGAAAGAAAATAAGAAGTGCAAACCTCACAAGAGAAAACACTCCATGCTTTCTTGATTCTGTAGATGTGTCCTTTTGCTGTGGATGTATGCTCAAGATGCTCAAAAGCTGCTTCAATGGAGATGGGTAATGGAAAATTGGTAGCTTTGTGAGCTCTCAATTTGGCATTATAAGGGTATGGTTGATGGCTTTGGTTCTCAAAATAGCATGGTAACTTTAGCTCAAAGATTGTTGATGAAATGGCTTGGGATGGGATTCAATTTATAGGCTAAGGGGTAGAGGGATGGAGGGCTTAGATGCAAGGATGGATGAAGGCTTAAGGAGGGCTAAGATGCACTCAAAGGGGAGCACATGGATTGTGCTTGTTTAGCACCAATGGGAAGGTGACACTTGTCACAAGGAGGATGAGTGTGAGAGGGTAGGGTTAAGGGTTGGTTAAAGTCATGATGAGTGGGGTTGAGTATGTAAGAGGGATGTAAGAGGAATGAGTGTGGAAGAGGGAAGAGTGTGGAAGATGGGTGTAAGAGTCATGAGTGGGCTTGTAAGAGTATTTATGTTTTGTAAGAGCACTCATGACTTAGTGGTTGGGTTTTTTGAGGGAAGACTTTAGTTTGGATTAGGAAAGTCTTAAACTTGTTTAAGGAATGTGACAACATTAGGGGGTGGATTAGGCTTGGGTTTAGGATTAGATTAGGGATGTTAGAGATGTACAAGTGGATGGCATTAATGAGGGTGGGTGAGTTAGTGGCTAAGCTTGGTTAGCATGGGTGGATGGGGTGGATTAGGCTAAATGGAGGATTAGAGATAGGTTAGGGGTTTTTGAATTTGAGGATTTCATTTATCAAATAGATTTATTTAATAAATGGGGATTTTTGGAATTAGATAGAAGAATAGGATTTAATTGATAAATAATAGATTATTTGATTTATCAATTAGGACTATAGATGATTAATTAAATTAATCAACTAGGGGATGACAAAGGATTAATTAAATAGAAATTTAATTAATAATGCCTTTTTAGATAACTAAAATAGGATTACTAAAATAGTGTAATCAAATTTAGGTGTCTACATTTTGCCCCTCTTTGACATAGTTTTGAGACAACACTATTTCAAAGAAGTTCGAATGAAGACGACACGAAGAAAATGTTTTAGCAACAAGGTTGCCCCAGTCTCAGATAAGAAGAGGAGAGACTAGACTTAGATGATGCCCCCTCAAGAAGGTGGCGAGGAGAGAAATGAGGCTCGATGACTTCTTGAAAAGTACAAGAAATTGAGACGAGCTGAGACACAGGTTGGCGAAGAGAAGGGGCTGAATTAGCTCAAACTCTCACTATGGGAGAATGATAAAGGGAAATCAGAGGCACAATAATAAAGCAAGCTTAAGACTTTCCAGGATTGGGGGGGGGGGAGATGGAGGAGCGGAACGCTATAAAAGGAATCCATTGAAGCTTTTTGAGCGGGGAAAAACTTCAAAGAGAAGTACCACCATGTAGTTGAGCACTAGATTTTCTATAGGACTGTTAGTTAATTGCCAAGGTTACCAAGAACATCAAGGCCTTTTCACCAACCGTCCAGAGGACTGACGAACTGACTCAAAACAAACACACAAGGATTGCCCCAGTATCACACATGAATCCCTGAGGAAGCAGCGTGGAAACGACACTAGGTAACCCAAAAGCAGAAAAAGAAAACAAGCAAAAGACCTGATCAAGACCTTATGCTCTAATTGCCCCATTCGCAGCATACCATGATATGGAAGATCATGGCAACCTTGAGGAGGGAACAAGGAGATTGCTTGGAAAAGATATTTCAAGACCCAAAAGGGAAGATCCCAAATCAAAAGAAAGTGAAAATCCAAAAGAGAACTGTTTGCCAACAAGATGGGTAGGACGAGGTACTAACGGACCAAGATCAGACATGAGGAAAGCTATATCCTGCAAAAATCTATCAGAGAGCACCTAAGTTGATGGATCTGGATGAATGATGCATCTGGCAAGCTGAACTAAGAAGGATAACACTTTGGTGATAGGAGATTTAGCTAAAGGATGCATTGGAATATCTAACCATGGTGTGCGATGTGTGCAAGATGTTGACCAAGGATGAATTAACATGAAAGACGGATAGATACAATGATACTAAGCTAAAGAGGATGTATAAGCTGACAGACCAAGATATGTTACAAATGTACAAGTTTGTTCATGTTTTGGTTTTTTGTGAGATGGAAATGTTTGTGAAGGATGGGGTGTCTATAATAGTTGATAGGTGGATAGGTAGATGGTTTGTGAAAAGTTTAAGGAAAATGGGATTCTGTGTGTGCATGTGATAGGATACAAGCTAGGATACAAGATCATTTACAAGATGGAATATGGTACAAGCTTTGGACAAGATTCGAATATATACAAGGTATGGTACAAGATTTACAAGGTATAATACCAGCTTTGGTACAAGATTTACAAGGTATAATACCAGCTTTGGTACAAGATTTACAAGCTGTACAGGAGGTATTGACAAGCTCCATCAGATTTTGGATATTTGATTGGAACACCAAGGGAACAAGCAGGTGTTTTATGGGATGGTGGGTGGATGTATGAGGGATAGGATAGTGATAGATAATGGATTAGTCTTTAGCACACAAGGCGCCTGAATTACCAAGTTTTCACCAAGGTACCTATCCAAGGCGCTTGAATTGCCAAGTTTTCACCATTGGATGCTTATTTCTCTTTACTATTTTTTTTCTTGTATTTTTTCAAAAGCTGGGTATACCAAGGATCTTCAAGCATAGAACTTCTTGAGGTGAATGATGTTAGTGGGATCATTCAAGAGTTCTCCTTCTGGTGTAGATAATTGATAGGCTCTGGAGCCAAAGGAGGCAGTAACCACATAGGGACCAAGCCATGTAGGTTCAAACTTGCCTTTCTTTTCTCGATCTGCTTGGACTTTCATATTTTCTTTGAGGACCATGTCACCTGGCTGAAAGTGTCGTGGGAGCACCTTCTTGTTGAAATTCCTTTTGAGACGAGTTTGATAGACTGTGAGATGGTGATAGGCTTGTTGTCTCTTCTCGTCTAAGAGATCTAGCTGGGTGAGTCGAGCTACTCTGTATTCTTCATCTGAGATTTGCCCTCGCAAAGATATGCGTAGTGAGGGAAGTTCAACTTCTATAGGTAATACCGCTTCGGCACCATAGACTAGGGAGTATGGAGTTGTGCCTGTGGATGTACGGAAGGAAGTTTGATAGGCCCATAGAGCCGGGTTTATTTGAAGGTGCCAATCACGGCCGGAATCATTGACAACTTTCTTTAGGATTTTGAGGAGGGTTTTATTAGTTGCCTCTGCCTGGCCATTACCTTGTGGGAAATATGGGCTAGAAAAGCGGTGATGGATGCGGAGGGAAGTGCATAATTCTTCCATGTTGAGATTTTCAAAATTACCTCCGTGGTCAGTGAAAATGGTGGATGGGATGCCGAAGCGGCAAACAATGTGGTACAAGATGAACTTGGAGACTTGAACTCCTGTAGCTGAGACTAGGGGGACTGCTTCCACCCACTTAGTGAAATAGTCTATAGCTATTATTATCCATTTATGTCCATTAGATGAGAGAGGGGTGATAGTTCCAACTAGATCAAGGCCCCAACAAGCGAAAGGCCAAGGTGGTGCAATAGGCTGTAGATCCTGTGCTGGAGCGTGCACAAGATTTGCATGCTGCTGACATGGGAGACACTTTCTGACAAAGTCACAAGAGTCTTCTTCAATGGTAGGCCAATAGTAGCCTGCTCTAAGGATTTGTCGTGCTAGGACAATACCACTCGTGTGGGCACCGCAAAGTCCTGAATGTACTTCTTTTAATGCCATCGCGGCCTCATTTTCATCTAAACATCGAGAGAGAGTATCGTGATAACCCTGACGATATAGGGTATTGGCTATGATAACATAGCGGGATGATTTTCGGATGAGGTTCTGGCGTTGGGTACGTGTGAGGTGAGGGGATATGATACCATCGTTAAGGTAAGCGTGAATTTCATGGTACCAAGGGGATTGGGGACCAACCAAGATACAAACACAGTTTGAATCCTCATTCGCATAGGCAGGTGTGAGGAGCTGCTCAACTAAAAACTCATACTGCGTAGCTTCTTGGGGAATTTCCAAGAGCGAGCCGATAGTGGCCATGGCATCTGCTGCCTTGTTCTGCATTCGAGGCACTTGTGTAAATTGAAGCTTTGTAAAATGCTGGGTCAGCTGATCAACTAGCTCTTTGTAGGGTAATAGCTTTTCATCTTTGGTTTGATATTCATTTAAGACTTGTTTGATGATGAGTTGGGAATCACCAAAGACTTGTAACTCAGTGATATTCCATTCTGCAGCTATCTTTAATCCTGCTACAAGAGCTTCATATTCTGCTATATTGTTGGTGCTAGGGAATTGTAGCTTGAAGGCTTTTGGAATATAATCTCCTTGAGGTGTAACTAATAATATTCCTGCCCCTGATCCATGAGAGGTGTATTAGCCATCAAAATAAAGCTTCCATGGGGGCTGTTCTTCAATTAGGCAGATATGCTCATCTGGAAATTCTGTGAGCAAAGGATATGCATCTACTAGAGGTGCATCAGCTAGGTGATCTGCTATAGCTTGCCCTTTGATTGCCTTTCTGTCCACATACTGGATGTCAAACTCACTTAGTAGCATAACCCATTTGGCCAAACGGCCTGTAAGTGCTATTCTGGAGAGCATATACTTGAGAGGGTCAATCTTGGAGACTAGTTGGATGGTATGACTTAGCATGTAGTGGCGAAGCTTTTGAGTTGAGAAAACAACTGCCAAACAAGCTTTTTCCATAGGAGTGTAATTGAGTTCATAACCAACTAGGGTTCTACTGATATAGTAGATGGCTCTCTCTCTGCTATAATCATCATGTTGTGCTAGAAGTGCCCCTAGAGCAGTAGGTGTTGCTGATATATACAAGATCAAGGGACGACCAGGAACTGGTGGAACCAAGATAGGGGGATTGGTGAGATACTGCTTGAGCTGATCGAAGCTGCGCTGACATAAAAGATCCCACTTGAAGTTCTCATTCTTCTTTAGCAAGTGTGAAAATGGTGTACACTTATCTGCAAGTTGGGAGATGAAGCGCCGGACAGATTGAAGTTTTCCTTGAAGAGAGCGAAGCTGTCGCAGTGTCTGGGGAGGAGGCATGTCTAAGATAGCCTTGACCTTTTTAGGGTCGATCTCTATACCCCGTTTAGAAACTATGAAGCCTAGAAGCTTGCCAGATGTGACCCCAAAGACACACTTCTTGGGATTTAGCATGAGATAATATTGGGCCAACCTATCAAAGACTTTTTCCAGGTCAGCAAGATGATCCATGAAGGTGTGAGATTTGACCAGGATATCGTCCACATAATCTTCCAAAATGCTATGGATAAGATCATGGAAAATGGCTGTCATAGCTCTTTGATAGGTAGCCCCAACATTCTTTAGGCCAAAAGGCATCATGGTGTAGCAAAAGGTTCCCCAGGGGGTAGTGAATGCTGTCTTATGCTGATCCTCTTCTACAATCTTGATCTGATTATACCCAGAAAATCCATCCATAGGGGACAGGATTTCATGTCCAGCTGTAAGATCTACAATCATATCTATGTTGGGCAAGGGAAAATCATCCTTTGGACAAGCCTTGTTAAGATCTCTAAAATCAGTACAGATTCTGATGTCACCAGAAGGCTTAGTGACAGGGACCATGTTGGAGATCCATTCTGAGTAGTCGATAGGTCAGATAACCTTAGCAGCTAACATTCTTTCTAGTTCAGCTTTGACTAGTAATGCCACCTTGGGGTGCATTTTCCTAAGCTTTTGTCTGACGGGCTTGATCTTTGGATCGACTGCAAGATGATGAACTACAAGCTTTGGATCGAGTCCTGGCATGTCTTGATATGACCATGCAAATCGGCCAATGTTCTCTCATAAAACCTCAAAGAGGAGGTCAGCTTGGTCTTGTGATAGGGATGCAGCAATGCGAACAATTCTAGGGATCTCTGAAGAACCAATGTTGACTTCTCTAGTATCCTCTATTAGAATAGAAGACACCTCTGGTCGATTATCTTGAGGAGGCAATACTAAATCCTCATGTTCTGCTTGTGGCTCTGGATTTTCTTGCTGAGGGGTTCTCTTCGCTGCCTTAGCTAGTCCCAGATTTACCTTAGTTACAGTTTTGGGTGTATCAAAACTAGGTTGGGGATTTTCTCCAAAATACCCCTTGGGATCTAGCTTGTAGATGTAGGCAGAATCTGGCTTTGTCTTCTTATGAGGAGTTTCAGCTCCCATGAATCTTAGAAGCGCTTCCTCTAATGCGAACTCATCAATATGTATGACACTTGGTTGGTCCCAATCTATGAGTTGTGGATGAGCAAGTGGTAGGTCAATGAGATGGATGGATAGTTCTCGAAGAACAGAGTCTCCTAGGAAGATTTGGTCTGGGATATCGTCGTAGGCTCTCTTTTCAACTTCCTCAAGAATGTCTTCGATTTCGACAAGGTCGTGGTGGATGTTCGAAAAAGCGTGACCGTTCTCATTGGTGCCCCCAGTTGTGGGTATGCCAAAGCCAAGACCTAACTTTACTTCCCAATCATGTGCTTCGATGGGACATTGCATGCCCCTTTCTTCTGGTCCTAGTCCACCTCCTTGATAGTTCCATTTTTCAGTGACAAGCTTATGTTGTTTGGGATACTTCTGGCTGAAGTGATCAAGGCGTGCTTGATTTCTTGGAGGTGCATCCTTATGTAGCCAATTGTTGATATCTGGAGTGAGCTCCTCATGAAGAGGGGTTTTTGAGGACACAAAGGTGGTTGGGCCAAACTGTTTGTATCGAGGAGGTGGAATATCCTTAGCTTTATCATATGTTGGCCGTCCATGGGTATGTGGATCAAGTGGGATTGCTCCGACAACAAATGCATCTGATAGACTATATTCTCCACATCCTTTGTTGTTGATCTTTACAGTAGATAGGGTGGAGGCAAGGATGGTTTCTGCATCATTACAAGCATGGGATGAGCTGGCGATGGCTGTGCCGATGTCTATTCCAGGGCAATGGTTTGTATATGAAGCTTCAACCGCATTGCAGTAAGCAAAGGGTTCTAGATCGGCATGGATGGTTACGTCAGTGCCTTGATGCGGAAATTTGATGCACTGATGGTAGGTGGATGGAACGGCCTTCATAGCATGAATCCATGGGCGACCGAGGAGGATGTTAAATGGTAGGTTTAGATCAACAACATGGCAAACTGTCTCTTGAATGACTGGCCCAACTCTGATTGGTAGCAAAATAGTCCCTTCTATGGTCCTTTCCAAGTTGTCATAAGCTTTGATGGTGATAACCTCATTGATCATATCTGCCTCAGTATACCCAGCTTGTTTTATGAATTTTAGGGTGCAAATGTTCAAGGCTGATCCATTATCTATCATTAATCTTTTCACGGCAAAATTGGATACCATGATGGCTATGCGAAGCGGAAGGGTGTGATCTGGCTCAACCGCGGGTATGTCGGTGGGTTTGAAAGATAGGGCACATGAGGATGAAAGGTGTCCAATAAGATTACAAAAATCAGTAGCATTGATATCAGAAGGGACACGGGATTCTATGAGAGCACTGTCAAGGATGTCTTTGTACACAGGACTAGTGCGGAGAAGGTCTAAAATGGATATTTGGGCTGGCATGTTCCCAAGGTGTTCCAAGATATTGTATCGGCTTTTTGATGGAGCTGATGGTGTTGATGAAACTGGTGGGCCTGTGATGTTAAATCGCGCTCTTCGAGTGGTGACCGCACACTCATTGTCTGGTCCTCGGATATTGATAACATTGACAGAAGGCTCTTTCTCAGATATACAACCTATAAGGCTACCATAGTCTATATAGGATGAAGTGTGGTCATTGTTCTTCCCATGCTGTTGGTTTGGCTGGCGGTTGTTGGTGTTGTTTTGGATAGGTGCTTTTCCAAGATTTTGGTTGTTGTGTGGAGGAAAAGCATTTTGATAAATTTGTAAGCTTGCATTGGGAGAGGTTTGGGCACCAACAGTGATTTCCTTCTGATCGATGAGGTCTTGCACATAGTCTTTCAGTTTCATGCATCTGAGGGTGGTGTGACCATTTACCCTATGGAACTTGCAATACTCATTGTCCTTGTACCATGCAGCTTTGGATTGGCTTGGATCAATTTGCTGGGTAGGAGGAAATTTGATAAGGTTTTCCTTAGCCAATTTCTCAAAAATAACATCCAATGGCTCACCAAGGGGTGTATAGTTTCTAGGTGCAGGTTGGAATCTGGGCTTTTGCCCTGTAGCTACATTGATGGCATTAGCTTGATTGTTAGACCCTTGAAATTTGGGTCTTGTATTGTGGTTTGGATAGCTTTGGTTATTTTGTTGTTGGTAATTGGTAGCTTGTTGGTTGTTTGTTTGATATGGTGGGTTAGACTGGTTTCGAGAAGGACCAATGATATTCACATATCTGGTGTCAGTAACCCCATTTGTTGCAACATGCTTGTTTTTGTTCCAATACCTAGACTTGTCATTGGAATGTGATTGATTTTGGTTGGCCTCTTTGTAAATCTTGACCACACCATCTTTGATGAGTCCTTGCTCAAGGATCATTCCTTTCTCTTTGATATCCTTATAGGTCTGCAAACAGTTCATGGTCATGTGGTGAGCCAAGCTGGGATGTGCATTATCAATAAACATTTTCACCACATGGCGTTCTGGCAAGGTGCAGGATATGCGGGTGGTAAGGGTTTGCCATCTTTGCAGGTACTCGGCAAGGCTTTCTCCACCTTTTTGCTTGGTGTGGACAAGATCAACTATTGATAGCTCTGTTTCAACAAGATGGGCATATTGGGCTACAAATGCCTTAGATAATTCAGCAAAGTTTTTAATTGTGCCATAGGGGATTCTATAAAACCATTCAAGAGCTGGTCCAGCCAAGCTTTTGGGAAAAAGGTGCAAGAGGAAGACATCATTGTATGCCACGTCCTGGCAATGCATGTAAAATTCTTTGATATGTGTGACAGGGTCTCCTTTTCCTCTGAACTTGTCAAATTTAGGTACCTCAAAGTGTTTGGGAAATGGTGTCGTGGTAATGGCTCTATCAAATGGGTAAGGACACACATTCTCAAACTTGAATGTCTTTGGATCATTCCCTTCTTGGATGGCTTTCAGAGCTGTCTTCATTTGCTCCCACTCTGAATTGATAGGTGATGGTTGGGGTGCCCCCAATGTAGGAGTGCCTTGAGGTAGGTATGTGTTGGATGGGGCCACTGAATATGGATGGCTGTGAGGGATTTGCTGATAGGGATTGTACATTGTTTGGGCAGCTGCATGGTGGATGACGGGTTGTTGAGGGGGAGGTGGCGCATATTGCTGCATGTGCTGCGAGGCTTGCTGTTGATATGGGATTTGAGGTTGGGATTGAGGAACATAAGCTGGCTATGGGATAAATGGATTGCTTTGTGGAGGTAAGGTATAAGATGGTTGTGAGGCTTGGGGAAAGGATCAGAGGGCTTGTGGGGTTTGACCAATGTATGTGGGTTGTGCCCCCATTTGGGATGGCATCTGTAAATAATTGGTGGTTGGCTGGGGTGGTGGATTACCTCCTAGAAGTGGCATTGAAAAGTAGTTGGTAATTGGAGGTAATGGATTAGTTGGTGGTGGAGGTGGTGGGAATTGAAAGCTTGGGAATGGAACTGATGGGGTTTGATAGCTTTGTGGCTGGATTTGGAAGCTTGGTAGAGTGGTGGTGGGAGCTAGGGTCACTTGGGAGCTTGGTAGAAGACTGGCAGTAGCTTGTGGGTTTTGATAGCTTTGTGGAGTGAAGGTGGTAGCTTGTGGATTTGTGGCTGGTAGTATTGAGCTCCCAAGACCTAATGGAAATGATGGGATTGTGCTTTGGGCTGTGGTGAACAAGCTGGGGGCGATGAAAGGTTGATTACTTGGCCCCATGGGTGGCATCCCTATTGTATATTGCTGAGGTTGGCCAAAGATGCTAGCACTGATTTGGGAGATGGGTGGATTGGGAAGGCTAGGTTTGGGAGCAGCAGCAATAGTGAAGGGGGTGAATGGTGAGGTATTTTGGGTAAAGGGGGTTTGGAGCGAAGAGGTATGAACCAAGGATGGAGTTGTGGTTGCTGGGTTGGCTTGCGGCATGGAGATTTCAACTTGGGTGGATGATGGTATGTTTGGGTCTGTTGGGTCATATGGATTGGCTGGAGGCTCTTCTTTTGGAATATATTGAGGATAATTTGGATCATAAGAGCCTATGGGTGGGGGCAGCTGCCCAAACAATGGGTGAGATGGATCTGATAATGGAGGGGGTCTTCCAAAGTCAAAGGTTCCTACATTGTCCCTTCGAAAATTAGCCATGATTGTCTCTTTGTTTTTGTCTATAATGGCGTTTACCAATACTGCTTTTCCTGGTTGGTTCATGAAAGCTTCAATGTCAGTAGGTGATGGCATAGCTGGCTCTGGGCTGAAGGATGGCTGAGTGCTCAAGGGGGGTGAGGCTGTTCGATCTAAATGATAGGGCTCCATTGTTTCTTTCTTCTTGGCTAAGCGAGTGACGGGTGGCATGAAAAAATGCTCCTAGGGATGAGATGCAATAATGCTGATGGATGCAAAAGGGGGAAGGCTTTTCTATGCAAATAATTTCCTAGGTTGAGGCAAAGCTATATGACAAAACCTAAGGAGGATTGGGTTGGGGATTCTAACTTCAAAGATATGTTGTCAAAGTACAAAAGGTCTGCTTTCCTATGTGGAAGCTTGGTGGTGATTGTGTCAACTTAAGGATAGACTGATGATCCTTTAGGAAGAACACGAGATTGACCACTTTTGAATCCCAACCTTTAGCTCAAGGTGATGAGGGATAACAAGTGACAAAGCTAGATTACCCTAGACAAAGCTCTGTCAAAGGGATAACCTTGGTGAGATTGGTCGATTTGGAAGATTTTAGGAATGGCAAACTTTTAGCAAGGTGACAACAATTTTGAAAGCTTAGATATGCAGAATTTCGATTACTGGCTAGATGGTATGATTCTAAATGAGATGGATGAGCTAATAATGCTTAAGGGGATAACCTAAGATGGCTGGCTTTTCTACAAAGATGACTCTAAAGTGAAGCTTATCCAAGAAGATGGGGAGAAACAAGGGTGTCTAATCATAGAAATCATGCCTAGTTGGTAAGGCATAAGCAGGATTAACTCCTGGATGTTGGCTAAATTTGATGGTGTGCTCTAACCAGGCCTCTTGAAGTGCTTCGTCGGTAGCTTTGTCCTCTGCTTTGTGGAGTTTGAAAATTTGTGGGCTTGGTGTTATTGCTTTTCTCTTGGCTGAAAGTTCTTGGTATGCTAGAGATGGCTTGAGTTTGACCTTGTGAAACTTCTGTTTGGGTTTGGGTTGTTTCAACATAAATTCCTGAATCTGCTTGGCTTTGGGAAAAATCTCAGTTGTTTTGCTTCAACTTGTTCAACTTCCAAAATAGGCAGTGACTACGCTAAGTGTGCCCTAAGCTAGGATTGACCAAGTTTGGCAAACATTCATTCAACAAGTTAAAATAAAAACAAGCAATAGATAGGAACACCCAGATAGAAGTTTGTGGTTCTCAGAATGTGGTACTTGCGCCAAGGAGTGTGTATGTTCTACAAATGTTTCGATCAGTCACTCCAAACACATTAACATCCTAGATGGTTTTCTGCAAGGCAGACAATTGGTTTAGCTAGGGAGTCCTCGATATATGCAAGGTACGTGAGGCCCAAATCCGTAGATGAGACCAAAAGGATGTCACACAGCCGAGAGGAGCGGTAACCCACTTCTCCTCTTTCACTTCTCAAGGGTATAAAGTTCCTTGAGGCTTAGCCCGAATGACAAAATCTTGATCCCAAGAGAGGTGTCTTCCGATTCACCTCCCGATTCTTATACTCCGCCGGAATGCTGGAGTTGAGGTCGTCCAAGGGGTGATGAAATCCCCAAGCAGGCCTCCTAAAAAAGAAATAAGGTTTTGGATCCTAATCTTATGCACCCAAGATGGCCTCGAAAGACGACAAGGGGAGAGAAGACTCGGATGACCTTGGGCTAAAAAACCCGCTTGTTCTTTTACCAACTGACTCTTATGTGTGCTAATCTAGACTTTGCAAGCACTCATGTTTAAGAGACAATGTTCAATTCCAACTTGAAGCGCCAACAAAAGTAAATTGATCGAAGAATGCACACAATAAGAAGAGTTAGGGTCAATAAAAGCAAACTCGCGCACCCGGAGGCCCTCCACGTCAAGTATCGATTAATTTTCTTTAAGGCATTCAAGATTGAGTGTGAGTTTGTTTTAAGCCTAAAACAAAAGTGTGTGAGATTCGATTTCAAGCGCGCGCCCAGAGGCTCTCCACGTCAGTTGTTGTTCAATTTTAGTGCCCAAACTTGAAGTGTGATCGATTTAATCTAGAGTTTTGACCATTTAAGAATTTTGATAAAGTTAAAGCAAACGTTCAAAGACCAAGTGAGTGAGTTAGGTTGTGGAACATTTAACACCTTTTTCAAGTAGACCCATCCCCATAAATGGCACTGAGATTGCAACCAATGGTTAATATTTGATGGGTGATTAGAAAAGAGGTGAGTCCAAGGAACTACTCAAATTGATTTTTGTAAATTTGTATTTTAACTTAACAAAGTTTCTTAAATGTCCAAAAATCCAACTTTACCTAGATTGCATGTGAAAAAGAGATTTGTAATGGTTAATTGATCCTTGGCATTCAAGATTGGATTTTTTTTGTTTTAAGCATGCATTCCAAAGAAAGTTGATTTTAACCCATGACATTCAAGAGTGTGTTTTTGAGCACCATTCATTCAATGAAAAATGTGTTTAACCATTCAAGTTCATTTTTTAGCAACATGAAAACCTGCAAGAAACATGGTTAGTGGTTCCATATGTGCTCCAACCTGCAATGAGACAAAAAAAAGCAATTTAGTTAGTTAGCCAAAATCTTCAAAAATGAGAGCTTAACTATGGGAAATTTTTTTTTAACTTTTTTTGTTGTTTTTTCTACGCGTAAAAATGCTTAAAATGGTCTAAATCCTACGAAACCACTAAAAATGCAAGCAGAGAACACAGTCTGCCAAAATACAAAGACGCTGAACTACAGAGGCGCCAAAATACGAAGAGGACAAAACAGAGATGTCGATTTTCACAGACGTCAATTTTCGTAGACGCGAATTTTCGCAGATGTCGATTTGCGCAGACGCGGATTTTTGCAGATGTCGATTTTCGCAGATGCGAATTTTTGCAGAAGTCGATTTTTGCAGATAGAACAGGTTGTAGACGCCAAAACTGCGCCAAAAAAGGCTGAAAATGCGAATTTTTTTTTAAGATGGTATTTCTTCTTCCTAAGTGCATTCTTTAACCTGCAAAAACAAGCAAAACACCCTCACAACACACTCAAACAACAACAAACATTAGATGGTTAGAAAAATGACATATAGATGAAAATAGATGATTAAATGACCCATAGTGGGGTCCCACCAGGCGTGCCAAAATGTAGAACCAGAATCAGTATGCAAAGAACATTAACAAATAAAGTAAACATTCACAAACCAAAAACTAAATTCACATATATGCTTAGACTAAGAAAGAAAATAAGAAGTGCAAACCTCACAAGAGAAAACACTCCATGCTTTTTTGATTCTGTAGATGTGTCCTTTTGCTGTGGATGTATGCTCAAGATGCTCAAAAGCTACTTCAATGGAGATGGGTAATGGAAAATTGGTAGCTATGTGAGCTCTCAATTTGGCATTATAAGGGTATGGTTGATGGCTTTGGTTCTCAAAATAGCATGGTAACTTTAGCTCAAAGATTGTTGATGAAATGGCTTGGGATGGGATTCAATTTATAGGCTAAGGGGTAGAGGGATGGAGGGCTTAGATGCAAGGATGGATGAAGGCTTAAGGAGGGCTAAGATGCACTCAAAGGGGAGCACATGGATTGTGCTTGTTTAGCACCAATGGGAAGGTGACACTTGTCACAAGGAGGATGAGTGTGAGAGGGTAGGGTTAAGGGTTGGTTAAAGTCATGATGAGTGGGGTTGAGTATGTAAGAGGGATGTAAGAGGAATGAGTGTGGAAGAGGGAAGAGTGTGGAAGATGGGTGTAAGAGTCATGAGTGGGCTTGTAAGAGTCTTTATGTTTTGTAAGAGCACTCATGACTTAGTGGTTGGGTTTTTTGAGGGAAGACTTTAGTTTGGATTAGGAAAGTCTTAAACTTGTTTAAGGAATGTGACAACATTAGGGGGTGGATTAGGCTTGGGTTTAGGATTAGATTAGGGATGTTAGAGATGTGCAAGTGGATGGCATTAATGAGGGTGGGTGAGTTAGTGGCTAAGCTTGGTTAGCATGGGTGGATGGGGTGGATTAGGCTAAATGGAGGATTAGAGATAGGTTAGGGGTTTTTGAATTTGAGGATTTCATTTATCAAATAGATTTATTTAATAAATGGGGATTTTTGGAATTAGATAGAAGAATAGGATTTAATTGATAAATAATAGATTATTTGATTTATCAATTAGGACTATAGATGATTAATTAAATTAATCAACTAGGGGATGACAAAGGATTAATTAAATAGAAATTTAATTAATAATGCCTTTTTAGATAACTAAAATAGGATTACTAAAATAGTGTAATCAAATTTAGGTGTCTACAAGCTACAATGGGTCTTCATTAGTTTTTGCATAACACATGTATGGAAGGAGAAAAAGTCTATTTATCAGAAACAGGTACCGAATTTTTAGGAAAGTTTTGGCAGTTTTGAGCGGTTTTGGTCTAATGGAAGTTTGGGGTATGTAACTACCTCCAAAATTTTTACTTTCTTGGTTTATTAGTAGAGGACATGTTCCTCTAAAACAACCAATAGGTGGTTTTGATAGAAGTTGCAGAATTGGTGTGGAATTTCTTGTAGACTGAACAATGTGCAGGTAGATTTTTAACAACAAAGAAGAGGGTAATGCTTTATGTTTCTATTCTCATATTTGTGATTTTATTTTTATTGAAGAAGTTCATCAAAGGTAGAAGAAGGGTTATATATTTCTAGTTCATTCATTCATATTAGTATTTGATTAGATTTTTTAATAGAAAAAGAAAATATATTTGGATATTGGATGTTTTGAGGAGAATAGAAGTATATCCAGCATTGTGTTTTCAACAAGAAGTTGAAACTAGCAATTCATGATTTGTGTTGAAATAGAGATGGTCCTCTAATTTTATATCTCATTTGTTCATTTTGGAAGTTGATGCTTCTTGTATTCATGAAGTTGGTGCTTCAGTTGTAAGGGATTGGTGTTCCTTGAAATTGGTGTTTCTAAAATAGGGTGTTGGTGCTTCCCAGAGTTGTAGCTCTGAAATATTTTCCCAAGAGGCCAATAAATTTTTAGATTCAAAGTGGTTTTTAATCCTAATTAGTTTTCCATTTTTAAAATATTGTGTCACCTTGTTATTCATTAACTATCTTGCTCATGTGTTAAATTTTTATAACTTGTAATTGTTTCAAGTTTTTCAAAGTATTTTAAACCATTGATTCACACCCCCCTCTTAGTGGTGTTTGTATTCCAAAAAATGTAATGAGTGTCATAGAAGAACTAGGTACATTGCATTTTTCTCATCTTCTTCATGTTTCCTCTTTTCCTCTTCCTCTTTCTTCTGTCTTTCTTCTTCTCTCCCTCTTCTTCTTTTCTCTTTTTTCTATTCTTCTTCCTTTTTCTTTTTCTCCTCATGTTATTTCTTCTTTCTCTCCTCATCCTCCCTTCTTTTCTTTTCCTCTTCCACCTTTTTCCTCATTTCCTCTTCACCATATTTAGATTTGGTTTAACTGACCAAATTGCCAACAATATGTATTCCAAAATTTTTCCAAGGGTCTTCTTCCTCAATATTTATTGTGATTGTGGTATTCTATATTAGCATAGTGTCAATACTGAGAGATACCTATGATGAAAAGTACGAGATCACAGTGTCCTTGTTGAGCTCTCAAACTTACAAAGCTTCAGGTGTGGATACTATTAGGGCCTCTTCTTCCTCCATAGACTCTATTTGTTCTACTGATTCTACTATTGTGGGGACTACTTCCCCCATGTATTTGCTCTCTTCTTCTTCTAGAATCATAAACCTTTTGATTTCTTCAATAGTTTCTCCTATTAACTCCTCATAGCTTCCACCCATTATTAAAATAAATCTTCTCTTGTTCCTAAGTAGGGGCTCAATACCCTTCTTTATCCTCTCCAATTCATCATCATTATTCACCTCACACAACTTTCAAATTTGGTTTTCTCTTATTTTTTTTGTCTTCTTTTACTACTCTACTTCTTTTATTTATAAGTCTGTTATATAAATCTTGAGGAATATTCTTTTGAATATCTTAAAACCTTTTATTTTTCAAAATCATGTTTCTTACTACTACATTCTCTAGTTTTAATATATCCATATTACTATACAAGTGATAAAAAATATTTAACTGCTCAAAACTTTTGTTGTCAATGATTTGAACATTTAGTAATTCTACCTTGGGTTTCCCAAATGTCTTGCCCAGGGTCTTCTTTGTCTTTGACTCAACCTTTTTAGCTGGTCTATCTTCTTGTTCCTTTGATTCTTCCTCATCTAATTCTTTAGACTCAATCACCTATAGTGTCTTCCTTTTTCCTGATCCACTAGATTATCTCTTTATTCTCTTCTTTGATGGGGATTCAAAAAGTTTTAATTTAGCTTTAGAAAGTATTTTAGACTTTCTTGTGGTATCAGGGGTGATAGTTTGTTCTTCAATTATTGTCACCTCTTCTTTATCTTTTTTCCTTCACTATAGATCTTACAAGTATGGGTTTCACTTGTGATACTACTGCATAGGGAGTACTTAGTATTTTAGTAGATTTCCCTACTATACTGACTCCTCCCACTTCTGTAACTACTAGAGGTTTACCAACTAAAACATCAGTTTGTTGGCTATCTCTTATTTCTAGAGCTATTCCTAGTGCCTCTCTGAATTTCTCAGGATTCATTCCTGATTCCTTTCTCATGGTTTCAACTTTCTACTTGATCTCCTTCTTGTGAAGCTCACTGTATAGCTCTTTCAACATATGTACCCAATCTAGGACATGTCAAGTCTTTTTCTAATTCTGGGATTCTTTTAGCATAGCCCTTAATTAATTCCTTAGTTATTTCATAGCCCATAGGGTCAATGAATTTTACCCTTGGTTTTTCTTCCTCGATGCATGTGATGTCTATTTCAACCATAAAACATATGTCATCCTTATATTTCTCTACTAATGCAGGTAGAATTCTAAACCTTAGTTTCACGACTGACTGAAAGTTCTTCATCATCCTTGAGATATCTTCTGTTATCTTTTCCTCTAGATGTCTCCTATAATGTTTAGTTATCATTCTCATGGTGCATTTATTACTATCCTATTCTTGATCAATTACACTAGGGAACTATCTTATTACTTGGAAAAATATATGTGTCAACATTGATTCAAATCTAAACACCACATTCTTGGTTTTCTTCGATCTATCTATGTTATCCAACAATCGATGTTTCAAAATCTTACATAAGTTAACTTTCTCCTTCTTTTCTTTTATTAGGTAAGCTACATGGATGAATCCAATAGGCACAAAATTCACCCTTGAGTTGTAATTCAACTTGTAACCAATAATCTTGCTAATTATTTTGATATCAGTTTGCTTTATCATATCAATCCTCATGTTCCTTCCATCAGATTTAGTTCCTATGTTTACTTCAACTTGTTTCTTCACATTTTTCTCATTCACAAAATTACATCCTTCATTACTTAGGAAAATTAGTTTATGGATCAAATTTTTATCAATCATTATAGGAATATATCCTACCTAGAACATACCTTAATGAAATCTTCTCAAAATTATCTTTGACCATTCGTGGTTGTCAAACTCAGTGTAAAACATTTGGTTGATAATGTTCACATCCTTGAGGTGTTCATACCCTTGTTTCAACAATAAATTGTTGTTGCAAAATTTATTTAGAACCTTGTGGATATTATTATCACCAATACTTTTGAATTTATAGTGAATGTAAGCTCTAATGTCTTCAACATGCAAAAAATTAGGCAGAACTTGTGAGAATGCTCCTAGAGGGTCATCTTCCAAATATACATAGATATGTTTCTTGAATGCATACCTAGGTCGCTCACTAACATCAAAAACTATATGATTTTTAATCTTATCTAATTCAAAGCTTTGAAAAGATAAGTAAAATCTTCTAAATACTTGGAATTAGTGTAACTGGTGCTTCTTTAACTCACTTCAAAGCTTACTCTAAACTTGTTGTACCACATAATAATTTCAAAAATTCCAACTTGATCTCTAACTCTTGTTCCATCTATCTAGTTTTCTATCTTCAATATATAAAAGCTTGATTCAAATAGGATAAATCACATATAATTTCTTACTTCAATCTCTCATTAGGTACAATAAAATACTATTCTTCCAATACCATATTAGAACTTGATAAATCTTTTTATTTGATAAATGCCTCTGTGAATTTTTCAACATGTTCTTTGAGATCATATATCTGACTGTAATTGCTGTTATCATTCCTTCTAACATTTCTATTGTTGTTCATTCTATAATTTGGGTTCCTATTGATGTTCCTCATATCCATTTTTAAAAATATTGCAATGTGACCAAATTTTTTTCATAATTAACATACATGTTTACTCCTTCTTTGATTAGGTCCATTTTGATTAATTGGTGCTCTACAATTCCTAGCAATGTGTTCAAAGTTGTTACACTTGTAACATGTAATATTACTCCTTATTCTATTGGCTCCTTCTCTTTCATTAGATCTTCTTGAGGATCTTTTTCTTTCATTACCTATGGGGTTAGTATTCCTAAACATTCTACTATCTCTATTATTACTATCAAACTCAGGTTTCCTACAATGAATTGCTTTATGACCAAAACTATGACAATTATAACAATAGAAATTAGTAATAGGTTTGAATGGATTATCTATACAATCTCTCTTCATATGACCAACTTCATTACATATAAAGCATCAACCTTTGAATTCATACCTTACCTCCTTAGGTGGTTCAATTTTCTCTATTTTCTTAGGTTCATCACATTTTTTAGGTCGACTTACTTGCTCAAATTCTTTAGGTAATTCTTTAGATTGGCTTGGTTCAATCTCATTTTGATTATTCTTCTTAGGTTCAAGGGTTTCAACAACTGGATTTGGTTTCTTTCTTGCTTCAAATTTTTTTGCCAAATTTTCTCCAATGAAATATTTAAGACCAGTCTTATCATAGGAAGATCTGTGATAATATAGTTACTCATTAATTTTATCGCTACTAGAATATAGCTTCTCTAACTATTGATTAGCTTGGGTTAATTCTCATTTCATAATAGTATTGTATTTCTAAAGTTCTACATGTTCTATTTTGATGGAATCAAGTTTGGATGTCACTTTTGTAAGATGGGATCTTAGATCTGCATTTTCAGATTTTAGACTTGATTCAATCTTGCTATCATCGTTCTTCATATTTAGCTTTAGTTCAAAAATCTTCAATTCATGCTTTCGAATTTCATATTCTTTATTTAAGGTTTCTACCTTGTTGCTATCTTTTTTAGGTTTCTACCTCATTCCTGTTAGGTAAATTCAAATGGATTCTAAGAGAAGTTTCTAGAGAAGACAAGACATGGGGTAGATACATTGTATCCTACCTAATCCATCCAAAACCCTAATTTAGATGATGGATAATGAGCAGAAAAATATTCTAATTTCCTTTATATAGGAATGTCTAGTCATGAAGCAAAAGAGTTAGAGATTAGTGTCATGTGTGAGAACCTAAGGAGGAGAAGGAATTAAGGGTTTTGCTTCATCAAGTGACCCAAGAGAAGTGTCTGCAATGGAATACTAAGCAAGAAGGCTTAAGGAGATAAATGTTTGAAGGATGAACAAGTTGTTAGAGCTGCAAAGTATGAAAGCCAAGTAGAATTGAGGACTGAACAAAGATCTGTAATCTACAAGTGAACTTGTAAGTTATATCAGATCAAAGCTCTATTATTACTCTCTAACAATTATATTAGTCTCGGGTAAATCCTTTAGGTTAATGTTGACTTAAAAATCATTGGAAAATCCTATAACCAGGTGACATTCCAAGTGGATGGCATAAAGTCCTCTAGCAAGGCTCACTTTTAATAGGGTGATTGAAATCCCTTAATTGGGTCACATTTAACAATGTGTATAGTAACCTGTAACAGGGTTGGCCTTTCACAGGGCATCACTTTAGAAGAGTGAAAAAGGAGTAGCATGTTACTAGTGGTTTTTCCAAAATTGGGTTTCCACATTAAATCATTGTGTTGAATGTGCTGATGAGTGTGTTGTGTTTCATGTTTTACATTTCTGCAATTTGATTAGATAGTAACCTACAAGTTTCAAGTATTCACATATTCATTTGGATGCATGTACGAATATGAATGTTATATGGGTTCACTAAGTTAAGAAAAGTTTTATTTGTACATCTAGACCTTGAATAACTAATTCACACCCCCTCTTAGGTTTTCTAAAAGATTTCGAACAATTGGTATCAGAGCCATCTGCTTAAGAGAACTACTTTTAAGGTATCAGAAGCACAAAGATCAAGATTTCTAAAAGAGAAGTACCTAAGCTTAATAGAGATAAATTTCTTGCATAAAAAAGTTTTATGAAGCTACACCTTGGAGGACTTGGAGATCATGCACAATATTCCATTACAGTGGAACATACTGATCCAATAGGAGCCCTAACTGCTAAAGATACGAAGAAAAAGAAAGAAAAAAATTAGGCGATGTTGGAGATTGCCTCTACCCTAATCTATGCCAAATTTGATGATATAAAATGATGTGACATTGCAAAGAAAATGTGGGATTCCCTAACTACCATCTAGAAAGGAGACAAAAATTTTCAAAGAGCCAAGTTTAAGAGCCTTAGAGGTAAGTTTGATAACATGAGAATGGAAGAAGGTGAGAATATTGCTTAATATGTTGCTAGGATAAAATAAGTTAGTGTAATTAAAGGTGCTACTGGTCAAATAGATGATGATACTATGCTAAGTAATGTCTTGAGCGAATTACTACCTATTTATGCTATTAGAGTTTCTAAAATCCAAGAGTTGAGATATGTACCAAGAAATAATCTAACCCTTGAAGGTCTGGTAGGTAGACTCACTACCTTTGACCTATCTAATTTTGGCAATTACAAACCAGAGTCTTGAATCAAATTTCAAAGCTAAATTATTATTAAAGGATTCTAATGAGGTAAAGTAGAAGAAGAAAATAAAGATAAAATCTGCATCTAGTGATAGTAATATAGATGAGGAAGACATTGAACAATTGGAAGCACTATCGGAAAGAATATTTCATAGAGGAAAAGGAAAGTTACCCATTATTTGTTTCAAATGCAATGAAGTTGGTCATATTGCTACAAGATATACATAGAAAAAGAACTATAAAGAAGGAAACAAGCACAAAACTAGAAGAGAAGATGATGGCAAAGACTACAAAGATAAAGGCAAGAAGTCATGCTACATTGCTGATGAACATGACTCTAATGAACATGATGATGAAGTGGTATATGTTGCAACAAAGGATAGATCTAATGAGGATGAGGAAATTGCACTTGTGACTTGTGTGAACAAGAATGATAAATGGATCATTAACAGTGGATGCTCACATCATATGACTGGAGAAAAAAGTAAGTTCGTTACCTTAACTTGTTATGATGGAAACAATGTAAGGTTTGGTAATGATGCACAATGTTTGATAAAAGGAAAAGGGACTATCAAACTCATAGACAAGATTTCATGTGATAGTTCTTATTGTATTGAAGGATTAAATTATAACTTGTTAAGCATGTCACAATTGAATAATTTGGTGCAAAGTTGAATTTGAAAATAAAACTGCCAAGATATATGATGCAAATGGGAAGCTAATTGGAAAAGGAGATCAAACTAGAAGTAATATGTTCTATCTGGATATAGAGGATGCTACTTGTCTTATTGAAAAAATTGATGATGTATGGCTTGGGCACAAGAGATTATGTCATGTTAATTTTGATAATTTGGTTATTATCAGTAACATGAAAAGAGTTAGAGGTTTGCCTAAGTTGAAGAAACTGAACAATATAGTATGCAAACAATGTCAGCTAGGAAAAATGTCAAAGTAAAGCTTATACCTCTAAGGAAATACTAGAAATTGTTCATATTGACTTGTGTGGACCTATTGAAGTGCAAAGCTATAGAGGAAATAAGTACATAATTATATTTGTTGATGATTACTCTAGGATGATGAAAATTATGTTTCTAAAACAAAAATATGATACTTTTCAAATATTTAAATGGTACTTGCCAAGAGTTGAAAAAGAAATAGGTAAAAGTATAAAATGCTTGAGATCAAATAGAGGAGGATTATTCACTTCAAATGAGTTTGAGATGTTCTATAATGACAGAGGAATCAAATGAAAAACATCTGCACCTAGGACCCCTCCACAAAATGGAATTACTGAGAGAAGAAACAGGTCTATAATGGACTATGCCAGAACACTTATGATGGAGAAGAATGTTGCTTTGAAATAATGGAGAGAAGCTATAAGTACTACTATATATACTTTGAACTGTGTACAAGTAAAAAAAGATATACATTCAACACCTTTTGAATTATGGTATGGATATGCACCTAATGTGAAATAATTTAAGGTATTTGGAAGCAAATGTTGTATTCTTAAAGATGTTAGGAATGGAAAGCTTGATGCAAAAAGTGAAGAAGGAATATTCCTTGGTTACTCCACAAGTAGTAAAGCTTAGAAGTGTTTAAATACTAACACTGACAAAATTGTGGAAAGTAATGTGAATTTTGATGAATTTATAGAAGTACATGAAGTTGAACTTATGAAAGAACTAAAAGAATATAAATCATTTGTATACTTCTATGAAGGAATGCTTACTAAATATGCTACAAATCAAGTTGCAAACCAATAGAAAGCCTCAGTAATTGTCGAGTCACAACCTGTGAATGTTGAGTTACATTTAGGAACCGAGATACATTCAAATGGCAAGTTGCAAGTTAGAAAATGCACATTTTGATTCTGAGGTCAGCACACATGCAAGAGATGATAAAATACTTGATAGAAATGTACTCAGTGACACTGAAGTTGAGAGACAAAATGTAGTTACAAGAACTGAGCCAAGACTATCCAAATATGTCAAAAGACATCATCCTGTAGATTAAATCATTGGAAACAAAGATACAATGCCAATGACAAGAAATAGATTAAGAATTTTGAATCATGTTTGTTAAGCATGAAGGAACCTAAGATAGTAAAAGATGCATTAGAAGATGATGATCGGTACAAGGCCATGGAAGAAGAGATTCAATAGATAGAGAAGAAGAAAACATGGAGTTTGGTTCCTAGACCAAAAGACAAGAATGTGATTGGCACCAAGTAGGTACTCAAAAATTGTTGGATACAATTGTTCAATTGTATGTTGTCTTTGATGTCACACAAATGTCATATCAGTCATCAAACAATGTCTACCAAACTTAGAAGGCCAGCATAGCAAAGGAAAGTGTCTACCGAGCTCAGAAGGTCAGCAAGGCAATAGACAGTGTCTACCGAGCCCAAAAAGGTTAGTAAAGATAGCTTGCAGTGTCTACTGAGTAGATAGCTGGTTACTGAGCCTTCAAGGTAATCAAAGAAATTTAGTTCTTACTGAGCTCACTTGGTAATCAAAGGCAACATGAAAAATGTAGTTCTTATCAAGATCACTCGATAATCAAAGAAAACATGACAAAATCAGTTCTTACCAAGATCACTCGGTAATCGAAGAAAATATGACAGAAATAGTTCTTATCGAGTTCACTCAGTCATCAAAGGTAATTTGGTAAAAGTAGTTCTTACCGAGTAAACTCGACAGCCAAAGGATTTTGTAATGTTAATCGAGTCAAAAAGGTTAACTCTGGAAATTTTTGGAAGCAGTATTTATCGAGCAAGGTCGGCCAATAAAGGACATTTATTTTTTTTAAGAATAATATCTGAAGCCGACTATTGAATGTTTTACTCGTAAATGTAATATGTAAATGAGCCAACTTGACAACCTGAATGATATAAGTAAGAAGTCAAGTTGCGAATTCAAAAAGTAAGAGGTAGAAGAATGTGGAATCAATATGATATGAAGACTGATTGTTGTGGAAGTAGATTCGAAGGATGATCAGAGATCATTGAGAAGCAGCAGAGCCATATTTGATCAAGGAGGATCTAATGATGCTGAACAGAGACCTGTATCCAAAAAATTTAGTTGCATCTTGTTCGATCAATTCATTGTTGCTTTTTAACCATTGTAGCATTGATTTAAAATCTCTTAATAGAGTTGGTTTAATATCCATTTTGTAAATCCTCTAACAAGGTGACAGTTCAGTTGAATTATTCTAAAGACCTCTAGCAAGGCCACTCCTAGCAGGGTGATTAAATCGTCTAACAGGGTCACACCTAACAGTGTGTATTGTAACCTTTAATAGGGTTAAATTTGGTGATAGGGTTAAATTTGGTGTCTCTTGTATTCACTTTATTTTTAGTTACATGCATGAATTCTTTAAAAGAAAGTAATAGTTTAAATTTATTGAGTTACAACATTTGTTTACCAAATACAAGTAGCAACTAGATCTTTAAGACATCTAAGGGATTTGTGGATTAATTTTGGTAGTAACTGATTCACCCCCCTCTTAGTTACTCTATCTTTAATTCCAATAAAAAATAAGCTAGATGATAATGGTGAAGTGACAAGGAGCAAAGAAAGATTAGTTTGCAAAGGATATGCACAAGAAGAAGGAATTGACTATGGTGAGACATTTGCCCCTATTGCAAGAATGGAAGGAGTGAGAGTTCTACTTGCTTATGTTGCATACAAAGGTTTCAAAGTTTATTAGATGAATGCTAACTCTTCAATTTTGAATGGCATACTAGAAGAGGAAGTCTACATAGAAAAACCATAAAGATTTGTTGGTGAAAATAATAAGAACATGGTATGTAGATTGCACAAAGCCCTATATGGATTAAAGCAAGCACCAAGAGCATGGTATGAGAGACTTCATACTTATCTTGTGAAGATTGGATTTGAAAGGACTGATGATAAGCACAATCTGTACATGAAGACAAAAAATGAAAAAGGTATATTGTTATTTGAAATATTTGTTGATGATATCATATTTGGAGGACAAGAAATGATTTTGCAAATTAGATGAAGCAAGAATTTGAAATGTCCATGTTTGGAGAGATCAAATTCTTTGTGGGATTACAAGTATACTAGATGAAGTATGGTATATATATCACTCAGTCAAAGTACATTAAAGAGATATTGAAGACATTTGGATTAGAGGATTCCAAACTAGTAAGTACACCTATGGTGATAGGACTCAAGCTATCAAAGAATGATGATTTAGCTAAGGTGAATCAAATGTTATATAGATCCATGATTGGCAAATTGCAATATGTAGTACATAACAAACTTGATATTGCATTTTCTATAGGGATGGTTGCAAGATTCTATATAAATCCCAAAGAGAATCACTTGATAGCTATTAAGAGAATAATAAGATACTTAAAAGGAATCAAAGAGTCTAGTTTATACTATATGAAGAATGAAAAGTTTGAACGAAGAGCCTACACTGATGGTGATTGGGCTGGAAAAATTGATGATAGAAAGAGCACAAGTAGAGGAGAATTCTTCTTAGGCAAAAGACTAGTTACATGGAATAGTAAAGAAGCAGAGTTGTACTTCCCGATCTACTACTGAAGAAGAATATGTTGCTGCTGCTATCAACTACACAAACATTGTATGGATCAAATAGTTACTTAAAGGAATGAAGGAGGAAATCAAGGAACCAGTAATACTTTATTGTGATAATACAAGTGCTATCAATATATTAAAGAATCTAGTAATGCATACAAAGATAAAGCACATTGCAATCAAGTATCATTATGTAAGAGAGTTGATTCAAGATAAAGAGGCGAAGATGGAATACATTAACACAAAGGAGAAAATTGCTGATATCTTCACTAAAGCATTACCTAAGGATGCTTATGAGTATCTAAGAGGTAATCTAAGGGTGATACCCCTATCAAAGGCTATGTAAGAGACAGAGGGAGTGCCCTGCATCAAACAAGCTGATGTTGATATAATACAAATTGATGCAGTGAATCTTACTTTAAGAATTGCCTAAAGTAATCAAAGAGCTGAAAACTTCAAATTAGTCACAAGGAAGGTGAAAGATGGAGAATTGAAGAAGCTACAAAATCTTATATTTGCATATATTAAAGATGCCAAGTGTTTGGTATATGTCTTTGGCATTGTTTTCAAAGAGGGAGAAATAACAGAAACTGATCAAAAGATTAGAGGGGGAGAAAGCAATAAGAGAAAGAATTAGAACAAAGAGGGATACATTGATAAGAGAGTTAGACGGATCATTATTAGAGGGAGATATTCTACTGATCAATTTAGTATGAAAGAAAGGCCTACGAAGGAACTTACAGGGGGTTATATTTTGTAACCTAATCAGAAGATGGAAGTTGCTAATAGAGGGAGAAACTTCAATACAAGTTTTCTTTTTGGTATTGTCTTATTATTTTAACCTAGTTAGTTTTTTGAACAAGATGTTCATCATTTGATTGACTTGGTTGATAAGTTTGGTTTTCCATCAATGTCGAAGAGGGAGATTGTTGAATTCTAATTGAAAAGATCATTGACTAGAAAGATTGTTATAAAGGAGATTGTTATGTGTTTCAATCATTTTTTGTCACTAATGTAAAACCTACTATTTGCTAGTAAGACAATTACTTATTTGTTTCAAGTACTATCACTTAGTTGATTGATGAGGAGGATTTCATCAACAAGATGTAACAAAAGCACCTACAGGAAAGGTTGAGTTATGATTATGTAATAAAGTACAAGGATCAATTAAGACAATGATGACATGATTTATTGATGATATACTTAAGGTTACAAAATGACTGGATACACTTAGAAAGTTTAGAAGAATAAGTTAAACAAAGTTTATTTTCCAAGCTTGACTGAGTGGATAGTAGGTGCCAATTAAAGTTAGTACAAACTGAGTATAAAGTTAGTTGGATTCAAGTGAAAGAAAATTCTAGTGGATGCCAAGCAAGACAGTAGATGCCGAGTGAATTTTACTTGATGTCGAGCACCAATAAAATCTAGTTGATGTTGAGTGATTTTATAGTTGATGCTGAGTGATTTTACAGTTGATGTCGAGTGATGTAGTATGTGCCAAACATCAGAAGATTGATAATAATGAGCTGCTACATTATGATAAAGATCAAAGATTCACCAAATAAAAGCCGACAATTTGTTTTCTTAGAACTTGTGAACCAAGAGGAAGATAAGATTAATGAACTGGTGGCATAGAATTTTATGTAAAACATTTTTAGGCAAATTCAAATGGATTCTAAGAGAAGTCTCTAGAGAAGACAAGATATGGGGTAGATACATTGTATCCTACCTAATCTATCCAAAACCCTAATTTAGATGATGGATAATGAGCAGTAAAATATTCTAATTTCCTTTATATAGGAATGTCTAGTCATGAAGAAAAGAGTTAGATAGATTGGTGTCATGTGTGAGAACCTAAGGAGGAGAAGGAATTAAGGGTTTTGCTTCATCAAGTGACCCAAGAGAAGTGTCTACAATGGTGTACTAAGAAAGAAGGGTTAAGGAGATAAATGCTTGAAAGGTGAAAAAGCTATTAGAGCTACAAAGTATGAAAGCCAAGTATAATTGAGGACTGAATAATGTTCTATAATCTACAAGTGAAGATGTAAGTTGTATCAAATCAAAGCTCTACTATTACTCTTTAACAAGTGTATCAGTCTAGGGTAAATCCTTTAGATTAAGGTTGACTTAATAGTCACTAGAAAATCATTAAATAGGGTGGCATTCCAAGTGAATGGCCTAAAGTCCTCTAACAAGGCTCACTTTTAATAGGGTGATTGAAATCCCTTAACCAAGTCACATTTAATAGTGTGTATTGTAACCTTTAATAAGGTTGGCCTTTCGTAGGGCATCACTTCAGAAGAGTGAAAAATGAGTAGCATGTGTAGACACCTAAATTTGATTACACTATTTTAGTAATCCTATTTAGTTATCTAAAAAGGCATTATTAATTAAATTTCTATTTAATTAATCCTTTGCCATCCCCTAGTTGATTAATTTAATTAATCATCTATAGTCCTAATTGATAAATCAAATAATCTATTATTTATCAATTAAATCCTTTTCTCCTATCTAATTCCAAAAATCCCCATTTATTAAATAAATCTATTTGATAAATGAAATCCTCAAATTCAAAAATCCCTAACCTATCTCTAATCCTCCATTTAGCCTAATCCACCCCATCCACCCATACTAACCAAGCTTAGCCACTAACTCACCCACCTTCATTAATGCCATCCACTTGCACATCTCTAACATCCCTAATCTAATCCTAAACCCAAGCCTAATCCACCCCCTAATGTTGTCACATTCCTTAAACAAGTTTAAGACTTTCCTAATCCAAACCAAAGTCTCCCCTCAAAAAAACCCAACCACTAAGTCATGAGTGCTCTTACAAAACATAAAAGACTCTTACAATCCCACGCATGACTCTTACCCATCTTCCACACTCTTCCTTCTTCCACACTTATTCCTCTTACATCCCTCTTACATACTCAACCCCACTCATCATGCCTTTAACCAACCCTTTACCCTACCCTCTCACACTCATCCTCCTTGTGACAAGTGTCACCTTCCCATTGGTGCTAAACAAGCACAATCCATGTGCTCCCCTTTGAGTGCATCTTAGCCCTCCTTAAGCCTTCATCCATCCTTGCATCTAAGCCCTCCATCCCTCTACCCCTTAGCCTATAAATTGAATCCCATCCCAAGCCATTTCATCAACAATCTTTGAGCTAAAGTTACCATGCTATTTTGAGAACCAAAGCCATCAATCTTACCCTTATAATGCCAAATTGAGAGCTCACAAAGCTACCAATTTTCCATTACCCATCTCCATTGAAGCAGCTTTTGAGCATCTTGAGCATACATCCACAGCAAAAGGACACATCTACAGAATCCAGAAAGCATGGAGTGTTTTCTCTTGTGAGGTTTGCACTTCTTGTTTGCTTTTTTTGTCTAAGCATATATGTGAATTTAGTTTTTGGTTTGTGAATGTTTACTTTATTTGTTAATGTTCTTTGCATACTAAATCTTGTTCTACATTTTGGCACGCCCGGTGGGACCCCACTATGGATCATTTAATCATCTATTTTCATCTATATGTCATTTTTTCTAACCATCTAATGTTTGTTGTTGTTTGAGTGTGTTGTGAGGGTGTTTTTCTTGTTTTTGCAGGTTAAAGAACACACTTAGGAAGAAGAAATACCATCTAAATTTTTTTTTGCATTTTTCAACTTTTTTGGCGCAGTTTTGGTGTCTGCAACCTGTTCTGTCTGCGAAAATTTGCGTCTGCAAAAATTGATGTTTGTGAAAATCCGCGTCTGTGCAAATCGACGTCTGCAAAAATCCGCGTCTGCGCAAATCGACGTCTCCGTCACCGCCAATCCAAATTGTCATCTGCGAAAATTTGCATCTGCGCAAATCGGCGTCTCTGCTTGTCACCTGTTTTCTGCATCGCAAATCTGTTCTATCGTCTTTGAATACTAGCATTTCTGTATTTCAATGTCTTCATATTTTGGTGTCTCCGCTTGATAGACTATCTTCTCTACCTGCTTATGTTGCATTTCTGCTTTAAAACCTTTATTTTTGCACTTTGTAGCTTAAAAAAAAAGAGTATAAATCAAAATTTGACTTTTAGTGGTTCCATAGGATTTAGACCATTTTAAGCATTTTTACGCATAGAAAAAACAACAAAAAAAGTTAAAATTTTTTTCCCCATAGTTAAGCTCTCATTTTTGAAGATTTTGGCTAACTAACTAAATTTAATTTTTTTTGTCTCATTGCAGGTTGGAGCACATATGGAACCACTAACCATGTTTCTTGCAGGTTTTCATGTTGCTAAAAAAATGAACTTGAATGTTTAACCATTTGTCTTTGAATGCATGTTGCTAAAAAAATGAACTTGAATGGTTAAACACATTTTCCATTGAATGAATGTTGTTCAAAACACACTCTTGAATGTCATGGATTAAAATCAACTTTCCTTGGAATGCATGCTTAAAACAACAAATCCAATCTTGAATGCCAAGGATCAATTAACCATTACAATATCAAACACTTCATTTGGAGCTTCTAAAATTGAACAAAACAAATCTCTTTTCCACATGCAATCTAGGTAAAGTTTGATTTTTGGACATTTAAGAAACTTTGTTAAGTTAAAATACAAATTTAAAAAAATCAATTTGAGTAGTTCCTTAGACTCACCTCTTTTCTAATCACCCATCAAATATTAACCATTGGTTGCAATCTCAGCGCCATTTATGGGGATGGGTCTACTTGAAAAAGGTGTTAAATGTTCCACAATCTAACTCACTCACTTGGTCTTTGAAGGTTTGCTTTAACTTTATCAAAATTCTTAAATGGCCAAAACTCTAGATTAAATCGATCACACTTCAAGTTTGGGCACTAAAATTGAACAACAACTGACGTGGAGAGCCTTCGGGCGCGCGCTTGAAATCGAATCTCACACACTTTTGTTTTAGGCTTAAAACAAACTCACACTCAATCTTGAATGCCTTAAAGAAAATTAATTGATACTTGACGTGGAGGGCCTCTGGGCGCGCGAGTTTGCTTTTGTTGACCCTAACTCTTCTTATTGTTTGCATTCTTCCATCGATTTACTTTTGTTGGCGCTTCAAGTTGGAATTGAACATTGTCTCTTAAACATGAGTGCTTGCAAAGTCTAGATTAGCACACATAAGAGTCAGTTGGTAAAAGAACGAGCATGTTTTTTAGCCCAAGGTCATCCAAGTCTTCTCTCCCCTTGTCATCTTTCGAGGCCATCTTGGGTGCATAAGATTAGGATCCAAAACCTTGTTTCTTTTTAGGAGGCCTGCTTGGGGATTTCATCACCCCTTGGACGACCTCAACTCTAGCATTCCGGTGGAGTATAAGAATCGGGAGGTGAATCGAAAGACACCTCTCTTGGGATCAAGATTTTTTCATTCGGGCTAAGCCTCAAGGAACTTTATACCCTTGAGAAGTGAAAGAGGAGAAGTGGGTTACCGCTCCTCTCGGCTGTGTGACATCCTTTTAGTCTCATCTATGGATTTGGGCCTCACGTACCTTGCGTATATCGAGGACTCCCTAGCTAAACCAATTGTCAGCCTTGCAGAAAACCATCTAGGATGTTAATGTGTTTGGAGTGACTGATCGAAACATTTGTAGAACATACACACTCCTTGGTGCAGGTATCACATTCTGAGAACCACAAACTTCTGTCTGGGTGTTCCTATCTATTTCTTGTTTTTATTTTACTTGTTGAATGAATGTTTGCCAAAATTGGTCAATCCTAGCTTAGGGACACTTAGCGTAGTCACTGCCTATTTTGGAAGTTGAACAAGTTGAAGCAAAACAATTGAGATATTTCCCAAAGCCAAGCAAATTCAAGAATTTATGTCGGAACAACCCAAACCCAAACAGAAGTTTCACAAGGTCAAACTCAAGCCATCTCTAGCATACAAAGAACTTTCAGCCAAGAGAAAAGAAATAACACCAAGCCCACGAATTGCCAAACTCCACAAAGAAGAAGACAAAGCTATCGAAGAAGCACTTCAAGAGGCCTGGTTATAGCGCACCATCAAATTTAGCCAACATCCAGGAGTTAATACTGCTTATGCCTTACCAACTAAGCATGATTTCTATGATTAGACACCCTTGTTTCTCCACATCTTCTTGGATAAGCTTCACTTTAGAGTCATCTTTGTAGAAAAGCCAGCCATCTTAGGTTGTCCCCTTAAGCATTATTAGCTCATCCATCTCATTTAGAATCAAACCATCTAGCCAGGAATCAAAAATCTGCACATCTAAACTTTCAAAATTGTTGTCACCTTGCTAAAAGTTTGCCATTCCTAAAATCTTCCAAATCCACCAATCTCACCAAGGTTATCCCTTTGACAAAGCTTTGTCTAGGGTAATCTAGCTTTGTCACTTGTTATCCCTCATCACCTTGAGCTAAAGGTTGGGATCCGCAAGTGGTCAATCTCGTGTTCTTCCTAAAGGATCATCAGTCTATCCTTAAGTTGACACAATCACCACCAAGCTTGCACATAGGAAAGAAGACCTTTTGTGCTTTGACAACATATCTTTGAAGTTAGAATCCCCAACCAAATCCTCCTTAGGTTTTTTCATATAGCTTTGCCTCAACCTAGGAAATCATTTGCATAAAAAAGCCTTCCCCCTTTTGCATCCATCAGCATTATTGCATCTCATCCCTAGGAGCATTTTTCATGCCACCCGTCACTCGCTTAGCCAAGAAGAAAGAAACAATGGAGCCCTATCATTTGGTTCGAACAGCCTCACCCCCCTTGAGCACTCAGCCATCCTTCAGCCCAGAGCAAGCTATGCCATCACCTACTGACATTGAAGCTTTCATGAACCAACCAGGAAATGCAGTATTGGTAAATGCCATTATAGAAAAAAACAAATAGACAATCATGGCTAATTTTCGAAGGGACAATGTAGGAACCTTTGACTTTGGAAGACCCCCTCCATTATCAGATCCATCTCACCCGTTGTTTGGGCAGCTGCCACCACCCATAGGGTCTTATGATCCAAATTATCCTCAATATATTCCAAAAGAAGAGCCTCCAGCCAATCCATATGACCCAACAGACCCAAACATACCATCATCCACCCAAGTTGAAATCTCCATGCCGCAAGCCAACCCAGCCACCACCACTCCATCCTTGGTTCATACCTCTCCGCTCCAAACCCCCTTTACCCAAAACACCTCACCGTTCACTCCCTTCACTATTGCTGCTGTTCCCCAACCCAGCCTTCCAAATCGACCCATCTCCCAAATCAGTGCTAGCATCTTTGGCCAACCTCAGCAATATACAACAGGGATGTCACCCATGGGGCCAAGTAATCAACCTTTCATTGGCCCTAGCTTGTTCACCACAGCCCAAAGCACAATCCCATCATTTTCATTAGGTCTTGGGAGCTCAATACCAGCCACAAATCCACAAGCTACTACCTTCACTCCAAAAAGCTATCAAATCCCACAAGCTACTGCCAATCTTCTACCAAGCTCCCAAGTGACCCCAGCTCCCACCACCACTCTACCAAGCTTCCAAATCTAGCCACAAAGCTATCAAACCCCATCAGTTCCATTCCCAAGCTTTCAATTCCCACCACCTCCACCACCAACTAATCCATTACCTCCAATTACCAACTACTTTTCAATGCCACTTCTAGGAGGTAATCCACCACCCTAGCCAACCACCAATTATTTGCAGATACCATCCCAAATGGGGGCACAACCCACATATATTGGTCAAACCCCACAAGCCCTCCGATCCTTTCCCCAAGCCTCACAACCATCTTATACCTTACCTCCACAAAGCAATCCATTTATCCCACAGCCAGCATATGTTCCTCAATCCCAACCTCAAATCCGATATCAACAGCAAGCCTCGCAGCACATGCAACAATATGCGCCACCTCCCCCTCAATAACTCGTCATCCACCATGTAGCTGCCCAAACAATGTACAATCCCTATTAGCAAATCCCTCACAGCCATCCATATTCAGTGGCCCCATCCAGCACATACCTACCTCAAGGCACTCCTACATTGGGGGCACCCCAACCATCACCTATCAATTTAGAGTGGGAGCAAATGAAGACAGCTCTGAAAGCCATCCAAGAAGGGAATGATCCAAAGACATTCAAGTTTGAGAATGTGTGTCCTTACCCATTTGACAGAGCCATTACCACGACACCATTTCCCAAACACTTTGAGGTACCTAAATTTGACAAATTCAGAGGAAAAGGAGACCTTGTCACACATATCAAAGAATTTTACATGCATTGCTAGGACATGGCATACAATGATGTCTTCCTCTTGCACCTTTTTCCCAAAAGCTTGACTGGACCAGCTCTTGAATGGTTTTATAGAATCCCCTATGGCACAATTAAAAACTTTGCTAAATTATCTGAGGCATTTGTAGCCCAATATGCCCATCTTGTTGAAACAGAGCTATCAATAGTTGATCTTGTCCACACCAAGCAAAAAGGTGGAGAAAGCCTTGCCGAATACCTGCAAAGATGGAAAACCCTTACCACCCGCATATCCTGTACCTTGCCAGAATGCCATGTGGTGAAAATGTTTATTGATAATGCACATCCCAGCTTGGCTCACCACATGACCATGAACTGTTTGCAGACCTATAAGGATATCAAAGAGAAACGAATGATTCTTGAGCAAGGACTCATCAAAGATGGTGTGGTAAAGATTTACAAAGAGGCCAACCAAAACCAATCACATTCTAATGACAAGTCTAGGTATTGGAACAAAAACAAGCATGTTGCAACAGATGGGGTTACTGACACCAAACATGTGAATATTGTTGGTCCTTCTCAAAACCAGTCTAACCCACCATATCAAACAAACAACCAACAAGCTATCAATTACCAACAAAAAAATAACCAAAGCTATCAAAACCACAATACAAGACCCAACTTTCAAGGGTCTAACAATCAAGCTAATGCCATCAATATAGCTGTAGGGCAAAAGCCCAGATTCCAACCTGCACCTAGAAACTATACACCCCTTGGTGAGCCATTGGATGTTATTTTTGAGAAATTGGCTAAGGAAAACCTCATCAAATTTCCTCCTACCCAACAAATTGATCCAAGCCAATCCAAAGCTGCATGGTACAAGGACAATGAGTATTGCAAGTTCCATAGGGTAAACGGTCACACCACCCTCAGATGCATGAAACTGAAAGACTATGTGCAGGACCTCATTGATTGGAAGGAAATCACTGTTGGTGCCCAAACCTCTCCCAATGCAGGCTTATAGATTTATCAAAATGCTTTTCCTCCACACAACAACCAAAATCTTGGAAAAGCACCTATCCAAAACAACACCAACAACCGCCAGCCAAACCAACAGCATGGGAAGAACAATGACCACACTTCATCCTATATAGACTATGGTAGCCTTATAGGTTGTATATCTGAGAAAGAGCCTTCTGTCAATGTTATCAATATCCGAGGACCAGACAATGAGTGTGCGGTCACCACTCGAAGAGTGTGATTTAACATCGCAGGCCCACCAGTTTTGTCAGCACCATCAGCTCCATCAAAAAGCTGGTACAATATCTTGGAGCACCTTGGGAACATGCTAGCCCAAATCTCCATTTTAGACCTTCTCTGCACTAGTCCTGTGTACAAAGACATCCTTGACAGTGCTCTCATAGAATCCCGTGTCCCTTCTGATATCAATGCTACTGATTTTTGTAATCTTGTTGGACACCTTTCATCCTCATGTGCCCTATCTTTCAAACCCACCGACATACCCGTGGTTGAGCCAGATCACACCCTTTCACTTGGCATAGCCATCATGGTATCCAACTTTGTCGTGAAAAGAGTAATGATAGATAATGGATCAGCCTTGAATATTTGTACCCTAAAATTCATAAAACAAGCTGGGTATACTAAGGCAGATATGATCAGTGAGGTTATCACCATCAAAGCTTATGACAACTTGGAAAGGACCACAGAAGGGACTATTTTGCTACCAATCAAGGTTGGGCCGGTCATCCAAGAGACAGCTTGCCATGTTGTTGATCTAAACCTACCATTTAACATCCTCCTTAGTCACCCATGGATTCATGCTATGAAGGCCATTCCATCCACCTACCATCAGTGCATCAAATTTTTGCATCAGGGCACTGAGGTAACCATCCATGCCGATCCAAAACCGTTTGCTTACTGCAATGCAGTTGAAGCTTCATATACAAACCATTGCCCTAGAATAGACATCGGCACAACCATCGGCAGCTCATCCCACACTTGTAATGACGAAGAAACCATCCTCGCCTCCACCCTATCTACTGTAAAGATCGACAACAAAGGCTATGGAGAATATAGTCTATCAGATGCATTTGCTATCGGAGCAATCCCACTTGATCCACATACCCATGGACGACCAACATATCACAAAGCTAAGGAGATTCCACCTCCTCGATACAAATGGTTTGGCCCAACCACCTTTGTGTTCTCAAAAAAGCCTCTTCATGAGGAGCTCACTCCAGATATCAACAATTGGTTACATAAGGATGCACCTCCAAGAAATCAAGCACGCCTTGATCACTTCAGCCAAAAGTATCCCCAACAACATAAGCTCATCACTGAAAAATGGAACTATCAAGGAGGTGGACTAGGACCAGAACAAAGGGGCATGCAATGTCCCATCAAAGCACATAATTGGGAAATGAAGTCAGGTCTTGGCTTTGGCATACCCACAACTGGGGGCACCAACGAGAACGGTCATGCTTTTTTGAACATTCATTGCGACCTTGTCGAAATCGAAGACATTCTTGAGGAAGTTGAAAAGAGAGCCTACGACGATATCCCAGACCAAATCTTCCTAGGAGACTCTGTTCTCCGAGAACTATCCATCCATCTCATTGACCTACCACTCGCTCATCCACAACTCATAGATTGGGACCAACCAAGTGTCATACATATTGATGAGTTCGCATCAGAGGAAGCACTTCTAAGATTTATGGGAGCCAAAACTCCTCATAAGAAGACAAAGCCAGATTCTGCCTACATCTACAAGCTAGATCCCAAGGGGTATTTTGGAGAAAATCCCCAACCTAGTTTCGATACACCCAAAACTAAAACTAAGGTAAATCTGGGACTAGCTAAGGCAGCGAAGAGAACCCCTCAGCAAGAAAATCTAGAGCCACAAGCAGAACATGAGGATTTAGTATTGCCTCCTCAAGATGATCGACCAGAGGTGTCTTCTATTCTAATAGATGATACTAGAGAAGTCAACATTGGTTCTTCAGAGATCCCTAGAATTGTTCACATTGCTGCATCCCTATCACAAGACCAAGATGACCTCCTCTTTGAGGTTTTACGAGAGAACAATTGCTGATTTGCATGGTCATATCAGGACATGCCAGGACTTGATCCAAAGCTTGTAGTTCATCATCTTGTAGTTGATCCAAAGATCAAGCCCGTCAGACAAAATCTTAGAAAAATGCACCCCAAGGTGGCATTACTAGCCAAAGCTGAACTAGAAAGAATGTTAGCTGCTAAGGTTATCCGACCTATCGACTACTCAGAATGGATCTCCAACATGGTCCCTGTCACTAAGCCTTCCGATGACATCAGAATCTGCACTGATTTTAGAGATCTTGACAAAGCTTGTCCAAAGGATGATTTTCCCTTGCCCAACATAGATATGATTGTAGATCTTACAGCTGGACATGAAATTCTGTCCCTTATGGATGGATTTTTTGGGTATAATCAGATCAAGATTGCAGAAGAGGACCAGCATAAGACAACATTCACTACCCCTTGGGGAACCTTTTGCTACACCATGATGCCTTTTGGCCTAAAGAATGCTGGGGCTACCTATCAAAGAGCTATGACAGCCATTTTCCATGATCTTATCCATAGCATTTTGGAAGATTATGTGGACGATATCCTAGTCAAATATCACACCTTCATGGATCATCTTGCTGACCTGGAAAAAGTCTTTGATAGGTTGGCCCAATATCATCTCATGCTAAATCCCAAGAAGTGTGTCTTTGGGGTCACATCTGGCAAGCTTTTAGGCTTCATAGTTTCTAAACGGGGTATAGAGATTGACCCCAAAAAGGTCAAGGCTATCTTAGACATGCCTCCTCCCCAGACACTGCAACAGCTTCGCTCTCTTCAGGGAAAATTTCAATCTATCCGGCGCTTCATCTCCCAACTTGCAGATAAGTGTACACCGTTTTCACACTTGCTAAAGAAAAATGAGAACTTCAAGTGGGATCTTTTATGTTAGCGCAACTTCGATCAGCTCAAGCAGTATCTAACCAATCCCCCTATCTTGGTTCCACCAGTTCCTGGTCCTCCCTTGATCTTGTATATATCAGCAACACCTTCTGCTCTAGGGGCACTTCTAGCACAACATGATGATTATAGCAGAGAGAGATCCATCTACTATATCAGTAGAACCCTAGTGGGTTATGAACTCAATTACACTCCTATGGAAAAAGCTTGTTTGGCAGTTGTTTTCTCAACCCAAAAGCTTCGCCACTACATGCTAAGTCATACCATCCAACTAGTCTCTAAGATTGATCCTCTCAAGTATATGCTCTCTAGAACAACACTCACAGGTCGGCTAGCAAAGTGGGTTATGCTACTAAGTGAGTTTGACATCCAGTATGTGGACAGAAAGGAAATCAAAGGACAAGCTATAGCAGATCACCTAGCTAATGCACCTCTAGTAGATGCATATCCTTTGCTAACAGAATTTCCAGATGAGCATATCTGCCTAATTGAAGAACAACCCCCATGGAAGCTTTATTTTGATGGCTCATACACCTCTCATGGATCAGGGGCAGGAATATTATTAGTTACACCTCAAGGAGATTACATTCCAAAAGCCTTCAAGCTACAATTCCCTAGCACCAACAATATAGCAGAATATGAAGCTCTTGTAGAAGGATTAAAGATAGCTGCAGAATGGAATATCACTAAGTTAGAAATCTTTGGCAATTCCCAGCTCATCATCAAACAAGTCTTAAATGAATATCAAACCAAAGATGAAAATCTATTACCCTACAAAGAGCTAGTTGATCAGCTGACCCAACATTTTACAAAGCTTCAGTTTACACAAGTGCCTCGAATGCAGAATAAGGCAGCAGATGCCATGGCCACTATCGGCTCGCTCTTGGAAATTCCCCAAGAAGCTATGCAGTATGAATTTTTAGTTGAGCAACTCCTCACACCCGCTTATGCGAATGAGGATTCAAATCGTGTTTGTATCTTGGTTGGTCCCCAATCCCCTTGGTACCATGAAATTCACGCTTACCTTAATGATGGTATCATATCCCCTCACCTCACACGCACCCAACACCAGAACCTTATTCGAAAATTATCCTGCTATGTTATCATAGCCAATACCCTATATCGTCGGGGTTATCATGATACCCTCTCTCGATGTTTAGATGAAAATGAGGCCGCGATGACATTAAAAGAAGTACATTCCAGACTTTGCAGTGCCCACACGAGTGGTATTGACCTAGCATGACAAATCCTTAGAGAAGGCTACTATTGGCCTACCATTGAAGAAGACTCTTGTGACTTTGTCAGAAAGTGTGTCCCATGTTAGCAGCATGCAAATCTTGTGCACGCTCCAGCACAGGATCTACAGCCTATTGCACCACCTTGGCCTTTTGCTTGTTGGGGCCTTGATCTAGTTGGAACTATCACACCTCTCTCATCTGATGGACATAAATGGATAATAACAACTACAGACTATTTCACTAAGTGGGTGGAAGCAGTCCCCCTAGTCTCAGCTATAGGAGTTCAAGTCTCCAAGTTCATCTTGTACCACATTGTTTGCCGCTTCGGCATCCCATCCACCATCTTCACTGACCATGGAGGTAACTTTGAAAATCTCAACATGGAAGAATTATGCACTTCCCTCCGCATCCATCACCGCTTTTCTAGCCCATATTTCCCACAAGGTAACGGCCAGGAAGAGGTAACTAATAAAACCCTCCTCAAAATCCTAAAAAAAGTTGTCAATGATTCCGGCCGTGATTGGCACCTTCAAATAAATTCGGCTCTATGGGCCTATCGAACTTCCTTCCGTACATCCACAGGCACAACTCCATACTCCCTAGTCTATGGTGCCGAAGCGGTATTACCTATAGAAGTTGAACTTCCCTTACTACGCATATATTTGCAAGGGCAAATCTTAGATGAAGAATACAGAGTAGCTTGACTCACCCAGCTAAATCTCTTAGATGAGAAGAGACAAAAAGCCTATCTCACAGTCTATTAAACTCATCTCAAAAGGAATTTCAACAAGAAGGTGCTCCCACGACACTTTTAGCTAGGTGACATGGTCCTCAAAGAAAATATGAAAGTCCAAGTAGATCGAGAAAAGAAAGGCAACTTTGAACCTACATGGCTTGGTCCCTATGTGGTTACTGCCTCCTTTGGCTCCGGAGCCTATCAATTATCTACACCAGAAGGAGAACTCTTGAATGATCCCACTAACATCATTCATCTCAAGAAGTTCTATGCTTGAAGATCTTTGGTATACCCAGCTTTTGAAAAATACAAAAAAGAAAAAAATAGTAAAGAGAAATAGGCGTCCAATGGTGAAAACTTGGCAATTCAAGCGCCTTGGACAGGTACCTTGGTGAAAACCTGATAATTCAGGCACCTTGTGTGCTAAAGACTAATCCATTATCTATCACTATCATATCCCTCATCCATCCACCCACCATCCCATAAAACACCTGCTTGTTCCCTTGGTGTTCCAATCAAATATCCAAAATCTGATGGAGCTTGTCAATACCTCCTGTACAGCTTGTAAATCTTGTACCAAAGCTTGTATTATACCTTGTAAATCTTGTACCATACCTTGTATATATCCGAATCTTGTCCAAAGCTTGTACCATATTCTAGCTTGTAAATAATCTTGTATCCTAGCCTGTATCCTATCACATGCACACACAGAATCCCATTTTCCATAAGCTTTTCACAAACCATCTACCTATCCACCTATCAACTATTATAGACATCCCATCCTTCACAAACATTTTCATCTCACAAAAAAAAACCAAAACATGAAAAAACTTGTACATTTGTAACATATCTTGGTTTGTCAGCTTGTACATCCTCTTTAGCTTGGTATCGTTGTATCTATCCGGCTTTCATGTTAGTTCATCCTTGGTCAACATCTTGCACACATCACACACCTTGGTTAGATATTCCAATGCATCCTTTAGCTAGATCTCCTGTCACCAAAGTGTTATCCTTCTTAGTTCAGCTTGCCAGATGCATCACTCATCCAGATACATCAGCTTAGGTGCTCTCTGATAGATCCTTGCAGGATATAGCTTTCCTCATGTCTGATCTTGGTCCGTTAGTACCTCGTCCTACCCATCTCATTGGCAAATAGTTCTCTTTTGGATTTTCACTTTCTTTTGATTTGGGATCTTCCCTTTTGGGTCTTGAAATATCTTTTCCAAGCAATCTCCTTGTTCCCTCCTCAAGGTTGCCACGATCTTCCCTATCATGGTATGCTGCGAATGGGGCAATTAGAGCGTAAGGTCTTGATAAGGTCTTTTGCTTGTTTGCTTTTTCTGCTTGTGGGTTACCTAGTGTTGTTTCCACGCTGCTTCCTCAGGGATTCATGTGTGATACTGGGGCAATCCTTGCATGTTTGTTTCGAGTCAGTTCGTCAGTCCTCTGGACGGTTGGTGAAAAGGCCTTGATGTTCTTGGTAACCTTGGCAATTAACCAACAGTCCTATAGAAAATCTAGTGCTCAACTACATGGTGGTACTTCTCTTTGAAGTATCCCCCCGCTCAAAAAGCTTCAATGGATTCCCTTCATCTCCATTATCCCCCATCCATATCCTACATCTGTCGCTCCTACCCTAGCTTATGCATCAGTATCTCTTTGAATCACTCCTCAAGCTTAGCTTTAGGGATCCACAATCCTAGTCTTAGGGATCCACCAATCAAATCAATCCACCAAGCCTCATCTTTCGAGATCCACAATCCTAGTCCTAGGGATCTTCGAAACCCATCTTCCACCAATCTGACTCTTTGAAATCTTATTGCATCAGCTTTATCATTCTATCATCCATCTCCCTACCATGGATTCCTTTTATAGTGCTCTGCTCCTCCTCCCCCCCCCCCAATCCTGGAAAGTCTTAAGCTTGCTTTACTATTGTGCCCTTGATTTCCCTTCATCATTCTCCCATAGTGAGAGTTTGAGCTCATTTAGCCCCTTCTCTTTGCCAACGTGTCTCTTAGCTCATCTCAATTTCTTGTACTTTTCAAGAAGTCGTCGAGCCTCATTTCTCTCCTCGCCACCTTCTTGAGGGGGCATCATCTAAGTCTAGTCTCTCCTCTTCTTATCCGAGACTAGGGCAACCTTGTTGCTAAAACATCTTCTTCGTGTCGTCTTCATTCGAACTTCTTTTAAATAGTGTTGTCTCAACATTATGTCAAAGAGGGGCAAAATGTAGACACCTAAATTTGATTACACTATTTTAGTAATCCTATTTAGTTATCTAAAAAGGCATTATTAATTAAATTTCTATTTAATTAATCCTTTGCCATCCCCTAGTTGATTAATTTAATTAATCATCTATAGTCCTAATTGATAAATCAAATAATCTATTATTTATCAATTAAATTCTTTTCTCCTATCTAATTCCAAAAATCCCCATTTATTAAATAAATCTATTTGATAAATGAAATCCTCAAATTCAAAAACCCCTAACCTATCTCTAATCCTCCATTTAGCCTAATCCACCCCATCCACCCATACTAACCAAGCTTAGCCACTAACTCACCCACCTTCATTAATGCCATCCACTTGCACATCTCTAACATCCCTAATCTAATCCTAAACCCAAGCCTAATCCACCCCCTAATGTTGTCACATTCCTTAAACAAGTTTAAGACTTTCCTAATCCAAACCAAAGTTTCCCCTCAAAAAAACCCAACCACTAAGTCATGAGTGCTCTTACAAAACATAAAAGACTCTTACAAGCCCACTCATGACTCTTACACCCATCTTCCACACTCTTCCCTCTTCCACACTCATTCCTCTTACATCCCTCTTACATACTCAACCCCACTCATCATGCCTTTAACCAACCCTTTACCCTACCCTCTCACACTCATCCTCCTTGTGACAAGTGTCACCTTCCCATTGGTGCTAAACAAGCACAATCCATGTGCTCCCCTTTGAGTGCATCTTAGCCCTCCTTAAGCCTTCATCCATCCTTGCATCTAAGCCCTCCATCCCTCTACCCCTTAGCCTATAAATTGAATCCCATCCCAAGCCATTTCATCAACAATCTTTGAGCTAAAGTTACCATGCTATTTTGAGAACCAAAGCCATCAATCTTACCCTTATAATGCCAAATTGAGAGCTCACAAAGCTACCAATTTGTCATTACCCATCTCCATTGAAGCAGCTTTTGAGCATCTTAAGCATACATCCATAGCAAAAGGACACATCTACAGAATGCAGAAAGCATGGAGTGTTTTCTCTTGTGAGGTTTGCACTTCTTGTTTGCTTTATTTGTCTAAGCATATATGTGAATTTAGTTTTTGGTTTGTGAATGTTTACTTTATTTGTTAATGTTCTTTGCATACTAAATCTTGTTCTACAGCATGTTATTGGTGGTTTTTCCCAAATTGGGTTTCCATGTTAAATCATTGTGTCAAATGTGCTGATGAATATCTTGTGTTTCATGTTTTACATTTTTGCAATTTGATTAGATAGTAATCTGCAAGTTTCAAGTATTCACGTATTCATTTGGATGCATGTATGAGTATGAATGTTATATGGGTTCACTAAGTTAAGAAAAGTTTTATTTGTACATATAGACCTTGAATAACTGATTCACCCACCGTCTCAGTTATTCTAAAAGATTTCCAACAGATATGGTCAATATCCGATCTTAATTTTTCTACTCTTCACATACATTTGATAATACATCATTGCAAACAAATATCATTTATGTAAATTTCACACTACATTGCATAATGCAATCTTTTATTTATACCTTTTCATTTTATAAAACTTGCCCTGTCAGCCTTTAAGCTTTCACACACTTGGTAAAATACAAAAATAATTCTTGCTAACTTAGAGTTAACATCTAGGATGTCATCCCTAATTAGTTATGTAATTATTTCATAGCCAAAATAATTCCTTAACCTATAATCCTCATTTCTCTATCATGCTCTATTCTTTCCTATAAAATGTTTGTCCGGTAAATTGATCATCAAGCATGTACTATCTCACACACTTAGCTAGATCATCATGCCACTCTGTACTCTTGGTACCTAATTATGCATGTTCCAAATATTAACCAATGAAGCACACCAATCACAATTCTATCTACTCTGCCAAAATAAATCCATGATACTTAGATGATTTTCTAAGTACAATTACCTTGACTTCCTTTTCATGATCTTCTCTATTCATACCAAAATTATGTTTCCATAAATGACAACATCAGATGATTACCTTACCCAAATTTCCAACAAAAAGTATGTTTGAAACCATGGAAAACTTTAAAGGTAGTTGTGTTAAGTTTGGTAATGATGCGCCATGTCTTGTGAAAGGTAAATGATCAATACAATTGACTGATAAGATCAAGTGCAAAAATGTTAATTGTGTTGAAGGACTTAACTATAAATTATTAGAGTGATTTGTAGTTGAAAAAATCAAGATATAAAGTTCAATTCTATCACAAGAAGGCCAAGATATTTGATGTCATTGGTGAACTAATTGGGAGTTGTGATTAGACAAGAGGTAACTTGTTCTGTTTAGATTTATTTGATGAGACATGTTTCTTTGCATAAAATAAAGATACTTGGCTATGGAATAAGAGGTTGTGACATGTGAACTTTCATTATTTAGTAAGCATTAGTAAGATGGAAAGTGTAAGAGGATTACCAAGATTGAAGAACCTTGATAATGCTACATGTAAACAATGTCAATTGGGAAAAATGACTATGTCTAGTTTCAAGAGAAAGACATACTCATCTAATGATATTTTGGAATTGGTTCATATTGACCTTTGTGGACCCATTGGAGTGTAAAGCTACTATGGAGACAAATATTTTATTCTATTTGTTGATGACTATTCTAGAATGATGACTGTGATATTTCTTAAAGAAAAATTTGATGATCTTCAATTGTTTAAGTGTTATTTGGTAAGAGTTGAAAAAAAAAAAGGTAATATTTTGAAGTTCTTGAGATTTTATAGAGGAGGAGAATTTATCTCTAATTAATTTAACACATTTTTCAAAGATAGGTGAATCAAGAGGCAGATGTTTGCACCTAGAGTCCCTCCATAAAATTGAATAGTTGAAAGGAGAAATAGATGAATCATGGGCTGTGCTAGAACACTAATGATGGAAAATGTGTCACATAAATAATGGATATAAGTTATAATTACAATAGTCTATACTTTGATCTGAGTACAATTCACCAAATGTACAAATATTACACCCTTTGAGTTATAGTATGGGTATTCACCTAATATGAAATATTTTAAAGTTTTTGGAAGAAATTTTTACATACTAAAGGAAAATAGGAATGGAAAACTTGATGCTAAAAGTGATGAAGGCATATTCCTAGGATATTCTATGAAGAGAAAATCTTATAAGTGTTTGAATTCTAACACTAACAAAGTTGTGAAAAGTGCAAATGTGAAAGTTGGCGAATATGCAGAAAAGAATAAATTTGAGGGAAAGAAAGAACTCAAAGACTACAAAATATTCATATATGTCAATGAAGGTGTTTCTTGCACCTTACCTAAGCTAGAGAATTATAAAGCTATTGAGAAACAACCGACAATGAATGTCAAGTTACATCAAGAAGTTGTCGAGATACATGAAGAAAATGCCAAACATCAGGAAGACAATGTCAAGCAATCATAATCAAAATCAAAACCAAAGGTAGAGATACAAAATAAACTTGAAATAAATTTTCAAGATGAACCTAAAGAAGAAGAAAGAAGAAAAGAACATACACTAGAAAATTATGTGAGAAGACACCATGCACCTGAACAAATAATTAGAAACATAGAATCTAGAGTTATGACTAAGAAAAGACTAAGGAGTGATACATGTTTAGTATGTGAATTTGAGCTTAAATTAGTGAAATGTACTTTGGATAATGAAGATTGTATTCAAGCAATGAATGAAGAAATTGAACAAATAGAGAAGAAAAAATCTTGGTCACTGGTACCTAGACCAAATGTTATTGGAACCAAGTGGGTATTTAGGAATAAACTAAATGAAAAAGGAGAAGTCATAAGGAACAAGGCCATATTGTTATGCGAAGGATATGCACAAGAAGCAATACTGATTATGGGAAAAAAATTGCCCCAGTTGTAAGATTAGAAGGAGTTAGATTATTACTTACATATTTTTCTTACAAAGGATTTAAAGTGTACTAAATGGATGTCAAATATGAATTTCTAAATGGAATACTAGAAGAAGAGGTTTACATTAAACAACTAGAAGGATTTGTTGATCCCCAAAAAAAAAAAATTTCCTTGCCTATGTTATGTTCCTCTTGTACATGACTGTAACTTTTAAATCATTGATATTCTATCCGTACAACTCATTACTACATGCCCTATGAGATATAGGATCCTCATACCATGTAATATCTTCTATCAAGTGTACACATGCCAATTGACTCCTTTTGTACCTCTCCAAATATTAAGGCATCTCTGCTAACAATTAATCTTTATTACATTTAGACAATTTTCGAAGTTATCTACTCTGAAATATAAGCCTAGAATCTTCTCACTAAATAGAACATATATGTTTCCATAAATGAAAACCTCAAAGTATCCCCTTAGCCAAAATTTGAACAATCTCCCCCTTTGGCATTGATGGAAACATGTGGGAAAATTGGCTAAGTCCCAAAATTACGAAATTACAAGATGTGAATTTCTTTTACATGACCATACAAAATTTTCAAAATGTGAATAATTTCTATTTATATATCATATTTTACATTATGCATACCCTGCCTTACATTATACCTTTTATCTCCTTTTACAATGTATACTACTCCCCCTTACATTATACTTCATATAATTTTGTATGCTACTACTTCGCTTTTGACATCAATGACAAAGGTGAGTATCAAAACTATTTACAATTTTTTAATTTTAATTTTTTTTACCTTCTTATCTTTAAGATGACTAAGTGGATAGACATGAGATACAATAAAAAAAAGTTTGTCTTCAAATTTGAAAATTATTTATCCCACGTGTCATGGACTACCTCTGATACATTGATTAATGTGCATAGTTCATAGTATGCTAACTCTACTACATTTAAATTCAATTATACAAACTTCTCATATGTTGCCTTAGCTTTAAGACATTTATCCAACTACTTCTAAATATGAGTTATTTTCATAGTGAGGTGTTCCCTCAAAAATGAAATCTCTTTATCATTCTTTCCTTTCTCAGCTCTATTAGACTAATATCTTCACTCACTTCCCAATTCTACTCTCTAAGTCTTCAATCTACACATTGGGTAGAAGGAGCTCATTCACAATGTTCTACAATTATGCTTGTTTCCCCTTTAGTTCTTTTGTGATATCTTTGATGTAATTGTATGATAGAACACACAGTCCATAAACATTTTCTCCTTCTATCAAACATCTTCATAACTATTTTATTCAAGAGTCAAGAGTCACCAAGTCTCCTCTAATCTTATTTCATATAAAGTCAAATAATTATGCATCATGGCTAACTTGTGCTATGCTGATGCAAGCTCTAAGAGAGTGGTAAATTGATTATCAAATGCATTTATCACCTCATCAGTGTTAGAATTTGTGAAAAAAAATATAAATACAAAATCTATTGAAAGAGTTAGATTAAACAACATGAAATGAAATTGACATAATAATAATGTGGACCAATTTTTTATGTAAATGCTTAGAGGCATGATAACATCAATATTTTCTAATGTGTTGTATGATATATTTAATATATATAAGATATTAAATACAAAGAGATAACCTATTTATATTGGCATGAGATGATACAAGGATTGGATGAGTGTCTCAACTTTGAGGAAGTAGAGTCCTCATGGACCCATCCACCTACAATCTAGAAGGGTAGTGTCCAAATTGGAATTAACCACATGTGACAACTTAGGAGTAGTTGGAGTCAAAATGTCAACTTGGCAAAATCCTCCTAATAATAATAGCCACAAAAAAAATTCCTCCTATTTTATGAGCTCACCTAAATAAACTTAATATAAGAGTGAAATGGAAAATAACTATTTACTCTTAATACCAACCCTTAAGTGAAACTTACGGATTGCATGAATGTAATATGTAGCCGATGGGTTCTGACAACAAAGCCGTTTTAAATACCCATGTGTAGCTAAAAACATGAAATCTATAAAAAAGAGGAGAAAGAGGGAAAACCACATGCGAAAAACCCTCCTCCAAAAAGAGATAGCTAAAAAATAAGATGCATGAATGGAAGGTATAATAAAGACCCCCAATTATGACATCATCATGCATATACTATCAAAAAATGTGAGAAGAAGAGAGACATAATAGACCTTCTTCAATGTAGAATGCTGGCTAATAGAAGAGTCTCCAAGTTTGATGTAGAAATTATGCCATGAATGAAGAAAAACATTCCTCCCCTTAGGTAGAAAGAAAACCAAAGGTGCATCAACGAAGCCTCTCCAATCTGAAGGAAGAAGCCTCAAAAATTATAGAATCATTGGTATGTGCTCAAGTGTCTCCATGTCAAGGATGAAAGAAGATGTCACAAACCAATCAAGATCAAGCCCAATAGAAGAATTTGAAAAACAAGGAGCTAGTGGTAACTGATCCATGTGAGAATACGCACTTAGGCACTTTGCTGAAAAAGACAAGTCATGATCAAATGAGGATGAGTTTAGACCATGTTATAAAGAATCAAGAGTCTTCTCTGAATATAACATGATCTTCTCTAATTGTTGTACCGATTCATGTAAAGATAAAGTGACCTTCTCCAATTATTGTATTGATTCATGTGAACCTATGGTTGTATGATGTAAGCATCATCAAGAATATTGGTAGATACAACATCAATAGAAGGAGAAGGAATAGATGACTTAGGAACTTGATCACATGTGAGAATACAAAATTTCAAGTAGCAATAGTTCTCCTCAATATGTGTATCAACACTACAAGTATGATCAAAATATGTTGAAGAATCACTATCATCATCAGAAGAAAAGTCTAAAAAATAGTATATTTGAGATGCATGATCAATCACTCCTATAGCAATGATCTCTCTACTCACCAAGTCTTTGATAAGAATTGAGTCATGATCAAATTCCACAATCCTCCTTGTTGATCCATTAGTAACTTGATAAATGAAAAGGCAATTATGAGTTAGGTGGGGAATACACGACACAACTTTGAAGGTTCTGTCCCTCTTATCAATTGTTCATTTCCCAATCACATTCATGTAAGTATGATTTCCCATCAAAATAGGTGGTGTATTACAAGGTTCAAATGAAGAATACAAAGACTATGAAGATGCCATATGATGAGAAGCTCTTGAATCTAGAATCTGTCTCCTTGAATCATGACATGAAGTAGAAATTAATGCTTGACCTTTTCCCTTTTTATCTTTTCCTTTGGAAACATTGGAATGAGAAGAAGAAGATGAAGTAGTCATTCTTGAAGGTAGATTTATTTGTTTTTTCTTATGAATATTATTCATTTTATCAATGTCCTTCTTGTATAAATGATGCTCTTCATGTCAATTCTTCTTGCAATATGCAAAGTAGACTATTCCTTTTTATATGATTCCTAATTTGAGGAAGAAGATCCATATTTTCTATGTGAATTTTTCTATTTATTTATTTGCTTCTATTCAAGATTCCCCCTTTTTTTTTGTACCTTAGGCTCACTAGAAATTAATGCTTATGACTTACATGTCTTGATTATACCCACTTGAATTAGCTTTAGATCCTCTTGGGTTAAAAGATTTGAAAATGCATCAAAAGTAGGATCAACATATGCAGTTCCCATAGAAACTTGATTAGTATGAAAGGTAGAAAAAATACAAAATACTCATGACCAAGCTTGTATAACACATTGAGAATCAATTGTATATCTTTTGTAATTATCTTGCAGTCCTATAGATGTATTCTTAATTGGTTAATCTTGGAGATGTAGTCTTGGAGGTTGTTGAAACTTGTTAGATCAAGATTGATCAAATCATTATTGATTTGATAACCCTTAATCTTGTCAATTTTACAAAACAAAGTTTCAAGAGTGTCTCCAGCCTCTTTAGATGTCTTGAATGATTCTAAATAAAATTATAAATATAAAGAAACTAATAAAAAAATCTAGCCAAGAGATTTTTCATGATTGATCTACTAGGCTTGATGAGCATTAGCATTAGTATGTGCGCTAATGGTTTAATTTACATATCTTGTGCAACCTTTTTCCCTTACATGATTCCACATTGATTTTTTCCATGATTTATTATTATATGGACTTGGGAGTTAAATTTGTGATTTTTCCATTTGTACTACAAGGAAGAACCAATGAAACCAAAACAACACAAGATCACCCTCCCAAATTTAATAGATTAGAAATCACCCCCCCAAGATGCAATGATTTGGTACTTTATAATATAGTGCATGTACAATTGCCACTTGCCAGAATAGACTAAAGTGGACTTCAAATTTTGATAATTACAACTTCAAATATGAAGCAATAAGAGACTCATACAATTAGGACACTAGATCACTCAAGGATCTAATAGAGTACATGTGCCAAATTAGTTTAATTTTGAACAAATTCTTAAAGTACTATGTCTACCCATAATATCTTTAAATTAATACCAAAGATGAGAAGTGGATAGAAATTATGCACTTTAAAAAAAAAAAGTGCTTGAAAAAGTGTCTGTATGAGCTCAAACGATGCCTTAGAAATTCCAAAATTAAGGATTGTACAAGGACTATCTTCAAGAATTGTAAGGACCCATCATAGGTGGTCCCATTAGATATCAACCCTACTTGGTATGAGCCCTACTTGATGTTGTTAGGATTAAACCATAGATAGAAAATAAAAATTACATGCAAATATAACCAGTAACAGAAAATAATAGATCACACAGAAAAGAACACAAGATACCAAGATTTAACGTGGTTCACCCAATCCTTGGGCTATGTACACCAAACAACAAGTCTAATCTTATTACAATCCAGTGATTACAACTTGATTACAATCTGTAATCCCTTACAGCTCAATACTGCCACAAGAACCAATTTCACATCACAACATAACATAATGAAAAAATACCTAACCCTACACCCTTTTATACAAGAATTTTATGTCATTTTAGGGTTACAATATGTTGGCCATATGTCGACCATGGCCCAAATTTTTTTTTGGGGCACTGCCAGAATTTATGAAGTCTGTACAATACTTTCTTGATCAATGACCACAATCTAACATTCTCCCACTTGGGGACTGATCAGGCTCCACACTAAACAACAATCTCCCACTTGGAGATTGATCCTTTAGCAATACCAATACCACATGGGGCTCCCACTAGATCAAACCACCTTGGACTCTACTATTCTATTATTCATGTTCAGTCTAGAAGACCAATTGAAGCTAAAGAGGAGTTCAACTTCTCCCTTGGTACTACCTTAGTCAACATATCTGCTAGATTATCATTTGTATGTATCTTCTCTAGCTTTAACTGCCCATACTCCAAAACTAATCGAATGAAATGGTACCACAACTATATGTGTTTGGTCTTTGAATGTAGAGCTGAATTCTTTACAAGATGAATGACACTCTGACTATCTATAAACAAATAATTATCCTTCTGAGGATGTCCCAATTCTTCCAAGAAGAACTGAAGCCATATCATCTCCTTGACTACCTCTGTAGTAGCAACATACTCTGCCTCTGTAGTGGGTAAAGCATTAACCTTCTGTAACCTAGAAACCTAGCTCACAACTGCCCCACCAACAGTAAAGACATAACCTATAGTACTCTGCCTAGTATCAATATCCCTTGCCAAATCTGAGTCTACATATCCCTATAAATCAGTATTAGAGCCCCCAAAGTGTAAAAACTTATTGGATGTTCCTCTCAAATATCTAAGAATCCATTTAACTACATTCCAATGCTCAATTCCTGGATGACTAATATACATGCTAATGACTCCCACTGCATGTGCAATATCTGGCCTAATACATACCATAGCATACATCAAGCTTCCTATAGCTGAATCATAGGGTACCTTGGATATCTTATCCTCCTCTACTTGTGTCTTAGGACACATTTCCTTATTCAACTTCAAATGACCAAGTAAAGGTGTGCTAACAACTTTAGCATTCTCCATAGAGAAACGTTGCAACACCTTCTCAACATAATTAGCCTGAGATAGTGTCAATGTTCTATTTTCCCTATCTTTGCAAATCTTCATACCAAGGATTTTTTTTGTTTCCCCCAAATCCTTCATAGAAAATACATGTGCTAATTGGCTTTTCAGCCCCTTAATGTGATCCATGTTAGACACAGCTACAAGCATATCATCAATATATAAACATAAAATAATGTAGCTATCATCATCCAACCTCTTAAGGTAGACACAATGATCTGAATGACACCTACTATAACCATGCTCATGCATAAAACTATCAAATTTTAGATACCATTTCCAAGGTGCTTGCTTCAAGCCATATAAACTTTTCTTCAATTTGCACACTAAGTTCTCCTTACCTTTGATTGCAAATCCCTGTGGCTAAGCCATATATATCTCTTCATTGAAATCACCATGAAGGAAGGCTATTTTAACATCTAGCCACTCTAAATGCAAATCTTCAGTAGCCAAAAGACTTAAAATAGTATAGATAGAAGTCATTTTAACAACAGGAGAAAATATCTCATTAAAATCAATTCCCTTTTTTTGTGCAAATCCTTGTACAACTAACCTAGCTTTAAATATTTTCTTACCTCCTTCCTCTTCTTTCAACCAGTAAACCCACTTATTCTGTAAAGCCTTTTTACTTGCAGGTAACTTGCACAAATCCCATGTCTTATTCTTCAGCAAAGAGTCCATTTCATCTTTCATTGCAAACTCCCACTGAATCTTAGTAGCCATCTGCATAGCTTCATCACAAATTTTAGGTTCCCCAACATCAGTAAATAAAATAAAATACAAAGAGGGAGAGAATCTTTCTAGAGGTCTAATTTTCCTTGTTGACCATCAAACATTCACTGGTGTGTGTGGTATTTGTTGTTGCTATTGTTGCACATCACGAGGAATGGCTAGAACATCAGCTTTTGGAGTATCACCCAACACTACATAATCATCTTCTTTCTTCTCATGTTGCTGCAACAGATCTTTGTACAACACTTTCTCATTGAATATGACATCCCTACTTCTTACAATTCTTTGATTTTCAGAATCCCAAAGCCTATAACCAAATTCATTAATGCCATATCCAAAAAATGCACATTTCTTTGACTTAGCTTCTAGCTTGGTTCTATTTTTAGAATCTATGTGATCAAATGCTTCACAACTGAAGCTTTTTAGAAAAGAATAACTCACCTTCTTACTAGTCCATGCTTCCTCTAGAATACCACAATCTAAAGGAGTAGAGAGACCTCTATTAATCAAATATATAATAGTATTGAAAGCCTCCACCCACATGTGTAAGGGCAACCCAACATGCAGCCTCATGCTCCTTGCCCAATCCATTATAGTCCTGTTCATGTGTTTAGCCACTCCATTTTCCTATGGAGTCCTTGGAACAATTTTTTGTCTATGAATAACATTAGTGGAGCAATAATTTTCAAATTCATGACTGCAATACTCACCACCATTATTAGATCTTAGACATTTTAATTCCTTACCAGTCTCATTTTCAACCAAGCATTTCCATTTCTTAAAAGTTTGAAATACGTCAGATTTCTATCTAAGGAAATAAATCCATAATTTTCTAGTTGTATAAATGTAACATAATAATGAGAGCCACCAAGGGAAGATACCTGAGTTGGTCCCCATACATCAGTATGCGCAAGCTCTAATTTCTCCTTTTTGTTTTTCTTCCTAGTCTTTACAAAACTCACTCTCTTTTGTTTTCCATACACAAAAATTTCACAGAAATCCATATTAACACATTTTAGACTTGGTAAAACTTTCTTTGAATGAAGTACTTTCATACCTTTCTCGCTCATGTGCCCAAGTCTATTGTGCCACAACACTATATTAGAATCTACAGTAGCTATTTGTTCTCCTTGCTCAACTGCAACAATTATTCCTAAACATTCATCTTTCTCTAAAACAATCAAAGTACAAGGAACAATATGACCTGTACAAAGATATAAGGTGCCTACTTTCTGTTGGTAAATAGATTTTTTTCTTTTATCTTTCATGAAATTATGACTCTTAATGGCCAGATTATGAACAATATCTATTCACAATAGTTGAAAAGCCATTTTATGGTTACCGACTTTTCTCTAAATTGGTAGGTATAGCTCCCTATATGAATAATATTCAATGAATTATGTTTGTTTCTACTTATCTAAAATTGGGTATGCCCTTAACTCGAGAACAGGAGAGGCAAACCAAATTAAGCCTAACTAGAACTTAATTCAAGCAAGAAAATTTTCTCAACATCAAAATAAATTTATGTATCCACACTTCTTATGAATTCATAAATCCATTTGCGCAAGACTAAAATAAGTTGAAATCTAAATCTGAACTACAACTAATGAATCAAGAAAACTAACAAAATCCTTTCGTCAAATGAAATATAACAATACTTATTACATCCATTTGAATTCCATAAAATACGGGAAATGAAACTCTATTCTTTTTTAGTTCTCTGCAACGCAGAAAGGAAATACTAACAAATTATAGTACCTACTGGAATGGAAAATGATTGAAATGAAGTGCCATTCAATTGTCTCTACAACAAATAGTACTTCACACCAAAATTTTCTGACCTTTGATTAATCATTGAATTTCATACATATAGGTTTTGAGAGATGGCCATTACAATGGGAATTCCAATCGGTTCATCTTTTGAACATGACAAATGGCTAGATGCTAGTTTGTCGGATTTCAAAATTTAGAAAAATTTGCAACATTTACATTAGAAAACAGAAAAAGGAGTATCAAATAAGTCATTTAGACTTCTTTCCCTTTTCAATTTTTTCCCTATATGCTCTAGAAGCCACTATAATTGGAATCATCTCCTCGTGACTAGGCACATGTACATTGGTGAATCTTAAGAGCCACCTTGAATGCTCCCGAGCTAACTCCTTTACTGCACCTAGCTGACTTGTTAACTCTCTAGCTACCACATGCACACATCCACTCAGTGCTTGCAACTCTACCACTCTGTTTTGACTGATTGAGGTCATCCTAGATAGGTTACTCAAGTATGTGGAGAAATTATTCTTCATTACTTCTATCTCAATGAGAGCCTTTCCTTGCCCACTACTTTGTGAGTCAGTGTGTAATCCTTGCATGAGCTCAAATGCTCTACCTTGTATCTTCTTCACCTTTTCCTTTGTTTCTCTAAGTCCTTCCTCTGCCTCTTGAATCATCTCCTACTTGAATTGCATGTTTTCAAGCCATTCAAACAGAGGCTCATTTCCCTTCTTCAAAATCTTTGCTTCAATTGCCTCTTTTTCCTTCATTTGGATGATCATATTTAAGAGAGAAATGTATTCATCACACCTTGACTTTTCTGTGACCAAAGTGTTGTGATTGGAAGAAATATTATCCTTCTCAATTTCTAACCGAAGGATAACATTCCCAATTTGATCAATCAAGACAGCTTCATCTGTACTGAGCTTCTCAATCCATTCTATTCCAATCTAACCAAAATTCCTCTCTTTCTAGAGCTGTGATAGGAAGGCTTGTACCTCTTCTCCTGAAGGATTTTCAGTGGTAGACACACCAGTGATAGTTTCCAATGGAACAACTAATTGTCGGATGAATCTTCTCAACTCCTCTATTTCTGCTTTCATTCTGACCTTTGATGACTTGAGATCCTCCAGTTGCTTTTCTATCTCCTCATTACTCGATTTCCATAGGCCTACTTTTGTATCATGTCTAGCTTCCCCAAGGTCAATTGAGTGCAGAGTGAAATCTTCTGGCCTCATATCTTCAATTCTCCCTGCCTTGTTTGGCTTTGCTACCTCCATAGTTAGGTGCCCTATTTCTGGATCTCATCCCAATATTGACAAGGTCTTCTAATTTTTAGTTTTTACTAAGGTAGATCCTTAGTGAACTACTTGAGAAACAACATCCTTTGAAGGAAAATTTTCATCTTTTCTTTTCCTCTTCTTCTCCAAAGTATCACCAAGCCAAGACTCTGTATTAATCACTTTGGAGGCTGTTCCGAGCGATTTGATGCTGAACATTTTCTTCTTTAATGGAGTCATTGCTGTTGTAGCTACAGAAAAAGGGGTCTTTGGATCTTGAGAAAGGAGCCAAGATGAACCTGGAGCTTTCTCTTCTTCTTGAGCTTTTTGGGCAGCTTCATCAGACTCAGTGGACTCATTACTACTACTTCTATCATCTTCGATTTCTACTATCTGAATAAGAGAACCAACAGGCTTAAGAACAAGAGCACTCACGGATGGAGTAGGGCTGTGATAAAGGGGATGAGACAGGGGTAGCATGAAGAGATGGAGTTGGAGAAGCTTGAGGAGATGGGGGAAGAGAAACATGTGGAGGTGATACTGGAGTGGGAGATCCATTTTTCTATTCCTTTGTTTCTTTTTCAGCTTTGGCTTGAGTTTCGATTACTAGTAGTGATCCCCCTTGATAGTTTGGGGTTATTGGAACATTCCTCTCTAGGGGTTGATTACCTCCACCTGCAGATTGAGCTAGAGCTTGAGTAGCTGTGGTAGTAGCACTGAGAATGGCACTTTGAGAGGAAGTTGTGGTAGTTGTGGATGTGGAAGCTTGAGTAGTTTTACTCCTACTCTGGCTTTTCTTAGCTGTCCATTCAACCCACTTCCTAGTCCTTTTGATTATTCTTGCCATCATGACATTGAAATATTCTACTATGTCAACATATGGTTTGAAACTTATGGGAGTATTCCTCAACTTAGTCAAATATGTATTGTTGTACATATTTTGACCATCATCCTCCAGTCCCTCCATGTCTAAATTTATACCATATGTCTTTACCTGATCAATTGTAAATCTGGCAAAGGCACGATCTCAACTCTCCAGTCATCTTTACAATCTGCCCAATAATCCTCCATGGTTGTTACATGGTTGATTATGCTTCCAAATTGAAGCACATCTCTAGCATATCCATTAGGATCAAATAGGGGCCTTACTACTTCATACTCTTCCAATTTGTATTTACTCTCAAATGCTTTGAGTATATTCTTTGCATCTGATCTAGTTTCACAACTGTATGCTCCAACTTTTATAGGGAATTCATACCCTTTCTTCTTTAGGCTGGTGCTCAACACGTTCACTTGTACTACTTGCCTCACAATCTCCACGAGCATGATCATATCATCTGGGTACTTGGGCAGCTTCAGTGGGAATCCATCAAACGCTGCAAGACATAAATAAGAAAATGATGAAAACTAAATAAAATAACTGCCAAATTGACCAATGGTTGCCATTGCTTCTAGATTGAATCTCCGTTCTGGACACCCTTGGAGCTCCTTGCAAATCCTCATAGTGAATGCATCATTTACTCAGATGTATTCTGCATAACTATTTTGTAATTATAAACATGGGTAAAACTCATAGCTTTTTACATTATCAGGAAAACTCTCAATTCTAGGGAGTCTTGGCCACAATTGAAGAGAAGCCAACATGTATATCAAGAAAGGGGACATATAAAATGAATTGTAAAACTTGGCTGCACTAAGGGCCTTAGAAAGATGCTCACTGACCTCATACGCCCAGTCAATATACTGTGTGTCTAAGAAAATAACTTGCACCGAAAAGAAGTACTGCTCTAAAAAATTAAAAGCTTCTACCTCACCTTTGAGTCGATGCAACAGAACCAAAATGCCAACAATTTTTGGTTTGAGGTCTATGCCAAAAAGAGTTTTAGGGACTTTACTCTTAGCTCCCCTTGGCTTCTGAAACCAAGACTGCTTGATCTCCCTCCTCCAAACCATCTTCTTCAAAGAGTACTTGGACATGGCTCCACTCATTGTTAAATCAGAGAACTCCTCTCATTTTGGAATCTACAAGCAATTCACTACAGCTTGGTGATCAATTGAAATCAACACCATTTGATCAAGCAACAGAATTTGCTTTGTATCTAGGTTTGTAATGATGGATGCATTCCAAAATCAACTTCAAGGCTTGCACTGCCATAGGAAACCCAAATGCTTCCACTAATCCACTTCCCCAAAGTTTCTCTGTTATGGGATGGATTGGCTCTGCTCTCAATCTCCTTTGAAAATCTTCCATATCATAGAAATAGAGTGAAGTATCTGTGATAGTCGACCATGCCGACTTAATTTCGCCCAATACATCGAAGCCCATGAATCTTGTTGCCATTTTATTTGATGTATGATAGCAATAGTTCAAACAATTGTAGTTGATACAAGGAGAAAACTCTATAACTAGGAAATTACTTGAAAGCACTATTTACTATAACAGTATAATAGTGAAATGGGAGTTTGAAAATTTGTTACTTCCCTTTTTATAAAATAACCCTAGTTTGCCCATTGAATTTCATAAATCGCACCACATGAGAAAAATTAAGGGTAAATCTGTTGGGTTGGTGGATGTAAAGGTTCTAACAGATTTATCTTTGTCTTTTCATTGTTTTCGTTGGCTCAACGATAACTCTCATTAATTACCAATTTACTTCCCATTTCATCCGTCTTTTAGAAAAACACGAACATAGTTCCCTTGGGCTAAATGCACTTAGGTCAATTCTACTTGCAAAAACTTAATCAATCCACTAGTTTGCTTCTATTTACTCGCCCAAAATAATTTGCAACCAAATCACAGACTTACCGTGCTTGTAGGAATGACTTTCTTTGAAGTGCGAAAAATGGCCTTCAAAGGTAGAAAACTCGCAATGGAGCAACAGATTTCCGATTTTCCCCTTTAAATTTTGCTTTTACCTTTCAACCCTAAGCGCTTTAATAAAAACTTTTAGGAAATATAGAAGAGGCTTTGTGGGCAAAAAATGGGGCCCACTTAGTAATTCTATTTCTCCATTGGGGCCTTTGTGGAAAATTTAATTCTTGGTTCGAAATCTGCCAAAAGAGAAACCACTTCTGAATTTTTTGCTAATTCTTATCTCGCTCATCTTAATGAGCTCTGAGTAATTTCCGCTATGTAGATTTGATGATATTTGAATGATCTAACCATTATGCAGCTTACATACCCTTGTTTCAGCCTACGAGTAGTAGCTATGGATCTCTGCGGAGTTTTACCTTCTAGGTGCGAAAACTTGCAATGGAGAAGAAGAAATTTGTTTTTTCTGCCAATACTCATTGTTTTACTTCCTCTGCCTTATTCACTTTATTTTAAGCCTTTGAAAAATGCAAAACTAACTTCGAAAGTGAGGGGTGGGGCCCATTGGCTTTCTCAATTCCTTTACATATACCTTTTCAAAAAATTGATTATTAACTTCGAAGTCTGCCATGAAGAAGCTCTTTTCTGGTTTTCTGTTGATGCTTATCTCGATCATTTTCCAAGCTTTGAAATGGTTCTCACCGTGAGATTATGATATCATTTGAACAATCTTTTCTTATCATAATCCACTTTTCTTCAAGGAATCTTATAAATAGCATTTGCTAGTCTTTGCAAAAATTTGCCTTCGGGGTGCGAAAACCTGCCGGGATGAACCTGGAGCTTGATTGTCTGCCAATTCAATTTTCTCTAACTCCAAATCAAATGAGCTACATGGAAATCAAAAGATGTAGCACAAATCAAGAATCTCCATCAAGGATGGCTCTAAACTACCCCTAAGACTCATGACAACCAAGAAATACCCACCCGGGCTAATTGTGATATGGGAGAAAGGAAAAGATGAAAACCCAATGGAGAAACTCAGCACCCTAAGAAGAAAGACCTAGTGACCTGACTTGACAGAACGTGACATCAGTTTACTCTCCACTTTGCAAAAATTTGTATATGGTGGAAAAGTGGGGCAACAGCTGGCTCTGACTGGGAACTTGGGTAGAGTATGCCCAAGCAAAGGAACTTAGAATCTCTAGTTTCACAAAAGAAAATAAAGGATGGTAACACAACAAAAATAAAAAAAAATGAGGAAAGCGAGGAAAGGACACTAGAAAGGGAAAGCTAACTAAGACACACACAACACTAAGTCTAACTATGGTACATTACAGGGGTTACCTATTTTCAATTTGTAACTTGGTAGAGCTTGAGATCTTGACCATTGTAAGTCAAGGATAGTTCTTCACCATCTTCATATGCTAATTTGAAAGAATTATTTTCAAATACCTTTTGAATTCTGAAAGGGCCTTTCCATAGAGTATCGAACTTCTTATGCATTCCTTTTGGAGCCTTTCTTTTGTCCCAGAGTAACACCATATCTCCCGCCATAAATTTTTGAGGTCTGGTTTTCTTGTCAAAAAGTTCTTTTACTCGCATTTGGTGCTGTGTGATATGATCAACAATTTCCATCCTTTCCTCTTCCAGTTTATTCAGATACAGGATTCTTTTTTCTAGACCATCTTTATAGAAATCATCTTCAATTACTGTCCTGAGTTTACTTGTAGCCAATTCCAATGGTAAAGGTAGATTAACTTTAGTTCCATAAACCAATTCAAAAGGGGATATACCAATTTCTCTATTGGGTGTCATTCTGTCTACCTAGAGTGCCTCATGAATCTTTTTGTGCCAATTCTTCTAGTTATCTGACACCAATTTGTTTACAATATTGATCAAGTTCTTATTGCTAGATTCTTCCTGGCCATTCCCTTGAGAGAAATAATTAGATGAATGACTGATGGTGATCCCATACTCAAAACAGAAATTAGTAATTTCAATTGAAGAAAAATAGGATGCATTATCCATCACTAACTTAATGGGAATGCCAAATCTGACCAAAATGTTTTCTTTAATGATTTCACATTCTATCTCAGAAGTAGTCTTCTTTGTAGCCTTAGCTTCTACCCACTTGGTGAAGTAGTCAGTTGCAGTTATGATATATTGATGACCAACAATGGATGCAAGAGTAATTGGACCAATGAAATCAAGACCCCATTTCTGAAAAGGTCCTTCAACGATAATAGGTCTTAGTGGCAGTGCGGCTAATTGAGGGCATCCAGAAAACATTTTACACTTTTCACAATTTGCTACCCATGCATATGCATATTTGAACATCCCAGGCTAGTAATAGAATTGCCTTAGTATTTTGAAAGCTATAATTGAAGAAGAGAAGTGTCCTCCACAGGCCTCATCATGGAATGCTTTCAACAGCTTTTCTTGCTATGATTTATCTACACATCTTAGGAATGTACCATCAATAGCCCTTTTGAAAAGCTTGCCATCCCAAATCACATACTTGATTGCTTTTAATCTAAGATTTCTTCTTTTTTTTATATTCAAACCTTCTAGACATTCACCATATGTTAAAAGGTAAGAAATGTTCTTGAACCATGAGTCATAGAGACCTACTGCCAGCACTAGTTGCTTCTCATTCGATTCCTCTAATTCACTAGTGGTTTTGTCTTTTGAAATTGCTTTGCATAGAGAATTTCCTCTTATTAGTTTGGTAGGTTTAATCTCAATATCATATTCCTATATCTTTGCCACCCACACTCCTTTGACATTGCAACCTAATTCTTATTGCATTAGTACACTTTTTACTACTGTGTCTGGGATGAAGACAATAGAGTGTGAAGGAAGGACATAGAAATAGAAATTCTTAAGTGCTCTGACTACTGTATAAGCATGCTTTTCAATTTGTGAATATTTTAGCTCATGATTTTTCAAAGGTATGCTCATAAAAGCAATGGGAGCTTGTATTCCTTCATCATTCTCCTGCACAAGAATAGCCGATAATGTATGTTCTGAAGCATAGCAATAAATAATAAAGTCTTGCTTGTAATTTGGATGACATAACACTGGGGCATTAGCAAAAATAGTTTTTATATCTTGAAAAGCTCACTTTCCTTCCTCACTCCATTTGAAACTTGAATTTCCCTTCATCATATCGATTATATGCTTAGTAGTTTTTGCAAAATTGGGAACAAATGTCCTAAGGAAATTCACCTGGCCAAAGAAAGATTTAACCCCTATTTTGTTTATAGGTAGACTTAGTCTCTGGATGGCCTCTACTCTATCAGGATCAATTTTAATGCCTTCCTGTGACACTATATGTCCAAGTAATTTTCCTTTAGTTACACAAAATACTGACTTTTTTGGATTGAGAGAAATCCCATGCTCCCTGCATCTTTGTAACACTCTTCTTAGATCTTCCATATGGTCTTTTCTTTTCTTTGAGAACAACGTAAGATCATCCAAGTATATGACTATTATTCGATCTTTCATATCAACAAAGGTCTCACTCATACATCTTTGGAATGTAGCCCCAATGTTGATTAGTCTGAAAGGCCTCCTGTGATATGCAAATGTACCCCAAGGAGTTGTGAACACTGTTTTATGTTGATCTTTCTTTTCTACTTCGACCTGGTTATATCTCAAAAAGCCATCAAGCATAGACATCATCTTAGATCTTGCAACTATTTGTAACAAATGGTCCATGTTTGGGAGAGCAAAATTATCTTAGAGAGATGCTTGATTCAAATTATGAAAATCTACACAAATCCTTATCTCTTCGTTCTTCTTCCTGACAGGCACTATGTTGGCTATCCAGGTAGAGTGGTGGATAGGATAAATGATTCTTGCTTTTAACATTTTATCAACTTCTCAGAAAATGGTATCTGCAACCTTTGGATTATAATTTCTTTGCTTTTGTTGAAAGGGTACTGCATCTGGTTTGAGAGGAATCTGATATTTCACTTCTCCTCCTCTGTAGCTCTTTAGGTCTTCATAACTCCAAGAAAAGACATCTCTATATTCTTCAAATAACTTCTTTGTAGTTTCTCTCTCTTCGAGAGTACAACATTTTCCAATATTAATCATTTTTGGACTATGGACATCTCCAATATTCAATCCTTCAAATTCACCCATGGTAGGTCCCCTTTCTATTCTTTTCTACTTAACATAAGCATCATGTTTGTTAAATAAATTTTCCAGAGCTACAAAATATGGGGGAATAATATTGCTTTTCAGTTGAACCTCACTGCTTTTGCTATGTTCATCATCCTCACGAGACTCAGGTTCAAAATTGGCTTTATCATTTTCTAGAAATAGTTGCAAACTCTTATCATCCATAAAGACTTGCCAAGACTCTATATTATTTGGGACAACATATCTATATATAATTTCAATTTGATATTTTTTATCCTTAAAATTTGGATGTGGGAGTAACAAGGAAGTAGAGACTGCAAGTGAATCAGCCTTTGTATTCATTTCTCTTGGCACAACTCTAATGGAGAAGGCATCTAAACCTTCTATCTCATCCCACACCCTATCCCTATAATTCTTCAGTTTATGATTCTTCACTGAGTACTATCCTTTGATTTGTCTCACAATAAGCTTTGTATCACCTTGGGCCCTTAAGACTTTTATCCCTCTTTCTTTTGCAATAACTATGCCCAATATTAAAGCTTCATATTCTGCTGTATTGTTTGTGTTACCAAACTCTAATTTGAAAGCTAAGGGCTTAGCTTCTCCTTCTAGGGATATCAACACTACGCCAACTCCAGAACTTGAGGAAGCTCAACTCCCATCAAATTTGAGTGTCCATATGTCAAAAACCTCTTTGTTTTCATCAGGAACCTTCTTGACCTGATTCTCATTCATTTGTTTACCTGAATCATCTTCAGTAAATAACATATAATTAAGGAATTCCAATTCCTAATATAAAATTTGAGCTTTGGGATCATCTGATTTCAAGACTGTGAATTTTTCTTTTTCTTCAGGTTCTAACTTGACCTTCTTATTACCAATAGGTATCATAGCTTGGGACTAGTCTAGCTTAATTTCTCCTCCTAAGTCTTGGTAGAAACTTCTACTTAAGAGGAGTCCATAACTTGTAGGAATATCAGCTACTAGGATGGTTAACAAGATTTTCTTTTCTCGATATGAGGCCAAAGCTACTTGTGCATCTTTAATTTGTCCAAGCAAAGGGACTTGTTTGGCATCCATAGAGTAACATCTCCCATGCACTTTAGTAAGATTCAACCCCAAGGCTTTAGCTATGGAATATGGAATAACATTATCTGATGCAATTGAATCTATTATACAATTGCTAAGTTTACATCCATTAATATACAATGAGATATAAAATGGTTCAGGCTTCTATCTAGGGGAGGTTGCTAAAATAATAGAATCTTCTTGATTAAAAAAGCCAGATGTTAAGGTTTCATCTTTAATTTTAATAGTCACATTATGATTCAAGTTTGAGGTACCTCCTTTAAATTTATCCACTAATCTCTTTAGTTCAAAAGGATGTGACTTTAAATAATCAATAGTGGAAATTTGAACCTTTGACTCTTCACAAAATTGAATGAAATCAAAAGATGTATTGTCCTTACCTATTTGTGAAGTGGATGTTCCTTGATCAATATGTATCTTACTCATAGAAGGACCAGAGTCATCTCTGTGAGTATGACTAGAGGTTTGATTCTTCATTCTTTGTCCATGGGTAAGTACTTTGTATGAGGTTCCATCGATAGTTGCGTAACATTCAACCTTTGATTCAGAATTTGATTCATATTCTAAAAATAAATTTCCAGAGTCGCCATTTGAACAAGAATCAAGTTTTGAACACGAAGCTACAATATTTAATTCATTAGTAGATAGAAATTGCATCATACAGATAGTCTCCAAACAATTCTCACTATCATGATCTGTGGTTAAATGGAAGATGCACATATTTCCCTTTTTTGGTGCTACTTCAATTTGTAGCCTAGGTTGTGAACCTGTAAGCTACGAAAATCTACTTTCATTGCTTCTACCTGGTGAGTTTTGGTAATTCCATTTATAAGAGTTATTGAATCCGGGTAACTACTTTTTCATTGCTACTAACTCATTAGACAACTTCTGAATCATTTCTTCTGATGATGTGGTGTTACTAGAACTCCCTTTAGTTTGAAGTTCTCGTTTCCATTTTCTCGCAAAAATTAGGTCATCTTCATATTCAATAGCTTTCTTCTGTGCGTCAACAAGATTAGTAGGGCATGCTCTTCTCAGATCATAATTGATGTCTGGAGGCATAGCACTAAAAAAGAAAGTTTTTAAATTGCCAGGTGTGGGTCTATCAGTAATAGGAATTCTGCTATTAATCTTATTGAAGTTGGCAATGAAATCTCTCATGCTCATAGTTGGTTGCTTCTTAATTGAAGTCAAATGCATTAGAAAGGCATGTTCATCTTTTGTAGTCTTGAATCTAGATTCAAATTCAGTTCTCATTGTGTCCCAATCTGTTATTGAACCATCAACTAAATGATAAAACCAGTCTGCTGCATTATCTATAAGGGTCTCTACAAACGATCTCACAGTGATATCTTCATGTCCCACCCCCAATATATGGGTAGCCACAAAGAATGCTTTAATGTGTTCATCTATTGTGACTTTCCCATCACTTGAGAATTTAGGGAAGTTCTTCCTTGAACCAGCTGGCAATGGATGATAAGCATTTAATGCTAGCGGCCCTGTTGCCATGGCCCATGGAGCAACCATAATTGTTCTAGTAGTATATGGTGGAAAGTTAACAACTGGAGGTGCAGTAACTCTGTGAAGTGCTAACACTTGACAAGTGGAATGCAAAGTGCTAGCATCTTGGCTTCTAATAGGGGAAGGGGGTCTACTCTGACTTTCATCTTCACCTTTTCACTTTGGAACTTCTAAGATAGGAAAATCGAGCTCTGTTAATTCATCAAAAGTGGAATCTTGACCACCCTGTTTCTTGGTACTTCTGAGGAACCTAAATTGTTTCAAGATGCTAGGTCTGATTTAAGTCTAAGCTTACTGTCGTAATTGTCTTTTTGCTCTCTAAATATCTCTTCTTTGAACAACTCTTTCAAAAGCCTCAGCTCTTCTTTCTTCTTCCTCTAATATCTGGCTAGCATTTCAGTAATATTTAGTGTTCCTTCTGTGCCTCTAAACAAATGTGTTAAGGGATGAAATTATATCCTCTTTGTCATCTTGAAAACCAAGGTTAGGTTGGAGCATTGGGATTATGTTTTCATGAGGCAGTACCATTTTTCCTCATGACATAGGCTTTTTGACCAAGTGACTGTTCATCTTCCCCAACAGAGTCGCCAAAAATTTGTTGGTAAACAGATGTTATTCTTTTATCTTTCCTAAAATTATGACTCTTAATGCCCAGATTATAAACAATATCTATTCACAACAGTTGAAAAGCCATTTTATGGTTACTGGCTTTTCTCTGAATTGGTAGGTAGAGCTCCCTATATGAATAATCTTCAATGAATTATGTTTTTTTCTACTTATCTAAATCAAGGTATGCTCTTAACCTGAGAGCAGGAGATGCAAGCCAAATTAAGCCTAACTAGAACTTAATTCAAGCAAGAAAATTTTCTCAACATCGGAACAGATTTATGTATCCACACTTCTTATGAATTCATAAATCCATCTACACAAGACTAAAATAAGTTAAAATCTAAATCTGAACTACAATTGATGAATCAGGAAAACTAATAGAATCCTTTCATCAAATGAAATATAACAATACTTATTACATCCATTTGAATTCCAAAAAACAAGGGAAATGAAACTCTATTCTTTTTTAGTTCTTTGTAACACAGAAAGGAAATACTAACAAATTACAGTACCTACTGGAATGGAAAATGATTGAAACGAAGTGCCATTCAATTGTCTCTGCAACAGATAGTACTTCACACCAAAATTTTCTGACCTTTGATTAATCATTGAATTTCATACATATAGGTTTTGAGAGATGACCATTACAATGGGAATTTCAATCGGTTCATCTTCTGAACATGACAAATGGCTAGATGCCAGTTTGTCGGATTTCAAAATTTACAAAAATTTGCAACATTTACATTAGAAAATAGAAAAAGGAGTATCAAATAAGTCATTTAGACTTCTTTCCCTTTTCAATTTTTTCCCTATATGCTCTGGTAGCCACTATAATTCGAATCATCTCCTCATGACTAGGCACATGTACATTGGTGAATCTTAAGAGCCACCTTGAATGCTCCCAAGCTAACTCTTTTACTGCACCCAACTAACTTGTTAACTCTCTAGCTGCCATATGCATGCATCCACTCAGTGCTTGCAACTCTACCACTCTGTTTTGACTGATTGAGGTCATCCCAGATAGGTTGCTCAAGTATGTGGAGAAATTATTCTTCATTACTTCTATCTCAATGAGAGCCTTTCCTTGCCCACTGCTTTGTGAGTCAGTGTGTAATCCTTGCATGAGCTCAAATGCTCTGTCTTGTATCTTCTTCACCTTTTCCTTTGTTTCTCTAAGTCCTTCCTCTGCCTCTTGAATCATCTCCTTCTTGAATTGCATGTTTCGAAGCCATTCAAACAGAGGCTTAGTTCCCTTCTTCAAAAGCTTTGCTTCAACTGCCTCTTTTGCCTTCATTTGGATGATCATATTTAATAGAGAAATGCATTTATCACACCTTGCCTTTTCTGCGACCAAAGTGTTGTGATTAGAAGTGATATTATCCTTCTCAATTTCTAATTGAAGGATAACATTCCCAAATTGATCAACTAGGACAGCTCCATTTGTACTGAGCTTCTCAATCCATTCTTTTCCAATCTGACTAAAATGTCTATCTTTTTGGAGCTGTGATATGAAGGCTTATACCTCTTTTGCTAAAGGATTTTCAGTGGCAGGCACACCAGTGATAGTTGCCAATGGAACAACTAATTTCCAGATGAATCTTCTCAACTCCTCTATTTCTACTTTCATTCTGACCTTTGATGACTTGAGATCCTCCAGTTGTTCTTCTATCACCTCATTACTTGATTTCTATAGGCCTACTTTTGTATCATGTCTAGCTTCCCCAAGGTTCTAACGAATTTATCTTTATCTTTTCACTATTTTCGTTGGCTCAACGGTAACTCTCATTAATTACCAATTTACTTCCCGTTTCATCTGTCTTTCGAAAAAACATGAACGAAGTACTCCCTTGGGCTAAATGCTCTTAGGTCAATTCTACTTGCAAAAACTTAATCAATCCACTGATTTGCTTCTATTTACTCACCAAAAATAATCTGCAACCAAATCACATACTTACCATGCTTGCAGGAATGAATTTCTTTGAAGTGCGAAAAATGGCCTTCGAAGGTAGAAAACCCACAATGGAGCAGCAAATTTTTGATTTTCCCCTTTAACTTTCACTTTTACCTTTCAACCCTAAGCGCTTTAATAAAAAATTTCGAGAAATATAGAAGAGGCTTCGTGGGTGAAAAATGGGGCCCACTTAGTAATTCTATTTCTCCATTGGGGCCTTTGCGAAAATTTTAATTCTTGGTTCGAAATCTGCCAAAAGAGAAACCACTTCTGAATTTTCCACCAATGCTTATCTCGCTCATCTTAATGAGCTTTGAGTAATTTTTGCTATGTAGATTCGATGATATTTGAATGATCTAACCATTATGCAGCTTATGTACCCTTATTTCAGCCTACTAGTAGCAGCTATGGATCTCTGCGGAGTTTTACCTTCTAGGTGCGAAAACCTACAATGGAGAAGAAGAAACTTGTTTTTTCCACCAATACTCATTGTTTTAATTCCTTCACCTTATTAACTTTATTTTAAGCCCCCGAAAAACACAAAACTAAATTCAAAAGTGAGGGGTGAGGCCCATTGGCTTTGTCAATTCTTTTACATATACCTGTTCGAAAAATTGATTATTAACTTCGAAGTCTGCCACAAAGAAGCTCTTTTTTGGTTTTCTACTGATGCTTATCTCAATCATTTTCCAAGCTTTAAAGTGGTTCTCTCCATGAGATTATGATATTACTTGAATAATCTTTTTTTATCATGATCCACTTTTCTTCGAGGAAGCTTATAAATAGCATTTGCCAGTCTTTGCGAAAATTTTCCTTCGGGGTGCAAAAACCTGTCGGGATGAACCTAGAGCTTGATTTTTCACCAATTCAATTTTCTCTAACTCCAGATCAAATGAGCTACATGGAAATCAAAAGATGTAGCACAAATCAAGAATCTCCGTCGAGGATGGCTCTAAACTATGCCTAAGACTCATGACAACCAAGAAATACCCACCTAGGCTAATTGTGATATGGGAGAAAGGAAAAGATGAAAACCTAATGGAGAAACGCAACACCCTAAGAAGAAAGACCTAGTGACCTGACTTGATAGAACGTGACATTAGTTTACTCTCTACTTTGCAAAAACTTGTATATGGTTGAAAAGTGGAGCAACACTTTCACAACTTTTGCTACTACAAGGGAACCTTTTTAAACCTTCCAATTTTTATCATTAAAAGTAACTACAGAACCCTCATCACTGAGTTGCCCTACTGAAATTAAATTCCTACTTAGCCTTGGAGCATGTCTCACCTCATGTAGTAGCCAATGATTTCCATTCTGCAACTTAATCTTAATTTTTCCCTTTCCCAAAATCTGACAGGGTTCATTATCCCCCAAATAAACAAGTCCAAAATCCCCTTGGACATAATCAATGAAATAACCTTTATGAGGTGTAGCATGAAATGAAGCACCAAAATCTAAAATTCATGAATCATCAACACTTTCTAAAGATAAAAGAAAAGCATCCTCTTTAGATTTATTACTTACCACATTTTCCTCCTTGTCTCCATCTGATTTTTCTCCTTGATTTTTCTTTCAATTCCAACAATCTTTATTTTTATGACCTAGTTTTCTACAGTACCAATAGTCATTTGGTCCTCTTGATTGAGACCTCTTCCTTTTTGACTTTCCTCTTCATTTCTCATGATTTCCAGAGTTACTTCCTCTCTCAGTTTTTTTTCTCCTGCTTTGTGCATTCAAAGTACTTCTTGATGTAGATCCACTAGAGGATTTCCTATGAGTTTCCTTGCTCAAAAAAACACCAATCACATCATCATATTTTAGGGTACTAGATCCAGGAACATAATTAATCATAGCCATTACCAAGCCATTTCATCTTTTAGGAAAATAACACAAAATCAAGAGAGCCCTAATTTCTTCATCAAAATTTATACCCATAGAAGATAATTGACTAGTAATGGTATTAAACTCATTTAAATGATCTACAATAGATCCACCTTCTACTATTTTCATATTAAATAAACACTTCATGATAAATACCTTGTTTGAAGCAGAGGGCTTTTCATACATTGTCGCTAAGGTTTTCATCGACTCTTCTATCATCTTCGCTTTTGTAATATTAAATGCAACCGATGGTGCTAGGCATAATCGAATGATTCCAAGTGCCTTTCTTTCCAGAAGATCCCATTCATCATTTGACATAGATCCCTAATTCTTGGCTTTTCCTTCCAACAGCTTCGATAAATACTTTTGATAAAGATAGTCTTCCATTTGCATCTTCCATAACTGGAAGTTCTGCCCATTAAACCTATAAACCCTCAGCTTTCCCCTCATATGCCATTTCTCCCACTCAACTGTGAGACTGCCACTCAATCATGAGACTTTCTCGTAGAGAATAACTGGAAAAACAACCTCACTCTAATAACACTTGTTAGGATATAACAATTACATGAAAATATAACCAGTAACAAAAAATAATAGATCACGCAGAAAGTAACACAAGGCACCAAGATTTAATGTGGTTCACCCAATCCCTGGGCTATGTCCACCAAATAGCAAGTCCGATCTTATTACAATCCAGTGATTACAACCTGATTACAATTTGTAATCTCTTACAATTCAATACCACCACAAGAACCAATTTTGCATCACAAAATAACATAATGAAAAAATACCTAACCCTACACCCTTTTATACAAGTATTTTATGTAATTTTAGGGTTACAACATGTTAGCCACATGTCAGCCATGGCCCAAATTTTTTTTTTCGAGGCACTGCCCTGAACCCCAAAGAATTTATCAAGTATGTACAATACTTTCCTAATCAGTCACCACAATCTAACAGATGTAGGCCCTACTAGAGGTGTGGTTTGCTAGAGGTGGGCCCCATGAAAGGCGAGTCCTATAGGAAGGTGGATCCCACATGAAGGTGGGCCTAAAAAGTAGAAAAATGATCTATATGCATGTTTTCCTCAAGATCTAAATCCTTCAAAGTGTTGGAAATCTGATTGAAAAGATCATTGTTGGAGATTAGAGAGGGAGATTGTTGAAAAAAAGGAAGTTGGTTGATAAATAATGTTTTCAATCATTGTTTTGTCATTGATGCCAAACCTGCTATTTGTAGGAATGACAATTGCTTATAAGATCCAAGTACTATCACTTAGTTGATTGATGAAGAGGATTTAATCAAAAAGATGTAACAAGAGCACCTAAGGGAAAGGTTGAGTTATGATTTTGTAATGAAGTACAAGGATCAACTAAGACAATGGCTAAATGATGTATTGATAACAAACTTGAACATATGGAAGTTGGTCATGCTTAGAAACTTAGAAGAATAAGTTGGAACAAGGTTGACTGCAAAGCTTAAACTAAGTTCATTAGTAATTGCCAAGCAAGCTAGTTTAAGCTGAGAAAATTTTTAGTTGGAGCTGAGCAAATGCAAAATATAGTGTGTGCCAAGGGAACTTTAGGTGCCAAGTGAAGTTCAAGTGCTGAGTGATCTAGAAGGAGCTGAGCAAACAAAAAACTTAGTAGATGCTGAGTGAATTCACAGTAGGTGCCAAGCATCAGTAAAATGTAGTTGGTGCTGAGTAACACAGTATGTGTTGGACACCAAAATTTCAATAGTGCCGAGTTGTTGCATTATTAGAAATGTCAAAGATTCACCAAATTTGAGCCGACAAAATTGTTACCTTGAGTTCTATGAACTAGTTGGAGGATAAGGATGATGAGCTAGTGGCACAGAACTCTATGTAAACCATTTTTTAGTGAATTCAAAAGGATTCTTCATGATGTTTCTAGAAGGAACAAAATGTGGGTTGGATTCAATGAATCCTACCTAATCCATTCAAATTGAAATTAAATGAGGGAAAGAATCGAGCGGGAAAAGAAGTTCTAGAATTCTATTTAAGAAGTCATAGGCGAAGAAGCAAGAGTTACTGGTGTGCCAAATTGCAAAGTGGTTGAAAGGGTGTTAAGGGGAAGACATCTAGGAGAAGGAAGACCAAAGTATAGAGACTCTGCTTTGATATATGATTAGAAAGAGATGATTGCATTGGTACATTGAGCATGGAGACTTAAGGAGACCAAGCTTGAAAAGAGGGCAAGCTGTCAAGAGTTGCAAAGACTAAAACCCATGCAAGTTGTGAAGAGCTGAAGAAGTGATTTGAAATTTTCAATTTAAGTTGTATGTTGTAATCAAGCCAAAGCAATTTATTCTTACTCTCTAGCAACCATATGTAAATCATTTAACAGGGTGAAATTCCAAGTGAATGTTCTAAAGTCCTCTAACCAGGCCCATTTCTAACAAGGTGGTTAAATCCTTTAACCAAGTCACATTTAACAGTGTGTTGTAGCCTTTTACAGGGTAAGCCTTTCATAGGGCATCACTTCAGAATAGTGAGAATTGAGTAGCATGTTACTAGTGGTTTTTCCCCAATTAGGTTTCCACATAAATCATTGTGTTATGTGTTGATCTTTTCATGTGTTATGCTTGCATGTGGATTTACAGTAACTTGTTGAATAGGAAAGTTAAAGCTTGGATGAATGAATAGTTTAATGGCCACACTTTACTTGATGAAAAGTTTGAATTGGACATTTGAACCTTGAATAACTGATTCAAACCCTCCCCCCCCCACCCCCCTCTCAGTTATTCTAAAGCATTTATAACACAAAGTGCTGCAATAAATAGATCAAGAAAAAAAAATGCAAAAGAGATTAATGAGCTTTCATAAATCCTTTTTGATTCTCCAGTTCATATAGAAATGTAAGACAAAAGCATATGATATTTTCCAAGACCAGTAAAAATAATCTAATCTTTCAATAACTGCTTTGATACCATGTTAAAATTTGTGAAAACAAATATAAATCCATAATCTATTAAAAGAGTTAGATTAAACAATAGGAAATGAAATTGACGTAATAATAATATTGACCAATTTCAAATGTAAAGTCTTAGAGGCATAATAGCATCAATATTTTCTAATGTTTTGTATAATATATTTGATATATATCTAAGATATGAAATACAAAGAGATATCCCATTTATATAGGATGGAGTTGATAGAAGGCTTGGACAAGGTTGAGACAAGTGTCTCAACTTGGAGGAAGTGGAGTCTTCATGGACTCAACCACATCGTACCATCAACCTACATTCTAGAAGGGTAGTGTCCTGATTGGAATTAACCACATGTGACATCTTTGAAGTAGTTGGAGTCAAAATGAAAAATCAACAATATCCTCCTAATAATAATAGACAAAATATATAATTCCTCCTATTTGTGAGCTCACTTAAATAAACTTAATATAAGAGTGAAAAGGAAAAGAACCATTTACTCTAACGATGAGCTCTCTTTTTTGGATTTGATTCATTTACCTAGACTATAATTATGTTGTACAATTTTCTAGTCACTTTCTCAAGAATTTCTTGAGTTCTTTTTATGCCTTTAGTCTTCTTAATTATTTTTCTAGTGGTAAATGCTGATATTTTACTAAACATCTAATTCTTAGGATCTCTTGTAGCTATGAAGAGTGTGCTTCTCATCATGCTTTCTAATAGTGATTCCAATGGAGATTTTGATGAGCTTGGGGTGTATTTTGTATTTTCCTTGGTAGGTGTGACCAATTATAATTGAAAACTCTGACTATCATCTATGATCTATGCTCTTTCCTCTTTCTCCATTTTCTATTTCTATTTCTCTTTTTCTTTTTCTATTTCAATATCTTCTTTTGGGGTAATAATTTGATAGATGACCTCTAATAAAGAAATCTTCTACAGAGGTTCTATAACCTCTTCAATTCTTGTAGGTTCTTGTTTTCTCTCCTCTATTTCTTCCTCTACTCTTCCTTCTCCAACCTCTTTGCCTTTTTCATTCTCTTCATTAGAGCTAAGATAATCAACTTGGTTCTCAATAGCCAAATTGTCAACATTAGTGTCTTGATCCTTGAATGAACCCTTTGTCTCATCCACAGTAATATGTGTGCTATAAATTTTCATGGAATCATCATCAATATTGATCTATGGTTTTTCAAGAACCATCCCTTCCACATTCTCCTCTACTGCCTTGCTGACCTCTTCACTCATTTTAGTGTCCTTTTCTATCTTTGTCTCTAAAGTAGTAAGAGCTAAAGTCTTTGTTGCTACAATAGTAGTGTCAATTTCTAATAGGCTAGGTGGTACTATCAAAGTTTTTATCATTTCATTGTTTGTCTCTTCAACATAAGCTCTACTCACCAGTTCACTCAATACTAGATTTACACAATCTTCTATATCCTTTACCACCTCTTCTTTTAGTCCTCCCATGAGTCTTGTGACTCTCATCTTGTCACACACAAGTTGAATAATTCTATGTACTATTATTTCTATTTGTGAATTATTATTTGCATCATAGCATCTTCTTATAACTTCTCTCAAAGTTTCTTCTTCCTTCTCTATCCTAAATTTTACTTTATTCAATCTCTCATGTAATTCTTTTGATAGTTCTCCATGAATTTTGAGTAAAGGTTGTAGAACTAGAATCAGTATGTAAAGAACATTAACAAATAAAGTAAACATTCACAAACCAAAAACTAAATTCACATATATGCTTAGACAAAGGAAGAAAACAAGAAGTGCAAACCTCACAAGAAAAAGCACTCCATGCTTTCTTGATTCTGTAGATGTGTCCTTTTGCTATGGATGTATGCTCAAGATGCTCAAAAGATGCTTCAATGGAGATGGGTAATGGCAAATTGGTAGCTTTGTGAGCTCTCAATTTGGCATTATAAGGGTATGGTTGATGGCTTTGGTTCTCAAAATAGCATGGTAACTTTAGCTCAAAGATTGTTGATGAAATGGCTTGGGATGGGATTCAATTTATAGGCTAAGGGGTAGAGGGATGGAGGGCTTAGATGCAAGGATGGATGAAGGCTTAAGGAGGGCTAGGATGCACTCAAAGGAGAGCACATGGATTGTGCTTTTTTAGCACCAATGGGAAGGTGACACTTGTCACAAGGAGGATGAGTGTGAGAGGGTAGGGTAAAGGGTTGGTTAAAGGCATGATGAGTGGGGTTGAGTATGTAAGAGGGATGTAAGAGGAATGAGTGTGGAAGAGGGAAGAGGTTGGAAGATGGGTGTAAGATTCATGAGTGGGCTTGTAAGAGTCTTTATGTTTTGTAAGAGCACTCATGACTTAGTGGTTGGGTTTTTTGAGGGGAGACTTTGGTTTGGATTAGGAAAGTCTTAAACTTGTTTAAGGAATGTGACAACATTAGGGGGTGGATTAGGCTTGGGTTTAGGATTAGATTAGGGATGTTAGAGATGTGCAAGTGGATGGCATTAATGAGGGTGGGTGAGTTAGTGACTAAGCTTGGTTAGTATGGGTGGATGGGGTGGATTAGGCTAAATGGAGGATTAGAGATAGGTTAGGGGTTTTTGAATTTGAGGATTTCATTTATCAAATAGATTTATTTAATAAATGGGGATTTTTGGAATTAGATAGGAGAAAAGGATTTAATTGATAAATAATAGATTATTTGATTTATCAATTAGGACTATAGATGATTAATTAAATTAATCAACTAGGGGATGACAAAGGATTAATTAAATAGGAATTTAATTAATGATGCCTTTAGAGATGGCTAAATTAGATTACCAAAGCAATGTAATCAAATTTAGGTGTCTACATTTTGCCCCTCTTTGACATAGTGTTGAAACAACACTATTTCAAAGAAGTTCGAATGAAGATGACACGAGGAAGATGTTTTAGCAACAAGGTTGCCCCAGTCTCGGATAAGAAGAGGAGAGACTAGACTTAGATGATGCCCCCTCAAGAAGGCGGCGAGGAGAGAAATGAGGGTCGACGACTTCTTGAAAAGTACAAGAAATTGAGACGAGCTGAGATTGAGGTTGGCAAAGAGAAGGGGCTGAATTAGCTCAAACTCTCACTACGGGAGAATGATAAAGGGAAATCAGAGGCACAATAGTAAAGCAAGCTTAAGACTTTCCAGGATTGGGGGGGAGATGGAGGAGCGGAGTGCTATAAAAGGAATCCATGGTAGGGAGATGGATGATAGAATGATAAAGCTGATGCAACAGGATTTCAAAGAGTCAGATTGGCAGAAGATGGGTTTCGGAGATCCCTAGGACTAGGATTGTGGAAAAGATGAGGCTTGGTGGATTGATTTGATTGGTGGATCCCTAAGACTAAGCGTGAGGAGTGATTCAAAGAGATACTGATGCATAAACTAGGGTAGGAGCGACAGATGTAGGATATGGATGGGGGATAATGGAGATGAAGGGAATCGATTGAAGCTTTTTGAGCGGGGGGATACTTCAAAGAGAAGTACCACCATGTAGTTGAGCACTAGATTTGCTATAGGACTGTTGGTTAATTGCCAGGGTTACCAAGAACATCAAGGCCTTTTTACCAACCATCCAGAGGACTGACTAACTGAATCAAAACAAACACACAAGGATTGCCCCAGTATCACACATGAATCCTAGAGGAAGCAGCATGGAAATGACACTAGGTAACCCACAAGAAGAAAAAGAAAACAAGCAAAAGACCTGATCAAGACCTTACGCTCTAATTGCCCCATTCGCAGCATACCATGATATGGAAGATCGTGGCAACCTTGAGGAGGGAACAAGGAGATTGCTTGGAAAAGATATTTCAAGACCCAAAAGGGAAGATCCCAAATCAAAAGAAACTGAAAATCCAAAAGAGAACTATTTGCCAATGAGATGGGTAGGACGAGGTACTAACGGACCAAGATCAGACATGAGGAAAGCTATATCCTGCAAGAATCTATCAGAGAGCACCTAAGCTGATGGATCTGGATGAGTGATGCGTCTGGCAAGCTGAACTAAGAAGGATAACACTTTGGTGACAGGAGATCTAGCTAAAGGATCCATTGGAATATCTAACCAAGGTGTGTGATATGTGCAAGATGTTGACCAAGGATGAACTAACATGAAAGCCAGATAGATACAATGATACTAAGCTAAAGAGGATGTACAAGATGACAGACCAAGATATGTTACAAATGTACAAGTTTGTTCATATTTTGGTTTTTTTTGTGAGAGGGAAATGTTTGTGAAGGATGGGATGTCTATAATAGTTGATAGGTGGATAGGTATATGGTTTGTGAAAAGCTTAAGGAAAATGGGATTCTGTGTGTGCATGTGATAGGATACAGGCTAGGATACAAGATTATTTACAAGCTAGAATATGGTACAAGCTTTGGACAAGATTTGGATATATACAAGGTATGGTACAAGATTTACAAGGTATAATACAAGCTTTGGTACAAGATTTACAAGCTGTACAGGAGGTATTGACAAGCTCCATCAGATTTTGGATATTTGATTGGAACACCAAGGGAACAAGTAGGTGTTTTATGGGATGGTGGGTGGATGGATGAGGGATAGGATAGTGATAGATAATGGATTAGTCTTTAGCACACAAGGCACCTGAATTACCAGGTTTTCACCAAGCTACCTATCCAAGGCACTTGAATTGCCAAGTTTTCACCATTGGACGCTTATTTCTCTTTACTATTTTTTTTTGTATTTTTCAAAAGCTGGGTATACCAAGGATCTTCAAGCATAGAACTTCTTGAGATGAATGATGTTAGTGGGATCATTCAAGAGTTCTCCTTCTGGTGTAGATAATTGATAGGCTCCGGAGCCAAAGGAGGCAATAACCACATAGGGACCAAGCCATGTAGGTTCAAACTTGCCTTTCTTTTCTCGATTTGCTTGGACTTTCATATTTTCTTTGAGGACCATGTCACCTAGCTGAAAGTGTCGTGGGAGCACCTTCTTGTTGAAATTCCTTTTGAGACGAGTTTGATAGACTGTGAGATGGTCATAGGCTTGTTGTCTCTTCTCGTCTAAGAGATCTAGCTGGGTGAGTCGAGCTACTCTGTATTCTTCATTTGAGATTTGCCCTTGCAAAGATATGCGTAGTGAGGGAAGTTCAACTTCTATAGGTAATACCGCTTTGGCACCATAGACTAGGGAGTATGGAGTTGTGCCTGTGGATGTACGGAAGGAAGTTCGATAGGCCCATAGAGCTAGATTTATTTGAAGGTGCCAATCACGGCCGAAATCATTGACAACTTTCTTTAGGATTTTGAGGAGGGTTTTATTAGTTGCCTCTGCCTGGCCGTTACCTTATGGGAAATATGGGCTAGAAAAGCGGTGATGGATGCGGAGGGAAGTGCATAATTCTTCCATGTTGAGATTTTCAAAGTTACCTCCGTGGTCAGTGAAGATGGTGGATGGGATGCCGAAGCGGCAAACAATGTGGTACAAGATGAACTTGGAGACTTGAACTCCTGTAGCTGAGACTAGGGGGACTGCTTCCACCGACTTAGTGAAATAGTCTGTAGCTATTATTATCCATTTATGTCCATCAGATGAGAGAGGTGTGATAGTTCCAACTAGATCAAGGCCCCAACAAGCAAAAGGCCAAGGTGGTGCAATAGGCTGTAGATCCTGTGCTGGAGCGTGCACAAGATTTGCATGCTGCTGACATGGGAGACACTTTCTGACAAAGTCACAAGAGTCTTCTTCAATGGTAGGCCAATAGTAGCCTAATCTAAGGATTTGTCATGCTAGGACAATACCACTCGTGTGGGCATCGCAAAGTCCAGAATGTACTTCTTTTAATGCCATCGCAGCCTCATTTTCATCTAAACATTGAGAGAGAGTATCATGATAACCCCAACGATATAGGGTATTGGCTATGATAACATAGCAGGATGATTTTCGGATGAGGTTCTGGTGTTGGGTGCGTGTGAGGTGAGGGGATATGATACCATCGTTAAGGTAAGCATGAATTTCATGGTACCAAGGGGATTGGGGACCAAGAAAGATACAAACATGGTTTGAATCCTCATTCGCATAAGCGGGTGTGAGGAGCTGCTCAACTAAAAATTCATACTTTGTAGCATCTTGGGGAATTTCCAAGAGCGAGCCGATAGTGGCCATGGCATCTGCTACCTTATTCTACATTCGAGGTACTTGTGTTCTCTGGTGTAATGAAGCTGCTATCAAGGTGAGAGAATCTATAGGAATGCTTCCTTCTACACTATGAACTTGTTATTTTTTGGTCATATTTGAAATATTGTAGTCAGGAACCTATTTGATTTTTTATTCTATTTCTTAAGGATCCAAGTATACTAGTGTCTTACAATCCTTCTTAGGATTACTCTCCTTTTGTTTGTTCTTAGTGCTTGAGCAAGTTATACTTTTGATAGGCTCTATTTCAAGTTCAAGTATATGTTTAGCAAGAGTAATTAATCTTTTTGAATTTTTTTCTTTGATTGCAGATGTTGTTTAGATGTCTATGTGACAGTTTCATGGGTTCTCTTTTTAACAAGGCATTCCTCTATTATCCGAATCACACAAGCAGTTCTAGATTGTAAATCTTCTTCTCTTTTACTCCAATCTAGCTCAAGGACTAGGAATCATTCAATCTTCTCTAAGTACTATGGGTTTGATACATATTCCTTCTCATCATTATCGATCCCATTTGTGTTTAGAACAATTTTGAAGGCTTCAACCTATTCTAGAGTCATCCTTGACCACAACCTCTTTCTAAATTTGAATTCATCTAAATAATTGGCCCAACAATCTTGTCATGCCTGACCTTACTACTTTCTGTTTCTCCTTATTTGCTTTAGGTTGTTGCATTTGACACTAGCTCTGTTGCTGGGATATTGTAAACACTGAACACTATTTTGTTTATGATTAGACATATTAGTTTCGGATTATGAGTTATATTTTGTTTGGATACTACTTTTGAAGTACAGTTTGATTTTACTCAAGGTTTTAGTTAATCAAGTCTAGTTGTATTGTCAATTTAGTAGTGCATGATTTGATCTTAGAACTGAAGAAAGTTTTGATATGTATGGAGGTTTGCAAGGAATTCTTGTTGCAGGATTTTAATTGCAAGGTTTTCCAGTTATTTCTATGATTACGAAAATCAGATTTGGACTATTTCATTTAGAATTATGTGTTGGTATATTTGAATTCTACATTCTTTAGCAGTTATATTTTATTGTGAATATGATGTTTACTAGGATGTTTGTAAAACTCACAAGTGTATATATGTATTTGTGTGGGTGGTCGCATAGATATTAATCCTTTATTTTAATGATGTGAATTAAACACATTTAATGTGTATGGAAAATACATTCTGGTACTCTTAAGATTGAGAATTTCTTATTTTTATTGGTGTTTTGTTTAAAAAATATTATTTTCAAGAAATTCATTTCACTCTTTTATGTATTCAATTTGCATAAATATATAAACATATGTGTGAATATTAATCCACACATATATTTATATATATTATGTGGTTAATTTGGAAATTCACACATATATTCACGTGAATTAAAGTGTGAAGTGAAGCATATTGAATTGGTAAGAATAGTTATACCCGCGATTGTTATGATATATGAGGCTATTGTTTTATTCATATATAATGTTTGGAAATGAAGATTTTATTTCCCTAAAACCCTAATGGGTTTCAAATGATTTGAAGAAGGTTCAATATTATTGCATTTTTGTAGCCAAATATGGTGGTGGTTTGGTGACTGCCATATACACGGCTCTATTTTGAGTGACAGTTCATTGAATGCAGAGTAATGAGGTTTTATGGCACTGTAAGTATAGTCGTCCATTTTGTGTTGTTAGTTTGGTTACCTATTCAGATAAGGCCAGAGATTTGGCTGCATTGCTCTGATTGAGGAACACTTGTGACCCTTGTTGCTGTGGAATCGGGTTCATGGAAGAGTTTGTTGAAAATGATTTTGAGTTTTTGAGGCCAGGCATTGAGGTGTTGCTCACAGCCAGTCCTTTTGATGTATTTTTCTTAGATTTTGTTATTTATCATCATAACCTCTATTACAAGCAAGTTCTTCTAGCTCAACAATTTGGGCAAGTTGGAAAATTGGATTTTGGTTTGGGTTTTGGTCTTTGGCAGTGAGTGGCTGGAGAGTTCATTTATCCTCTACTAAATTGAAAGTAGGGGCAATTTCTTATCCTTCTCACTCTCTCTTTATAATTAGATTTCAATTTTTTTATAAACCTAAGCCAGCTAGGTCTGAAGTGACAGTTGGTGATTCTGCCAAGAACCATTGTATCTTTGCAACCCTGGATCAGAAGCAAGCCGAACACCAAAATACAATTATTGAAGCTTAGGGTAATACTCAAGGTATGAAAGTATCTATTTTATTTGACTCTAGAGCTATAGACTCATTTATTTCTTTTGCTTTAGTTGCAAATAGTGGAATTCCTATGGTTAGGGCAAGGGATAGATGGCAAGTGGAGTTAGCATTAGGATCCAAGGTGAATGTTGATATTGTTGCTCCTAATTGTAAGATTCATATGAAATCTTTCACTACTTCAGCGAACCTTAGTGTTATATCCTTAGGATCGTATGACATAGTTTTTGGTATGGATTGGTTAGAACAGCATCAAGCCATTTTGGATTGCAAGGATAAGACAATCAATTGTGTAGATGATCTTGGATTAGCTAGAATTATTGTGGGAATCAAGAGACCATCTCTTTGCGAACTATTTCTGCCAAGCAATTGGCAAGGTGTGCTCGAAAAGGATGTAGTTTGTTTTCCATATTGATAAACGACCTAAATGATTCCATGGATAAAGGTTCTTCTCACGATCATCCAGCCTTTCAAATTTTTTTGGATATATTTGTTGAAGAGATTTTGGAAATACCTTCGAGAAGAGAAATTGATTTTCAAATCGATTTAGTGCCAGGAACGGAACCAATTTCCAAGACTCCATATAGAATGATAGCTCAAGAGTTGGTTGAACTTAAATTTCAGTTGGAGGAGATTTTGGAGAAAGGTTTGATTCATCCTAGTGTTTCACCTTGGGGTGCTAAGATAATTTTTGTCAAGAAGAAAGACGGTTCTTTAAGACTTTGCATAGACTATAGACAGTTGAACAAGGTCATTGTTAAGAACAGGTATCCTTTACCTAGAATTGATGACTTGTTTGACTAGGTCAAGGGTGCCCGAGTCTTTTCTAAGATTGATCTGAAATTCGGGTATCATCAACTTAGAATCCAGAAAGCTGACATTCATAAGACAACTTTTTGCACCAAGTATGGACACTACGAATTCACAGTAGTACCTTTTGGGTTAACAAATGCACCTTCTATCTTCATGAGCCTTATGAATGATGTATTTAGAACTTACCTTGACAAGTTCATAGTGGTATTTTTGGATGACATTTTGGTGTATTCTTACTCTATTGAGGAGCATGAGCAACATTTAGGCCAAGTTTTGGAATGCCTTCGTAGGAATAGACTGTATGCTAATCCTGAGAAGTGTGAATTCTTCAAATCAGAGATTTTCTACTTAGGACATATCATTTTAGGTGATGAAATTTTTGTAGATCCATCCAAAATTTGGGCTATTGTTGATTGGCCAACACCTACGAATGTGTTTGAGGTTCGAAGTTTCATGGGTTTAGCAAGCTATTACCGTAGATTTGTGTCAAACTTCTCCAAAATAGCACATCCTATCACATCTCTTTAAAGAAAAGGGAAGAAATTTGTGTGGACAGAGGAGTGTGAGGAAGCATTTCAAAAACTTAAGGAATGTTTGACTAGTGCACCATTTTTGGCAGTCCCTGATTCAACTAAGGAGTTTGTGGTTTGCACTGATGCATGCTTGGATGGCATAGGGGTAGTTTTGATGCAAGAGGGATGTGTTATAGCTTATGAGTCCAGAAAGCTAAAGATTCATGAGGTGAATTACCCTACTCATGATCTTGAACTTGTTGCAATTATGCATGCTTTGATTAAGTGGCAGCATTTTCTTTTGGGTCAACGATTTGAGTTACATTCTGATCATCGTAGCCTTTAGATCTTTTCACACAACCAGACCTCAATGCTAGGTAGCGAATATGGATGGAGTTCCTATGTGAATACAAATTTGAGATTATGTATGTGCAAGGGAAGGATAACGTGGTTGTTGATGCACTTAGCAGAAGGCAACATGAATTATCTTCTTTGATCCTAACAGTGGATCTTAAGGATAAGATTCTTCAGAATTTTTTTGCAGATCATTAGTTTCAGGATATTAAGGCTGTTATTGATAGTGGAAGCATCTTAGAAGGGAGATTTGAGGGGTATTCAGTGAATCCTAAAGGTTTGCTGTTGTATAGAGGGAGTGTTTTTGTTCTTGAGTTGGGTGATTTGAGAAATCTAGTTATGTTGGAGGCTCACAAAGCACCATATTCAGCTCATCCGGGTGTCAAGAAAATGCTTGCTGACCTTAAGTAGCATTATTATTGGCCTAGAATGAAGAGAGACATAGAAAATTTTGTGGCTCGATGTTTGGAGTGTCAGCAAGTTAAAGCTGAACATCAGCACCCTGCGGGACTATTACAACCACATAGTATTCCAAAATGGAAATGGGACACCATTTCTATAGATTTTATAATTGGATTTCCTATTACAGCTCATAGGCACGATGCTATTATGGTAGTAGTAGACCAATTTTCAAAGGTTGCTCATTTTATTCCAGTTAGATCATCCTATAATGCAGCAACAGTTGCCAAAGTATATATGGAACAGATAGTTAAGTTACGAAATTCCTAAAAAGATTATTTCTGATAGGGATCTAGTGTTTACTTCATCTCTTTGGAAGTCCATGCAATGAGAGTTAGGCACTCAACTAAATTTTAGTTCAGCTTATCACCCAAAGACAGACAGACAAACTGAACGTGTCAACCAGATTCTGGAAGACATGCTTAGGATGTACGTAATGGATAGATAGAATAAATGGGAGGAGTATCTACATTTGGTAGAATTCATGTATAATAATGGATATCACAGTTCCATAGGTATGGCACCATTTCAAGCATTGTATGGTAGACCTTGTAGGACACCTCTCAACTGGGACAATTTGGAAGACAAGACTCTTTTAGGATCTAGTATGTTGCTAGATTTAGAACAACAAGTTAAGAGGATTAGAGAGCACTTTATTACTACTCAGGATAGATAGAAGAAATATGCTGATAAGCATAGAATTGATTTTCAATTCTTGGTTGGTGAAAAAGTGTTTCTTCGGGTTAGGCCATGTAAAAGTCCTATTCATTATGGAAAGGGATCGAAGTTAGCACGACAATTTGTAGGTCCGTTTGAAATTCTGGAATGGATTGGACCTGTTCCCTAAAAAATTGCCTTGCCACCGAGTCTTTCATGCATTCATAATGTATTTCGTGTTTCTGTATTGCGTAAGTATATACTTGACATTGCTCACGTGCTTGATTGGAAACATTTGCAGATTACGAATGGGCAAATCCTGCTGGAACCAGTGCAGATCATGCAAAGCAGAACTATGAGTTTAAGAGGAAGAGAAATAAGATAGGTAAAGGTCCTTTGGGACCCCAATGATGAAACATCTACTACCTAGGAAGACACTGAAATAATGAGAGAAATGCATCTGTACTTATTTGCTGACTTCGAGGAGGAAGTTAGGAACTAGTGGGGGAGGATGTCATGCCTGACCTTACTACTTTCTATTTCTCCTTATTTGCTTTAGGTTGTTGCATTTGACACTAGCTCTGTTGCTAGGATATTGTAAACATTGAACACTATTTTGTTTATGATCAGACAGATTAGTTTCAGATTAGGAGTTATATTTTGTTTGGATACTGATTTTGAAGTACAATTTGATTTTACTCAAGATTTTATTTAATCAGGTCTAGTTGTATTGTCAATTTAGTAGTGCATGATTTGATCTTAGAACTGAAGCAGGTTTTGATATGTATGGAGGTTTGCAAGGAATTCTTGTTGTAGGTTTGTAATTGCAGGGTTTTCCAGTTATTGCTATGATTATGAAAATCAGATTTAGATTATTTCATTTAGAATTATGTGTTGGTATACTTGAATTCTACATTCTTCAGCAGTTATATTTTATTGTGAATATGATGTTTACTAGGATGTTTGTAAAACTTACAAGTGTATATATGTATTTGTGTGGGTGTTCACATAGATATTAATGCTTTATTTTATTGATGTGAATTAAACACATTTAATGTGTATGGAAAATACATTCTGGGACTCTTAAGATTGAGAATTTCTTATTTTTATTGGTGTTTTGTTTAAAAAATATTATTTTCAAGAAATTCATTTCACTCTTTTATGTATTCGATTTGTGTAAATATATAAACATATGTGTGAATATTAATCCCCACATATATTTATATATATTATGTGGTTATTTTGGAAATTCACACATATATTCACGTGAATTAAAGTGTGAAGTGAAGCATATTGAATTGGTAAGAATAGTTATACCTGTGGCTGTTATGATATATGAGGCTATCGTTTTATTCATATATAATGTTTGGAAATGAAGATTTCATTTACCTAAAACCCTAATGGGTTTTGAATGATTTGATGAAGGTTCAATATTATTGCATTTTTTGTAGCCAAATATGGCGGTGGTTTGGTGATTTTCGTATACATGGCTCTGTTTTGAGTGACAGTTCATTGAATGCAAAGTAATGAGGTTTTATGGAACTGTAAGTATAGTCGGCCATTTTGTGTTGTTAGTTTGGTTACTTGTTGAGATAGGGCCAAAGATTTGGCCACACTACTCTGATTGATGAACACTTGTGACCCTTCATGTCCTTTGAAATAGCTAAAATATAGAAAAGGTAAGATGAAATAAAGAAAGGGGTAAAATTGGCTAATCACAACAACTCCTTGTGTAATCCTTCTGCTATTAGCTCTACCCAATCAATGAACTTTTCACCTTCCATAATTTTCTATATGAAAAAATACATCAAGTCATCCCAATGAAAGGCATGTTCATTTCCTTTTACCTATTCAAGAGGAACACTATATCTACAATCTCCTTTATGAAATGTTCAATAGTTAGAGGCTTAGGTAACCTTGAACCTCCTTTTGCTAGCTTTAAAAGCCAACTTTGTGAGACATGGGAATTATAGTCCTTTTTCCCTGCATATATCTGTGTCACTTCTTCAAAGGTCCAAGGCTCATAGGGTTCTTAATGTGGAATCTTTAGAGCCACAATAATAGTAACCTTATCAATTCTTGCCAAGATTTCTCTTATATGTTTCTTATTTACCTAGTCATGGGGTCATAGTGGGGTGAATGCACAAAATTGGGTCACAATTCTGTGGAAGTCAAATCCATGGAATGAGATCTCTTAGAAAAGGGTACCCAATTTTAAAAAATAGGCACCCATTTTTGGCTCGGGTACTCGACCCTAAATTTAAAAAACGGGCACCCATTTTTTTAAAAATTAGGTACCCATTTTTTATTTAAAAAAAATAGGTACCCATTTCTCAAAAAATTGAAAATTTGAATTTTTTAGAAATGGGTACCCATTTTTTAAAAGTAAAAAATGGGTACTCATTTTTAAAAAAATCGGGTACCCATTTTTTAAAAGTAAAAAATGGGTACCTGTTTCTAAAAAATTCAAATTTTTAAGCTTTGGGGGGATTTTACATGCCACTTTTAGTTTTTCAAAATGGGTACCCATTTTTTGAATTTCAAATAACGGGTGCCCATTTCTTACAACATGAGGTGTGATTTTTTTTTCCTACGTCGGATTTTGGTTTAGGATAGGCTTGGTGAGACCAAGCGTATGCCTTGGCCTCTCAAGATTTGGCTACGACATTGAACTGACAAATTCATGACTTGCCATAATTTTTAGAGGGTCTTCCCGATCAATTATTTTATGAAACAAAAACCCATTAGAGCTCTCACTATCCTGATTTTAGAAATATAAATTTTATAGTGTTATGATTTTATTTACTATTTTTGTATTATTTTTTAATCAAAGGTCCTAAATGTAAAATAACAATGTTCACTAAAACTTTAATAATTTTTTTTATTTTATGTTTTTTCTTAAATTAATTTATGTCATCAATCTACATTCAATTCTTTTGAAGTTAAAAAAATTGAAAAAAGTGAAGTTTTGATTAAATTATGGTGTCCGTACATGAGAGGTTTAAAAATTTACCTTTATAGCCAATTAAAAAAAAAAATTCATTAAAAAATTTAACAAAAATATTCTCATCAATCTTTAGTGTGTCAAGTAATTTTATTTAAAAGGATTCACAAAAATTCATTTAGTTGTGTTAAATTATGGTGTTTGTACACGAGCGTGGTATGGTCTTGAAACAAACATTTTGAAAAAGTAGTTTTTAAAGATCCATACCATAAAAATAATCTATCATATGGGTATACAAATAAATTACATATTCAAAAAGAAGATCCCAGACACTACAATTTTTATTTCTAATTTTTAAAATATATTTAATCTCTAAATGGCTTCAATTTTGGCATCAATTGACAAAATATTTCAAAAACAGGAAAAACACTTCCACTTTTTGGCCAAAAGTGAGACCCAACTTCTTGCATTGACCCAATTATTTGCACAATCTATCACTAATCGAGGGCATGTTAGAGTGGGAAGAAAAGTTGCATCCTCTAATAATCCACTATTGGTTAGCTTTTCAGAAATGGTTCCACTTTGGGCATTTCTATTTCTCTCTATTAATACCATTAGTTTTACATTCACAAGGGATGTATTATGGATTTCAGGAAGAGAGCTTAACCAACAGGTCTCTTTTTTGGGTTTGGGGAGTTTTGGTAAAAAAAAGAGACATGGTAATTTAAAGATGAAATTAACCCACAACATATAATAGCTTGAATTTATTAAAGGGAAAACAAAAATGGGAAAGCACAGAGGGGAGTACTTGAAATTCATTGATTTCTTGTGTCAAAATACTCTTGAAAATCCTTACCAGCTTCATCGCCTCTAATCTCCAAAATGGCTAATTAGGGAACTAATAGTAATGAGATTGATATTAATGATTAGTACTTGATAAATATTACACATAGATATGAGAGTATGGAATAATCAATACATTCATGCAAATATTTATTTGACAAGACATTTTGGCCTTTTTAATCAACCCCTCCTATCAAATTGACACACATTCTCAATTTTTGATGACATCATTGTACTATCACACTTTTTTTAATAATAACCTAGAATTTTCCATGAAATCACCAACTTTCCTTATCATCATATTTCAATATCCAGTAGTTTCATTATGTATGGTACTTGAGATTTAGGAGGTACCCATGATAATTCAAGGTCAACAACTTTTCAAAGAACAAATGGTTGCATAAGAAAGTTATCGAGTCACAACCAATTAGAAAAAATCACACTATTGAACTTGAACTTGAAATCTAAAGGTTCAAGGTTCAAGTTAAACTCCTTAAGTTGGTAGAACACCAACCAAGGATTAAAGAAAAGGTTTTCAACTTTCTAACAAACAACTTCAACCTGAACTTGAACTTAGGATAAAATAAAAGTTCAACTTCAACTTCAACTTGAGGATGAATAAAACCAAAAAGTGAATCAAAAGAGTGAGAATTTTTAGAAGTGAAACACAATGCTAGGTCCTTCTAGTGATAATGGTGGAAAAACCAAAATGTCCTTTTGAACAATTTGTCTCATCTTAGATACAATTTTCTTAACATCAGCAAACTCTTGGTGTGTCATCTCAAATTGCTTTAGAATGTTTCTCATTTCATTATCAACTTTCTTCCATGCAAAAATTTCAAAATTTTTTGTCACAAGTTCCAAATATTACACTTTTAGGATCTAAATATGTATTTAGGATCCTTTGTGCATATGCTCCAATTTCTTCCTTGGTCATGATTTCATAGCCAAGTGGGTCTACAAATATCATTCTGGGAGAGATTGCCTCCATGCTTCTGAAATCAGTATCAACCATGAAACATAATTCATCTCTATATTTCTCAACCATAGATTTTGGTATTATTTCTCTTTTCTTCATCTCTAACTGAATTTTTTTCACAATAGGTGTTGCACTATTATCAACCTTATCCATAGGATACCTCCAATATAAATATGTAATCTTTTCCACTCTCATTTGTTCAATTAGACATAGGCATGAATGTAAATCTCTTCAATAGATGAAAAAACATATATGTAATTAATGAATGGAATCTAAATTTTCCATTCCTTATTTTCCTTATCCTTTACAAATTGTCTACCATTTGAATTCTCATAATCTCACACAAGTTTACTTAAGATTTCTCAACACAACTTACAAGTTGCGCGTACAAATCTAGCTGCTAACTCATCATCTCTTTAATTAGAACATAGTTTAGTTGCAATATTTCTATTTTCAAACATCACATCATCCTATTTTATCTGACTAATGATTATCCCTCTACTATTTTAGGTTGACTTGGTGTTTTCCATCACAATTTTCTTAATATTATTTTCATTAAGTGGAATTTATCCTCGATTGTGTAGGATAGTTACTTCATGAATTAATTCAGCTGAAATGTCTACTACTTTGTCATCCATCCAAAATTCTCATCATGAATTGTGCTTAGAATGATCTTAGCCCTGTAATAGCCCCAAAATTGGCACATTGCCATTCTGAACCAATTTTGGTGCATCAGTCTTACAACATCAAGTCTCTTAATCATCAAAGTCATATTGTACTAGGCATTTCTGATTCTGATTGTCTTTACTTGACCTAAGTGTCAAATGCAAAAAACCCTTAATCTACATTAATCATATACTTTATTTAATTCCTAAAACATTGACTTAAATTGGCTAAATTAACCTTCTAATCGAATTAATTTAATTATAAGAACTAGCACTTTAATTAAATAAACTCACCCCCTTTAGGTAATACACATGAAAAAGGAATTGAATGTATTTGATTTAATTAAATACCTTCATCCTAATTTTTGAATTGAATTATTCAATTAATTAGGATATTCAATTATGTGGTCACATTTAATTCTTTAAACAAAATATCTTCTCCAATATTCTCTCTTCAGTTAAGAATAAAAAAAATTTAGTTGACCAAAATTAGAAAAGGAATAAAATCAGTTAACTCCTCATTCATCTCCAAAAGCAATTAGTTAACTCCTCAATAATGGAAACTTTCCAGTTGAACTCAACTCTCCTCTAATTTGAATCATTGATCTACTTTGATCTCAGTCGTTGATTGATTATGGGATTCTATGAGAGGGGCCTTTTGCCTCTCATTCAAGGGGATGTAGTTTGTGAGCATCGAATTGCTGTTAGTTTGAGCACTCATGAATTTTGCATTCAAGACTCCATTTTTATCATTTTCTTATTGGAAACTACAATTGGAAAAATTATTTTGCTATCATTGATGTCAAATCTATTGATGAGACAATTTTCTATCTAATCTAAAAGTCATATCTATTTGATTGATGAAGAGTATTTGAGAAGTTGTTCATAACAAAAGAATCTAGAGGAAAGGTTGAGTTATGAAGAGGAAATTACAAATGGACATTTGATTAGTTGGACTTTGAGAAGATAAAGTGATTGTTTAAATCATTTTGCAAGAAGAGAAGACAATAATGTTCAATTCTTGAAAGTGTGAGCAAAGATGATCAAATGTATAGGATTGACCAATTTGAATTCATTTTTGGGATCAAAATCAAAATCCAACACTCTTGAACAAATCAAAATTATATTTTAAATTTTTGGGACTGACATGATCGAATGCTTGTGCAACCCATCTTTCTGATGTAATACAAATCTCAGAATAACATCAACTCAACATTTTCCAAAAAAATTCTCAACTTTTTCATCAAAAGTTAACTCTAGTCAGCCAAGGTCAACCTTGGTCAAACTTGGTTAGACTTGGTCAACTAGACCTCTAAATCAACTCCTAATTTTCTACATGCTCTTCTAACCTATTCTACATTCTTCTAAATCTATGATCACACTAGTATATTTAACTCTACTGCTTTACATTACTGTTATGACACATCTTCTTTTGATTTTTCTCTTAAGAGGGCAAGATGATTACATCACTGAATCAATCAAATCTTTCTTCAAATCTAATCTAGACTTAATGTCCTCATCCCTAGGGGCATCTCATCACTAGGGGCATCTTCATTCCCTCTATCTAGAACCATATGCTATCTATCTTATTTAGTGAACAATAGATCAAATTTATAGTAGTCCTTGTAATAGCTCAATGGATAGGTATCCAATCATTCTGTCTAACTTCTAAAGATTAAGCCTCATTCTGGGGAGTCCTACAACTCATGTTAGGTCTTTTTATCTGTTTTATGGACCAATATTTAGGTTTTCTATCTAGACTCTAGAGGATTAAGTTTCATTTCAGAGATAATCCTAAGCTTTCTTTCAATCACTATTTAATGGACAAATATCAAGGTATTCTAACCTTGACTCCTAACAATTAAGCCTCATTTTGGGGATAATCCTATGAATTATGATTGATCTTGTCATGCTTTGATGGAAATGTATTTGAGTGTTCTACTTAGACTCCTAAGGATTAAGCCTTGTTTTGGGGATAATCCTATGATTCATGGCAAGTGCTTGTTGTCATCTTTTAATGGCCAAACATGAAAGCATTCTAACCCTAAATCCTGAGGATTGAGTCTCATTCTAGGAATAATCCTATGAATCATGAAAATCTTTTCTCTATTGGACCAACATATAGGTGTTCTATCTAGACTTTGGAGGGTTAAGCTTCATTCTAGAGATAACCCTAAAAATATCATCAAATGGTCTTCATGTCATCAACCTCAAAAAAAATCTTAGTTCTTGTTCTATGCTTCAAACTTTTTATTTCTTTGAATCAATGCAATGCCTACACATTAATTCAAATAGAGGAAAATGTAATAACCCAAAATTGACACATTTCCATTTTGAACCAATTTTGGTATATAAATCTTACAACATCAAGTCACTTAATCATCAAAATCCTATTGTATTAGGCATTTCTAATTTTGACTATTTTTGCTTGATCTAAGTGTCAAATGTAGAATACCCTTAATCTATATTAATCATAGAATTTATTTAATTCTTAAAACATCAACTTCAATTGGCTAAATTAACCTTCTAATCAAATTAATTTAATTATAAATCCTAACACTTTAATTAAATAAATTTACCCCCTTTAGCTAATACACATGAAAAAGGGAATTAAATGTATTTGATTTAATTAAATATCCTCATTATAATTATTGAATTAATTAGAATATTCAATTGTGAGGTCATATTTAATTTTTTAAATAAAATATCTTCTCCAATATTTTCTTCAGTTCAGATTTGGAAACATTGAGTTGATTGAAATTAGAAAAGGAATAAAATCAATTAACTCCTTATTCATCTCCAAAAGAAATTAGTTAACTCCTTCAATAAGGAAACTTTCTAGTTGAACTAAACTCTCCTCTGATTTGAACCATTTATTTTATTTAATCTCAACCATTGATTGATTCTAGTATTCTATACAAGGGGCCTTCCGCCTCTCCTTTAGGGGGATGTAATTTGTGAGTATCAAATTGCTATCAGTTTGATCACTCAAGCATTTTACATTCAAGGCCCCATTATTATCATTTTCTTTCTCATATACCTTAGAATGTACACTTTTTCTTATCTTATTCTTATATTAATATGCATTTCATCTAGATCAATTTATCCATTTGCATAGATAATTTCAAAAATATAGATAAATTTGCTTACATTCTTAGCTTAATCTTGCATTTTCATTCATCAAATACTTTTTCCTTAGTTGGTTTGGTTATTGAAATCTTGATTCTAAGAGAAAATAGTAAAAATCCATCTAGATAGAAGGCAATAGGTTGCATTGTGCAGATGTTCAGGATGGACAACCTCATGTTCATTCCTGGATGAACTTGACAAGTAATAACTGTGTTAAAGTGTGTGGTTGAATTAGAGACCCATATTTAATGCATATAGGCATAATTGACCTTAGCATCTCCATTTATATTCTTAGAGGTTTCTCCTTGTTTTTACTTATGGAATGGTTCAAAATAAGCTTTGTGATAAGTATTGGTCATGAATCCACCAAGTCCAACCTTCTTTTCATCAACAAGGTCTTTGAGTCTCATACAATTTTCATTCTTGTGACCTTTGTTTTGGAAGCATTTAATGGGAAACAAGATACTTAGAGGGGGCTGGGAAGGTGAATCAGGATCTCAAACTTTTACTTACAATTTTTTTTTACTAATTTCACACCTAATTTATCTCATATCTTAGATCTAACATTAAAACTGTAATGTTGAAATGTAAATTAAAATATCACACCCATAAAAAATTTTGACACATAAAAAAAATGATTTGGTTACCCAGAAATACATCAATGTGAAGGTAAAATTAGGGTTTAACCTCAAGTTCATATGACTTAGAGTTATTTGGCAATGTGATAATCTTTTTTGAGACTAAGGTCTCCAACACCACTTCAAGTAAGTCTCCCAAAGGGGGAAAAGTGTGTGTAGGTTTGGATACCCATGATGGTTTACCTTTATTAGAGTGATTATATGTGTTGGATATATTAGTCTTTAATTCATTTTTTTTTTTTTTGTTTGAATGCCACAAGTCAAAGTGAAGATGGGTTCCTTAGATTTAGGTGCATGAACTACCACATGTTTACTTTTGTTCCATGTATTATCCTTATGTTTGTTGCTATTTTATTTAGAGTTCTTATTGTTAGAATTATGTCTTAGGTATTTGATGAGGGTATTGTGCAAGAATATTCCTCCTTGGCTAAAGGAAAGTAACAAAAGGCTCCCATAAACATTGTTTAGTGTTGCATAGATCAAGCACTGTAATAGGATGTTGAACATTGTATGTGTATTGTTGAATAAAGCACTCATCTAGTTGATCAAAAGACTTGATAGGTGGTGATTACTTGGTGAACCATTCCATGTCTTGTACATAAATAATATTTATAAATAATCTCATGAGATAACTTGGTTCATATAGAAACTCCATGCTAAGGGCACAAAACTCCTTAAGGTGACTATGAAGGTCTCCATTGCAATCATACTTGTCATAGTTGGAAAATTCAATCTTACATGGAAAGGAGGCATGCATAAATTATTATCAAAAGTAAAATTACATATAGGGTCAAATTAAAAGTTCTTTCTCCCTCTCAATTGAAATCACCTTCATTTCCTCAAATTTATTCATAACAGTTTCTAAGGGTGATGGTTCTTTTTTTTGAATCAAGTTATCAATATTGAAATTATGTGGCAATTTGACTCCTTGAGAAGCTAAGTAAAGCAAGTATCTATCTTTCTCTTGATCCAAGGTTTCCTTCATGAGTTATTTCAAATGTTTTTCTTGTTGGAATTGTGATATTTTCTCCTTAGTGATCATAGGATAAAATCATTATATTATTGAGAACCATGTGAATTATGTCTAGTGTGTGATAACCTTGGAGGTGAAAAGTAGCCATGTCCAAAAGGTTGTCTATTAAGTTTTTGGGCCAAGCATCATTCTTCCTCTTCCAAATATGATTTTTCTTCTAGTTCTATGTGTTTTAATCATTCTCTAAATATCTTATCTAAGATGTCCATTAACCTAATGCCATGTTCTTCCCTAGACATAGTTTTAAAAGGACTATTTTCAAACCAAGGTGAAGTAAGAGGTATCTCAAAAGTGGTACCAAAGGTATCAAACCAAGTTTCAAAGTCTCTTTTATATGAAGAGTCAAAGATAGCCTCGAGTTGCTTTCCTTAGTGAATTTGATATATAGTTGTAATTGACATGAAAGAGGATGTAGGAAGCTAATAGTATGACTAGACTGACTTGATGTTCAAACTAGGTAAGAAAAGTGTACACTTCTCCAAAGCAGAAAAAAACTTTGAAATAGAAAAGATAAATTTTCACAAGATGCCCAAGTTGTGGGTTTGATGCCCTATGTATAAAACTTGTGAACAAGCAAAGAGATAAAATAAAAAGCAATAAAATAGATGATATGAAAAGGGATAGACAAATGAACAATCTACCAACCAAGTATGTAGTCAAGTGATCCAAGCAATCTTTTCAGCTAGAAATAACCTTTAACTCACTAATTTGAGACCAAAAATAAATAAAAAACTAAGTATAGGCTGCCCTAAACCAATTAAGAACAAGGCCCAAATATAGGAGGCTCAGAACAATAATCATACAACACTTAGTAAACCAGACAATATACGGATAGTAGTATGATAGTTCTCCATAAGGAAGATGAAAAAGCTATCTAAGATGATACTCAAAATATAGACTATACAAAAAATACTAGCTGGAAGACTATGTAATTCAATAATAAAAAAGTGATAAACTCCAAGATCATATGATATGAATCAGAACTGCAGGTGACAACAAAATATGGAAAAGAAAAATGATAGATATTTTGAGCAAAAGTACCTAGTTTGAATTGTTTATTTTGATATTTTTGATAATATTGACTATTGTGGCAGTGTCTAGACTCACTAATAATATAAATTTTGATGTATAAAAGTAATTTTTTCAAGAAAAATAGTGACACATGTGTAATACCCCAAAATTGGCTCATTGCCATGATCACCAATTCTGGTATATTCTGATCAATTTTGAAGTCCTATTCCACAACATAATTCTTACTTTGATATTCACTACTTGGCTTAATTGCCAAATGCAGAAAATGCTAAGTCTGCATTAATCATGCTATTTATTCAATTCCTAAAGTATTGACTCATATTAGTCACATTAAACCTATTGATTAAAGATTTAGTTTAATTTAAAGTGTTTATACTTTAATTAAATCAAATTATCTCCTAAGGCTAATGTACTAGGGAATTAAATTATTTAATTTAATAATTGTGCCCACTTTAATTAATTGAATTAGATTGTTCAATTAAATAGAAAAGGCATTTATGAGGTCATGTCTCATTTATTAAATTAAATAATATCTTCAAACTCCTCTTTTCAGTTCTAAATGGAAACTCTGAGTGAACTACTTCTCAAAATTAGAATCAATCTAGTTAACTTTCTCTCATACTTATGACAAGTTCAGGTAAATACTTATCACACTCAGATCTAAAATAGTTAACTTCACCTGTACAAGGAAGTTTCCATCTTAATTGAATCTTCTATCTAATCCTAAATGTTCATCAAAGTTGATCCTGACTGATGATGGATTCTAGGAATTCTATTTAAGAGACTCCTAATTCCTCATTATAGAGGTTGAATTGGATTTGCATCAAATTTTTGTTGAATTGTGCACTCATTTTCTCACTATTATCATAAGCTTTTCATTATCTAGATTTAATACCATTTAGATTTAATATGCACACATATAGTCTAATTTGTTTTATGTGTTACTAGATTACTTGCATCTTTCATATAGACTAATTGCACATCATCTAGATTTAATTTCATTCTAAAACCCTTCATTCTAGAAAGGTCTGGTTGCCTGCATCTTGATTCTGAGAGCATAAACATGAAAAATCCTTCTAGATAGAAGACAATAGGTCACACTGTCAAACCTCTTAGGTGAACTATTCTATGTTCATTCTAGGATGAATGCATAGGTAAGGAACACGTTGAAGTGTGTGTAAGGTTTAGAGGCCCACAAATTCACACATACTTTTTTGGCACCCACCGTGTGGCCAAGAAAATAGTCTTTTGGCCTCATTAATTTAATTTTTTGTCATTTTTTGGTATTCTATCTGTACTATTCTGTAAGTTTTTTGAATTCTCATGCACAAAATTTCATTCTCGCTTGAAGATTTGAAGGTCTTGCCCGAATCTCTACACTTTATTACATGAAAAAGTGCCCTATTGTGTAAGTCTTCTCACAACACATCATTTTCTCATGTGGGTTGATGAAATATCTTGCATGGTCCTACACAAGATTTTGCACAAAATTTTGAAACAACACGGTTAATTTTGTTATTTTTCAGCATGCTATTCATTATCTTTTACTGACATGTTCTTCTCTGAAGCATTACTATTCTATTTTTCTAGTTTTCTGTAACTTAATGATTGTCTGCAAGACATTTGACAAAGATTCCTTATACAAACTCTCCAAATGTGAACTAAATATTTTCTTGTAGGATAATTTTCAAAGATACATTTGTTGAAGAACAACATTAAAACCCACTAAACAATGTGTCTTCTTTCTTTCTTTATAAACATAGTCTAATTAGGGCTTGTGAACTTCTTAGGGTGCAAGAAAGAAGAATAGGGGATTATGCTTCTCACCACTTGGAGGTCATGACCAAGGGTGAATCAAAAACCTAGACACTTCTAAAATATGACATTCCAAAGAAGGCAAGTAGCTTAGTGGTTCTCTAGTGCTAATCATTTTCTATGATAAGATGATGGTTTCCTTTCAAGGGGATAAAAATATTTAGGAAGGACAAGTCTAGATTGATTAAGGTAAGTTGGTAATTAATGTGTTTTGTGTGTTTGGGTGAGAAACTAAGGCAGAGGAGTGTGCTCTTTCCCCTTGTGGAAAATTAGAGACTTTGACCCTTATGTTCGAGCCACCAGTCTGAGTCAATCTTTTAGAGGGCCCGCTGGAGTGATCAAACCTCCGAGAATGACCCAAGTGAGCACACTCCTTTTGTCAAAGATTCCAACTCACTATAATCAAGATTCTTTGTAGAGTGAAAGACTCCAAAGCTAGATTAATTTCTTTCCATTTATTCTTGACATCACTTATCAAGGGGAAGTTCTGTCTATTACACTAGCTAGTACTGGCCCCAATCTTGCTAAGCAAGTATGTACACTCTTAGATGTTGGCATGGGCTGCTAGTCTCAACTTTTCTTGTGGAGCCACCAAGAATTAATAAAAATGGAAGCCAAGTAAAAAACCTTTTAGTTAGAAGCTACCCAGCTCACCTTTGAAAAGAGGCATAATCTTTGTGCAAGGAGGAGGAAGAATCTCTCCTATAGAACTTACCATAGGCATGCTACTAGACATTGGAAGGTGGTATATGTGCTTGTCCCTTACCACAAGGGCACTCATTCAATGTATACTATTGAGTCTCTTGAATACACCAAAAACATGGGTGCCCTCTAGGGGGTGACATAGCTGTGTGAGGTGCACACATGTGCATAAGTTGTGGGACAAAGGTTTTGCCTTCTCTACCATTTTCTATTTCTAGGGATAAAAGTGTGTTTGTTTTCAACTCCTAAACATGTCCAAACCTACTTAAAAAAACTAAAAGTGAAGAATCCCTTCATCCCTCTGAGTTGCTTTGCCCTTAGTTGGATGGTATTTGACTACTACTTGCTTCCTGTGTCCTATTGAAAACACTTTGTCTTGTTTTGAAACCCAACATTACTTTCAAAAATCTAGAAATCAACCCTACAATCTATCTATTATTAGTCAAACAAATCTGGAAACATCCAAAAATGTTGAAAATTTCTTTGAAATCCAATCCCGTTGTCAGTTTGGTCCTAAATTTTATGTACAATCTCACAACATTTTGTGTGAGTAGTCACCTTTTCGTGCGAGCCAGTCCAAATCTTCACATGAGAACTTGTATATGCTTGTGTGAGATCTTGTCAAGTATCTTTGTTGAACCTATCACTTCTTCATGCAACTTGGAGCACATCCTCATGTGAGTTCGTATTACTATTCTAAGCTTTTGCGTCACCCAATGTACTTTCTCATGCACCTCATAGAGAATATTTGCACGAGACCTTGTGTTAAAACTATCAAATTAACTTATTTGATCAATCTATCATCTATGTCTACTCTATTTTCCGCATCGAGCTATCCCTTCTCTATCTATAAATAGTCCCAAACAACAACATTTAGCTTAGCTGAAGACGTGATTCGTACTTTAACTAGTCTAGTCTTTTAGTTGCCTTGATTCTCATCCTTTAGTGCTTTTCATACTCCATGTTATGATAGTCATAATCTTTGTCTTTTCTAGCCTTCAAATCAAACTATTTGTGCCTTAGTGTACAACACTCTTATCTTGTCCTGTTGAGACTAAGTTCTAGTGCGGTCCTTGTCCAAGTTCTTGCTTCTTGTCCTTGTTTATGACTATCACAACAAGAAGTGGCAATGTGTTTTATTCCCTTAGAATTAGGTGAGGTTGTGCTAGGGGTCATAATCATGGTAGAGGTCACCTTCCTTTTGTTACACAGTCTGCATCCAATTTTTCTACTGAGGCATCTTCATGATCTCCCTCACTTGTCAAGCCACCTCGACTCCAGTGAAGATTCTCTATAAGCTTGTGACAAACTAGGAACCCTTTGTATTAGGAGGATCTTGAGACTAGGAAAGGTCCTGTATCTCTAAACAAAATGTTTGACTTTATTTTCAAAGGACCTTTTGAATCACAACATACTGAAATTGAATACATTCCCACAATGGCTAATCGCGAACTTGAACATGGTAGTCACAATAGACATCAAGAACCACTTAGGAATGACAAAGAGAAAGACCATGACATAGATGATGAATAGGAAGAGGTGGAAATATTTCCTGAACACATAGACAAGTGCCAAAAAGATAATTTTTTTCAAAGGGTCATGGAAATTCTACTCAATGAAGAGAAAGAAAATTATTTTCTCAAACTTGCCAGAGAGGGAGCTAAGCTACCCTCTCATTTCAATGTGTAAAAAATCATCACACCTAAAGAGGAAATTGAGACTTCCAAGCTCCAAAAAAAACTAAAAATCATGCAAGACCAACTGGCTCAAATGATGCATGAGAAACACAAACCCACAAAAACATACACCTTAGACACTCTCTGTCCATTTCCATTTGACAAGAGCATAAACATGCTTCCTTTCCCACAATGAGTAGAACTACCTAAGTATGACAAGTAATTTGGCACCACTGATCCCCAGGATCACTGGCAAGAATTTGGTGCCTTGTCTATAGAGTTTATGCATGACTAGATATATCTTATGCATTTATTCCCCAAAAGTCTAGGTGGTCAGGCATTGGAGTGGTTCTTGCACTTGCCTCCTAGCATCAAAATTTTTGATGAGATTGCCAACTTGTTTGTCAAAAAATATTCTTATAAAATTCAACACCCTATCAATATTCAAGTTCTGTGTAACCTTAAGTAGAAAGTTGGGGAACCTTTCCTCACATTCCTCCAATGGTGGAGACAACTTTACACTAAATATTCACGCAAGATTCCAAAAATGAAAAATCTTGACATCTTCACTGATAATATCCTACCTAATTTCGGATATAGAGTCCAACTTCAAGGTCCACATACCTTTGAAGACATGATCACACAAGCCATTTGCATAGAGGAATTTATGGTCAAGAAGGGTGAACTCACTCTTTAGGACACAAAACAAGGCTTCTCCTCCAACAAGGACAAAACAAAGTATGTCAACAAGAACCATGAAATTGTACATGATGGGGTTGTTGACAATGTCACTCCTAAACCTGCTAAGGCAACTTTTAATCTCATAGATGGCCTCAATGCAGCCAAAAATGTTGAGAAACCTATGCCTAATAGCAAGACATCTGTAAGAAAATTGAGAAGCTCATGGGCCACACATCCTAAACAAGAGTATACACCCTTGGGTGAACCTTTGGATGTGGTTTACAAAAAATTGTTACAAAACAAGCTTATTTCACCACTAGACAACTCTTGCCCTTATGATCCATAACCACGTCCACCATGGTGGAGTGAAATTGCATTCTATGAGTACCACTAGAATAAGGGACACAAAAATAACAACTACATAAATTTTCTAGGACATGATTGATGCTGGTGACATTGTGGTAGATGGACATAACAAGAACTCGGATCACAAGGCATTCAAAGAGCCTTTCCTAGCTTATGAAAAAGGAAAGAGTTCAAAACCAAAACTTAACAACAAGGTCAACTATGCATACTTGAATGATGATAATGTGATCAACATGGTTGAACTTGTGGGTTTTGAATATTGTGACATCATCACCGCTAAGGGAAAGTAAGATAATGATAAACCAAAGACACCGTTTGTCTTGAGGGGCCCTACTTCCAACCTAACAGATAACACACCTTTGCAACACTATGCTAACACTATCACACGCTCTAGTGCCAAGTTGGTGCTTAAAGGCCTTGCACCTTCTACTCCTAATATTGAATAACATAAAGACAAAACCCTTGTTGGTACATCTGGAAAAGGTACATAGCTTGCAAAAAATTTAGTAGGAACCAATTATAGTGTTCTTGATCAATTGAAATGAACTAATGCTCAAATCTCCATCTTTGAGTTGCTTAAAGTCTAACCTACTCACAAGAAAATTTTGGACAAAGCCCTCACTGAGGCAAACATTCTTCAAGATCTTGATCTTGAGTGATTTCAATCTATGGTAGGTCACCTGAACTCACCTTATTTTATGTCCTTCTTTGAGGAGGATGATAACTCACTGAGTCACTCACACAATCAACCTCTACACATTAAGGTCATGATACATCAAACATGTGTTCATTGGGTACTCATTGATAACGACACTAGCCTAAACATTGTCTCTACTACTTTGCTCAGACAATTGAATTACTCTGAGGAATCTATTAATCCTTAATGCAAGATCACTATCAAAGCATATGAAAAAGTTGAACAAAAGTCTCTAGGTCTTGTGGTCTTACCTATTCGCATCAGTCCTATAGAAAGGGATGTCACTTGTCAAGTTCTCGACATTCCCTTGGCCTATAACATTTTTCTAGGATGACCATGGATACATGAGATGTGCAATGTGCCATCCACATACTACTAATGCATCAAATTCCCATTTCATGGCTCCAAGGTCACTATTCCTACCACTACTAGCTATACCTACAATATGCTCATAGCTACTAAAAACTCCATCCCTACTAACATAGAATCCACTGATTATCATGACAATAAGCTGAAACAAATTGAGCAGTCATTCAAACTAAAAGAAACCAGCATGGGAGAGTACCATATTGAACCAGTGTTGTCATTAACATCTCTTCTTGAGTCTCCTCATCATTATGGGAGTGTAATTTCAATTTTCTGATTTTGTATGATATTTCCAACCTTTAATCAGATCTTTAAGATCAAACAACTAATATCACAAAGATCCTCCAAATTTCTCAAGAAACCCCAAATCGGGTATGCCAGAAATGGTGCCAAAAGCTTCACAGCTTCACCTATTATTAATAAATCTGAAAATAGAAATTTTTAAAGAAATTTCAGCAGCATAACAGCCTAAAAAATGACATTTCCAGATCTATATAGCCTTTACACAACAGCTCACAAATGTAGGACAAAAACTATGCTCATCGGGCTCCCGAAATTAACACAAAAATGTCAAGAAACACCACAAAAACACTAATAAACTATCTCAGAATTTTAATCACATCCTAATACATATATTCAGCTCTATTTTAATAGCTTAAAGTATGAAATACAGCAGCAAACAAAACTGATATGAAATGCTCAACTGAAAACACCAAACTCATGCAAAGAACACACCCAAAAACCCACAAATCTACACTGTTCAACACAAAGGAAAACTCTGTATGAGAATGCACATGGAATGGCTTCAAACTTCCATCCTTAGCCTTCCTAGAAACCTGCAAAATCCCATTCTTGGGTCTCCTTGGAAACCTACAAACTCCCATTCTTGGGTCTCCTTCTCCACAGGTTTGGCAGCCTCTGAAAAATAACAAAGAATGAGCAAAAATCAAGTTCTCCCCATCAGTCCAAAATGCCTCCAAACCCCTTTAAAAGAGGTCATAACTGTAACTCACGTCCAAGAGAGGTTAATGAAACATATTTTAATAGTAATTTTCATTTATTAGTCCAACGGTTTCCAAAGATTAACCTCCTTTTTCTGAAACTTCACTTTCTTGGGCCTGCCTGCCTTAGCAAAGATTATTATGTTTTAATTATTTGAAAGGGGGACATGACAAGTCCTCTCCTCCCAAAAATTGCTTGTCCTCAAGCAATGGCTGAACAATAAACCAATCAATCCACCTAGATCCCAAATGTAGTCATGAACTATACTACTACCAATTAACACAGGCTCCTGCAATATGACCAAGAGGAATCCATAATCAAACTGACAATTATAGCTCAACCAAACTCCAAAATCACAACTTCCATAGTCAGAAACCCATGAGACACAAACTCTTAGAACATCAAAATTCAAGTAAAGTGGACTACCAATACATTAAATACCATCAATACATTCCACTGGCCTATACAGAATGTACAATCCAACTCTGCAACAATGGTGAATGCTCCCAAATGAAACTGTACCAAGTATGGAGAATTCACACACTATACAATGCCTATAGTCAACACAACTCTATAGATCACCAACCACTATCTCATAACCATAACTACCATGCACCCCTGATGGTGAAAAGCCATCACAAGATAAATAGCAAGAATTGGACCCCAAACCAAATTTTCCTGCCATCAACTCCTCAACACAAGGATCAAATGCTAACTGATGTACATACCTTGCAATATAAAGTTGATAAAAAAAACCAACCTTAGTCAATAGCTCACCATGAACAAGTGATACAGCCCACTGTGACTGATCACCAGCTAAGTCAGGAGATGTCATAGCCAAAGGAGTAGAATCAATAACAACACCCACTGAAGCATCACTCCCAAACTCCTGCTCTAAGTAACATATTATCAAGTTGTCAACTGTAGAACCTATCACCATGTCATGCCCATCACAACTCTCATCTTGAGGCATCAAATTGTCCCATAACTAATGATAAGCACTAGGAACCAAAGTACATCTCTATATCATTATCTCATCCACATGGTCATCAAAGGTAAATTGATGAGCGTACCTCACAGTGTAATGCCGATAGAATGCGCCAATCTTAGTTAGTGGCTCAGACTGTAATCTAGATGAAACTAACTGCAATTGATCATTAACCATGTTGGAACTGACTACTACCTCTGAAGATATCACCAAGGGAGTAGTATTACTAGCAAGAACCATGCCAACTGTCAACTCACCAACATCACACATGATCTTTGATACATCTCTAGTCTCTATGCCATCAATACTAGAGGCCACCACCATGTCAGGCATACAACAATCTACTACAACACCCAACTCAACTGAACCTGACTCTAGTGGGAATGAACCTGATATGCCAATGTTAGTATCAAGAATGGATGCATCCCCATCTCCACTATCTCTAACAATCTCAGCCATGGACATCCTCGGATCACCGAACACCACAGCTTGTGACTGTATAGAATCAGGTAAAGACTGTAGTCACTCTAACTCCATGGTCACCTTAGCCAAATGAAACTGTGACTCCTTGAAAGCCAACTGTGTACTCTCAAGAATCTCAGAAGTCACCTCAAGCTACTCAGTAAGCTCACTCACCTCATCTTCCTTGGCCAACAATGCATCATATGTTGTACTGCCCCACTTCATAAGATAATCTCTGTCAGCTACCAACTACATATAATCCTGTCTTAGAATCTGGATAGCCTCCCATAAAGAGTGGAACTCTATCAAGGAAAGATAATTGCCTCCCTGCTCATCACTAGTAGGAGAACCCCATCCATAAACTGCTAACAAATGACGAGCAACATCAAAATGCTAGCAAGTGATAGCAATGTCTTGGTCACTAACTCTCAACTGATTAGACACATGATGGCGCTGGCTTGACTGTCTCCTACAAACCTCCTTTGATGCACTGTCTAAAGGAGTATCCTCAAAGTTACTAGTCTCTAGAGTATTACCATCCATATCCTTTGAATCAAATCTAAAACTCATACCAACATACAGAGTATCAAAAACATTAGCATTGCTATCCAACTCCTCTATACCCAAGGAAACTAAGTCTTCAAAACTGCCCACTGCATCCTCCTAGATGTCATCAATGCCAATATGATCCTGGGACTCATCTATACACACTGCCAAATATGAAATATCATCAACACATTCTAGCAAGTATGGTCGAATGGATATATGAACAAAGCCCAACATCAGTGTATAAAAACTAATACCAACATCAGACAAGATACTGGCACAAGAAAAGACAACACCACATAATCTGCTAATCAAATCCATGATAGCACCCAAACAAACACTGCTACCAAAAAGTGTTAAAGATCTCCAGTCAACTGAATTCCAAATGCCAAAATAACAATCTTGAGTCCATATCTGTGAACTAGAATCAACTGGTAACTCAAGCAAACTCCTCATCTGAGTAATATGACCAATACCAACTAAATCCACATACCTGTCATGATGAGATAATGAAGTCACAATACTATCTTTGTTCACCTTCAGCTGGCTGGACAAATCATGTAAAGTACTACCAGCCTCAACCTCATGTGATGAAGCATCTAACTGTGCCTGGTACTCTTTCTCAAAAAAGTCATGAATGCTCAATGCCTGCTCATCTTTACCAGGTATCTCACCATCCTGCACAACAACATCCTCATAATCATCATCTGAACCCACTACATTGTAGTCACTTCCTGTTGTAACTATACCATCCTAAATACCTGTTGCATCACCCTTTGATGACCTATAAACAATTGTCTCAATTTGAGTATCAAGTTGACCGTTACTATCAATCTGTGTAATATCCTTTCCCACCACTTCCTGTGGCAGAGTAGAATCTGAGACCTCTACTTGGCTATCAGTTAGTTTCTCAAACTCCTCATGCAAGTTCTTGGGAATTGTGTCATCTGTCCTATGAGAAAATTTGCCAAATAGAAATCCAGTCAACTTATCCACCTTAGCTAGGTCAGACAACATGTCATTCATTATACAGTGGTGCTCAACCAACTGTTCAGACATGTCATGGCTTATTTTCATAAGTTTATCTCGAATGTCTAAATAACCATCCTTTCTACTATTTTGACTTTGGATATCAGTTGTCCAAGATCGTGTCCTCTGAGAGTCTATAATATACCTGTCCATTTTGGATAAAGTAGAGTGTAACCCCAATAGGATATAACTTCTTCAAACACCAAGAAATAACATGCAAATGATTAGAAGTAGCATGAAACCATAGATTTTGACATGCAACTGATTAGAAGCAACATGCAACCACCAAATTCACCAAGAACTAACATGAAAATGATTAGAAGTAGCATGCAACCATAAATTTTGACATGTATCTGATTAAAAGCAACATGCAATCATAAATTATGACATGCAAGATCTGGGTAGTTGTCAAAACTGACATTCAAGATCTGGGTAGTTGTCAAAACTGACATGCAAACTTCTACAACCACAAAGTTCACCAAGAAATAACATGCAAATTATTAGAAGTAGCATGAAACCATAAATTTTTACATTCAGCTGATTAGAAGCAACATGCAACCATAAATTATGACATGCAAGATTTGGGTAGTTCTCAAAACTAAAATGCAAGATTTGGGTAGCTGTCAAAACTGACATGCAAACTTTTACAAACCCTCAGGTTGGCAAGATCATGGCTCTGATACCACTATAATTTCCCTTTTCTGATTTTGTATGATATTTCCAACCTTTAATCAGATCTTTAAGATCAAACAACTAATATCACAAAGATCCTCCAAATTTCTTAAGAAACCCCAAATCGGGTATGCCAGAAATGGTGCCAAAAGCTTCACAGCTTCACCTATTATTAATAAATCTAAAAATGTCCATTTTTACAGAAATTTCAGCAGCATAACAGCATACAAAATGAAATTTCCAGATCTATATAGACTTTACACAACAGCTCACAAATGTAGGACAAAAACTATGCTCATCGGGCTCCCGAAATTAACACAAAAATACCCGGAAACACCACAAAAACACTAATAAACTATCTCAAAAGTTTAATCACATCCTAATACATATATTCAGCTCTATTTTAACAGCTTAAAGTCTGAAATATAGAAGCAACCAAAATTGATATGAAATGCTCAACTGAAAACAACAAACTCATGCAAAAAACACACCCAAAAACCCACAAATCTACACTGTTAAGCACAAAGGCAAACTCTGTATGAGCATGCACATGGAATGGCTTCAAACTCCTATCCTTAGCCTTCCTAGAAACCTACAAACTCCCATTCTTGGGTCTCCCTGGAAACCTGCAAACTCCCGTTCTTGGGTCTCCTTCTCCACAGGTTTGACAGCCTCTGAAGAATAACAAAGAATGAGCAAAAATCAAATTCTCCCCATCAGCCCAAAATGCCTCCAAACCCCTAATTCATCTAGTGAAGTCCCCACATTCTAGAATGACTGCTCTTGCCTGCTACCTAAATGCTATCAAACTTGTAATGTCTTCCACCAATGAATAGAGTGTCAACATAATTGAAGCTGGCATCAAATATCTCAATCATACAATTAAAAAGAAAAAATGCAAAACATTTGATGGTGAAAACCACATTGTGGAAGTGTTAGAACCCAAAAAAGTAAAAATAAAAGACATATCCAAGGGTGAAAACATCTTTGAGGCACCTGCGGATGAGATATTTGATGCACTTCTGAGTCACTTCCAAGAGAGATCATCATTGTTGATAGAGCCAACACATCCAATCAACCTGGACACAGAAGGACATCCTCATATGATACATCTGGTACAATCACTATCTCTTGAAGAAAGGGAGGAATTCATTGCCTTCTTCTAAGAGAACAAGATAAATTTTTCTTGGACATATTTTGACATGCCAAAACTGGATCTTGATCTTATTATGCATCATTTTTCCATTTCAGTAGGCATCAAAATAGTTAAACAAAAACTTCAAAAAATGCATCGTCATGTTGCATTACTCATCAAGGCAGAACTGGAGAAGCTCCTAAAAGCTGGTTTCATCTGCACAATTGATTATACCAAATGGATATCCAACATTTACCTAGTCTCCAAGCACGATAAATCTATTAGAGTCTATACTGACTTTCATGATCTCAACTTAGCATGTCCTAGGGATGGTTTTCCACTTCCCAACATCAATATGATAGTAGACATTATGATAGGCTATGAGATGTAGTCACTTATGGATGGGTTTTCTGGTTACAATTAGATAAAAATTGAACCAAAATATCAGGAGAAGACTGCTTTTACATGTGCATGGGGAACCTTCTGTTGGAATGTAATGCCATTTGGTTTGAAAAATACTGACGCAACCTATTAGAGGGCAGTAATTACAATTTTCCATGACATGATACATAAGACCATGGAGGACTACATGGATGATACCTTGGTCAAAAGAGCGAACCACAATACTCATCTACAAGATATTGGACCCATCCTAGATCACATGGAAAAATTCAATCTTTGGCTCAATCCTAAGAAATGTGCATTTGGTGTCACATCAAGAAAGTTGTTGGGATACATCATGTTTGCAAAAGGAATTGAGGTGGATCTAGAGAAAGTTCAAGCAATTATGGATATGCCTCCACCTTGAAACATCAGCCAAATGAGAGGTCTACAAGGAAGACTACAATCTATTCATAGGTTTATCTCACAGTTGGTAGATAGATCACAACCCTTCACAAAGACTTTACATAAGGGTGTGAAATTCAACTATACTCAAGATTATGAGCAAAGCTTAACATAAATCAAACAATATCTTGCCAATCTACCAATCTTAATGCCTCCTATCTATAGGAAGCCCTTGATTTTGTACATTTCAGCAATTGGAACATCTCTAAGAATCCTAGTAGCTTAAGAGGACAATGATAACAAAGAGAGAGCTATTTACTACTTGAGTCGCACACTAATATCTTATGAGAGGAATTAAAACATCATTGAGAAAGCCTGCTTGGCAGTCATCTTTGCTTCCCAAAAGTTGAGACACTACATGCTTGCCCACACTATGTGGCTGGTAGCTAAAATAAATGCACTCAAATACTTGCTTAGTAAGGAAGCTCTCACAGGAAGGTTGGCTAAGTGGGTTATGATACTTAGTGAGTTTGACATTCAATATGTTGAACAAAAAGCTATCAAAGGATAGACAATTGTAGATCAACTAGAAGATGCACCTATGTAGAGTCTATTACTAATGAACATTGATTTCCATGATGAGTCAATTCTGACACTTGCACACCAAACATGGGTTATGTTCTTCGATGGGTCCTTCACACAATAGGGATCTAGTGCTAGATTATTATTCATAATGCCACAATGGTATTCATTGCCCAAAGCATACAAGATTCTATTTCCTTGTACAAACAACATTGCTGAATATGAGGCTTCGATTAATGGCATGAAGATTGTAGCTGAATGGAGGGTGGACCAATTAGACATCTTTGGAAACTCTTAGCTTGTAATCAACTAGGTTAATGATGTATATCAAACAAAGGATGAAAAATTAATTCCTTACAAATGAATGGTTGATGACTTGAAGAAGTATTTTGCACACATCACCTTTCAGCAAATTCTATGAGTAGATAATAAAGCGACTGATGCTATGGTCACGTTGGCGTATTTGTTATAGAAGCCTAAAAATGATCTTTGACATGAGTTCCTAGTGGAAGTGTTACACTACCCAGCCTGTGACACCCCTGATTCCAAGATGATCTGTTCTATCATAGGACAAGACTCATCCCACTACCATCACATCTATTCCTATCTTCATAACCAAACCATTCCAGAAGGTCTGACCCAGAATGAGAAACATTACCTAATTTGTAATGCTTCATGGTATGCCATTATTACTGATGATCTATTTAGGAGAGGCCTCAATGGAACACTCCTTAGGTATTTAGAACCTAAAGAGTCTAAACATGCATTAATTGACATTCATGAGGGCATTTGTGGATCCCACTCAAATGGCTTAACACTAGCTCATAAACTCATTAGAGTTGGTTACCTTTGGCCTAAAATGGAGCAAGAAGCTATCAAGTACACTAAGTCTTGCAAGTAGTGTAAGCTTCATGGGAATCTGATTCACACCCTAGCTAGGGAGTTGATTCCCTCTACTACAATCTGGCCTTTTAAAAAATGGGCCTTTGACTTGGTGGGTCAGATTCACCCAACCTCTTCTAATGGACATAAGTTCATTAATATAGCTACAAACTACTTCACAAAGTGGGTAGAGGCAATACTTCTTGAATTGCCAATGGGAAAATTGTAGCTCTTTTTATCAAAAACTACATCATCTACAAATATGGTGTACCATCCTCCATCATCATTGACAATGGAGGGCAATTCAAAAATAAGAACCTCAAGAAACTATGCAAATGATTCAAAATCACACAACATTGGTCTTTTATTTATTAGCCCCAGGGTAATGGCTAGGCTAAGGCATCCAATAAGGTGATCCTCAAGATGCTTCATTACACAGTCAGGAAATCTAGGAGAGACTGGCACCTCTAGAGTAATCTAGCCTTGTGGGTGTATAGGACAAGCATTAGGACTCCAAAATATACAATGCCCTTTACTTTGGTATATGGATCAGATGTTGTGCTTGCAATATAGGTTGAGATTCCTACCTTGAGAATCTCTATGAAAGGCCTTATTACTGATGAAGATTACATGATAGCCTAGCTTCAAGAGCTAGTGCTACTAGATGAATGTTGACAAGTGGCATGTGATCATCTACAAGCTTATCAGTAGAAAATGTCAAGAAGCTACAATCAAAAAGTTAGGCCACGTGGCTTCCAACTGGGTGATCTTGTCTTCAGAGAGAACCCTAAGAATCAACAAAAATGAGTCCAAAAAGGGAAGTTTGAACCAAACTAGCTTGGTCCTTACATCATCACTGCATTGTATGGATCTAGTACTTACCAACTTTACATAGCTGAGGGAGAAGTGCTCAAGGAGCCTGTTAACACTCTCCACTTGAAGTGGTTTTACAATTGATTTGATCTCAATAGATCTTTGTACATATCTATATGTCCTGAAAAAAATCCTAAAAATCAGAAAAAGTCTTGAAAAAAATTGCTACCTTGGTGAAAACCTAGCAATAGGCGCCTTGGTAACACCAAAAAAATTCAAAAATTCCAAAAAAATTCCAAAAAAATAAAAAAAGAGAAAAATACAAAAAATTTAAAAACAAAAAAGTGCCATTTGTGAAAACCTGGAAATAGGCATCATGGTAGCAAAAAAATAATTTTTGCCAAGAAGGTGAAAACCTGGTAAATAGGCACCTCTTTTTCCTAATGCTCCATCTTGCAGCACATCTTCTAGCTTCCTGTACAATTTCTTTCCTACTTTAGTTTGCCACTTGTGCTCATGTATCCATGGATTAAGTCTTGTCACAACTTGGGGGCATTCCTCTTCAGTGTCATAGAATCTTTTGCAATAGTCACCAGTCATTATGGCTGTGTCTACCTACTATCGCCAATGACACTCTTTTCGAGATTCTCCTCATAGAATCTTTTGTGATAGTCATCAATCATTCTAATTTTGTCTACCTATTGTCATTAGTGTCATTTTTTTGTCAAGATTCTCCTCAGAGAATCTCTTTCGCAATAGTCACTAGTCATTTTGGCTGTGTTTATCTACTATCGTTGGGTCTTCTTAGGTTCTTCACCTTGAAGATTCCTCCTTGACCTTAGTCTCCAATCATTTTGGCTTTGTTTTCCTACTAATGTCACCCTACTAAAGAGATTTCTTTCATCCATGTTTTGGATACTAACACTTGACATCAATCCTATGAACTCAAAATGATGAACTTGTTTGGATATGCTGAGAATTTTCCTTTGTTTGTTTTATTTTTTACTTTCATCCTGTCTCCTCGAGCAACTTGATTATGTCATTTTTGTCTAGAGAAGTAATGACTGGGGGCATGATCTTTTATTTGCTTTCTATTTGTGGTTTAGTTCCAATAAGTTGACATATTCCTATAAGAGGGATGTCCACTATAAGAGCCTCCATCTTGTAGTGGATGGCTGGGTGTACCTTGACTCCTTTTATATGGATACATCAATAATGTTGGTTCTTCTTCTTGTCTATTAGGGTGAACTCTTCATGCTACAGTGAATACTGATACTCATCCTACTAAGTGAATGTATGGGTCACTGCGAGTATACCTAGGGCACTTCTATCTTAGGTTATGAATGCAAGGGTTGTTGCAAATAGAATACTTATTGAATACTTGGCATGAGATGGATCTCTTGTGTGTTTGCTGTGTCTTCCATGCAAGCAACATTCTAGTCATCCTAACATTTATGTTTTGATGCTTATGTTAACTTGCTACATAAAAAGGGATGAATGTTCTGGTCATTCTGGCTTCTTCTGCCTTGAATGCTTATATTTCATTCTGACAAATCTATAACAATATGTCCTATTCATATTTCCATGATTGCAATGTCAGTGGGAATTGTAGGACATATAGGATTTTGTTCTATGCTCAGTGATGATAAATTGTAGGCTTGGTAACTAGACTTAGGATTGCATTTAACATAGTCTTGCATTGCATACTTCACTTGCATAAGCACACAATTCAATTGTAACTCTGTTTCCATCCTTTGTGATGGGGGATTGTGGATCTCTTGAAAAATATCATTATTCTCCATGGTTGCACAAGTATTTGGTTCTTTGGTTCATATTCATGCACTTCTCCAGGGGATACCTGTCACTGTCAAGAAAAAAAATACAACACTTCATGAGATGTTGGTTCATTTCCATATGCATTACATACACATGTTATTTACATTACATAATCAAATCAGATCACATCAAACATGCATCTATTACATCACATTTTGTATCTCATAATCATCATATCAAAATCTCATGTACATCAAAGTAAAACATAGACACTAACAATGACATGAACACGATGAAACTCAGCTCCAAAATCTCATATATATATATCTCACAGAATGTGTCAGTACCAAAAACTAAGCACTAATAGAGAATTATTAATAAAAAATGATACAAAATGATGCTGGCACATGAATCAATACATAGCCAAAATCAAAATCATAGGTCAAAGTATCATATGCCTAACTCTGGCCTGCACCATCACCTCCTGGAGAAGGAGGAGGAGGCAACACATCTAGACTGGCAGGAGGATGTGCACCCCCAAACTCATGAGCATACTATGAGAAATGAGGCACTTGCTGAGCCTCATTGGGTACCATTGTCAAGTATGCTAAAAAATAGTAGGCCACTTGGGCCATTTTTAGTCTTGCCTCATCCTACAACATCTTTGCTATCTGCTTGATAGCTTGTACTCAATCCTATAACCTTTGGATCTCCTAATCCTACTCAAAGATCTGCACATCCCTAACGGCCACCTAAATCTATAGCTCTCCCAACTATTAGAAGGCTTGGTAGATTGACTCTCTATACTACCATAGTGTATCTTATGGCCTAGTAGTAGGCTACTCTTACATCTCCTCATCTAGCATCTCAAGTGCTTGCTCCTCGATCCACGACCTCTGTCATTGACCTTGCTCTCTGCCATTGCCTCCAGCACCTGGGTCTGACCCCATCTTCTATTGGGGAATTTGGACCTGTCATACCCTCTATCTCACCTATGGTGGTGGACCCTATGGTGGAACTTGTGGCTGCTATTGCTATGGTGGTTACTACTATACTAATGCCTACTGTGGGGCCTGTGCTACTATCCCTAAGGGATCTATGAATTGTGGGAAGGGGTGGCTGATGAAATATGCCTGATATGCTACCAAAATCCTTGCATCCAAGACATCAGGGAGGTAATCCCATTGTGTTACAACTAGGTTGCACACGTCTATCATCAGGCACTCGAGATCCAAATGTCTCAACCACCCTCATCTAAATCCCACACCAACTTGGCATATCTACAGTACTCCTGAGATATGTCCTGTGGATGGCTATACTATCTCCATACCTATGAGATGGGGAACTACTTAATAATCTGTGACACTCACCCCAATAGTGGCTGTGAATAGAACATCCAACTCAACTCTTTAGGAACATCATCCCAATCCTTTTTTTCTCACTAGGGCCACCATACATAAAAGACCAAGTCATCAAGATGAGTCCTCCAATATTCAATCTTACCTAGACTTGCTTGGGTATGATGCCCTTTGTATCTACAAATTTAGGGCTCCATGGGATCTCCGGAATCCTCGAAGATAGGTCTGCATATGGGAAGGTGCTCCCATGCCCAAATTTGTAACACATACACACTGGTGGCCATGGTCTTCTAACCATGGTAAACAATCTTGTGCATCTCATAAAACATATGTGCAAGCATGCACTGTCCCCATCCGAACCACTCAGGTGCATTGAGCATCCTACCCACACTCTAATCCATGCTATTCTCTATCTAGCATTAGGAAGTAGATGATGAATATGGCTAACATTGAAGCCAATCTATGTGTTGGTCCATAGGTGTGTATGAGCTCATCCCATGTGATGGCTCACCTAATTGCTAGCTATTATTGGAAGATGGCACATAATGCCTCTATACTTGCCTAGGGCACCGTGTTATAGACCACTCTCAGCCCATGGAAGGGGATCCATAGTATCTTGTATATGTCCTCAGCAGTGATCATCATCTCTCCCTATGGCAACTGAAATGTGTTCATTTTTGAATGGAAATGCTCAACCAAGGCTGTTAGCAAGCCATGATTCACCAACACTACTGGGATCCAACATAAAGAGGATAAGCCCAATTAGTCAATATGGGCCATATTTGCATCATCAAGGCTTTGCAATAGAGCCCTATATGATGGATAGTGAGACCTAAATGTGATGTCATCGAAGACATCCTCCACACATGAACAAAAACAACATGCAAATAATCAATTCTCGCACGACAAGTCAAAATGATGATGAGACAAAAGCCAATTCGAGGCTAAAAAATTGAAAGATGCAACTTTTAATTCACATGTTGTGTTAGATTTTCACATGAAAATGTATTTGCTCTCATGAGAATTCATTTCTTCATGCGAGATTGTGTATCTTTGCATGAGAAATCAAGCCCTCACTTGAAGAAAGATGATCTCGCATGAGAGGCAATGAAAAAATGAGCGAAGTTCACCCAATATCTCATGCATCTCGCGTGAGAAGTGGGTATCTCCTATGCAAGATTTCCCATTGGCGCATGGAAAGAAACACTAGGTTGGTGGATCTTTGTGTGAGAAAAGATTGGCTTTGCACTAGAAAGGATAGTCTCATATGAAAATTGATTGAAAACCTCCTAAAAAATGCCAAAAAATGCTAAAAAATACCTCAAAATATGTGAAAAATTAAATGTGAAGCTAGGTTATCAACCACTCATCGGAGGTCCATAGTCTGTTGGCTGGCTATGTCATTGGGAGTGCTCGAAATGATGAAATCACATAGAGACTGCCATCTTGCTCTTAGAGCTCCTATTCACTAAAGACAAAAGGCACAAATAATTTGAAAATGACCCCTTGGGCCCTTATATAGATTTTGACCCAATTTTTCAAAGTGCTCCGATTTGCATGAAAATCACCCCTGGCTAATTTGATCATTTTGAATCCATTTTTGGGATCGAATTTGAAATCTGACACACTTAAGTGCTGTAGTAGCAGAGCGGGAAATAAAATAAGAAATGTTTTATGTTTTCAATATTTAGATTTAATGTTTTCAATAAACATCCTACATGTGGTGGCATACCTAGAGTAGCAGTTCGATGAGCTCTCCAGATATAGCCATCTAGGACCAAGTATAGGTTTTTTAAATTAGAATAGTCTTAATTCATAGATAATGATTGTCAGATTCCAATAATAGGTAGTAGGCTGTTTCGGATTCTTATCCTTTTCTTGGATAGAAGACAAAAAAAATGTGGATATTTAAAATGTGGCCTACTGCATGATTGTCAGATTCCAATAATAGGTAGTAGGTAGTTTCAGATTCTTATCCGTTTCTTGGATAGAAGACGAAAAAATGTTTCTTAGCCTTTTATTAGAAAAGGAGAGTCAATTTTAAATAAGCTGGTTGGCTATCTAAGAGAGGCATTCGAATTTGGGTAATAGAGAAAGTTTCAGTTTTTGCCTTAGAAAGGATATAGATAATCGACTATGGAGTTTGGCAGCAATTCAATCTTGGTCTCTCTTGTAAAAGTGCAAATATATTTTCTTTGAGGACATTCTGGGTTAAAGATCTTGGTGTTAGGGTGAATATAAACTATGGAGATTTATATATTCTGATTAATCCAATCTTGAGTTTGGTTCGAGTTTGATCCCGACTGATTGATGTCATGCCCCTTGAAGTAACTCAGTTGAGTGAGTATTCCTCCTGAGCTTTCCAAGGCGTGGCTCTGCATCATTTTTGGTATCAGAGCTTGAGTGTTGCAGTTTGTGAAGTTATATGTTGAAGACCCCTGATCAAGATTCTTCAGTAGGGTCAAGCAAGATGGTGACCAATGTAGAGTTAGCGAAGAAGGTCGAGGAGCAAGAAGAACTTCTCCAGAACAAGAATAGAGAGTTGAAGGGGATAGTGGTAAAACTAGCTAGTAAGTTGGAATATATGCAAAGTGTAGTTGAGAAGAAAGAAATGAAAGAAGAAATGGAAGAAGAGGAAGATGTACCTGACAATGAAGAAGATAGAATAGCTGAGAACGAGAGGCCATTTTTTAAAGCTTTAAAGGCTTTGGGAGGAAAACCCATTGATTTACCTATGTTTACAGGAAAGATGGACGCTGAATTAGAGTTGGAATGGATTGAAGCCTTAGAGAATCATTTTGAATGTGAGAAAGTTTCAGAATCGCAACAAGTTAAATTGGCCAAATCTAGAATGAAGGGAGCAGCCCTTACATGGTGGAATTTTGTGCAAGAAGAAAGGGTAAAGGAAGATAAGAGGAAGATTTGTTCGTGGAAGAAGATGGTGTCAATGATAAGAGAGACGTATCTCCCTGAAGACTATGAGGTATAGTTGCATCAGAAGAGGCAGAATCTCAGACAAAGGGATATGGATGTCTGTACTTATACAGAAGAGTTTTAAAAGTTAAGTCTAAGGTCAAAATTTGCAGAACCTGAGAGTATCAAGGTAGCAAGATACCTAAATGGTTTGAGGATGAACATACAAGAAGAGTTGCAGTTGCTAAGTCCTAACACGGTAGCCAAATGCTATCAGCTGGCTTTGAAGGTGGAAAAGAAAATCAAAAGGAGACAAGAAAATAATAATAGAGGTAGAGGAAGACAACCATTCAGAGGAAGAGGTACATTTACAGGAAAGATTTCAAATTTTCAGCCACAACTGGAGATGCATAATGAAGTTAATAAGTTTGATAATTTCATAGGAAGTCTCAGAGGTAGAAGGCCAAATTTCAGAGGAAGATCACTAGGAAGGACGAATGGACCAATAAGATGTTACAATTGTAATCGGGAAGGTCATATGGCACACAAATGTCCAGCAAAAGCAAGCTCTAGTACTCATGGCAAAAGAAGAATACATCTGGCACAAGAAGCGGATTTACAAGAAGATTCAGACAACCATGGTTATCTGGAAAAAGGGGAAGCACTTATGATGAGAAGAACACTATTGAAAAGGCCTGTCAGAGAAGAACCACCACAAAGGAAGTCCATTTTTAGAACTACCTATAAATCTGGAGGAAAAGTTTGCAAGGTACTAGTAGACTTTGGTTCTACAAAAATTTTTGTGTCTCTTGAAATGGTGGAAAAGTTGAAGCTACCAAGAATACAACACCCGTATCCTTACAAAATATCTTGGTTAAATAAAGGGCATCATACTATAGTAGAAGAGAAAGCTTGGGTAGAATTTCAGATTGGAGCCTATAAGGACAGAATATTGTCTGATATTGTTAACATGGATGCATGCCATTTACTTTTTGGCAGACCCTGGCAATATGATCTCAAGGCATATCATGATGGAGTGAAGAATACATATACCATTACAAAGAATGGAAAGGTCATTGAACTAATACCTTTAGTTGAGCCAAGTCAAGAAGAAGCAAAAGCCACAGAAGCCAAAGTTATGGTGATGGGTAAGAAAGAATTCTTGAAAGAAGTGAAAGGAAAGGAGAGCCCACTCTTTGCATTGGTTCCTGTAATCAAAGACAAATTATAGAATGATGCTGCAAATCAGACAGAGGAAGAAAATTCAGAGATGGAGTCTTCAAACTTGAAGATGGAAGTGATAGAAAAGAACAAGGAAAAGGTACCTGATGAAGTGGAACCAATTCTGGAAAAGTACAAAGAAATTATAGCTGATGGAATACCAAAAAGTCTCCCACTAGTGCGAGAAATCAGTCATTGCATTGATCTCATACCAGGATCAACATTACCCAACAAAGCGGCATATAAACTAACACCACAACAAAATGAAGAAATGGCAAGACAAATTGAAGAGTTGCTAGAGGCTGGTTTGATTGGTAAAAGTCTAAGCCCATGCGTCGTACCTGTAGTCCTAGCACCAAAGAAAGAAGGAACATGGAGACTATGCACAGATTCAAGAGCACTGAATAAGATCACTATAAGGTATAGATTTCCAATGCCTAGAATAGAAGATTTACTAGATTGTTTAGGAAAAGCAAGATATTTTTCAAAGATTGATTTGAAAAGTGGGTATCATCAGATAAGAATTAGGCCAGGAGATGAATGGAAAACAACATTTAAAATAAATGAGGGATTGTATGAATGGAAGGTAATGCCATTTGGATTGTCTAACACTCCTAGTACGTTTATGAGGCTTATGAATGAAGTTTTGAAGGATTTTACAGGGAAGTTTGTGATAGTATATCTAGATGACATTTTGGTTTTCAACGAAACAAAAGAGGAGCATTTGAAACACATAGATTTGGTGTTGAGAAGGTTACAAGAGGAAAAGCTAATGATCAATATTGAGAAGTGTAGTTTTATGCGAGAGGAACTGACATACCTTGGCTTTGTGATCTCAAAGGGAACACTCAAGATGGATCAAGATAAGGTAAGTGCAATTCTTTCTTGGCCAACTCCTAGAACTATTGCAGCAGTTAGAAGTTTTCATGGTTTAGCCACTTTCTACAGAAAGTTTATCAGAAATTTCAGCTTGATTTGTGCACCTATTTTGAACACCATAAAAGGAGGCCAAAAGTGTAAATTTGTTTGGACAGAAGAAGCCAATAAAGCCTTTGAACTTCTTAAGCAAAAAGTGGCCCGACAACCAGTCCTAGCATTTCCTGATTTCAATAAAGTCTTTCAGATAGAATGTGATGCAAGCAACATAGCCATAGGAGGTGTTCTTAGTCAAGAGGATAGACTAGTAGCCTTTTTCAGGGAGAAGCTCAATGAAGCCAAACAGAGATATTCATCATACAATTTGGAAATGTATGCACTTGTTCAATCCTTGAAGAAATGGAGACACTATTTGCTACCCAAGGAATTCATTGTATACATAGATAACTAGGCACTTAGTTTCATAAACAGTCAAGAGAAATTGAATCATAGGCACATGAAATGGGTGGAGACATTTCAAGCATTCACATTTTCTATCAAGCACAAGAAGGGAGTAACAAATAAGGTTGCTGATGCATTAAGCAGAAGAACTTTGACTACGTCACAAATTCAGTTGGAAACTACAGGCATTTCAAATATGAAAGTTATGTATGTTGATGATGCTGATTTCAAAGACATTTATCAGGCATGTATTAATCTGGATGAAAGGTACAATAGGGAATATTTTGATTTTTTGGTTCAAGAAGGATTATTGTTCAAGGGAGGACAACTTTGCATCCCAAAGTGTTCAATGAGAGATAACATCATATAGGAGAAACATAGTGGGGCATTATCTGGTCGTTTTGGACTGGATAAGACTTTAGAGCTGGTTCATAGACACTATTTTTGGCTAAAGTTACAAAAGGATGTGCAGAAGTTTGTGGAAGAATGCACCATTTGTCAGAAAGGTAAAGGTAAAAGTACCAATGCAGGATTGTATTAGCCCTTACCTATTCCTTCACGACCATGGGAAAGTATTAGTATGGATTTTGTTATGGGATTACCAAGAACTTAGAAGGGGTATGATAGCATTTTTGTTGTTGTGGATAGATTCAGTAAAATCTCACATTTCTTACCATGTAAATCCACCAAAGATGCATCATACATTGAAGATTTATTTTTCAAGGAGATAGTGCGAATTCATGGACTACCACTAAATATTGTTTTAGACAGAGATGGCAGATTTGTGGGTTATTTTTGGAGGACTCTTTGGAAGAAACTAGGCACAAATTTATCATTTTCATCTGCATATCATCCACAGACCGATGGTCAAATAGAAGTTGTCAATAGATCTTTGGGAAATCTATTAAGATGCCTTACAAAATAACATGGAGAAAAGTGGGATTCCATACTTGCTCAAGATGAATTCTCATACAATGATATAGTGAATAGAAGTACAAGGAAATCTCCATTTCAGATTGTGTATGGTACACATCTAAGAGGAATTCTTTAGCTGAGGGAACTTCCAAATACTTTTCCAAGTAGTTCACATGCTGAAGAATTTGCTGAAGCTATTAAAGAGGTCCAAAATCAAGTCAAGTTGCAGCTATAGAATTCAAATCAAAAGTACAAAGAAGTTGCTGATCAGAAAAGAAGAGTAGTACAATTCAAAGTTGGTGATTTAGTATGGGCGTATCTAAAGAAAGAGAGGTTACCTCAAAGGAAGAATACAGAGTTACTACCTAAGAAAGTTGGCCCTTGTCAAATTTTGGAAAAATATGGACATAATGCTTACAAAATTTAGTTACCTACAGACATTGGTATTTCACCCATATTCAATGTTTGTGATCTCACACAATATAGAGGTTCTGAAACACAAGCCATACATGAAGATTCAGTAATAGAAGATCTACAACAACTACCTAAACCAGCACCACCTCAGTTGGAGAAAATCCTAGATACAAAAATAAAGAAAACTCACAGACGACAATACACTCAGTATCTAGTCAAATGGAAGAACAAACCAGTGACAGAGGCTATTTGGATGGATGAGCAACAAATTAGCAAACATGGTTCATCGGTACACGATCTCATCTCAAGTGGACTTGAGATTCTTTCTACAGGGGAGTATGCTGCAGTAGCAGAGCGGGAAATAAAATAAGAAATGTTTTATGTTTTCAATATTTAAATTTAATGTTTTCAATAAACGTCCTACATGTGGTGGCATACCTAGAGTAGCAGTTCGATGAGCTCTCCAGATATAGCCACCTAGGACCAGGTATAGGTTTTTAAAATTAGAATAGTCTTAATTCGTAGATAATGATTGTCAGATTCCAATAATAGGTAGTAGGCTGTTTCGGATTCTTATCCTGTTCTTGGATAGAAGACGAAAAAAATGTGGATATTTAAAATGTGGCCTACTGCATGATTGTCAAATTCCAATAATAGGTAGTAGGCAGTTTCAGATTCTTATCCTTTTCTTGGATAGAAGATGAAAAAATGTTTCTCAGCCTTTTATTAGAAAAGGAGAGTCAGTTTTAAATAAGTCGATTGGCTATGTAAGAGAGGCATTTGAATTTGGGTAATAGAGAAAGTTTCAGTTTTTGCCTTAGAAAGGATATAGATAATTGACTATGGATTTTGGCAGCAATTCGATCTTGGTCTCTCTTGTAAAAGTGCAAATATATTTTCTTTGAGGACATTCCGGGTTAAAGATCTTGGTGTGCGGGTGAAGATAAACTATGGAGATTTATATATTTTGATTAATCCAATCTTGAGTTTGGTTCGAGTTCGATCCTGACTGATTGATGTCGTGCCCCTTGAAGTAACTTAGTTGAGTGAGTATTCCTCCTGAGCTTTCCAAGGTGTGGCTCTGCATCATTAAGTGGCTAAAAAATGTGTTTTAAAATTTTGGGACCGATGCAATCAAACCCTTGTGCAGTCCACATTTTTTTTGATACTTTATGATTCTTGGAATCTTTTCAACTCAAATTCTTCATGTTTTCAAAATTTATTTTGGAAAAAGTCAATGCAAGTCAACTATGCTCAATTTTGGTCAACTTTTGGTCAAACTTGGTCTTCTGGACCTCAAAATCATGTTGAATTGACTCCAAATTTTTTGTTGATTGTATTGATCTCTTCTACATTCTGCTGAATATTGGATTTCTTCTGTCTCTCTTTATCTACTACTTTATATCATATTTTTGGTGTTTCATCTTTTGATTTCACTCCCAAGGGGCCAGGATGATTACATCATTGAATTGGAATTCCAAATCAATCTAAGTCTTCATTACTTGGGGCATCTTGTTTCCATCTTATGTCCTCATCACTCAGGGCATCTCATCACTATGGGGATCCCATTCCCCTCTTTTTGGCATCTTTGTCATCTATTCATCTTGTCATTAGTTGATCACACTTTATAGCAATTCTAATCAGAGTTTGATGGATAGGATCAAGACAATCTAAAACCTAACTCTTGAGGATCAAGCCTCATTTTGGGGATGATTCTATGACTTATGACCTATTTTTTCTATCTGCTATCAATTTTAGGTATCTAGATGTTTTATCTAGATCCTTAAAGATTAAACTCCATTTTGGAGATAGTCTTTTAAATGCTATCAATTTCAGGTACCTAGATGTTCTGTCTAGATCCTTAAAGGTTAAGCTCTATTCTAGAGATAATCTTTTAAATGCTTATCAATTTAGGTAACTAGATGTTCCATCTGGATCCTTAAAGATTAAGCTTTTTTTTGGAGATAGTATTTTAAATGCTTATCAAATCTTGGGTATCTAGATGTTTTGTCTAGATCCTTAAAGGTTAAACTTCATTCTGAAGGAAACCTTTATAATGTTTATCAATTTAGGTATCTAGGTTCTCTACTTGGATTCCTTAGGATTAAGCTCCATTCTAGAGATGGCCCTTAAAAGCTTATCAATTGGTCTCCGTATCATCAATTTTGAAACCAATCTCATTTCTTGGTCCTCGCATCACGCTTTGTGATTTTCTTTGAATTGAACATGTTGATCACACATTCATTCAAAGAGAGGAAAAATGTAATACTCCAAAATTGGCTCATTTCTATGATCACCAATTTTGGTCTATTTTGATCAATTTTGAAGTCCTATTCCACTAGGCAATTCTTACTTTGATATTCGCTACTTGGCTTAATTGCTAAATACAAAAAACCCTAAGTCTACATTAATCATGCTATTTATTTAATTCCTAAAGTATTGACTCATATTAGTCACATTAAACCTATTGATTGAAGATTTAATTTAATTTAAAATGTTTGTACTTTAATTACATCAATTTACCTCCTAAGGCTAATGTACTAGGGAATTAAATTATTTAATTTAATAATTGTGCCCACTTTAATTAATTGAGTTAGATTGTTCAATTAAATAGAAAAGGAATTTATGAGGTCATGTATCATTTATTAAATTAAATAATATCTTCAAAATCCTCTTTTCAGTTCTAAATGGAAACTTTGAGTGAACTACTTCTCAAAATTATGATCAATCTAGTTAACTTGCTCTCACACTTATGACAAGTTTAGTTAACTACTTATCACACTCAGATCTGAAATAGTTAACTTCACCTATACAAGGAAGTTTCCATCTTAATTGAATCTTCTACCTAATCCTAACCATTCATCAAAGTTGATCCTGACCATTGATGGATTCTAGGAATTCTATTTAAGAGACTCCTAATCCCTCATTATAGAGGTTGAATTGGATTTGCATCGAATTTCTGTCGAATTGTGCACTCATTTGCTCACTATTATTATAAGCTTTTCATTATCTAGATTAAATACCATTTAGATTTAATATGCACACATATAGTCTAATTTTTTTATGTGTTACTAGATTACTTGCATCTTTCATATAGACTATTTGCACATCATCTAGATTTAATTGCATTATAAAAGCCTTCATCCCATCTTGATTCTGAGAGTATAAATAGGTAAAATCCTTCTAGATAAAAGGCAATGGGTTGCACTATCAGACCTCTTGGGTGAACTATCCTATGTTCATTCCAAGATGAATCTGTATTTAAGGACCACCTTGAAGTGTGTGTGAGGTTCAGAAGCCCACAAATTCATGCATACAACATGGAGTATTCTTCAAAAAATAAAGCAAGGGACAAAGAAATCCTACATGATAAAAATATATGTGAGGTCTCAAAGTGTTATCCCTAGTATTACCACCATGTGTATGTTCAATAGATTTCCATGAGTTGCAAAGAAATCAAAGAAATGCTAAGAAATATGTACCTAAAAGTCACAACTTGCATCAATATACTAGTCTAAAACTTGATGCTTTGTCACCTCACACAAAGTGATATTATCTTTTTCATGGAGTTCTATTAACACATACAAAGGAAAAAATATGGCGAGTCAAATCTTGGGGCAATCCAAGTAGTCCACTTAGATTATTCCTTGCAATAATATATCAATGCATCTAAAATAGGGTGGTCTCTAAGCTAGGTTCTTAGTATGGGCTTTGTTCATAGCATCCTTATTGGTCTCAATATAGGATTAAGGCTTCACAACCATAAGAGTACTTGGACGTAATGGTCTTGTAAGAAATATTAAGGCCTCAAGGACCCCAAGAACATCAAGAATATCCAACTATCAATCTCATGGTCATAACCCCACAAGTGTCCTCACTAGATGGATATAAATACTATGTCCCCTTAAGACTTTATTATTTTCTAAGGGCTTTGTGATGATAGTGGGTTAGAGTAGTTGGGTTCACTTGTTCCCACTTGGGTCATTCCCGTGAGATTTTTCCCTCAATGGTAGGCGCTCTAAAGGTAAAATATTCCACTAAGAGGTCAACACAAAATGGATATAAAGTAGAGGTTTAGATATCTAATTTCCCTCAAATAGGAAAATATCATTATCTCATATTTCACAAGATTCTTCTAAACACACCAAGCAAGATTAATTAATGCTATGAAAGAGTAACCTATGCAACTCACTTTCTATGATCCAAAAAAAAGGGTCAACATTTGTGATTAGCTTAGAAAGACAAGAGAATACATCCCTACCACTAGAAAGAACCCCTACTCATGAAATTTTAATGTTCCTAATGAATGAAATGAAACCTAACAACAAAAAAGCATAGTAATATTTTTGTTTTATTTTCCTTTGCTTTGCACTTGCAAGTTACTACATGTAATATCAAAATGAAAGGAAAATAACCATACAAAACCACTTGATTGATTATTGTAATAAACCAAAAAATCAAAATACAAGTGAAATTAAAGAAACCTAAGCTACCAAAACCAAAAAATATAAGCAAATAGGTTTATACAATGAAAAATAGTTAACCAAAATATTGTACAATAGATCTCTAGAAGTTAGGTGATAAAGTTCTTAAATCGGTATGATGAATTTCTTGAAGATGAGATGGGTTGGAAAGAGCATTGACGCTATAATATAATGATAGCATATCACCTATAAAACATATTTTTATCACATACAGAGAAAAAATCTATCATATAATATTTCATAGTAGAAAATAAAAATATCAAATGTGTGATAAGAAAATAAAAAAATGATGCAAAATCAAGCTAAAAAATTAGTTCTAAGCCCCACTATGGGTCCAAAAATTGTATTCTAAAAAGTGACCACACTTCTATGAACCCTTATTCTCAAATAATTCCATGCATTAGGAAGCTTGAGAGGTGGCTTATAGATATCTTTCTATGACATGCAAGGGATCAAATGATGCAATTGTGGCTCTCAAATGAACCTAAGAATGGAGACCTTGCAAGGTGCACCATAGAATGCGAGACTCCAAGAGTACAAGAAATGCAAGTGCTAGTATCCAAGGATCCAAGTAAGTGCAATTCAAAGAAAAACTAGATGAAAATGAAAGATTAAGTTAGTATGAGATGCAAGAGCAATGAAAGTAAACTAAGCTAACAAGATGAAATATTACTTATAATTAAGCTAGATGTTCTTGTCTAATTACAATAAAAGGATATGTTAAGCTAGAATTCAAGGATGCAAGAGTGCAAGTGAGTGCTCAAGTGCTCAAGAATCAAAATGACAACATAACATTAGCATGAAGAAATAAGGTATGAGAGAGTGAGGAGAGAGCCTTCCTTTAATGAGATTTGAATGATAATATTAAGAGAAAAAAGAAATGGTGGGGGTTTATTATTTAGTTGATTCATGCATTCAAGATTATCAAGAGGAAAAAGAAGTGGATGCAATTACAAGGAAAAATATGAGTGGTGGAGATAAGGAGGCAAAAAACATTTTTGAAAAGTGAAGAGATTCTACTCATCTTGGAAAATGTTCATTTAGGATGTAGACAAATTGCTTTTTCTTTTTAATTAGAAATTAGAAATTCATTTTTCATGTGCACATAGAATAAAGGGAACTTTTATTTAATTAAAAGGGAGAATGTTCTTCTAATTATATAAAATTTAGGATAAAGTGGGAAAACCATAAGATAAAATAAAATAGATAATTATTGGATGATTTGGTAAATGATTATGGATTAATACAATTCATTAAGCACATAGTGTGGTCTTTCCTAGAGATTTAAATACTTAAAAATGGGGCTTATAGTTTACTAGACCAAAATTGGTTGACCACAAATCCATCCACGGTCCATAAGGTCACTAAAGAATGGGTTCCAAAAGGTCTTAAATATTTTAGCCCCAACTATTAATGTTGATTAATGTACATGTAAGAGCCATATTAGTCATGTTGTCATTTATTTCAAGCCTTATTTGGTTAGACATTATGCTAATTGACTAGAGTGCCATATCATTTGGTTAATAAAGAGGATTTGACTCATGAAAAGAATTTTAAGAAACTATGACGATATAAGTGTTCATAAGTATATGGTATTCAATGGGTGCTTGAATGAGTTGTACTCTAACAATATAATAATAGTTTGATTTCTTTACATGATCTTAAGTAAGAAGTATATGGAAGATAGTTTGCATGGTGAATGAAGGAATACAATATTAAGCGAGTTATTATAGTTGTCATTGAGCATCTGATGAAGAAGTGCTGAATTCTAGTGTTAACCAAGTAATTTTAGTATTAACTGAGTCATGTATTGATTGAGAAAATTGTATTGTTAACTACAATGGACATGAAGAATAAGTTTTTAAGAGATTAATCTAAGGCCAACATTCAAGTTGAAAATTAAGAATATTTGAGAAGTCTAAAAGATAAGGAAAATGATAGTTATGAGACCAATGGAAATAATAATTCAAAAGGAGATCTAATGGAGAAGATTTAAAATCTAAAATAGAGAAAAAAGTTCAAGAAGGAAGTGTATTTTCTAGGTGATTAAATTCAATGAATATGAGGTCTATGAATATAATTGAAGTGACAAAATTTGGAAGATTCTTGAAAGGAAAAACTTATCTATTTAAAGGGATGAACAAGATTTTTCTTGTTTCTAATTATTGGTGATTATTGTTGATACAAATTGAAGTGGATAAAGAAGACACAAGAACCAAGCATAATAGAATTGAGAAGATCAAGTAGATGAAGTGCTAAGTGAAAGTGTGAGTGTGTGAATTAGCTGTTAGAGTGGGATTGACATTGCATTGAAAGATTGATCTTTCAATTCTCGATACAACCACTCAACTTATAGTACACATGAGGTGGTAAACACCTTGTGATGAATCCTAAGGGAAACATTGAACAAATTTCTAACAAACTCCCCCTTAGTGTTACTTGAGAGTTTGAGGATTTGAACCTATGACCAAGCACTAATACAACTTGTTAGAGTGTGCTTGTTGTTGCACCAAAAGACTAATATTTCAATGCTCTATACAACCACTCAATTTTTAGTAAACAAGAGGTGGTTACGCCCTTGTCACAAATCTTGAGGGGAGTGCTAAATTTTTTTCTAACATTATCTAGAAAGAGTTCATAAGGAAGAGATAGAGCAAAACAAAGATCTAAACAAGCAAAGCAGTGTTAAAACCTAATAGATCACATGACTATTACTTTCTAATCATTGTAGCAAAAAAAATCTTGACTCAGTGACCTAATAAGACTTTAAAATCCTATATGGTAATATTCAATACTAATGTTTATAAGTATTTTAAAGTAGGCCACTCTTTAAAAATGTCAAGGAGTGATAAGGTATAGATCATCTTTGGTGAAAACCCTATACGGTCACACTAAAAAAGTGTATGTAATCTTTAACAAGGTTTTCTCCTAAAAGAGATCACTTTAGAAGAGTGAAATGAATTAGGTTGTTGGTTCCTAGGTGGTTTTTCCCTTTTCAAAGTTTCCATGTTAAATACTTGTGTCAAATGTATTATTTCTTATTGTGTTACAAATTTTATTTCATGTTAACTATTTGATGTTGCAACTTGATACGGGTTAGTTGATTACTCTAATACTAGATATGTTAAGAAATAGGGGGATAATATTTTGAAGTAAAGTTGTTATAAGTTTGTATTAAGATGTTTGATGCTTACCAAGTTATTGATTTGAAATTTTATGAAGTTGATGTTGGTACATAAGTATTTTAAAGTGGGTAGGATAACTAGTTATAACTTATTCACCCCCCCTCTCAATTATCTAACAATTTGTATAAGAATTGAGTTCTCAAAGAAAGAAGTTTGAAAAAACTTGAGCTAAATATATAAAGACATATAAGAGAGAGGTACCAAAGCTAAACAAGGAGAATTTCTCCTCATGTAAAAGAAGGATGATGCTTATCTATCTGGGATTAGAGAAAATGCATTATTCTATGTGGACAACTTGTACACCCCTCCTAATGGACCTATGATAGTCAACAAAATGAACCAAAAAAATGAATGCAACAATCTCATGATTGGGATTTCTTCTAAATTAAATGATGTTAAGTTTGATGATGTGAAAAATTATGCCACTGCTAAAGAAATGTGGGATAATTTGACACTTGTAAATGGAGGAGATGCGAACATACTGAAAGCTAAAGAAAATATATTAAGAGGAAAATATGATGAGATAAAGATGAAATATGGACAAAACATTGTGTGGTATGTCACCCAAATCAAGGAAGTTGTGAGTCCTATCAAAGCTATTGGATGCACCATTAGTAATGAAAATGTTGTAAGTATAGTACTCAGAACACTTTCACCCATCTATGTTGTAAGAGTATTTTTAATTCAATAATTTAGATCTATTCCTGGTAACAATTTAACTCTTGATGGTTTAGTTGGTAGTTTGACTGCATTTGAGTTAAGTAATTATGATAATAGTGTATCTAAGATTAAGAATGCATTCAAGTCATCACAAACCATTGGAAGTTCAAAGAAAGAGAATAAAAGTAAAGATGAAAGTAATTCAAAATAAGAGAAAGAATTCGATGATATTGAAGCATTTCTTACAAGGAGACTACTGAGAGGTAAAGGGAAATTCAAAGTTAAATTGCCCCTATTATTTTTTAAATGTAGTGAAGTTGATAATTTTTCTGCTAGATGTCCTAACACAAACAAGAGTGACAAAAAAGACAAGAATGAGCACAAATATAGAAAGAACAAGGACTAAAAATAGAATGTAAAGAAGTCATGCTACATTGTTGAAGAAGACAACATTGAGTTAGACACAAAAGATGAAAATAAAGAAGTAGAAGTGGTGTACATTGTTGTTAAAGAAGATCCAAATGAGCAAATGTATGAGGAACAAAAATCCCTTATTTCTAATGTTACTAAAAGTGAGACATGGATTATCGATAGTGGATGTTCTCATGGCATGACTAGAGATATAAGTAAGTTTGATAAAATTAAGGGATATGATGGTGGAACTATTAAACTTGGAAATGATTTTCCATGTCTCATGAAAGGTAGAGGTAATTTGATGCTAAATTATAAAATCAAATTTGATAATGCATCATGGGTTCAAGGACTAAAGTATAATATATTGACTGTTTCTTTGTTGAATAATATAGGTCACAAGCTAGAGTTTTAGAGTAGAAAAGTAAATATCTATGATGACAATGGGAATATAATTGGTACTAGAGAGAAAATAAAAGATAATTTATTTTACCTAGATTCTACAATTGATACACGTATTTTTGTAAAAGTTGAAGATGTGTGGTTGTGGTTCAAAAGGCTATGTCATGTCAATTTTGAAAATATGGTCAAAGTTAGTAGAAAGAAGAAAGTGAGAGGCTTGGTGAATCTGCATAAACTTGAGAATGCTATGTGCAAATAATGTCAACTTGATAAGATGACTAAATCTAGTTTCCCTAGCAAACAACATTCAACTAATGATATTTTGGAGCAAGTTCATATTGATTTGTGTGCATCTATGGGAGTTGAAAGTTATTATGGAGATAGATATTTCATACTATTTATTAATGACAATTCAAGAATGATAATAGTAATATTTTTGAAATTGAAATCAGATGCTTTTCAAATGTTCAAATGGTATAAAGCTAGAGTTGAAAAGAAATTGGTAAACAACTAAAATGCCTAAGATTTGATATAGGTGGTGCATTTAATTTTGATTAGCTCACTAACTTTTGTATTGATAATGAAATTAAGAGATAGTTATCTACACCAAGCACTCCACAATATAATAGGATTTCTCAATGGAGAACCAAATCAATTGTTGATTGTGCTACACCACTGTTGATTAAAAAATGTGTTGCACAAATATCCTGAAGACAAGCCATAAGCACTGCACTTTACACTCTCAACTGAGTTTAGTTAAAGAAAGAAACAAGAAAGAAACAATATGAATTTTGGTACAATCATAGATTGAATGTAAGTTAATTCAAAATATTTGGAAGTATAAGTTAGATCCATAAAGATGTGAGGAATGGAAAATTTGATTCTAAAGGTGATGAAAGCATATTCCTAGGTCACTCTACTAGGAGCAAGGCTTACAAGTGTTTGAATAATGCTACTAACACTATTATTGAGAATGAAAATGTAAGAATTGATGAGTTTGCAAATAAGAACAATGACGAAAGAAAGAAGGAACCCAAGGATTATAAATTTTTTTTTAATGTATAAGAAGATGTACCTGATACTGAGCTTCAACAACAATAAAGAGATAACAAGAATATTCCTACATTACCTAGGAGACAAAAGGAACAACCCGAGAAGAATGTTGAGCCCCAACCAAGAAATGAGAATGTTAGAGATCAAAGAGTTGAACTTTTCCTAGAGAATTATGTGAGAAAAAATAATTCACTTCAAAAAATAATTGGAGATAGAGTGTTGGAGTCATGTCTAGAAGTAATTTGAGGGATAATACTTGTTTGATTGCAGAGTTTGAGACAAGAACAATTAAAGATGCACTTGATAATGAAGATTGGATCAATTCCATGAGTGAATAAATAGATTGAATCAAGAAGAATAATACATGGAAATTGGTACCAAGACCTACTGACAAGAATATGATTGGGAAAAAGTGAATTTTTATAAACAAACTAAATGAGAATGGAGAAGTAGTAAGGAATAAGGCCAGACTGGTTTGTAAAGGTTATCACCAATAAGAAAGTATCAATAATGGTGAGATATTTTCACCTATGGTGAGTGGAAGTAAATTATCTAAGGAGGATAGTACTATTGTATTGAATGAGAAAAATACAAATCAATGATTGGGAAATTACAATATGTTGTGCATAGTAGACCTAATATTGCACATGTAGTTGGTATTTTTACAAGGGTTTCCTCTAATCCAAAGGAAACACAAATGAGTGACATGAATATTTTTATAATTATATTTAGATAGCTTAAAGCAATAGAAGAATATGGATTATGATACAAACAATAAGGTGATTTTGAGCTTAGAGTTTACACTAATATCGATCGGGCTAGAAATGTTGACGACATAAAAAGTACTAGTGTTGGAGCTTTTTTTTAGGAGAATGATTTATCACATGGTTGAGGAAGAATCAAAGCTTCATATCACAATATATAACTAGAGATGAGTATGTTGTTACTAAAATTTATTGTTCAAATATTGTTTGGAACAATAAATTATTGGAAGGAATGCAACAAGAAGTTACTAATCATATCACTATCTATTATAATTACACAATTGCAATAAATATATCCAAGAATCATGTGACACATTCCAAAACCAAACATATATCTATCAAGTATCATTATTTGAGGGAACAAGTACAAGAGAAACAAGTAAGGCTATAATATGTGAAGTCTAAGGAGAAAATTACAGACATGTTCACAAAGCCAATGCCTAAGGATGCTTTTGAGTATCTAAGAGGTAAGTTAGGGGTCCTTCTTCTATCCAAGATTCAATAAGAAAGGATGCATGTTTTATCAATTCATAGATGAATAGATATATCTTTCTAGAGTTGATGCAAGAGTTTAATCTTTAGGGATTGTTTGCCAAAGTTCTGAAAGTCAAGGTACAAGGTATTGCTCCAAGGTTTATTAGTTTTAGACTAGAACTTATAGTTACCTTTGGTATTGTTGTTGGGGGGGGAATCAATAAAGGAAAATATGTAATAATAAAGTTAGGGAGAGAATCTATATGGATTAGAGAAATTGATATAAAGTATGATGTTTCTCAACAAAAAGTGAAGTAAACTCGAGGGGGGTTTGTCAAAGTGGACACTAAGCTAGAAATGTTGTATTTATTGTAGAGAATGTAAATCAAGTTAGAGAAATGGAAAGTTGTGTTTTTTTCAATGCATACATTTTATTATCTTATGATGTAATGTTTTGTAATGTAAAATCTTATGTTTATGTGTTACCATCAATGCCAAAGAGGGAGATTATTAACCCCAACTGATAATGTTTATTAGTGTATATCTAAGAGTCATATCAATTTTTATGTTGTTATTGATGTCAAACCTTAGTTGGTTAGATATTATGCTAATTCATGAGAGTGCCAAATAATTTGATTGATGAAAAGGATATGAAGAAACTATGAGAATACAAGTGTCGATAAGTGTATGGTATTCAATCGGCACTTGAATGAGTTGGACTTTGATAGTATAATGTTTGTTTGATTTCTTTGTGGAATCTTAAACAAGAAGTATATAAAAGACAATTTTCATGGTGAATAAAGGTATATAGTATTAACTAAGCTACTACAATTGTCAGTGGACATATGAGGAAGAAGTGTTGAAGTCTAGTGTTAAATGAGAAATTGCAATGTTAACTGTGTCATGGTTTGACCAAGCAAGTTGTAGTGTTCACCGAGCATGAACAAGAAGAAAAAGTTTGTAAAATATTAATCTAATGTGGTAATTTTATAAAAATTAAGAATGTTTGACAAGTTTAAGAGACAAGGAAAAATTTAGTTATGAGGTAATTGATTGGAATAATCCAAATGTGATCTAATGGAGAAGATTTAACAATTTGAAATGGAGCACAAATTTCAAGAAATAAGTCTATTTTCTAAGTGATTAAATTAAATGAATATGAGATCTATAATTATAATTAAGAAACAAAATCTAAAAGATTCAGGAAAGGCAAAAGTTATCTATTTAAATGGATAAACAAGATATGTCTTGTTGCTAATCATTAGTGATTATTGTTGATGAAAATGGAAGTGAATAAAGAAGACAAAAGGAGATCCAAGAAGAACAAAATTGAGAAGGTCAATCAACTAGAAAGAGATCCAAGGAAGAGACTAAGCGAAGCATAGATTTGAACAAGCAATGTAGTGCTAATACCTAAAAAATCACTTGACTATTACTTTCTTACCACTATAGTAGAAAAACTCTTAATTGTGTGGACCTAACAAGTCTTTGAAATCCTATATGGTAACATTAAATAGTAATGTTTCAAAGTCCTTTAGAGCAGACCACTCTTTAGAAATGTCAATGAGTGACAAGGTCTTGATGATATTTGGTGAAAGTCCTCTAACAATGTCACACTAAAAATGTGCATGTAACCCTTCAACAAGGATGGCTCCTAACAAATATCACTTTAGAAGAGTGAAACTATTTGACTTTTCAGTTCCTAGGTGGTATTTCTCTATACAGGGTTTCCACATTAAGTACTTGTGTCAAATGTGTGACTGTTTATTGTGTTACAAAGTTTATTTCATGTTAACTATTTGATGCTACAACTTGGTATAAGTTAGTTGATTTCTCAATATATTAAGAAACAATGGGATAATAGTTTGAAGTAAAGGTTTTATAAGTTAGTATTAATATGTTTGATGTGTTTATCAAGTTATTGATTGGGAAGTTTATGAAGTTAATATTAGTACATAATTGTTTTAAGGCCTTTAGGATAACTAGTTATATCTAATTCAATCCCCCTCTTAGTTATCTAAAAAATCAATGGGTGCATCCATTTTAGGATGGTACTATAATAATAGGTGTACTTTACATGATTTATTTTAGGAGATCATGTTTCATAATAATTGTGTCAATATAATGTTTTGACTTCCTTCTCATAATTTAGTTAGTACCACTTTTCCTAACAAAAAGATAGAAGTTGAACTTGAAAAATTGAAAGAAAAACCTATTAATAGTGTTGTATCATAGTTGTATGATGAAATATATGATGTAGAAATATTTGGTGAATTTTTCAAATTACATTGATTCTTATCATACCAATGATTTCTCTTAACACTTAGAGTAATATATTGCGAACTCTAGGCAAAACCTTTCAAAACAAGAGGATTATATATATATATATATATATTTATGTATGTATGTATGTATATGTACACACACACACACACACACACACATACACAAAGTAAAAATATTCTATCATCAATCAACATTTTACATGTTATGAAAAAAAGTTGGATCATGGTCTCTTGATAAAAGGGGATTGATATGACCTAATTGTTGGAAGTTAAATTGGGAAAATAAGATACTAAGGAGGGGGAAGGTGGGGGGGTGAACTAGGATCTATACAACTTTTATCCTTCAAAATAAATTTACTACATTCACCATATTGACCATCTCATATCTAGTTTATGCATAACATAAATTGAAATATCAAATGTTGAAATAGATCAAACTATCAATTACATCCATGAAATGTAAATACATAATGCAAAAAATTTGGTAACACAAAAACCATCCAAGGTGAATGCAAAGCTAGGGTGGGGATGGCACCCACAAATTTTTACTATTGTAGTAAAAAAGTTAACCTGTTAGGGTTATAATTTTGATCACTTATGATGATCTTCCTCATGAGGGATGTACTATGTTAAAAGATTTAAGATTGTTAGGTCTACCTTGATTGAAGGATTTTGCACTTACAATAACGTAAGGAATTTGTTAGGAGATTTACAAAGGTCTATTAAAACCACTCTATTAAGAGATTTTCCCTGATTTAATTTGTCAAAATTGATCCAATACCTAATCCTTTGATTTGCACTTATAATTGTTGATTATGGATTTCCTCCTTCTAATCTCTGATCTCTTATCTGATATATCTTTTTTCTCAGTCCTTCATTGCTTCATTAGGTTACTAACTCTATTCTTCATAACTTTTGCATGCAACATCCAAAGCTTAACTCCTTTGCATAGTTTGCACTCTCTTCTATGATAGCTCATTCCACATTGTATATTGAAATAGAGCTTGGATCTACCTATTTAAAGACATCTGTAGAGACTTCTAAATACTTCCCTTTTTTCTTTCTTATCTGATTGGTTGTTCATTCCTCATAGGGATCGATGATCCATATCAAAATGCATAACAACCTCTATAACAAACTCTATGATCATTAAATGTCATGTCCATGTCAACTCAAGATGGTTTACCTCAAAGTTTGTATCATTCTAGAATATTATGTTCTCTCTATGGTAATCAAAACACAAAGTCTCTAATCCTTAGTCATAGCTATTCTTCTTTCTATTTCTTGACTTTAATTGTACTTGGCTCCTTTCGTATAACTCAAAATCTATGTGCTCTATTTGCTCAACATTCACTAGGCTTGACTTATACTGAAAGTACTCGGTGACTAAAAACTTTATTGACTCCTATAGAGCTTGACATATACATGATAATTTACAAGTCTTTACGTTGACTTATCCTATATAGAGTAGCTCAATTGGAGTGATGGCCATTTAACTCTGCCTTATAAATGACTAAGTGTTTGGCACTAATAAACAACAAGACTTAGAGATATTGACAATCTCCTCCTTTGACATTAGTGACAAAAAAAATGTGTCATGATTACATCATTATAATTAAAGACTAAGAGTACTACCCCTAATCCTATGACTTGGTCTAAATTTTTTTTCTTTACAATACAATATACAATACATACTTTACATGACTAAAAACTAGTCTAATTGTAGCTTTGTCATACCTTGTCTAATTTTTATCTCTCTGAACTTCATATCTCTATATTTTTTCACATATCCTCCTTTTATATAGAAATCAATCATCTATATCTATATCCCCCTATTTTTGATAGTTATGTCTACTATTGAGGCTGTGATAGTGGAATTAAACTATATTTATCAAGGAATGGCTTATGGGTTTGATTAATCATGGCAAGAGCATGATGCCATCTAGTTCTTTTTGATTGCAAAACATGAATCTTTATCTCCAGACTTGCTTCCAAGTCAATTAAGCTATCAAAAATTGAAAGATTATGATCTCTTTGTAATAGATCCTTTGTTGTAGCTACCTCTCATTACACAACCTCCAAATGAGGTATCAACATTCACTAGATGGAGATTAGTTTGGACCTTATTCTACTATCTATTGGCTAGATCTTGAACAACTTGCTATGTGTAAACAACAATATGTTATAATACATTGAGCTTGATTCAACTGACGAAGAGATAGAACCTCCTAATAGCTTCATGTCAACTTGAGTCCTTTGAATGTTTGCTTGAAACTCACTTTTAAACCTTAGCACACCACAAAGTATATTGTGTAGATCTTGTAATTTCTTCACAAGTTCTTATAAATTTTATGCAAGTGCTTGCAACTCTACTTTTCTTACTGCAATGGTAGTAGAAACTTTCTCTAATACTCTCTTTTCAAATTTATTTTCAGACCAGGTCATTAGTTTTTCATTTGCCTCAATATCTTCAGTGTTGACTTTTTCAACAAGTTGCACCAACTTAGAGATAATGGGGGCCTTCTCGTCAATGATCTAAATATCAAAGGCATAAAAAAATATGTCTTTGATATCATGCAACAACTATTTCTATTATTGTTCTTGCCTCATCACTTCTTTCCTTTTCTTTCTTGCTAGAATATCTTGCAAGATAACAGTTTTCTCAAAAGTGAGATTAGCTAGATCCCATTTTGGCATTTCAATAACTTCATCCAAACTAATGATATTATCTAGAAAAATATCCTTTTCCCTCTTTCCATTTCTTTTCTTTGGGTGCTACTACTTCATGCTAATAGATTAAGAGTAGGTGATGGGGTGTCACCACTTGGTCTTGCTTATACTTCAGTGCTTGGAACAACAAAGGTAACACTTGACAATAGATTCTTTGTTTCTTCTTCTTTCTATCAAGTCTCATTATCTCCCTCATCTTGAGGTCCTTAGACATGTGTTCTATTTGACTTGTAGTTGATACTTTTACATTTATTTCCTTTTTTGGTTCCTTGACCTCTATTACTAGAGTTTTTGTTTGTGAGGCTTGTTGTTGTTTTTGCTGCTCCATTTTCATTATTTTTTAATTTAAATCAATAATTTGGACTTGAGTATCTCCTTCCTTAGGATAGTCCTTTATTTGTTGCAATACAAGAGTATCAAGTGTGCTGATACATTCCCTATAGGCTTGGTATAATTGAACTTTCTTCATTAATTTTATCATCCTCAATACTTACTATGTAAACATCTTTTTCCTATTCAATTGCTTTTATAGTTAATCCAAAAATTCCTTTCATAACAATTCATTCTATTGTAAAAAAAGCTCAATTTTATTATCTAAAATCATGAATGTTTTAAATTTAGGAAAAAATCGGTTTCTATGCTTCTCCAAAAATGTTACCTTTTGTTTTTTTGTTAACTCAGGTATATTCTTGGCTAATGTGACTTCTCTTATTTTCTTCTAAAATTTTGTTGCTTGTTTCCATATTTTGTCAAGTCTATTATACAAGTAATTTGGAATCTTCTTTTCCAATTATACAGGTGCAAACTTATTAGTATCCATGATATATATCATGGATTCCTCAACCTTAGATTTATTATCATTTCTTAATGTCTCATACTTTACATATCTAAATCCTAACAGGGTTGCAGAGTTTTTGATGTTGGCACATACATCGTCAATAGTTCTTAGCTTTGTAGGTACAATGACTCAGTGATGTCTAGGTTCATCAGACTCAGTTCTCTTTACATATTCATCTTCAATTTCTTTCTACTTCACTAGCCTTCTTCTCTTTGTCTAGCCCATAGTACATGTCACTTTCCTCTTCTATACACTTGTACCACTAGGTTTTGTGATTTTAACCACTCCTTTCTTAACTAGTGGCTGAACACTTACTGATGTTTCTACCCTAGTCTTTGGTCTTTGAGGTGTAGGTGGAGAGAGGGGCTTGGATTTCATCTTCTTTGTAACCTTCCTCACTACAAGCTTAGTGGATTTCACTATTTTAACCTATTTGACTAGTGAGGTGACTAGTGTTAGGGATTTGCCCTATTTATCTACAATTTATTCCTCTTCCTCTTCACCACTACCTTTTCCTTCATCTTCTCCAAGACCTTGAGTAATCATCAAAGTGTTTTTTCTTTTGGACTATGTATCCAACTTCTCTTCTAGGTCTTTAATAATCTTCTTTCTCTTCATATTAGTAGAGGCAATCTCGATATAGACAATTATTCTAGCCTTTTTTCCTTCATACATTCCGAAAGTCCTAACCTCTACATCAACTTCCTCATTAAGTAGTGTAGTAATTGCTACACTCACATCATTTCTTTCAATTTCATAGCAAAAAGGTTTAAGATAGGCTTTCCTTAGCTTAACTAGTACAAATATGTTATCTATATCAACTAAAAAACATATATCATTATAATGCTTCATAACTAATGATGCTAGGACCCTCAATCTCTTTCTCATCTTATAAATGAATTCTTCAAAATATCTATCTAGAATATCTTCATAATTTTCTCCCAACTGTGTTATATACTCATAATCTTCCTTTTTGTAGGTTTTTCTTATTCCCATACAATATTCCCAATAGCAAGAAAATAATTCTAAGTGTAAAAAAAAAATACACATAACCAATGATCTAAACTTACACATTGAACTCTTCACTCTTCTAATTGATGTTAGCTCTTTTGTTGGTTGTAACTATTGCAACTTAGCAATATCATATTCATGATAATTCATCATGATCTTCAACACCTCATCAACTATCATACATGGCACACTATTTATTCTACTCGACTAATAAAACTTATGAGAGATCACTCTCACTACAAACTCGATCAATGGATCAGTGATGGTAGAAATAAACAACCCACATCCATTCCACTTGGCTTTGGTATTTTCCTTGATAGCTTCTTTGGTTTGACACCACATTGTCTTTCTTTTATTGAATGCTGGGTAACAAGTAACAACGTGGATTATCTTCTCTATGATCTTAATTGGTCCATTTTCCAACCATAAATCCATGTCATGAATCTTGCTCAGAACAACTTTAATGCATTCAATTTTGAAATTCCTCAAAAAATCTAGGGTATGCGTTAACCCTTTGCTCTCAACCATTTTATACTCATCCTTCAATTGTCTTTTATCACACAATTTTTCATATGGCACGTGAATCTCATAGTCTCCTACATTACCAATTTTGCACATGTAACAACTCCTCACATTGTGAATCATAATTACTATAGGTAATATCAATGATTACACACCCATTGAATCTCCTTTCATGGAAATCTTAGGAATAACATGAAACTTAGGTGGAGAAAAAGTGTCACTCTTCACCAATTGAATATTGCTTACCTCTACTACTTGATTCTTCACTATAGATGATGAAGATGCCATATTCTTGTGTTTAGGGTTTTGAACTCTTTTCTTTTTAAATTGTTCAACACAATTGAAAATCAGTACTTGATCACTCTTCCACTACAAATACACTTTCAATTACCTTTAAAAATCACTTTGCAAATTGCTCAAATAACTCTACTCTCTCAAAAAATGAATGCAAGGTGTATAAATAACATTCAAATTCTTGATATATACCTCCATTCATTCAATTTAGGGTCTCCATTAATGTTGTGTCTTTTGTTAGGTGGTATCCAATTGTCTCGATCATCACTAAAATTTTGAATTTGGTCTCCATTATACAACTCAATCAATTCCATCTAACTCGGCCTATACATCAATCTAACATTGGGGTACTTGATCCATATTGCAAGCTTGGTCAATATATATATTGTTACTGATGCTTAGTACCCAATGAATAAATGATTCATTTGCACTATTCTTTCCATAGATTTGATCTTATTGCACCTTTTCTCATTTAGATATGAACTTTTTCACATTTATGTTAGGAACTAATGCAAGATAAACCATTAAGTATAGAATTCCTTACATATCTTTCTTGATTAGTTTGAGGTGGTTTGATCACCTTCTCCATTGGAATGGGTGATCTTATCTTCATTTGTTCCACTATTTTAAGCTTCCAAATTTTTCTTCCAAGTTTAATTCATCTCCTTCTTTGTATGTTCAACATCCACTTTGCCTTTACCCTTGTTGTGTTCATTATTTGGTACTAGTGCTCAGATCCTATAGTTCTTGTTCACATTTCGAATCTTGTGAGAATTAGAACAATCTTTCTTAGGTGCATTGTTCAACATTTATTTATCTAGTTAGGTTTTACCTATGATATGCATTCATATACTCTATGTCCAAACTTTTGACAATTGTAACAATATTCATCAAGTTTAGGTATAGTAGGTATATTGTCCATCCTTGATCTACACTCATGTATTTGATGTCCTTGATTCTTGCAATAAAAATTGTTGTCGGTAAAATTAGGTTTATGTTTTTGCATACTGTTCTTGCCTCTGCAAATGTTTGCAGTATGTCCAAGTTTACCACAATAATGGCATGTAGTTTTTTCTTTTGATTTTGTATTCCTTATCTCTCCACTCTTGGATAATTCTCCTTTTTCAATAGTTGAATATTTCTTTATGTGTCCTAATGCAGAAGTGTTGCCAAATAACCTAGGTGATCTCATCAGTTCTTCAAAGTATCTTAATGCTTCACTAGGCTTGTTCATTCTTTTAACAAGTTCTCTCTTAGACCTTAACTCATTCCTTAGTAGGTCACTTTGTGATATGATATTTTCTATCTCCATGTCTTTCCTATTGAATTCTTGATTTGCAAACATCAGTTGATTCATCATGTCTAGCTAAGTTTTTGTAAGATTTTGCACATCAAATGACCTTTCCTCAAGTTTGATAGCCATTTGTCTTTTGTCTTCCTCAACCACAACTTTGTCTTCTTTAACTTTCTTGTTTTGTTTGGTTACTTCACATAGAATTATTAATTGAATTTCATGTTTTCTTTTCAATCCCTTGACTTCTTCATTTAGGATACTATTCTTCTCTAGTAGATCTGCAATGGCTACATCACTTTCACTATAATTTCTAGTGTCAAATAACCCTTGTGTGTCAACTTCTTCATAAAGTGTGACATTCTATCAAATGGCTATATCTTTTTTTCTTTCTAAGGGATTTCCTGCATTCCTCTCTTGTCACTTCAAGTTTTTGCAATATGAGTTGGATGTCAATCACTTGATTGTCAATAACCTTTCCCAAATTGTAAGTCTCCATCTCCAAGATCTAAACTCATTAGCAGTTAGTCTTCTTTCAGGAAAACTAATGCTCTAATACAATTTGTTGGAAGTTAAATTAGTAATCTAAGATACTGAGAAGTGGGGGTGAATCAAGATCTATTAAATATTATCCTTAAAAACAACTTTACAACATTCACCATATTGACAATCTCATATCTAGTTTATGCATAACATTAATTGAAAAATCAAATACTGAAATAGATCAAACTATCGATCACATCCATGAAATGTAAATACATAAAACAAAAGATTTGGTAACCATGAAACCCTCCAAGGTGAAGATAAAATTGGGGTGGGGATGATAGCCACAAATCTTCACTACTACAATAACAAAGTTAACCTGTTAGGGTTACAATTTTGATCACTTCTAATGATGTACCCTGTGAGGGGTCTATATTGTTAAAATCTTTAAGAATATTAGGTGTACCTTGATTAAAGGATTTTATGCTTAGAATAAACTAAGGAATCTATTAGAAGATTTAAAAAGGTTACTAAAACCACTTTATAAGATATTTTCCCTTATTCAATCTATCAAAATTGATTCAATACCTTATCCTTTAGTCTACAGTTATAATCTCTAATTATGGATCTCCTCCTTTTAATATCTAACCTCTTATCTAATATATATTTTCTATATTCTTAATTTCTTCATAAGGTTTCTAACTCTATTCTTCAAAACTTGTGCATGCAACATCTAGAGCTTAACTCCTTTGCATAGTTCACACTCTCTTATAAAATAGCTCATTTCACACTATTTATTGAAATAGGGTTTGGATCTACCTATTCAAAGATATCCATAGAGTCTTCTAGACACTTCCCTTCTTGACACTTCCCTCCTCTCTAACAAACTTTATGATTTCTGTGTTACTCAAAATACAATATCTTTGATGCTCAATCATATCCGTTCTTCCCATTTTTTCTTGACCATAAGTGTACTTGGATCCTTTTATATATCTCAACATCTATGTTCTTTGTCTATTCAACATTCTCTAGGCTTGACTTATACTAAAAGTACTTTGTGACCAAAGGCTTGCTCAAATCCTATAGAGCTCAGTATATACATGATTATTTACAAGTCTTTACATGACTTGGCCTATATAGATTGGCTTGGTCATAGTGATGATCGACTAATTCTACCTTATTTATGGCTAAGTGTTTGACACCAATAGAAAACAAGACTTAGAGATACCCATACTAATAGGGGCAAAACATTCTTCTCACCACTCAATGAGGACTAACAAGACTTAGAGATACCAACACTAATAGGGAAAAATCATTCTTCCAACCACTCAATGAGGACTACTTTAGATCTTGTAATTCTTAATAACCCTAGAGATCAAAATTTATTTACTTTGAAGGACATGAGTTTAACTTTTAAAGACTCAGAATTCAACCAAGCCCCAGTAAATAGTGAACTTAACTTTTCTCAGACCTTGTCAATATTTCTAACTCCTCTTTTAAGTAGTACTTAAAAGAAATCTTCTAAAGAAAGTGGATAAAATCTAAGTAAAGCTAAGGAAGAAATAAAATCTAGAATCCAATATACTCTAGATGATAAGATCAAAGTAACAAGAAGAATTTAAAAGATAACTAAGTGTTCTCCTCAATAGTCATGAAGATATTTTTTTGGAATGTCGTGGGCATTATTCCACTAAAAAAAGATGTAGAATAAATAAATAGCCAAATTTTTTATAGGTTAACATCACTCTTTTACAAGATACTAAATTATGTAATGACATGTTTCTCAAAATAGTGGGTAGATGGGATAAGAGAAAATTTACACATTACCTAGGGAATGGTGCATTGGATGGCCTTACTACCTTATAGAATGCCAAAATAGTCTTTAGGTAGATAAACAAGCAAGTAGAGGGTGGAAATTTCTATAGAATTTTGATCTTTCCCACAATGTGCTTAATTTTTGTTGTCCCACTACAACTCAAGATAAAAAGAATCTACATGACACTCTTTCCAATATTATCCAGTAAAAAGATGAACAAAACCTAATAATTATATGATATTTTAATGTCATTACTTCCCCAAAAGAGAAGAAAGGGGGAATCATTTCACTACTTAAAAAAATGGACTTTATAGATTTATAATTGGCAACAATGGTATGGATATTGTGCCTAACCATGGTTTCTTTACTTAGACAAAAAGAAGGGATGGATTTTTACTAATTACAAAAGGACTCGGTAGATTCTTTCTATCACATAATTGGAAACTCCTTTTCTTTACCTATCAATAAAAAAATCTTACATTCTCATAGTCAGAACACTACCCAATCCAATTATCCATTATTAATGCACACTTGAGTCTAGTTGAGAGGAGTAAATATTCATTCAAATTTGGGAGTATGTGGTTTCATCTCCCCCATTTTCATGATTTATTAATACAATGGGGGGTTAGTGATATTCAAGAAAAGGAACAAAGATGTTATAGTTTCAAAAGAAAATGTAGCTTTTCAAGGCACAAATCAAAATCTAGAATTCAAGTATTTTCAAGAATATATTTCTAGAAAGGAATTTGTACAAATGGAGTTAGAAAAGTTAAGTGAATGTATTATCTCTCATGGTATTTACTATCTTACATACTCAAAAAAGAAATAGTTACAAAAATATTGGGAAGAATAATGTAAATGAGAGGAGGAATATTGCAAACAAAAAGCTTTGGAGGTGTGGTTGAAAAGTGGGGATAAGAAAACAATTTATTTTTCACCTAACAAAAAAGAGGACAAGAGAATCTAATACCACAATTTTCATTAAATAAGTTGAAACAGGTAAAGATTTATTAGATGTGAGGAGCATCCAAGAGGATAATTGGGTAATATAGAAACTAGAAGCCTAGAATATAGGCCCCTTAGATGATCCAAAAGGTATCCAAAAAATGCCAAACTCACCTTCCATAAAGAACACATGTTGACAAGTCAAAAAGACTTGATGAACCCTCCTAGATAGACTCCAAAATTCTCAACTACAACTTAAAGTCCATAGCTACCCTTGACACATGGCAATGACCATTTGACGCCACTGCAATTACACGACTTTATAAAGCAAAAAAATTCTTCTCTACTTCAATGAAACCTCAATTTCCATTATTAAAGTGCCACAACCACCCCCCCACAAAGCTTCAATTCATAAATTATTCCCCTTACTCAACATTATTGCATTAAAAATTAATATTATTAAAATTGACTTATAACACATCAATTTAGATAATATTAAATACAACATAAAGATACACACATAATAATAATGAAGGTATTTACATAACCTAAGTAGTTTATTTGTTATTATCCCTAATATGAATTAAATTACATAAGCTATATCATTGTTAAAAGAAAAAACTAATAATATCCCATAAATACATCTTGTGGATGTATTAGGTTTTATTAAATTTATCTTTGAAATCCACTTCATAAGAAATACAAAACCTAAAATCACAATTCATCCTTATCAATGATGAAGCTTCTAAACAGAGAAAAGTTACCAATTTTAGGGCTTCATATCAGTCCTATATTATTTTCTGGGTCATGCATGATATCTCTGCCACAATCCTTTAATAGATACCCTTCACGAGCTACCAAGATACCTATGAAGGTAAAATTCTATCAAACCGCAATTGTATGTAGTTTCTAAGGATTTTTATATCAATTATTTTGTTCACAGTTCTTATCTTTATCTATTGGTTTATTATTATTTAGGAATTTGTAAGATTTATGGACTAATCCATTATACTTTCTTGTAAACTTTGCATGTAGGTAAGCCACTACTGGAAAAAGGAACTCAATTTTCTCAAGGCTTCATTTGTTTGGAAGATCTTTGAATTCACCTTCTATATTTTTCCATTTTTTTGGTCATTAATTTTAATTATGCATGTGATGATAATGTTTCTGTTGGAATATTAACCCTATTTCTTTATGGTTTGAAGGCCATGATTTCATCTTGTATAATGACATTAAAAAATTCTCACTCGGTCACAATATCTCTCTTGTCAATATATATTTCCATTTGTTGGAAATGTAATGATTATCAAGTGATTGAGTGGGGGGGGGGGGTTTGTGGGGGTGAATCAAGAACCACTTAAAAGTTCTTTTCCTCAATCCACTTTAATATATCATCAAATCTATTTGCATGCATGGAGCATAAAGCAATAAATTAACAACACCATAACACATTATTTGGTAACCCAAAAATCCTCCAAGTAGAAGGTAAAATTGGGGCAAGGATGACATCCACAATTCTTCATTATTGTGGTAATAAAGTTGGGCTATAAGGGCTTGCAATTGATCACTTCTAGTGATCTACTCAGTTAAGAGTAAGTAGGACTGTTAGGTCCACCTTGTGAAAGGATTTCTATAACACAATTACATATGCACTCTGTTAGAAGTTTTTGCAAAGTACTATTAAGTCCACCCTTTTAGAGGATTTGACTGATGCACTTATTAGGATGAATCTGCTAGAAATAATAGTCCACAAAGATAACTAAGAGGGGGGGTGAATCAATTATCCAACTAAAACATTTATCAACCTTACTTAATCTTAACCATGTAACCAAAGTGAACAACCATAACAAGATGCACATACACAATTACACCAGATTATTTAACTAGAGACACCCTTGATCAGAGTGAAAAACTCGATAGGAATGATGCCTACAAAGATATACTAATATAAATAAATAAATAAATAAATATATATATCCCTTATTAGCAGATGGACCCAGTTAGGAGTCCATAAAAAAATTCAGTACATAAGAGTCCTTGTTAGGAGACTTTGAATCCTTGTTAGGAGATTCTAACCCTATTAGGAGTTGTGCCAACCCTGTTAGGATTTGTAGAAGATAGAAGGATCCATTGTCCAAACTGGTGCAAGAGCATATCTGCAACAAGAAGTCCAATGGTGATAGGAAGATGAAATGCTATATTACTAATGCAGAATTTTATAGTGACAAGAATTCAGGTGGTGACAAGATTAAGATAGCATATAAAATTATTAATGTAGGAATGTATTGTGAAAGGAAGTCTCATAGCAAGATGAAGGAAACATGCAATATGAGTAAAATGCAGAAGTTTTGCGATACAAAGTCTGAAAGTGACAAGATGACAACATATTTAAATGCAAAAGTTTATATCATATTGAAAATATTTATAAATTTAAGAAATAAATCTTCACCATGGATGTGCCAAATGTAATGAAAAATCTTTTTTAATTGAAACAAAATCCAAAGAGTCATGTAACCGACAAGAATATGAATAGTTATTTGTAACTACACAAAGTAATTATAAAGGGCATGATTGATAGAGATAAATCATATAGTTCTGAGGGAAGAGAAAAAATGTAAAATTTATCCCACCCTCTAGCTATCAATAGTCATGGTCATAGCTATAGTTACTTTATAAGTATCTTCAATAAATTTTAGAGTTCTATGTTATTTCATTCTCTATTTTTGTTATACTCTCTATGGTTCATGTTTCCAATTTACATTCAAAGTTGGTTTATGTTATCCATGTATTTAAATTTTTTAAAGGAAGAATCTGGTCAGTTTAAGTTAAATTTTGGTAGGAAAGTCAATATTGCTATAGGAAGTCGAATGAGTTCCTATCATATCTCTACACATTTGTTAGTATTATGAGAATTAGTTGGATAGAAATATGAGTCAAGTGGTTTATCAATCTTAAAGGTGCATGTCCCCATTGATGCAAACTTAGTTGAGTGATTAAATTCCTTATGGTGTAGGAGCACATATGTGATAGGAAATCTAGTGGTGATAGGAAGATGACATGTTATATTACTAATGTAGAATTTTATAGTGACAGGAAGTCAGGTGGCAAAGGGAAGATAACATATAAAGTTATTAATGTAGAAATTTATTGCGCAAGGAAGTCTAGTGGTGATAGGAAGGAAATATGCAACATGAGTAAAATACAGAAGTTTTGAGACAGGAAGTCTGACAATGATAGGAGGATGACATATTAAAATGTAGAAGTTTATATCATGTTGAGAATATTTATAAATTTTAGAAAGAAATCTACACCATGGGTATGCCAAATGTAATGAGAAATATTTTATAATTGAAATGAAATCCAAATAGTCATGTAACTGACAAGAAGATGAATAGTCATTTATAATTGCCCAAAGTAATTATAAAGGGCATGATCAATAGAGAGAAATCATATAGATTAGAGGGAAGAGCAAAAATATAAAATTTATCACACCCTCTAGTTGTTGATAGTCATGGTGATAGTTGTAGTTATTTTATAAGAATCTTCAATAAATCTTAGAGTTCTATGTTACTTCATTCTCTATTTTTGTTATACTCTATGGTTCATGTTCCTAGTTTACTTTCGAAGTTGGTTTATGTTGTCAATGTATTTAAATTTATTTAAGGAAGAATCTAGTTGGTTTAAGTTAAATCTAGGTAGGAAAGTCAATATTGCTATAGGAAATCAAGTAAGTTCATGTTGCATATTTGCACATTTTCAAATAGAACTATGTTACTGTAGATTTTCAGAAATAATATATGTTTACTTTAAGTTTTCCCCTGTTCTAAATTTTTATGACAAATAAATAAAGTAAAAGTTGTAGAATTTGATTGAAGAGCTCATTATAAATTATATTAAGATATAGAGAAGATCTACTGTTGAATCCCTTCAGTGTTTAATTCCTTAAGGAGAGTTCCAATGTTGAACCCTCTACATCAAAAATAACATTTGGGGCAAGACCACTCAACTTCACTGTCCAATTGATCTCTCAACTATTCCTTGTAGAGTAATTGTTTGTACTATGATTTATCTCTTTCCTCTATCCTATCAACTAGACCAATCATTTTCAAACCTTTTAGAATAGGTCAAAAACTTTGAATTCAAATACCAAACCTTAGATCTCAAAATAGAACCTCAGCAATGAAGTATTCTCCAACTTTGCTCTTCTCTACTTATCTTCGCAACTAAATTGTTTCTCTTCTATTATGCTCTTTGTGCTTGCTTCTTTCTTCCATCCATAACAAATAAAAATGTCCCTCCTTTATACCGAATCCATAAAATAATTCCATGAGTTGGCTATTACACCTTCTCTATTAATTATTATAGGACCTCATTAAGAACACATTATACTTAGTGAAAAGATTAATTAGTCACTTTGTAACTTGAATAATTTTCCATAATTGTAATATTATGATGAGAAAACTTAGCGACATCATTTACAACATGTCTTCTACATGCCTTTAACATTTCTTCTCAAAATAACAACTTTGCTAAGAGATTTAACAAGTTTACCACAACATGCTTCTGTAAAGTCTATCTTAGAATAATCTTCACCAAAAATTACATAACTTCTTCTAGACTTAATATATTTTTTTCTTGAGGTTAGTTACATATTGTAGACACTTAGTACTATCTCTTATTAACCTCACTAGTGAAAATACTCAATGATCTATCTATACTAACTTGATCTTTACCATTGTTCTCTCAGATACCACAAAAAACTACTATGTTGACATCAATGAAAAATAGAATCATGAATGTGACATATCATCATGATAATGATCTAATCATATTTCTACAATACTCCCCCATAGGAATATCATCAACATTCATGCTTCCAAAAATATCCCTCTTTGGCATTGATGGCAACATAGATGAAAAACATCTAGTTCCAATAATACCAATTGTTAAAGTTTGTTATCCTTTCTTTTTAAATCCTCTTCATCAATCATTTCCCCCCACTGATATAACTCAGTGTGCTCTATAACTTGTCAATGTATCAAAATGTTTTTCTTTCTATAATATCTCCCCCATTGACATCAATGTCAAAGGTTTCAACAACCATCTATCTTTGCAATAACTATCTCTGACTTGCTCAAGTGTCCAAAGATGCTATTCATGAAAACATCTATTAAAAGTCCTAGATGACTCTATCCATCACATATACTTTCCCATATAGCAAGCATCAACATTAAGTCTAGACAAACAATAGTGCTCTGTATCACTAGATTGATGCACTCTTGTATCATTTACTTTGATGTAGGTAGGGACATAACCCCTAGCATACCTTGAAAATAATCAAAAGTCTCTTTGGAAAGAGGCTTGGTGAAAATATCTACAATCTTCTCTTTAGTGCTTACATACTCTAATTTGATTTCTTTTTTTGCAACTTTCTCTCTCAACATGTGATATTTGATAGAAATGTGCTTAGTCTTAGAATGAAATACTAGATTCTTAGACATATTCACTATGCTTGTGTTATCAAAATGTATGACAATAAGTTCACTAAATTTTATTCTTATATCCTTCAGCATCTACTTCATCCAAACAACTTGATTACAATTGTTTGTTGCTGTAATATATTTTTCCTTTGTTGTACTCTATGAGATACAATCATGCTTCTTTCTTAATTGAGAGAATAATCTTCCTCCAAGAAAAAATTCTCCACCATTGGTGCTCTTTCTATCATCCATACCACCTTCCCAATCAACATCAATATAAGCATATAAAGTGAAATCATTAGATTTGTCATACCAGAATTCAAACTTTGGTGTTCCTTTCAGATATCTAAATATCCTTTTAACAACTAGATAATATGCTTCTCTAGGATTAGCTTGAAATATTGCAACAATTCCAACTACATTCACTATATTTTGCCTTATGTGAGTCAGATATTGCAATCCTCTAATCATAGGTCTATACTTCTTCTACTCAATAGTAGGTGTCTCATCCTTTATAGATAACTTGTGTCTAGTTATCCTAGGTGTTCCAACTAGTTTACATGTTTCCAAACCAAAACTTTTCAATTGATCTTTTAAATATTTAGTCTAAGAAATAAAGATTCCTTCTTTATCTTATACAATATGTAATCCTAGGAAGTTTTCATTTCCCCTATCATACTCATTACAAATTCCTTCTTTATTTCTTTGGCAAACTTGTCACTTCCATTATCATCTCCTCCAAATATGATATCACCAAAAAACATTACCAAAATCATCAATCCATCATCTATTTCTTTCCAATATAGATTGCTGTCTACCATACCTTTGCTAAATCCAAGTTTTGTCAAATACTTGTCCAACCTTGCATACCAAGTTTTGGGTGCTTGTTTTAAGCCATACAATTATTTCTTCAATTTGCATACCATGTCCTTGTCATCTATTAAAGGAAAACCTTCAAGCTATTCTATGAATACCTCTTCTTCAATTTTTCAATTTAGTAATGCTCACTTGACATCCATCTAATACACTTTGAATTTCTTATGTGTTGCATAGGCTAAGAATAACCTTACTACTTCAATTCTTTCCACAAGAGCATAGGTTTTGTCATAGTCTATTCCTTCTTACTGTGAGTAACCTTTACATACCAATCTTTCTTTTTTCCTTACAACTTCACCATGTTCATTCATCTTATTCATGAATACCCATTTGTTTCCTATCACACTCTTGTCTTCTTGTCTAGGGACCAATTCCCATGTCTCATTCTTCACTATTTGATCCAATTCTTCTTTCATAGCTTGCTTCCAATAGTTACCTTTTTATGCATCATCTATATTATTTGGTTCTACTTGAGATATGAGACATATTTCTTTATTGATTCTACTTCTTGTCATCACACCTTTATCTTTGCTACGGATGATCTACTCTAGTAGATGATTCTTTGTCATATTCTTACCAAAAGTAGGAGTTGTTATCTCAACTTTTAGCTCAGTTCTCACCTTCATTCTACAAATCATTATTATTCTCAAAGAATACTTCATCATTCCTTTTAGTAACAACTTTCTCTTCATCATAATTGTAGTAAACTTTTCTTTCTTGTATCCCAAATTTCTCATCAACTCTTACATTTACACTTTAACCAATAGTCTTAGTTCTCAAATTATAACATCTATAAACTCTTCTTTTCAATGAATAACCAAGAAGCATACCTTGATCACTTATAGCATTTAATTTACCAACATCATCATCACTTTTGATATAACATTTGCTGCCAAAAATTGTGAAATACTTAACTGTAGGTGAGTGACCAAAACATAGTTCATAAGGGTCCTTGTTTGTGTCTTTCCTGAATTGCACTCTATTTATAGTGTAGACTATTATATTCATAGCTTCTCTACAAGATTTCTTAGATACATCATTCTCAACTAACATAGCTCTTGCTCCTTCTATTATTGACTTGTTTCTTCTCTTTGTAATGCCATTTTGTTCAGGGGTTCTCAAAGAGGAAAACTGCCTTTTGATTCCATTAGCTTCACAAAAGATGTTAAACTCATTTGAAGTAAACTCTCCTCCTCTATTTTATCTTAAACATTTAATCTTCATACCTGATTCATTCTTGACTCTATTCTTGCATATCTTGAACTTGTCAAATGCCTCAAATTATTCTTTAAGAAATGCAACCCACATCATTCTAGAAAAGTCATCAACAACAATCATGAAATATCTTACACCATAGAATCCTTTAGTCTTTGTAGGACCATTAAGATTAGTGTGTACAATCTCCAATTTTGTTGTAGTAGTAAACTTTTTGTTGGGAATAGAAGCTGTATTATGCTTTGACAATATACACTCCTCATAAATTATGTTACTAGGCTTTACAATCTTATTCAAATCTCTAATTGCAAACATATTGCTAGTTTTCACAATGCTGTCAAAGTCTATATGACAAAATCTCTTATGCCATAACCAACTATCATCTACCTTTGCAACCAAACATGTAATTTCAGTGGGATTCAACTAAAATACATTACCTCTAGATTTGATTCTTGTTCTAATTACCTTTCCATCTTTGTCTCTAATCATGCATGTCTTATTTGTGGACTACAATTGATAACCTTTATCCACTAGTTGTCCAAGACTCATAAGATTGTGTTTGAAGCCATTAAAAAAATATACATTCTCAGTGTTAGTCTTCAACCCAACTATCATAATTTGTTCCATCAAACTTTAGATTGTCCTTTCTGAATATGTTCACCATGGATCTCCTAAAGTTAAATTTTATCTTGAAGGACCTGATGCTCTGATACTAATTGTTAGAAATAATAGTCCACCAAGATAATTGAGAGGGTGGAGAGTGAATCAATTATCCAACTAAAACATTTATCAACCTTAATTAATCTTAACCATGTAACCAAAGTAAACAACAACCATAACACAATGCACATACACAATTGCATTAGATTTGTTAACTAGGGAAACCCTTGATTAGAGGGAAAACCCTAAAGTGAATGATGGCCACAAATATATACTATTATATAAATTCCTTATTAAAGGACTGACCCTGTTAGGAGTCCATAAATACATTCAGTACATAAGAGTCCCTATTAGGAGACTTTGAATTCCTATTAGGAGATTCCAACCTTGTTAGGAGTTGTGCCGACCTTGTTAAGAGTTGTAGAAGGTAGAAGGACCCACTATCTAAATAACTTCTAGGGAAAGACCACTAAACTTCACTATCTAATTGATCTCTCAACTATTCCTTGTAGAATAATTGTTTATACTATGCCTTATCCTCTTTCCTTTATCCTGTCAACCAGACCAATCACTCTTAGACCATGTAGACTAGGTCATGAACCTCAGATCCAAATATCAAACCTTGGATCTCAACATAAAACCTCAGCAACAAAGTATTCTCCAACTTCGCTCTGATATGCTTATCTTCACAACTAACTTGTTTCTCTTCTATTATGTTCTTCATGCTTGCTTCTTTCTTCCATACATAAAAAAGGAAAATTTCCTTCCTTTATACTAAATCCATAAAAAAATTCCTTGAGTTGGCTATTACACCTTCTCAATTAATTATTATAGAACCTCACTAAGAACACATTATACTTAGTGATAACATCAATTAGTCACCTTGTAACTTGAATAAATTTTCGTACTTGTAATATTATGATGAGTGAACTTAGCCATATCATATCCAACATGTCTTCTACACTCCTTTAACCTTTCTTCTAAAAATGACAACTCTATTCAGAGATATAACAAGTTTACCTGAACATGCTTTTGTAAACTCTATCTCAGGACAATCTTCACCAAAACTTGCATAACTTCTTCCAAACTTAATATATTTTTCTCCTAAGGTTAGCTGCATATGCTATACACTTAATAGTGTTGGAAATATAAGAGGAGTAACTGAGAGCGGAGGGATGAATCAATTACTACAAAAATAAGTCCTAGATCCCTTAGATGTTAATATAAAATGCAAATAGATAACTAAATACTACTGAAGCGCGGTAAACACACAAAATAATATAACTTGGAATTATCTTGATAAAAGATTAACATATAAACCATTAGATGTTATTTGTGATTATCATTACTTTAACTTAGTTTACAAACACATAAAGAAAATATTATGAACACATTTGACACCGAGATTTAATGTGGAAACCCAATTTGGGATAAACCACCAATAGCAACTCGTTACTGATTTTCACTTTTTTGAAGTGAGCACTATTAGGAGCCAACCTTGTTAAAGGTTACAAAACACACTGTTAGGTGTGATCTTGTTAAAGGATTTAATCACCTTATTAGGAGTGGCCTTGTTAGAGGTCTTGAGAACAATTCAATGGAATTGCCACCTTGTAAGAGGATTTGTAAATAGCTATTAAGCCAACTCTATTAAGAGATTTAGATCACCACTATAGTGGTTAGAGAGTAACAATGAGATGACCTGATTTGACTACAACCAATTTGCTGATTTTAGATCTCTATTCTGGCCTGTACTTTGATCCTTTATGATCGAATATGACTTTTCTGCACCACAAAGATATTCTACTTATACTTCAAATTTTATTCCTTTGTTCATCAATAGATCTTCAATCACATCAACATAATTTACACATTCTCTTGCACCTTTTCACTTGCACACTTTGAAATCACAACTTGACCTTATATCTTTCACTTTGTCAAGTCATCTCAAATACAACTTACAAGAATTAATATTCATCACTTTATTCAGTTGGAATCAATAGATAAGTCAATTAAGCTTAATACAACAAAATAAGAAAATCCTTCATTAGCCGACCCTATTTGGTAGAAACTAACTCTAAAATGATTTCCTTTGTTAACCAATAGAAGCTTGGTTAATAGTACAAACTTACAAAAATCCTTTAGCCATTGAGTGAGATTAGTTAGCACTAGTTCCATCCAACTTTTCTTTGTTACCCGAGTGAGCTTGGTTGACACTTTCTTTCTACAACTTTTCCTTCGATGCCTGAGTGAACTCAATAGACATTGCCTTCTAAACTAGGTAAACATAGGAACACTCGCTAGACATTGAGAACTGTCTTCACTGCCTAAGTGAGCTCAACACATACTGACAAATAATGATTATGAAATTTATATAACATTAAAGACAACACACAATTAATAAATTGTATCCAAAAAATAGTATCTCCCATTAACCTTGCTAGTGAAAATACTCAATGATCTATTCGTACCAACTTGATCTTTACCCCTATTCTTCTATTAGATACCACAGAAAATTGCCCTATTGACATCAATGACAAACATAGTCATGAATGTAACATATCATCATAATAATTATCTAATCATGTTTCTACAATACTCCCCCATAAGAATATTATCAGCATTCATGCTTCCAATAATTGCCCCCTTTGGCATTGATGACAACATAGATGAAAAAATCTAGTTCCAAGAATACCAACAATTAAAGACTATTATCCTTTCTTTTCAAATCATCTTTATCAATCATTCTCCCCCACTGCTATAATTCAATGTGCTTTGTAAGTTCTTCATGTATCTGAATGTTTTTCATGCTATAATCTCTCCCCCATTGACATCAATATCAAAGGTTTCAACAATCATCTATCTCTACAACAATTTTCTGTAACTTGCTCAAGTGTCTAAAGAAACTATTCAAAAAAGCATCTATCAAGAGTCCTAAATGAATCTATCCATCATAGATAATCCCCCATATAGGACACATCCACATTCAGTCTAGACAAAGAATAGTGTTAGGTAAAAGTACAAAGTTGCATCACCTTTCGAGCTGACTTATCAGAACAACTGAATTTGAATATTTCTATCCAAAAAGAATTTTCCCTCAAAGATAAATTTGTTCTAGCTAAGTTATGTATGGTCTAACACTTTTTCAATTGAAAATGTCTATTAAATGCATGTGTCAAACTAGTTTATATCCAATTACTGAAGAAATAAAATTATTTTAGAAAACTAAATAACTCTTACTATTTTTTATGATATTTTTTAGTAAAATATAAACATCATTTTATAGAGCTCAAGTCAAGAATATTCTCATATAGAATTTATAGTATTTTAATTAGATATGATATATTATAATTAAAAAATTCTACAAGCACATATTTTAACACTCAAAAATATGTTGATTTTGAGAAATAAAAAAATGTAAATCATATAAAAATAAAATAAAAATTATATGACCTTCTAGAGGAGAGAGACCTCTTTTAGAATTGATAAATTTTCTTCTAGTTAGAGTAGATTTTTTTTGAAAAATGTCATTGGAGGTGAAAACTATCGATTTCATGTGAGTTGAAATTTCAATCATTATAAAAGAGAAAATATAACTCTAAAGTAATTTATTTTTTGATTATTTTTAATATATATGTTATCTATAACATAGTCTAAGTTCAAATAGAAATGATTTTATTTCCATATAGTTTTTTTGTGGGAACTAAACCCCTAATTTTTAGCATTTTTCAGCAACTAAAAAATTATCTATACAAATTAGGAAAATATATCAATTTTTATTCCAAATAATTTTTAAAAATTATAATCCTAAACCTCATCTATTTCTACACATTTTATTGGTTTACTTCATTTTAAAATTCTAAATAGTAATACCAGTTTTATGTCATTGAAGGTGAACAATTATACTTTTGTTAGCCTTTTCCTTTACAAAAGGGTGACATAGGTTTGTGTTTTTACCTTACTCTATATCACTAGATTGATGCACTCTTGCATCATCTACTTCAGTGTAGGTAGAGTCATAACCCTTGGCATACCTTGCAAATACTCAAAAATCTCTTTCGGAAGAGGCTTGGTGAAGATATCTACAATCTTTTCTTTGGTGCTTACATACTCCAATTCGATTTCCTTTTTTATAACTTTCTCTATCAACATGTTATATTTGATAGAAATGTTCTTAGTCTTAGAATGTAATACTAGATACTTAGACATATTCACTGTGCTTGTGTTATCATAATGTATGACAACAAGTTCATCAAGTTCTATCCTTATATCCTTCAGCATCTGCTTCATCCAAACAACTTGATTACAATTTTTTGCTGCTACAACATATTTTTCCTTTGCTATACTCTGTGAGATATAATCTTAGTTCTTGCTTAACCAAGAGACCAATTTCCCTCCAAGAAAAAATGCTCCACCATTGGTGCTCTTTCTATCATCCATATTGCCTACCCAATTAGCATCAGTATAAGTATATAAAGTGAAATCATTAGATTTTTCATACCACAATCCAAACTTTGGTGTTGCCTTTAGATATCTAAATATACTTTTAACTGATACATAATGTACTTCTCTAGGATCGTCTTGAAATCTTGCAACAATTCCTACTACATTTGCTATATCCGGCCTTGTGTGAGTAAGATATTGCAATCCTCCAATTATAGATCTGTAATTCTTTTGCCCAATAGTAGATGTCTCATCCTTTGTAGATAACTTTTGCAAAATGATTTGAACTAGAACTTAGGTTAAGAGCCAACTAACTAACACTAGCCTTCAAGTCCATATAAATTTTAGCTAGTTTATCTTTGATTTCCTTGGTAAAATATTTGTATCACTAAACTTAATAAATAGAGATACAACATTATTCACAACATTTTCTAATGCAAAAATTAAAGTAGACAATTCTACTTGACCAATAGCTATTTTATTTGCTACATTTTCTAGCAATTAATTTTCAAACTTCCTTTCAGCCTTGTCAAGAAGTTTTTCCTATCAATCAGTATCTTCTTTGAACTTATGTACAATTTTAATCAATTATTAAATGATAGGTTCTTTTTCCTTTATCTCAATAAATAGTGCATCCAAAAATATTTCTTTGATATCCTCAAGGACTTTTCTTCTATCTCTTTCTTCCCTTAGCATCTATTGCTTGGCTTTTTTCTTCCATAGTTCTCCCAACATGTCCATTTGTTTGAAAGATAGATTAGATTGGTCCCAAATTGGAATCACAATCTCTTCATCAATATCAATATCATCAATGTTCTTTTCTTTTCCTTTGTCCTTTTCCCTTGATGAAGGTATGAATTCCTTTCCTTTTTCAACCGAATCCTTCCTTGGTGGATGCTCACTTAATACCCTGGGAGCATGTTGCTTAGTTACTAGAGAGGAACTCGGTAAAGATGAAATAATATTAACTTCACTACTTGGTTGAACTAGGATCAACTCGGTAGGCTGCAACTCTGGTCTTGACTTAGGAGGAGTGGTTGGGAGAGACACCATGACCTTTGCTACAATTTTCTTAGGATCAAAGACTTCAGTAGTCTAAACCTCTAGTTGGTCTCCCTCTTCTCTAATATAAAACTAGTTTTCCATAGATTGGATATGGATTATACAACATACTCTATTTTATTTGATCAAATTTGAAAAGCCTTAAATCTAGGAGTCTATTTGTTTTCAAATTTAGATATTGCCTCCTTTAATTCCTTCTTAGAGAAGTTTGGAATTAGCTTTCTTAAGAGTCTATTCCCTAATGTCCTTCACTATCTTGACTTCATTTTCCCAATGGTGAGAAACAACTCTAAGTAAGGTTTTAGAAGCACGCCCTTTAACTTCAAAGGGATCATAATTCCATCTATCCATTTTCTCAACTAATCCATCTTTAGTCTATTTTTGCTCCTCTTTATTTCTAGAATTATATTTAAATAATTTGAATCATACCTTTCCAATGCCTTCCCTTATTATTTTCATTTATTTCTAAAAGTTAGGTTGGGCTTCTTTAAAGATATTATTGGAGTGTTATCTTCCTCTTCATCATCATCCTCATCCTCAGGCCTCAATTTATTTCTTGGCTTTCTAGGTTTTGTGGCAGTGATCACAGGAGTACAAGACCTTACCAATTTACTTGATGATGTATTTTCCTTCTTCTTTGGAGGTTCCTCTGCCTTTTCTTCCTCATGATCATCTTCCTCTTATTCTTCCTCTTCTACATCATCACCTTTTCCCTCTGTAAGAATGAGAGGGGAATCAGATTTGGAAAACTTCTTCACAAGGTTTTCTAATATTTTCTTTCCTCTCTTCAAGATTTGAGGAATCTAAATCTCAAGTGAGATTCTAGTTTTTGCTTCCTCAAAGTTCTGAAATATGTATCCTTAGGATCTACTAGTTCATTGACAAGGGCTTCAATGATGTTTTGTGTTTCATCAATGTTAACTTCATATTCTAATGGCTTTACCCATGCAATCCTAGTCTGATTTCTTGAATATGGATTTAGTCATAGTCAATGAGGAAATATATTTCTTGCTTATAATAATCTACCATTTTTTTAGGGATTCTAAACCTATTTTCTAACCTTTCCTTGAAATTCTCAAAACATGCATCCATGATGCCTTTAAAATTCTCACCCATTTCATCTATGAAATTATTGATTTGATATAGAATGGGGTTGTCCTTATCTCATAAAATAGTTCCTTTTGATGGAAATAATTTTTGTACATAGAAAAATAAATAGACTGAGAGTGAATTAAACTTACATGAATTATTCTTGGAGGCTCAAACTCTTTCCATATTATTACTCAACAAAAATCATTGTAGCTTGACAAGGTTGAATGATAGGTTCTTCTTCAAAAATTTATATGCCAGCTCTATTGAGATTAGAGTAAAATTTGTTTATTAGTGACATACACACTTAATCAGATGGTTAGCAACTACCGATCTTATCTTGCAGTCTATACTGTTAACCAAGTAACTCAGGCTATACCAAGTTCTATAGTTGCTACTGAATTCCAAGAACAACATTCAGTTTGCACCAAGTAGTATCTACCAAATTGGTGATTATCAGTGTAAAATGAGTTTCATAGTGTTTATGAAGTTTCTTATTTAAAACTAAGTTTTCTAGTGATTACCAAGTTTGTAGCTTTAGTAATATGAATCTAGTGTTGACCAAGCTATGTAGGGTCAACCGGGTGATTAAGTTTATATATTGAGTTTCATAGTGTTCAATGAGTCACCAGTGTAGATAGAGTTCAAACTACTTAAAAGTGATTAGTATGAGCTAAGCCTCTACATCTACCAAGTGCATGATGATTCTGAGCATTGACAATGGTTTTTGAGTATTAGAACCTCACCAATTTTGTCTTCAAAACTTGAGTACCTGCAAATGGGTTGACTTTGTGTATTTTGGTGAAACTTGTATTGTAGTTGACTTTGATGAATTGTAAAATGGATTGGTATATATGTTATATATTGTATCACATATAATGTATGTAATGTATGAATATAGAAATATATAAGAGTAGAAGTGTGAAGTAAGAAGGCTACAAGCAATATAAGGAGCAACAAAGATTTATGTATCACAACAAGGTAATCATTACACTCCAAAGGAATCTCATTAAAGAAATCAAGTTTTAGATTAGAGATTATCCATTGGTTCATCCTAACAGGTGGAATAGTTAAATCATTTCACAAGGTAGGCTTGAAAATATTTTGTAAATCTCTTTACCAAGTAAATACTTCATTGTATATTTGTAAATGCTTTTGCAAGGTGGAACTAGCACTCCTTATTACTCCTAATAGGTTAGATCATCATAAGTTATCATTGTAAGCATTAATAGTCCAACTTTAAATTGTAGTACTAAAGCTTATGGGTATCATCGCTACTCCTATTTTACTTTCTATTTTGAAGGTTTCTAGGTTACCATATTGTGTGTCAAAGTGTTATGAATGTTTTAATGATTTTTGTCTTTCATGCATGCAATAGGATCATAATACATATGAAAGATTAATTGGTGAATTAAGATTAAGTTTTATTGGTTACTAATTTACCCCTCCCCTCTTAGTAACTTAGCCTATCTTATATTTCCAACAATTGGTATCAAAGCTTTGTGATTCTCAAAGAAGAAGTTTAACATCTTGAGAAAAGGTTAGAGGTAATGGATGTATTCAGACTTGATAAGGCTATTGATAATGAAAAACTAGACTTGGAATCGGCTATTGGGAAACTTAAGAAAGTAAAGGAGAAACTCTCTCAATCCCTAAAAAGAAGAAAAGATCTTGCAGTACAGATGAATGAAAAACTCTAGATTGAAGAAAGAATTGAAGATATCCATTCATAAAGTAATTCAGATGAAGATAATAAAGTAATTAGAGAACTATTAGAAAAGAATGGTATAATTCAAATATAAGTAAGGAAGCTAAAAGGAGAACAAGAAATTTAGTCAGCAAGATTATGTGAAGTCATCGAAGAGAAAAACAAGATAAAAAAAGAAGAGTTAGAAGGAAAGAACAATGAAATTCAACATCTATCCCTTCAATAGGAAGACTTCATTGATTAGCTTACTAATGTAAATGAATAAATCACGAATCTAAGATTAGAAAATGAAAGATTATGGAATAATCTAAACACTAAAAATCAAACCAATGAGAGGATGATGAAATGTCAAGAAGATATGGATTAATTAAATGAGAAAACCCAATTTAGATAGAAGGCCAAAGAAAAAATTGGATATATAGAAGAAGGTGAATTATTCAAGCAAGGAGCTCAAAAGAATCAAAGACCTACTTGCAATCACTATGGTAAGCTTGGTCATACATCAAAAAAATGTTGGAGTAATGGTAAAGCTAAATTCAATGAAAAATGCTACAATTGTAATAAGCATGGTCATAGAGCTAATGAATGTAAACAAAAACCTAAATTTGTAGGAAAATGTCACAAATACAAGAAGAATGGGCACAAATCTTCTAAATGAAAAAATAAGATATTGAACCCAGTAGAATAGATTATGAATGCTATATTTGGTTGAGACTACAATACATGGTGCAGATGTTATTACTATGGAGAATTCAGACACATTGGAATAAACTATGTAAAACATCACACAAGGACAAGAGAATCCACTAGAAGATGTTTCATTTGTACAAAACTTGGAGACCTCACCAAGAATTGTATGAGCACTAGAAGAATTGAAGATAAAAAGAAAGCCAAGGCTGATAACATCAGAAAGTAGATGAGACATCAATGGGTTTTGAAATCTTCTGAGAATGCAAGTTTGAGAAATGAAGCACATGTCAGTCAAGAATTGGGTGACTCAAACACTTCTACTTGATCTCACTCAAGGATAACTGGAACTACAATTCGAAAGAAAACATCTTACATCAGTTCCAGTCAACAAAAAAGAAAGATCCATATTAGAATTCAAGATGAAAAGGGATCACTAACTATCTAAGGAAATTCTAGGCCTTATCAAGCTAGGTCAGGTTGCAAGACCCTACTGAGCAAGGGTGGGAGTAACTAAGTTGTTGTGTGGACATTGTGTCATGAATGGCTTTGCCAAGCAATTAATTCAAACTGAGTGGAAGATAGTCTGTCATTAAGTAAGAAAATGTATTGAGCATTTATGGTGATTAGAAAGTAAAATTTTTTAAAAAGGGTGAAATTGAATTTATTTGTCATTGTGAATTTTCAAAAGCTATATGCGAAGAGCGATTTCTGTGCATCCAAGTGATCTGCACATTTTAATGTTGAAGTTTTTTGTGTTTTCATAAACCCTACCAAGCATGGGATCCTCCATTAGCAAAATTAAGAAAGGATCCAAGATATTAGTTTGAGGAGTTGAATGGAAAGCACTCGACTTCAAGTTGAGTCTGTCAATTATGAAAATACTTGATCCTGTTAGAGCTTAGTCATAGATTCCACCTAAGGTACTATTGGATAATGATATTCACTCACATTTTTTTTGTTCAATTCAAGACATAGGAACCCTAGAAATGGATGAAACTTTGGAAAAGTTGTGTGTGAATGGTATGTTAAAACTTGAACATCAACACTTGGAAACCAAGGGTTTAACCCACATTCCACACATGCCTCGAGAATTTTAGATAAAATGGATAAGGTTTGTCATTAGCCATGTGTACAATGGGTAGTTATGGTTGGAGAAACATATTCTCATAACAAAGAAAATGATTTATTAAATCACAAAGCTCCTATTGTTGACCAAGGCAAAGACAACCAAAAACCTAAGTCAGGTAGAACTAGAAAAGAAAACTCTTGTTGAATGGAGATGGAAGTGGTATGAAAATTAGTTGTGTAGCCAAACTAGAGCTAAAGTTTGGAATTCATGTGATTGTAGACAAAATATATAACTCTATTTTTCTCAACAACATATCATGTGAGGCCATGGATCTGACTTTCAAAGTGGTGAAGAACAACATGTCCTTAAATTTTGCTAAGTTGATGTTGAACCAATTCAACAAAAACATGGAAAGCATCAGAAATTGAAAGAATAACTTGTGTAAGTTTAGTTCACTTTTAACCTATTTATTTGTCTTTGTACAAATCTTTTTCCCTTTAGAAGGTACAATTGTATGGAGAAAAGATGTACCTATACTATATCAAATCAATGAGTATATAATAGAGATGGTTGAAAACTATGTCAATATCATGGATAATTATTTTGTTTCATTCAATTATAAGATGAATAATAGATTTAGAATTCCAAAGAAACTTATAAAAGATTACAAGGATGATGTTTTTTTTTATGGTAGATTGTGACAAACACAAGCAGTCAAACCTAGAGTGGTATGGGTCAAGCCTCTAGGTTATGAGGTTAATATTGATGATACCAGGGATATTATTGATGCATTATTGAATGAAACTATGGATCCCAAGGCCACATATTTTGGTATATATGATGAAGCAAAAGCTAGAATTGAACTAGAGATAAAACTTCCTCAGGTTGTCAACAAAGGAAAGAAAAGGATAGCAAAATTGAGATAAACTAGTTCTACTCTCCTATTGACAAAAGGTAAAGGAGATGATGTGATTGAAGATGATGTAAGAGATGAAACAAAATTAGAAAAAGAAGAGCCAATCAAGAAGAAAGGTAAGATTATCATAATAAAACCTACCAAGTCATCTATTGTAGTATTTAAAAGAAGAACATCTAGAAATAAATTGAAATTAGGTGAAGAAGTAGGGGATATTATTTTCAAATGGCCTCCACCTACATTTCAAAGAGAAATTGAAAGAGATTGATTTTGGAGATGGCATGGAAAATTTTAAATCATTAAGATATGAAACCAAAAATGTAGAGGAGAAGAAGCAAGTTGAAGACCTGATTATTTCTAAGCTAGACAAATGGAAATATTCACCTTATCAACTTGCACAACAGACTCCCAAGGAAATGATGTAGAGAATTAAGCCAAGATGGGAACATGCCAAGAAAATTGCAAAGGACATATATGAGAAGACTCCGAGGCAACTCATGTCAAGTTTTAATGACAAAGAAATAAAAGAGTCCATGAAGTAGAATGAAGAAAAACTCTCCTTGAAATTTAACACTTTCTTAATATTGGTCAATGACATTGAACATGTGGAGAGGAATGCCACTAACACATGGAAGAATATCTTCAATCTTCACCAACAATGTGATTTTATTTTTCATGTCAAAGATGACGGTGAAGATGATAAGGAAGAAGATGAAAATGATGAAGAAGAAAAAATAAATGATGATGATAAAGATGGTGACGAGTAAGAATAGGAAGCCATTGAGGAGAATCTCCCTGAGATTTAGAGCATTGAGGAAACCAATCCTAAAAATATTGTTGCAGCAGTTATGGCCTCATTTCCTAACTCTCTAAGAAAAGCTTTAATGCCATCAAGATTAGAGAAAGCTATTGCCAAGTTGGTTGTAACAAACATTACAAATCTAAGCACTCATCCAATCCCTCCACCTATTTAGCTCAATACTTCATTGACTAAAGTAACCAACACTTTATCTACTGAATAGTTAGTGCTTCCTCCTTCATCAATTTTGGCTACTCAACAACAAGGTATTTCTACAATCAATGCAATATCTACTTTTTTTGCTAGTCCTTCCATTTCCACCATTGTTACTATTCCTAGTATGCAAATAGTTAGTACAAAGATAGTTAAGAGCAAGCCTCAATTGAGTGCTAAAGTTTCTAGCAAAGGCAAAGACAAGGAAGAAGACATTGATCTTGATGAGGATGTAGTTATCCTAAATTGGGATATCTCTACTTTGAATCTTGATCAAATGCATATAGCAAGAGAGCTTTTGCAGAAGAAAACTAAGAAACACAAGCTTAGAGAGGAGAGAAATAGAGAACATCAAGTGCTAGAAGATGCAAATAACATTCTTGCAGATGAACCCAACATTGAGGTTGATACTTCTCAACATATTTTGGCTCAATAGGTAGACGTGGTTCAAAAATTTAATGAAGATCTGAATGGGCAAGAGAAATTGTTGCAAAGAGTAGAGAATAAATTTGAAAATAAAGTATTGGAGCTAGTTGCACAAAAGATTGCGCTATACCAAGTAGACTTGTCTAGTATTCTTAACTCATTAGAAACCTCTTCCAATAATATTACTTCTCTATTTGGTAAACTATGTGAAACATCTATCTTTAAGAAGGAAATCAGAGATAAACTCTCCAAGATAGATGAAGATCTGAAGGCAAGTGCACACCAGCTATCAGTTGACTAGAGCTACAATTTTTCTCATCACACAAAGATCAAATTTATGACTAATATGCAAACATAATTACTAAGGGAAGAAGCTAGGATAAGGGCCACACTTGTAGATATACAAGGCATGATTCTTCCAAACATGGATGCATTGTAGAAGTACATTGCACATGCCAAAACTCTCATCCATGATAACAACTTCTCGATAGCTAATCACATGATGGAATTATTAGCAGAAGTTTAGATTGCATTGCATGCAAGCAAGGTGTTGCAAGAAAATTGGGACAAGACAATGTCACTAATTTTAAAGGTACGTTCTAACTTCTTGTCACATTTTGGAATAACTGTAAAGCATACACCTTTGGCATTTATTTAAAAAAGGGGGAGAATATGTGATGATGCAATATAAGGGGAGAAGATGAGAAGATGTATATAACATGTAAAGTATGTTGAATAGATATGTATGGGGGAACATCATAATATTATACATATACGTATAGATATATAGATAAACATCTCTTACAAAAGCAATTTTGAAAAATCTCAAAAATTGAGTATGTTATTGAGTTGAAGAAATAGGATGAAGACTAAAATAGTTTTTGAATTTTTGAATTTAGTTTTGAAATTTTTTTTGTCACTAATGCCAAAGGGGGAGATTTTTGACATTACAGTCAAGTTTATTTATTAGTGAAACACACACTCAATCAGATGGTTAGAAGCTATTGAGCTTATCTTGCAGTCTATACTGTCAACCAAGTAACTCAGGCTATACCAAAATCTATAGTTGCTACTGAGTTCTAGGAACAATATTCAATTGACATCGAGAAATATCTACCAAGTTGGTGATTATCAGTGAAAACCTAGTTTCATAGTGTTTATCGAGTTTCTTAGTGCAAATTGAGTTTTCTAGTGATAACCAAGTTCACAGCTTTAGTAATGTTAATCTAGTGTTGATCATGCTATGTAGTATCAACCAAGTGATTTAGTTTATATGTTGAGTTTTAAAGTATTCTCTAAGTCACCAGTGTAGAAAAAGATTACACTACTTGAAAGTGATTAGTATGAGCTGAGCTTCTATGTCTACCAAGTGCATGATGATGTTGAGCATTGAAAATGGTTATCAAGTGTCAAAACCTCTTCGAGCTTGTCTTCAGAACCCAATACCTAAAAATGGGCCAAATTTATGTATTTTTGTGAAACTTGTATTACAATCAACTTTGATGAATTGTAAAATGGATTGGTATATATGTTATATATTATATCACATCCAATGTATGTAAGGTATGAATATAGAATTATATAGGAGAAAAAGTGTGAAGGAAGAAGGCTACAAGTAGTATAAGGAGAAAAAAAGATTTATCTATCACAACAAGGTGATCATTACACTCCAAAGGAATCTCATTCAACAAATCAAGTTGTAGATCAAAGTTTAGCCACTAGTTCATCCTAACAGGTGGAATAGTTAAATCCTTTCACAAGGTAGACTTAACAGTCTTTAGTAAATCTCTTTACTGAGTGCATACTTCATTGTATATTTATAAATCATTTTGCAATGTGGACCTAGCAGTCCTTATTGCTCCTAATAGGATAGATCATCAGAAGTGATCATTGTAAGCCTTAATAGGCCAACTTTATACTATAGTACTAAAGCTTGTGAGTATCATCCCCACCCTAGTTTTACTTTCTATTTAGAAGGTTTCTAGGTTATCATATTATGTGTCAAAGTTTTATGAATGTTTTAATACTTTCAATCTTTCATGCATGCAACTAGATCATAATACATATGAAGGATTAATTGGTAAATTAAGATTAAGTTTTATTGGTTACTGATTCACCCCTCCCCTCTCAATATCTTAGCCTATCTTATATTTCCAACAAGGTTAACTACTTCACATGGTATGTTGTTGGGCCAGCTTGAACTATAAATCTTGTGAGCTATGACACAAATCTAAAACTTGATTTCCATGTCATTTACATTATTCAACTTCATGCCTCTTTCATCCCATTTAGATAGGGTTAGCTTAGATAATTATACACATCCTAGGGTTTTGGTTGTCTTGGACTTCTCCATCATTGGTTGACCAATGATTTGATTTATCATATTCTTGGTGATCTACTTGGTTAAGAGTAAGTAGGACTGTTAGGTCAACCTTGTGAAAGGATTTCTACAATACAATTAAGTATGTACTCTATTAGGAGTTTTTGAAAAGAATTTTTAGGTTTGCCTTGTTAAAGGATTTGACTGATGTACCTATTAGGATAAATTAGAGGATTGATCTTTGCTATACAACTTGATTTGATGAATAAGATACTTTGATGTAAACTAATCACCTTACTATGATAAATGAGTATCTGCCTTTCCTATATACTATTTGTAGCCTTCTAATTTCTATGTTCTTTCATATTACCTTCTATGTAATGTTCTTCAATTCATAGTATATGTTTGGACAATCAAAATAACTTATATTTATATCCACCCAAAATAATTGCATTAACAAGTTGGCTACAATAGCACTTCAATAGTTTCAGAAAAACAATTATAGAGTCAACTCATTGCTGAGACACGGGGCCAACAACTTACTCAAGTGATACTATAGACATTCATGCAACACTGTCAACTTGGCTAACTCTAGCACTATGTTGATACTAGATGCTCAATTCATACTGATCACTCAAAAAACTTTGCTGGCTTAGTTCACATTGCTCTTCCTACTTGGTTCTCATTTTGAAACAAGAATGCTAAACTGACTTAGTTTATACTAGAGCTCGGTAGATACTATAAATTCAATTGACAATACAACTTGGTAGATATTTTCAACTTAGTTGACCCTACTTACTTCTTGCTTGGTTAACACTGTTAACTTGGTTTACACTTTTGTCTTATATGTCAGTCACTACTCTCTTCTCATGATGACTGAGTGTTTTGGCACAAATTGACAATATATGTTTCCATAAGATCAACAATCTCCCCCTTTGGCATTAGTGAAAAAAATACTTATATGCATAAAATTTGAAATCAAAATCCTTTAGTCAAACTCACCCTTTCTAGATTCTTTGTTATGCAACTTAGTTTGAACTGAAAACTTTGTAACTCAGTTATAACTTCCTATTTTTAATTTTTCAAAATTGTTTTTTTATCTTCTTTTTACATATCTTTTTGGTATACATATTTTCTTTTATACATATATTTTCTCCCTTGTTTTTGTTATAAATGACCAAAATTGACAAGGATATGCCAAAATGAGAGAGGAAATTATGATGTACCTTGAAAATTAGAGATATAGTCTTATCCTAGTTATCTCGCAATACGTTTAAGATGTGCAAATCAATCTGAAGCTCGACTGATAACTCCAAAATGTGTTCTGCCACTAAAAGGTTTGTTTGCTTAACTAGTGTCTTTGCATGATCCATTCTCTTCTACATAATATTCATATGGGGAAGAACCATACTCTAAATGTCTACCAAGGTTACTCTTATTTGGCCTCTTCTCTTAATAGTTCTGCTAGAAGATTTATCAAAAATCTGGCTTTTGCAAAATGATTTGTACTAGAACTTGGGTTAAGTGCCAATTAACTATCAGTAGCCTTTAATTCTATATCAATTTTAACCAATTTATCCTTGATTTCCTTGGTAATGTTTTCTTTATCACTCAACTTTACAAATAGAGTTACAACATTATTCACAACATTTTCTAATGTACAAATTAAAGTAGACAATTCTACTTGATCAATAGCTATTTTCTATGCTACATTTTCTAGCACTTTATTTTCAAACTTCCTTCCAGGCTTCTCAAGAAGTTTTTCCTATCTATTTGTATCTTCATTGAACTCATGTACAATTTCAATCAATTGTTCAATGATAGGTGCTTTTTCATTTCTCAATACATAGTGCAACCAAAACTATTTATTTGATATCCTCAAGGACTTTGTTCTATCCCTTTCTTCCCTTTTTCATGCCTGACCTTACTACTTTCTGTTTCTCCTTATTTGCTTTAGGTTGTTGCATTTGACACTAGCTTTGTTGCTGGGATATTGTAAACACTGAAAACTATTTTGTTTATGATCAGACATATTAGTTTCAGATTAGGAGTTATATTTTTTTTGGATAATTCTTTTGAAGTATAGTTTGATTTAACTCAAGATTTTAGTTAATCAGGTTTAGTTCTATTGCCAATTTAGTAGTACATGATTTGATCTTAGAACTGAAGCAGGTTTTGATATGTATTGAGGTTTGCAAGGAATTCTTGTTGCAGGATTGTTTTTGCAGGGTTTTCCAGTTATTGCTATGATTGCGAATATCAGATTTGGATTATTTCATTTAGAATTATCTGCTAGTATACTTGAATTCTACATTCTTCAACAGTTATATTTTATTGTGAATATGATGTTTACTAGGATGTTTGTAAAACTCTCAAGTGTATATATGTATTTGTGTGGGTGTTCGCATAGATATTAATCCTTTATTTTATTGATGTGAATTAAACACATTTAATGTGTATGGAAAATATATTCTGGTACTCTGAAGATTGAGGATTTTTTTTTTTTTATTGGTGTTTTGTTTAAAAAATATTATTTTCAAGAAATTCATTTCACTCTTTTATGTATTCGATTTGCGTAAATATATAAACATCTGTGTGAATATTAATCCACACATATATTTATATATATTATGTGGTTATTTTGGAAATTCACACATATATTCACATGAATTAAAGTGTGAAGTGAAGCATATTGAATTGGTAAGAATAGTTATACCCGCAGCTGTTATGAAATATGAGGCTATCATTTTATTCATATATAATGTTTGGAAATGAAGATTTCATTTCCCTAAAACCCTAATGGGTTTCAAATGATTTGAAGAAGGTTCAATATTATTGCATTTTTTGTAGCCAAATATGGCGGGTGGTTTGGTGACTGTCATATACATGGCTCTGTTTTGAGTCATAGTTCATTGAATGCAGAGTAATGCGATTTTATGGCACTGTAAGTATAGTTGGCCATTTTGTGTTGTTAGTTTGGTTACCTGTTGAGATAGGGCTGAAGATTTAGCCACACTGCTCTGATTGAGGAACACTTGTGACCCTTGTTACTGTGGAGTCAGGTTCATGGAAGAGTTTGTTGAAAATGATTTCGAGTTTTTGAGGCCGAGCATTGAGGTGTTGCTCACAGCCAATCCTTTTGATGTACTTCTCTCAGATTTTTTTATTGATCATCATAACCTCTTTTACAAGCAAGTTCTTCTAGCTTTGCAATTTGGGAAAGTTGGAAAAGTGGATTTTGGTTTGGGTTTTGGTCTTTGGCAGCAAGTGGCTGGAGAGTTCATTTACCCTCTACTAAATTGCAAGTAGGGGAAATTTCTTACCCTTCTGACTCTCTCTTTATAATTACATTTTGATTTGTTTGTAAATGCATGGTTCTCAGTTTAGATGTAGAAGAATCTATCATTTAGGCATGGGTATAGACAAAGTTGGGCTCTATGTTATTGTACAGCTCTGTGTGTACCCATACTTAAATGGGAGGCTTGGTGATATGTTTTGGATATGCTGTTAGATTATATGTAGATATTGTATTTATAAATTTGTTATGTTTGACACTGTATGACATTTCATGACTGAGGGTTAAGTCTTAATTCTAAGGGTTGTCAATGAAACTCGGGGCATACTCATTTCATCAAACAGTTTGCGTGAAGTAAAGTATAAGATGCTACATGGGATTGTCAGATTTGGCAAATTCAGAATATCTTAGGTTTCAATCATTTGAATTGTCATAGTTCATACTTCTGATGGTTAACAGTCTAGTATCAATTTTGGTTGCATTAACCAATAGATTGTTGACTTTCGGTAGTGAGGTTTTGACATTTTTATTTTGGTAAACAATTTGCATATATTTGTGAATTCTTGGGTTTTTTGATAAACAGTCCATTCTCATTCAATATGTGATGTTTTAAATAAAGATTTATAGTCTATCTTTGGAATAAGGAAACTTTTGATTTGGTTGTGATATTTTGTAAGGGACTATCGATTTAAAATGTTTGAACTTGTTGTCGAAATAGCATACCTTCATTGTTTCTCTGTTCTTGAATCATTAGTTGACAATCGAACACTTTCTATATCAAATAAGATATAAAACGGTTCACAACCATATATGACTGTCGTATGATAATGGGAAGCCTTTAAGTTGACTGTGATTATTTGAGAACTAATGATAATATGCCGATAATTGATTTACTTTGATATAATATTAGATTTTGTTTAATTGAATATTAACAATTCTTTGGTTACTTTTATTTTATTCTTATATATACAGTAAAATGGATAGTATTGAAAAAGACAAAAAATAAATAAATTAGTTATTAAGAAAACAATAGGTATTGCTAAATAATGGAGTTGTAAGTGTCAAAAAAGAACATTCTTATATTTGGAAAACATGGTCTTAGTTGATAGTTTCATAGAATAAAGACTCTGTAGTAAAATTTTTTATAAACATGTAAGAAAACTGTCAATGGTGTTAGAATGTTAGAATGTTCAACAACATTGTTATTGGTCTTTTTGTTCAAACAATGATGAGATCCGAACATGTAAGAAAACTATCAATGGTGTTAGAATGTTGTTTTGAAGTATTACAATTCAGTCATACTGTTGAAATAAAAAGGAAATTTTTTTAATTATATATATATATATATATATATATATATATATATATATATATAAAGTTATACTCTGTTTTATTGAGAATCAGAGCTATTTTCTGGATTCTATTGAAATGGAAAGTTGATTTCATTTTATGTTTCGATTATGAAATATGTTGATGAAATTCTTTTTTTAAAAATGAAAGTATCTTTTGCACTTGATCTTACTATCTTGCTATTTCAAAGGATAAGTAAAGATTGTTATGACAACAGGGATAAATAGTATAGTACTAGGATCAGTAAATATAATTAAGTTAGAATGTCAGTTTAATTGTATTTATAGGTTCTATTATTATAGTATTTGTTTCTATTATTATAGTAGTCTAAATTTACCTTGGAAATAGGCAAAGTTAAGATGTGTTCGAATAGATTAAAGGATGTAGCATCATGTTGAAAACTGAGTTATATTTTGTAGCATGAACATTCTTAGAAAATCTATTTGATGTGTATTTTAAGAATAGCTATGATAAACGTATATTGGGGTGGTTGAATTTGTTTTATCCTATTTAGTTAATTAATTCAGTGATAATTATAAAATGAATTGGGTGGGTTAATTACATATAAAAGAGAGTTGGCCTTACCTATGACTTAAACCTATATGGTTAAGTACGGAGAACAAGGCATATCTCTATTCTGTCAATGACAAGTATAGTAGAGAAACCCGTTATGTGTTGACTATGAGCATACCATACATGGATGCAGTAACCTAGTGCCATAACGATGACACCTCAGTATATATATGTTTCATTTACGAGTTATTCTTAGTGCGAGTTTAATTTTTCAATAATGAGTAAAGGTTTACTTCTTGCATATTAATTTTGGAACCGCACTATGTTAAAGTGAATTAGATATCTGCATTATGGTTTTGTATATGTTTGGTCTAACATGCATGCAGGTGGATTACGCTTTTCAACTTAGTGTGTACTTAGCCCTCTTTTGTTTTGTGTTGCATTATGTGTGTTTCCAGGTGCTTTGAGATTACAAGTAGCTAAAGATGTTTATTGAAGTTCTTCTTGAATCATTATTTATTTGCTTGTAAGGTCCATATTTTGGACATAGGCATTTAAGGATTAGATTGTACTTCATTATTGTTTTGAACACAATATGTACTAAAATCTTTATGGAATCATATTTGGATGATAATTACTTGTATTTTGAGGTTTTCAGATTGAGAGTGATTCAATCTATGTTATTGTACTTGTATTAAGTGAAAAAAATAAAATAAAAAAATATTGCGTTCTTTGTACTTTTGGATTCAAATTATTGGTTTTGTTACTGGTAGTGTTACACCCTTAGCATCTATTGCTTGGCTCTTTTCTTCCATAGTTCTTCCAATATGTCCATTTGTATAGAAGATATATTAGATTGCTCCCAATTTGGAATCACAATCTCTTAATCAAGATCAATATCATCAATTCTTTTTTATTTTCCTTTTTCCTTGGCCTTTGATGAAGGTATGACTTCCTTTCCTTTTTCAACTGAATCCTTCCTTGGATGATGCTCAGTTAATTACCTATGAGCCTATTGCTTGGTTATTGGAGAGGAACTTAGCAAAGATGTACTAATTTTAACTTCAATTCTCAATTTAACTGGGTTCAACTTGGTAGACTGTAGCTCAAGTGTTGACTTAGGAGGAGTGGTTGGGAGAGATGCCATGACCTCTGCTACAAGTTTCCTAGGATCAACCTCTTCAATAGGATGAACCTTTGGTATGTGTTCCTCTTCTTTAATATAAAAAATGGTTTTACACATATTAGATGTGGATTATGCAACATCCTCTATTTTACTTGACAAAATTTGAAAAGCTTTAAATCTAGGAGTCTATTTGTTTTCAAATTTAGACATTACCTACTTTAATTCCTTCTCAGAGAAGTTTGGCATTAATTTTCTTAGAGTTTGTTCCCTAATGTCCTTCTATATCTTGAATGCATTTTCCCAATGGTGAGAAACAAATTTAAGTAAGGTTTCAGGAGTATGCCCTTTGACTTCTAAGGGATCATACTTCCATCTAGCCATTTTCTCAACTAATGCCTCTTCAATCTGTTTCTTCTCCTCTTTATTTAAAGAATCATATTTAAATAATTTAAATCCTACCATTCCACTCCCTTCTTTTATTATTTTCATTTGTTTCTCAAAGGTAGGTGGGATCTTCTTCAAAGAGATGATTGGAGTGTTATCTTCATCATGCTCATCCTCAAGCTTCAATTTATTTCTTGGCTTTCTAGGCTTGGTGGCAGTGATCACAGGAGTACAAGACCTTGCTAATTTCCTTGGTAGTGTCTTTTCCTTCTTCTTTGGAGGTTTCTCCACCTCTTCTTCTTCATGATCAACTTCCTCTTCTTCTTCCTATTCTGCATCATCACCTTTTCTCTTAGTGAGCATGAGAGGGGAATCATATTTGGAAAACTTCTTCACAAGGTTTTCTAACATTTTCTTTCCTCTAGTCAAGATTTGAGGAATCTGAATCTCAATTGAGATTCTAGTTTTTGCTTCATCATAAGTTCCAAAATATGTAGCCTTTGGATCTACTAGTCCACTGACAAGGGATTCAATGATGTTCCTTGTTTCATCAATGTTAACTTCATAGCACAATGTCTTTACCCACACAATACAAGGTCTAATTACTTGAATATGGACTTTTTCATAGTCAATGGGGAAACATATGTCTTGGTCATAATCATCTACTTGTTGTTAGGGATTCTAAACCTATTTTGCATCCCTTCCTTGGAACTCTCAAAATATGCATCTATGATGCCTTCAAAAATTTCACCCATTACATCTATGAAATCATTGATCTAATATAGCATGGGGGCATCCTTCCATATAATAGTTCCTTTTGATGGAAATAATTTTTTTATATAGAAAAATAAATAGACCAAGAGTGAACCAAACTTACACGAATTGTTCTTGGAGTATCAAATTCTTTCCATGTTCTTACTCAACTGAATGTGCTAAAGCTCAAGGTCAAATTATATGTTCTTCTTCATAACTTTATATACCAGGTCAACTACTTCATAAGGCATGTTGTTGGGTTAGCTTGAATTGTAAATCTTATGAGCTATGACATGAATCCTGAACTTGATTTCCATATCATTTACATTATTCAACTTCATGCCTCTACCATCCCATTCATATAAGGTTAGCTTTAAAGATTCTACACATCCTAGGGTTTTGGTTATCTTGGAATTCTCCATCATTGGGTGACCAATGATTTGATTGATCATATTCTTTGTGATCTACTCTATTAAGAGTAAGTAGTACTATTAGGTCCACCTATGAAAGGATTTATACAATACAATTATGTACTTTTTAAGGAGTTTTTGCAAATGACTATTAGGTCCACCCTATTAGAGGATTTGACTAATGCACCTGTTAGGATGAATCAATGGATTGATCTTTGCTATGCAACTTGATTAGCTAAATAAGATGCTTTGATGTAAATTGATCACCTAACTATGATAGATATGTTTGTGCCTTTCTAGTATACTATTAATAGCCTTCTAATTTATCTTCTCTTTCATATTCACTTCTATGAAATGTTCTTCAATTGATAGTATATGTTTGGAGAATCAAAAATAACTTATATTTATATCCATCCAAAAAAATTTCATTAACAAGTTGGCTATAATAAAAATTCAATAGTTTCACAAAAAAAATTACCAAGTGAGCTCAGTGCTGAGACACAGGTCCAATAGCTTACTCAGGTGTTACTACAGACACTCGAGCAACACTGTCAACTTGGCTAACTCTGGCACTTGATTAATACTAGATGCTCAATTTTGTACTAATCACTCAATAAACTTAGCTGGCTTGGTTCACACTGCTTTGCCTACTTGGTTCTCATTTCTAAAAGAATGCTAAATTGACTTAGTTTACTCTACAGCTTGGTAGATATTGTCAAATTAGTTGACACTAAAACTTGTTACATATTGGTAAATTGGTTGACACTATTTACTACTTTCATGGTTAACACTATTAACTTGGTTCACACTTTTCTCTAGTACCTTGCCACAACTATCTTATCATGATGACTAATTGTTTTGGCACTAATTGACAATATGTCTTACCATAAGGCCAACACCATTTTTATTCTACTAAAAATTGTAGAAAACATGAGTATTTCCTCTTTTACATTTTCTAATCCCTTTTCCATTTTAATGGCATTTACATCTCGAATCTCATTATTTGCTAGAAGATTTTAAAAGCATAAGTATACCACTATGAATTTTGATTCAATGTTTCTTTGATAGTGTAGTGTATATATCTATTGTTTTATCAAGAATCCATCTCTTGTCATTTATCTTCTTTCATTTCCATTTTAGCCTTTGAATAGGGATGTCTATTGGCCAAAATGAAAAGTTCATTCTTAATTGCAAGAAATACTTTATTGTAACATGGTGGACTATGACATTTTGGGTGTCACAATCCCTAGCTTAGTTATTTTTTCTCTCTATTTTTGTCATTAGTTTCCATTTCTACTTAAAAACGTCATAGCTTAGGCCTTATTTTCATTTATTATGACCATTGATATTTCCTATGTCTAGCACTTTTTTTTCTATTTTGACTATGTTTCCCATTTTTAACTTGCATCTACATCATTGGTGAGTTTAGGAATGAAACTTTTTTTTAATATTTACATCTATTGATGTAGCTTTTGGGTCTCCCTCTTGTTATTGCATGGGTTTTCCCCTTCTTTAGTTGTTTAGATCCTCTATCCTAAATCTACAACATTAAATGTCCTTACAATAGTTACTCAAATTTATTCTTTTTCTATCATACAAGATGATTTTTTCCCTCTTTCTTGATATTTTCCATTTCTCATAGGAACCCTCTCATTCTCGGTTACATTCAGTAAAACCCCACAACATTTTTCTTCCCTTGTTGAAGTATATGATTGATTGCATTTTTCTATCAGTATCACTAATCTTTATTCATAAACCTTTTAAAGAAGTTTATTCCAAAGATGTTTCTTTCTTGTTGATGTATCTTATCTCTTCACAATTTTGTCCTTGGATGACATAGAAATCAAATGCTCAAAATCAATAGACGAATTAGTACCCAACTTTGATTTGATAGATATATGTTTTGATATACTTTGTTCTTTTGTTTTACCTTTTTGTAAATAAAAATGTGTGTTAAAATACCTTGAATTAACTCCTTGGACTTTAATGGAATCCTCTATGTTGAACATGCAACAATAGTTTTCCTCTTTTCAATTCATGCATGAAGTTCTTTGTAAAATCTGTGTAATTTTATTGCAAAGTATAGACTTTGATCATAGTCAACCTAGAATATTGCACTATAAGAGGTCATTTGTATAGTTTCATAATCTATTGTTAACACTTGAATTATTATATTTTCACCATGTGTCAGTAGTATTCCCAAGAGAATAATAATATCAATTTTTATAATGTAAATTAACAAAAATCTTTGAAAGTATATCGAAGTTGGGAGATTGGAAGGCATTGTCCTACTGAGATTGTTGAATCTTTTAATTTTTTCTCCAATTGATTTGCACTTTGTTCATGAAAACTTATGACACTTGTAGCTTCCTTTTACATTTTCACTAGAATGTTTCTATTATCAAAATGGTTATGAAAAACATTTGTAGTTATTTATTGATGTTTTATGTGTACAATCAAACACAAAATTTATGTTATTTCATTAGCAAAGAAACTTGTGCATGTTTCTTTAATTAGGAAGCTTGTCATGATACTTTCCTTTCTAACTGCTAATGAAAATTTATGAGTATTTAGTCTATCTATCTACACTTTTATGGTCTCCCTTGTTGCATTTTGTGCCTTTTTTGTGTGTGGTTAACACTTGAAACAAGCTTAAAGTAATGCTGAAATAATTCCCTTTCATTGAGAAATATCAATTAGGGAGTAGACTGACATGAGCATATATTGTTCCCAAATGATAGTGAGATCTCTTGCAAGAAATGTTAAAACATCTCTTATTTTAATCATCTAGAAGCTCATTGATAATTGCATTGTCCTTAATAAGTGGTAAATTTTCATGTTGATCTCCACACAAGATGTTTATTTTAGAGTTTCAACATTATTTTCCAGCTTCACACCTTTGACAATTTATACCTATGAGACATACCTTCTTCATGCACTTTGATATTTTATTTATTTTGATGAATTGGCACATAAGGTTTCAAATAAAATTATAGTTTTTCCCTTTATTGTTTTCCACTATATCTTGAAAATCATAATTCACTTATCATAAATGACATTCTTATTAATTGTATTATAAAACAAAAGATTTCATATAGGGTACATGTCCATTCGTGATCATATCCAGTTAGCACTTTGTAGAATGCTTTCCTAGTTTTCTTCATTATACATTCATCACATCTCTTACTAATATGTTGATCTTGAACCCTTTTGGGAATCTATTTCCATTCATAAATGAGTAAGGAATGGGGTTAGCTATTGGTAAAGAAAAGTCTTTTATAGAACATGGTTTAGGCTTCACACATCATTATTGTTCTCTCGGTGATATTTCTTTCTATTCCATGCAAGCATGTTACATCAAAATAGAGTAGGATGTTTATGCATGAGGTGAGGAATTTCTAGTATTTATTAGATACATTGTATCTAACTCATTTTCTTTATGTGTGTAGGACACAAATGGATGAATTTGAATGTAGTGACTCAAGGTAGTTGATGAGATAACACAACTAGGACAATACAATACATCCAGTCATTACAGACAATGATTGGTCCCCTTTGAACCTCTTCATATATGTTCTATTTTCCTTTCATGTCTCTTCTATTTTTATAGAATGTGAAATATTATTACAGTAGAGGCTACTCTTATAGTCTTGTGTAAGACATGCATTTATATTTAGTAGATTCTTTTCATTTCTATTAGGTGTATATAAATTGTATAAACAATTCTACACAACATTTGATGATTAATACAAAAGATATATTAATACAAAAAATATATTGACTTTAATTTCTGAATACAATGAAAATAAATTTTAATAAGTACCAGCTAAATATTAAAAAAAAAGGGATGAGTACCTTGGGTGAAACATGATACAATAGGAAAACTAACTTTTAACATGTGTGAAAATTAAGTACTATTTTTGGCAACTTTTGTTGGTTATCTTCTTGTTAGACATAAAACAATAGTTCTCTATCCATTGGGCAACATAGTTTTAATAAAAATGCATGCCCTAGACCAAAAATAGGACTAGAAAACTTGGAAACTTAACTAGTGATTTATGTGTGAATTAGTTTAATGAGACTCTAATTAGACTTGTTCATATGCAAGTTACCAATTAACAAAACAACTAACTAAAAGTTGAGACCTTTGATCTTGAAAATGGAAAATGGACCTAGGAAAATAAGAAACATCTACTATCGGAAAACAAAAAAAACTAACATATTCTTGGAAATCACTTGGAAACCACTAACCTAGTATGTTGATGCATTCATTGAATTAATGAAACATAATCCTAATATATACTAGGAAAACTAGAAAGATCATGCCTTAGAAATGTTTGAGGTATATCCTAGTTCACTGGAATAGGTAGTAGTTCTTTGTAAATTGTTGAGATTTGAAATGTGTTATGTTATTTGCATTTTGTAATCATAAAAGGACCTATCCATATATTATCAAACTTCTTATGCTATCCAAGTCTACTTTTAATGACATCCTATTTGAGAACTAGGTACCCTTCCTTAAAGCTCTTAGAAGCAATTTTCTTATCAAAAGTCTTCTTAATTTGGAGTTGTTGATATTCCATTATCTTAATGCCTTGTTCCTTTCTTCCTCCAACTCTAGTAACTTAGCATACCTTGAATTCAAAGGATCATCCTCCTCAAATAGCACTAACTAATAATCCAACTGATGTGATGAAATTTTTGTAGAAATAGGAAGCCTGGCCTCCTTCTTGTAGACTAGGACATAAGGTGAATTATCAATAATCTATTTATGAATGATCATCTCCAACCATAGTGAAGAGTCTACTTTGAAAGTTAATTCCTTTTATTCTCCTACAATGTCCTCTTTATGATCTTGATAAGGTTCTTATTAGTTGACTTAGCCAACTCGTTACCCTAAGGCTAGTAGTTTGAGGAAGTATTAAGGTAGATCTCAATCTTTAGGGATCATCCAATTGCTCTAGATCCCACAAAATCTAGGGAATTAATAGAAATAAAAGATTCAAGAACACCAAAAGTAGCAATAAGGTATTTATAGAAGTTTAGCACAACTATTTCATTTTCTTCTCTTAGTTCCACAACTTCAATCCAACTTCTAGAATAGTCTATTATTGTCATAATCTACTTGTAACCTACATAGAAACATAGATTAATGGGGCTCACAAAGTCAATCCTTCATTTGACAAAGGGTTTTACCATAATAATGATGCAAAAGCATCCTGGGTGTAAGAGCAATCTTGAATCACCCAAAAAAAAATTCATTTCAATCTTTTCTATCTTAGTAAGGACTAGTAGACAAGGGGTTACTATTTTTGGGAGCTTTCTATTTTAAGTATGTCTTTTATACGAGCTCAGAATGTTCTCAATTTCTACAGGAAGGTTCATTTTAGAGTTTTAAGCCTACCATAAAAATCTCATTGCTCCAACTTAAGTATCAGAGAAGTTATTGTAGATTTTTGTTGGAAACATTTGTGAAAAAATCTTCAAGCTCACTGTTGGAGGCCTTAGAGTGCCTAGATGAGTTTCAAAAACTTGATGGAAGGGTGCTTGCACCATTCCAAGCCTGTAGATCATGAGCTGGTGTTTCCAAAAAGTGGTTATAATAGCCAATCAAAGCAATAGTTTGAGAGTTATGGCCTTCGAAAGTTGGGTTACCAAAATCTCTAAAATAATTTGTCAAAAATGTATTTAGCTAACTCTATATGTATTGTTAGGGTTTGTAAGCCCTAGGTATTAAGTTTAAGCATCTAGAACCTTCCCGAGCAACATAATATTTCCTATTTAAGAAAGACTCGAACATTATCTAGAATAACTCTAGGTGATAGTTCGTAGCTTGTCTTGCATAATATTGTAATGAAGGAGCCCATGTGGGTTAGTATAGTGTACTTGTGAATTCTGTAATTTCACATTTGTTGTTGTTTCTTTATTCCTATTATGATTTATGGTATTAAGGGGACCACCCTTCATCAAGTGGTATCAAAGCTAGAGCTCTTGAGTATGTGGACAAATTGCTAATTGTGAGGTAGTTTGCACTAGGACTATGGTTTGGGCTGAGCATGTACACATATTGTCGATTATGAGGTAGTTTGCATTAGGATTTCAATAGAAGTGCGAAAATGCCTCCATGAAGAGAGTGTGGTGGAAGAGCTATAGCTGTTACACTTGAGGGTTCTCAAGCCCTCCAAAGAAAAATGCAAGCATTAGAAGAACAAATGCATAGATGAATGAATCTTCCCATAAGAGATGAAAGTGAGAATAAGGACAAAGTAGAGGAAAAATGTTGAAGTAGAGGCAATTCTAAATCTAGAGGAAGAGAGGATTTTTAGGGCCATCTCCAAGATTGGAAAAAGACATAAGTTTGAGGTTACCACATTTTTGAGATATATTAACCCTATTGGCACTCAAAATTGCATTCCAATTTTGAGTGTCCATTCCAAATTTTGAGTTACTTTAAGCTCCTATGAATGTTTTTCATGCATATATACCTAGTTGTTGTATTAAGGTCTACAAGGTGATTTATGTTTCTAAAACCTTTCATTTAGCCTTCTAATTTTTCTATGATGTTAAATTGACATTCTAAATCATTCTATGAAGTTCTATTTTGAGTAGTCCTTAGTTCTACATTTTCTACCCAAGTGTCAAACAGTGACAGGAAGCCCAATTTTCATTTGAATATATTTTACCCAAAAATGTTTCATGACATACCACTTTAATGATGTTTAATATCCATATCAAAGAACCTATGTTCCAAGTTTCAAGTCATTTCAACATGTTTTGAGGTTTTGAATGTCTCAAAGTTGGTTAGTTGCCTCTATTGTAAATCTGCACATTGTTCATAACTCCGGGTAGCCTTGTTTGACATATCATAAATTTTGACTAGTTGACCCAAATAAGAAATTTAATTTTGCATCATATTATAGGGGTTAGAGACTTTATACACTCTAGATTTGAGCTTATGACGAATCTGTTTGATCAGTTTTCAAATGTGATTTTGTTTGCAATTTATAAAGTTTCACTGGTAATAAAAAATGTAGATTGGTCAGGTGCCCTATTTGGGATGTCATAACTTTAAATCCATAATTTACTAGATTAAATGGTTTATTCCCCTACATTCTACTCCAAAAATACTACAAGTGTGCTAGTTTTCAAGTCTTGATGAATCTGTCTGCACACTTTTCCAGGGTCATTCCATTTGCCAAAATACTTTTCTACTGATGTTTCTAGTCCTGCAAATCTAGGTAGCCCTCTTTGCATGCTTTCCAAATGCGTCCCATGATTCTTCATGAGCCCAAATCATAGAATTATATTCCTCTAATGTCAACGAACAAATTCCCCAATTTTCATGCTTTCAAACATCCATTTGCTTGGTTTTTAAGGCTCAAATCAAATGCAATTTCCAATTTTTTGACATGTTTATTTGCAAGCAACTTCGAAGGTCGATATCTTTTGACCTCGATGTTGTCATATGAAAAGATTTGGCAGGCCTATTGAATGTGTTAGAAAGATGAGATATCTAGAGCTTCAGGGCCCAACCAAGTGTTTATGTTAGTTTTTAAAGCTGGTTATCAGGTCTTCCTGTTAGTGAATCATAGTTCGAAGAATAGTGATAAAAAAGTTTTTAGTGGTGAACTTGTAATAAAATTTGATTCTAGTCATTTTGAGATGCTTAATAGATTAGTTTTCCATGTCAATTGTTTGGAAACAAAATTATTTTTTAGCCGGACCCAGTTTGGGGCCTGACTAATTCTATCAGGTTAACATTAACTATAAAGGCTATGAAATGATTAATGGATGAAGTTTATTTATTATAGTAAGAATTTCATGGAGTTATTGATTTATTTTTAATACACAGCTTCACACTTGAGGACTTTTGAGGACTCAGATTGAAGATTTCCCTATTGTGGCTAATTGCTACTCCCCTACACTTTATAGATCATATTGATTATGATGTCTTGAGTGACTAATATGGTATTTTCTTGAGGTTTCTAATCTTACCTAATAGAATAAGTGTTTTCATATGAGAGAGTAGTGAAAGAAATTTTTTTTCATAACTTGGAACCTTAGCACAATACCATATTTGGTTACTAGTATTGAAAAGCATGATAAAAGCTATAAGTTGTCCAAATCACCATTGATTTTGAGCTTCCACACATGTATGGAAATCTTAATTGCATCCAACGGCTAGTTGGGACCCCATGATGAAAAGGAGTAGTTAGCCTTAAGGTAGTCTACAGAGGAGTCAATGGCAGCATAATGGAGTTCCACATCTACAACAAAAAAAGAGCATTGACAAATAAGCAATCTAAGCTTTCTTATTCGTAGCTTGTAATGAGAAGCCTACAGGGTCTCCATGGTAAATGAGGCTCACAAAATTAGACGAGAAAGATGAAAAATAAAGAGGAGGCCACAATAACTATTCCAAACATCCACAATTTAGTAGGAGGATGGAGGCAGACCCCACATGAAGAATGCAAAGATCAATGGATGCCCATGATGAAGGGGTGACACTCCACAATTGTTGGAAGAGTACCAAAGTAGATCCATGAGCAAAAGGAGGAAGGCCACCCATGGCTGGAGAATGATGTAAACACCTACAGTAATAAAAGAAGACAATCTATGCATAAACAAGGAAACATGGGTTGCATTCCATCTAGCCCACGACTTGCATGTAGCTCCACGTCCAAATTTACCATGGTAGGAAATAGAGTTTTCAATAGAGGAAATCTAAAAATATATCACCATGCACATGAATAAGTATGAAAGGGACCACATTTTTTCTTGCAAGATTGAGGTGATACATGTGTGTAGTGGGACTACCATGTCCAAAGCATAAGGATGATCCATGCAGGAAGAGGATAGTGCACCCATGCTGAAAGAAGAGAAACAAACACTTGAAAACAGAGGTGGATGTGAAAGGAATAAAGAGAAAGCCACTGCCCAATAGGAGCAATCTCCACCATGACAAAGGAAAATGAAAGAGGAGACCACTAAAATAGCCCACATATGGGATCTTTGTACCAAGAAATAGTTACAACATGATAAAGGATAAGACTAATGGAGGTCTATGTTTTGGCTTTTTATCCTACATTGGGGACAAGTGGTAAATTTATGTTTATATAAGGCTAGATATGAAAGGCTTAAGTGTCTCCAAAGGCATGCTTAGGTAATGAGCTGCTAGCTCATGCGTGGGTCCTCTTAGTCAGCCAATTGGAAATGCGATGTCAACAATATTTTAAAAGTCAACTTCAAAATAAAGATGTGCCACATGTCATATTCCATGAGATCCATTGGTAGGTTGGGAGAATTAGTTTGAAAAGGCATGATGTTATGACAAAATTGTAAGACTAGTAGGCGTGATGAAGGAGGCCACGATCTTACGAAATTTCATAAGATTGTGGAGAGACACAGGAGGACCTATGATGTTATGAATGATCATAATATAAAAGATTGAGCCTTAAGATCATATGTGGTAAAGATTAAAGTGTTTTAAATGTAAATTTGATGTGGGCCCCACTAATAATCAACAAATGAAGAATCGACAAGTGGTGCTAATGAAAAAGGAGGAAATGAAAATGAAAATAATATAAAATTCAAAATTTAGAGAAATATAAATGCTCAGAATTTCAAATAATAAAGAATTGAATGTATTTAAAATTTTATATAGTTTAGCTATATGGAACTTTTAAAATTTTCAATTTTAAAGCTCAGTTCATGGCATGGGAGCCAATTTTTCAATTTGGTCTTAGGGGGAAATTTTTTGTTCAAAATAGGCAGTATAATATACTATTGGAACTGGCAAGAAACAAACTTTCCATTTCCAAGGTCAAATTTTGTGTAGGTATTGTTAGGATAAAACCACAGATAGAAATAAAAACTACATGCAAATATAACCAATAACAAAAAATAATAGATCACATAGAAATGAACACAAGACACCAAGATTTAACATGGTTCACCCAATCCCTGGGCTATGTCCACCAAACAACAAGTCCAATCTTATTACAATCTAGTGATTACAACCTAATTACAATCCATAATCCCTTACAGCTCAATACCGCTGCAAGAACCAATTTTGCATCACACTATGAAACAATCCCTAACCCTAAGCCCTTTTATACAAGTATTAAACCACTTTAGGGTTATAACATGTTGGCCATAAATCAGCCATAACTTTAGTGGTGAATCTATGAATGGTGAATCTATGAATAGTACAATACTTTCCTAATCAGTCACCATAATATAACAATCTCCCAGTTGGGGACTAATCAGGCTCCACACTAAACAACAATATATTCCCCACTTGGAGATTGATCCTATAGCAATACCACTACCACATGGGGCTCCCACTAGATCAAACCAACTTGGACTTTGCTATTCTTTTATTCATGTTTAGTCTAAAAGACCAACCAAAGTTGAAGAGGAATTTAGCTTCTCCCTTGTTACAACCTTTGTCAACATATTTGATAGATTCTCATTGGTATGTATCTTCTCCAACTTTAACTGTCCATCCTTCAAAACTGACTGAATGAAATGGTACCACAATTGTATGTGTTTGGTCTTAGAATGTAGAGCTGAATTCTTTGCAAGATGAATGGCACTCTGACTATTTGTGAACAAATAATTATCCTTCTGAGGATGTCCCAATTCTTCTAAGAAGAACTAAAGCCATATCATCTCCTTGGCTACCTCTGTAGCAGCAACATACTCTACCTTTGTAGTGGATAGAGCATTAATCTTCTATAACCTAGAAACCTAGCTCACAGCTGCCCCACCAATAGTAAAGACATAACCTATAGTACTCCACCTGGTATTGATATCCCTTGCAAAATCTGAGTCAACATAGCCCTATAAATTAGTAGTAGAGTGCCCAAAGTGTAAACACTTATTGGATGTTCCTCTCAAATATCTAAGAATCCCCTTGACAACATTCCAATGCTCAAATCTTGGATGACTCATATACCTGCTAATGACTCCCACTGCATGTGCAATATCTAGCCTAGTGCATACCATAGCATACATCAAGCTTCCTATAACTAAAGCATAGGGTACCTTGGACATCTTATCCTCCTCTTCCTATCTTAGGACACATCTCCTTAGTCAACTTCAAATGACCAGGTAAAGGTGTGCTGATAGCCTTAGCATTCTCCATAAAGAAATGTTGCAACACCTTCTCAACATAATCAGCTTGAGATAGCATCAATGTTCTGTTCTTCCTATCTCTGCAAATCTTCATACCAAGGATTTTTTTTCCTGCCCCCAAATCCTTCATAGAAAATGCATGTGCTAACTAGCATTTGAGCCCCTTAATATGATCCATGTTAGACCCAGCTACAAGCATATCATCAACATATAAACATAAAATAATGTAGCTATCATCATCCAACCTCTTAAAATAAACACAATAATCTAAATGACACCTGTTATAGCCATGCTCATGCATAAACCTGTCAAATTTCAGATACCATTGCCAAGGTGCTTGCTTCAAGCCATATAAACTTTTCTTCAATTTGCATACTAAGTTCTCCTTACCTTTGACCTCAAATCCCTGTGGCTGAGACATATATATTTCTTCATCCAAATCACCATGAAGGAAGGATATTTTAACATCTAGCTACTCTAAATGCAAATCTTTAGTAGCCAAAAGACTTAAAATAGTATAGATAGAAGTCATTTTAACAATAGGAGAAAATATCTCATCAAAATCAATTCCTTTTTCCTGTGCAAATCCTTTTACAACTAACCTGGCCTTAAATCTTTTCTTACCTCCTTCCTCTTCTTTCAACCTATAAACCCATTTATTTTGTAAAGCCTTTTTACCTATAGGTAACTTGCACAAATCTCATGTCTTATTTTTCAACAAAGAGTCTATTTCATCTTTCAATGCAGACTCCCACTGAATCTTAGTATCCACTTGCACAGCTTCATCATAACTTTTAGGTTCACCAGCATCAGTAAGTAAAATAGAATACAAAGAGGGACAAAATCTTTGTGGAGGTCTACTTTTCCTCGTTGTCTATCTAACATTCACTGGTGTGTGTGGTATTTGTTGTTGTAGATGTTGCACATCATGAGGAATGGATAGAACATTAGCTTTTGGAGTATCATCTAGCACTACATAATCATCTTCTTTCTTCTCATGTTGCTGTAATAGATCTTTGTACAACACTTTGTCATTGAATATGACATCTTGACTTCTTACAATTTTATGATTTTCATAATCCAAAAGCCTATAACCAAATTCATTAATGACATATCCAGCAAAGATACATTTCTTTGATTTAGCTTCTAGCTTGGTTCTATTTTTAGAGTCTAATGAGAAAAAGCTTCACAACCAAAGGTCTTGAGAAAAGAATAACTCACCGTCTTACCAGTCCATGCCTCCTCTAGAATACCACAGCCCAAAGGAGTAGAGGTACATCTATTAATCAAATATACTATAGTATTTATAGCCTCCACCCACATGTGTAAGGGAAACCCAACATGCAACCTCATGCTCCTTGCACGCTCCATTATAGTCCTGTTCATACATTCAGCCACTCCATTTTCCTGTGGAGTCCTTGGAACAATTTTTTTTCTATGAATACCATTATTGGAGCAATAATCTTCAAATTGATGATTGCAATACTCACCACCATTATCAGATCTGAGACATTTTAATTTCTTACCAGTCTCATTTTCAACCAAGCATTTCGATTTCTTAAAAGTTTGAAATACATCAGATTTTTGTCTAAGAAAAAAAACCCATACTTTTTTAGTTACATCATCAATAAATGTAACATAACAATGAGAGCCACCAAGGGAAGATACCTGAGTTGGTGCCCATACATCTGTATGCACAAGCTCTAATTTCTCCTTTTTGTTTTCCTTCCCAATCTTTACAAAACTCACTCTCTTTTGTTTTCCATACACACAACTTTCATAGAAATCCATATTAACACATTTCAAACCTAGTAAAAATTTCTTTGAATGAAGTACTTTCATACCTTTCTCACTCATGTGCCCAATTCTATTGTGCCACAGTGCTATATTAGAATCTACAGCAACTATTTGTTCTCCCTGCTCAACTGCAATAATTGTTCCTAAACATTCATTTTTCTCTGAAATAATCAAAGTAGAAGGAACAATATGACCTGTATAGAGATATAAGGTGCCTACTTTCACATCTTTTGCTACTATAAGGGAACCTTTTGAAGCCTTCCAATTTTTATCATTAAAAGTAACTACACAACCCTCATCACTGAGTTGCCCTATTGAAATTAAATTCCTACTTAGCCTTGGAACATGTCTTACCTCATGTAGTAGCCAATGATTCCCATTCTGCAACTTAATCTTAATTTTTCCCTTTCCGACAATTTGACAGGGTTCATTTACCCCCAAATAAACAATGCCAAAATCCCCTTGGACATAATCAATGAAATAGCCTCTATGAGGTGTAGCATGAAATGAAGCACCAAAATCTAAAACCCATGAATCATCAACACTTTCTAAAGATAGAAGCAAAGCATCCTCTTTGGATTTGTTACTTACCACATTTGCCTCCTTGTCTCCATCTAATTTATCTTCTTCATTTTTCTTTCGATTCTAGCAATCTTTATTTTTGTGCCCTGGTTTCCCACAGTACTAGCAATTGTTTGGTCCTCTCGATTGAGACCTCTTCCCCTTTGACTTTCCTCTTGATCTCCCATGATTTGTAGAGTTACTTCCTCTCTCAGTCATTCTGCCCCTGCTTTGTGCATTCAAAGCACTTCCTGACACTAGTACAAAAAGAGCAATATATTACTAAATAAACTACTAAAAATTGTAGATATGTGACTAATTTTGATCACGTGACCAATGGTAGTTAATTGCCAGACATTTATCTCCCAACCAAATTTATGACTAAACTATTTTAATCATTGATAAGGTCATTTATTGTTGTTACTTGGTAGTTTATATGGTAGTTTATTTGGTAATTTTGGTGGTTTATTTGGTAGTTTTTTGGGTAGTATATATGGTAGTTGATTCGGTAGTATGTATGGTATTATATTTGGTAGCATATTTGGTAGTTGATTAGGTAGTATATTTAGTAGTTTTTGGGTCAACTTTATGGTAGTATATTTGGTAGTTTATTTGATAGTTTATGTGGTAGTATATTTGGTAGTGTATATGGTAGTATGTTTGATAATATATTTGGTACTTTATTCGGTAGTTTATTTAATCATTAATTTAGTCATATTAGGGTATGATGGAATTGAACCACCATCCTCCTACTTATAAAGCAGGCGCTCTTCCATTGAGCTAGTACCCTTTAAAGAATAATACAAAAAAATGACAAATTTATCTTCCCAACATTAGATCTACCATGATCATGGTCATGGTAACATGGTATACTCTTCTCAAAGAATACAAATTTTAGTTATTATGAAAGAAAAAAATTGAAATCTTCATCAATAAAAATTAAACAATTTTAAATTCATTTTTTCAAGCATTTTAAAATTATATTTCATATCAATTACACTTCTCAAAAAAGGATACAACTAATTATGCAATTTATGTCAAGAAAATAGACCTTTGCATTAAATAAAAATATCAAACCCTATTAAAAAATCACATCTATTAAAAACTATGAAACAAAATCAATTGAAAAACTCACTTTTTAGAATATGAAGGTGCCAAAGGATCATATATTTCCTCTTCCTTATGCTCAAGTGCATGTTAAAAGTGTTCATAACACATGATGTTGACATTTATTGAACCTTAGTCTACAAATAACATAAAACACAAGGCATAATTAGAGAAAGGTACAAAAATACATAATAAAAACCAAATAATAAGTCTCAAATGTCAATTAGTTGGATATGTAGTACAAGAAAGCTCACACTCTCTAACTACTATGAGAATTCCTCTAGGAATGATAAATATTTATTAGAAATATGTTGATGCAAGATTGTTACTTCTTAGATTGCATAAAGTACATACAACATGTAATTCAAGAAGGAAGATAGGAAAAAAAAAGAAATCATAATTTTAATTAAAATCTAATTGGTATTATTAATCAGATTAGATGTCATGCATGAATACAAAAACCAATGATAGATGATATGGATAATGTAAAAATTCATCTAGCAAAGACATCATTCGAATGGAGACAAGATTAACTTGAATGTTTATGTGTCTAGCTTATATATGCAGTGATTCAGCAACATGCTCATCTGAATAATAATGCGCATCTTAATTTGGCATTAGAAGATACACCAAATCAAGAATGGATTTTAGCAATAGTTCTTGGGTAGAGAAAAATGATAAAATATATATGGAAAGACTTATAGTTTTAGATCCTTATACAACAATGATTATATATTAGAACATACAAAAACATTGAAAGAAATGGTAATAACTACATGATACAAAAATGTAAAAGAATAATTAAAGATCAAAGGGCCAATAGGGTATAAGCACTAGTAAGTATTGTGATAAATCTTACTTGCCATGTCACTAAGAACATTAGTGACCATCTACACGTTAGACAAAAAAGTCTAAGATGTAAAGGAATATTTTAGTGATAGTCAAATATCAACTTGATATACTAGTGACTCATTTAAATATCTAAAATATCATATGCAATTAAAGAAAGGTTGCGTTACTAAAGCTATTACGGTTGTGTGACTAAAGTAGTCAATTCCTTTGTATCAAGTCATGTACCCAATCTTGCACATTTTTTCTACAATGCTATGAACATGTTAGCTTCACCCTCTTCATAATCCATGCAAATGTGGAGGCTTTATTCCATGTGAAATTAGAGAAAACTACATCCTAACAGCCCCCTAGTCACCCTACCCAAGGGTTTTTATACATTTGGACAAAATTTGTGATAATTTTCACCACAAATCACCAAATGAGCTTATTCAAAGGCTAAAAGGTCTTAGATTTAATCCACTATCATAGACCATATATTTGAAAAGAGTTTGTTAAGAAGGATGATACAATCACTAGATTATTTTTTGTATAGGTGTTTTGTATCCTTAGTGCTTATTCATAAAATAGTAAAAATAAAATAGTGCAATCATGATGTTGTCACACATGAAAAATCTTATCTCTTTCATAATTGCACATGCAAAGTCTTATTTTAGTTAGCATACATTGAATCACTCAAATAAGGGAATGATGTGAAGCTTATCCTCATAGACTAGTCATAAAAGAAAGGTCTCTACAACACATAAAATCTTATCATGAGTTCTTTGACATAGAATTGTACATAAATAACCTTTCAACAAACTAGTTTGTAAGGCTTAGTAATTCAACCCAACATTTTCCTTCAACTCACACGTTTCTTTCTTAGTGAATAAAGTATTCCAGACTACCTTTACATTTGACTTTTATCTGGGCTATTGTATACACTAGCCTATTTCATGATAAATATGAATTGGAATATAAAAAGTTTGTGTCTTATGGCTATGTAGCATGTGAATGCTTTTTGCAAATAAGTTGTTATGTAATTTTAACATAGTTAGAATAAATAAAATGAGGATCACTACACCTATTAATAAAGAACACAATCAAGATTAGAATCTCAAATCAGATCAAAATGAATTTTAGAAACCTCATGTCAATAATATGAAACATCACTTAAAAATGTTGACATTTATTTTTCTGCATTGTTATTCTTCCTTAGATTATGAAATTTTCTTAGCATTTGGCTTAGAATGTATGATGCTGTCTGCAACACAAGAGCCTGTTGGTTTTACTAATGAGAATGTATGATGCAATTAATATAGTCCTACAGGACATGGTTTGCCAATAAGATTTCTAAGGGTTAATATAGAATGACATAATTTGTAGTCATAGCCAAACTGCATAAATGACCACCCATCTCATGAATTCTTAGAACTTTCCAAATCAAAAAAATAGAGTTAATTAAAAACAAGTATATATAGTAGAGTTTTGACATCATTCTTTTACTTATTTTCCTTTTTATGTAAAGAAAATATAATTATTTGATCAGAAAAAACAATGTATAAGTAATGCCAATCATATATAATCACAAGGAGGTTGACAAAATTAAATATTCATGCAAGTTCTAGAAAACTGAGACTAAATAATGTCAACTAATATAATGCAAGATTCCATAAAAAGAAATTAGCACCAATTTTAGGGCAGCACCATTTTTTTTTTTGTAAATTTTACTTGACTCTAAATTTTAAATTCCATGTGATGAGATATGTTATGGGGCTTTTTATTGAACTACAATGCCAAGTAAATTTGTGGAGATGAGGGAATAGTGTCAATCCCTACACATACCATGCAATTCATGGGAAACTTCCTTTTTCTATGAATGGGTATTTATTTGTTAGGAAGTTTAAGATCAATTAAGTCATAACATCAAATTTTCCCTCCTTTAAATAGGTGAAAATTTAAATAGAGCATCCATCTACTTTCATGGTGAACTATACTTTGTAAGGAAGATTGGTGGAAATATGTTAAACTTTCCAAACACCCACATAATCTTTGAGTTTTCCTTCCATGCCCCCAAAATCAAATTCTAGATTTTAGAGACATGATATACTTTCAAGAGTCCTTGAACTTTAATCCTATCTTGAACTTTAGCTTTGAATTGGAAGTCTTCATCTGATGCTACTATTTCCTATAAAGCAGTTTCATATACAACTTTATTTCTTTATGTGAGTATTTTTTTCTACAAACTATTATAACATGGGTAGAATATAAAGGCAAGAACCCAAAAAATTTGAGCTCTAGCTATTATGACCTATAGTTCTTTGGATTTTAAGATCATTGGATTTGGGGCACAAATGAGTGTCACTTTTCAAAAGATAGAAAAATTGTCTTAGTAGAAATAAATGGTATAGGAAAAATGTTCACAAATTAGTACAGTTCATTTTGTTTAAATTAGCAATCAGAATAAATGTATAAGAAATAATATAATTTAATATTTTGTCACTCACACTGTGTCATCATTTACAATCTCATTCTGCCTCATGTCACAAATGCACAACTTCAGTATAATATCTATAACACAAATGAAAGAAAAGAAGAAAAGAGAGAGAAGGGAGCCATACCTTAAGATCAAAGCTAGGGTTTCAAAAATTGTAGAAAAGAGAAGGGAGCCATGCCTAGTAAATCAGATGAAAGATGTGTACTCAGGCATTTCTTTCTAATCCATAATAAATGTGTTGATCATGAATTGAGAAGGCTCTAAAAGTGCCAAGATTTCCATTTTCTCGAATAACAGATAATATGCCCTAATCGCTCGCTCTCTCTACTTTTTGCTTTGATCTTTGTAAACTTAATATTATTAGTTGAAAGATGAGAATCTTCTTTGTCAACCATGATTATATATGAACAAAAAAATTGTAGGTGCATTCATTCCAACCTAGTTTACAATTTAGGGCTTTTCGATGACATTGTGACTGTAGACACCTAAATTTGATTACACTGCTTTGGTAATCTAATTTAGCCATCTCTAAAGGCATCATTAATTAAATTCTTATTTAATTAATCCTTTTCCATCCCTAGTTGATTAATTTAATTAATCATCTATAGTCCTAATTGATAAATAAAATAATCTATTATTTATCAATTAAATCCTTTTCTCCTATCTAATTCCAAAAATCCCCATTTATTAAATAAATCTATTTGATAAATGAAATCCTCAAATTCAAAAACCCCTAACCTATCTCTAAATCTCCATTTAGCCTAATCCACCCCATCCACCCATACTAACCAAGCTTAGCCACTAACTCACCCACCTTCATTAATGCCATCCACTTGCACATCTCTAACATCCCTAATATAATCCTAAACCCAAGCCTAATCCACCCTCTAATGTTGTCACATTCCTTAAACAAGTTTAAGACTTTCCTAATCCAAACCAAAGTCTCCCCTCAAAAAACCCAACCACTAAGTCATGAGTGCTCTTACAAAACATAAAAGACTCTTACAAGCCCACTCATGACTCTTACACCCATCTTCCACACTCTTCCCTCTTCCACACTCATTCCTCTTACATCCCTCTTACATACTCAACCCCACTCATCATGCCTTTAACCAACCCTTTACCCTACCCTCTCACACTCATCCTCCTTGTGACAAGTGTCACCTTCCCATTGGTGCTAAAAAACCACAATCCATGTGCTCTCCTTTGAGTGCATCCTAGCCCTCCTTAAGCCTTCATCCATCCTTGCATCTAAGCCCTCCATCCCTCTACCCCTTAGCCTATAAATTGAATCCCATCCCAAGCCATTTCATCAACAATCTTTGAGCTAAAGTTACCATGCTATTTTGAGAACCAAAGCAATCAACCATACCCTTATAATGCCAAATTGAGAGCTCACAAAGCTACCAATTTTCCATTACCCATCTCCATTGAAGCAGCTTTTGAGCATCTTGAGCATACATCCACATCAAAAGGACACATCTACAGAATCAAGAAAGCATGGAGTGCTTTTTCTTGTGAGGTTTGCACTTCTTGTTTTCTTCCTTTGTCTAAGCATATATGTGAATTTAGTTTTTGGTTTGTGAATGTTTACTTTATTTGTTAATGTTCTTTGCATACTAATTCTTGTTCTACAGTGACCACTATATATCACTCATTTGCAAGAATAAATAGAAAGACCTAGTTTACAAATTAGGGCTTTCCGATGAAATTGTGACCACTATATATCACTCATTTGCAAGAATAAATAGAAAGCCCTATTTTTTAAGGTAAACTTAATGGTTCAATGGTCACATAAAATGATATAAAACATATAAAAATGTTCAGCCACAATTTTGCTCATCATGTTTCAGTTCTCAAAGCATACATATTGTAAACAGGAAATAATAAACCTAAACACAAATTTTAAGGCTTGAAATACACTTGTTTGGATGGAGAAGAAAGTGTTATGCAATTATGATGATGACTCAGAATCACGGCTACAAAGGGGAAATAGGGACTCCTGGAAACGGCTGATACGACTCAGAGAAAGGTAGGAAATCCAAGCCAGGACTATAATTTTATGCTATCCCATCAAAGCAAGCAGATCAGGTGAAATGAACAGGCATTCTTCCTGTGGGTGTTTAGCCCTCTCGAGCCAACGCAATCCATCCCTATATCTACGAATCCTCTATATTTTTATATAACTTAAAGTACTTCACAAATTATTATTATTAAGCACTTTTTAATTGTTTTTTAACTTTTCTTTTACTCAGGAATAAATTTAAAATTTAAAATTTCTCTTTTTAAAATTAAAATGATTTGTTTTGTATTTAGTAATTTATATTTATATTTATTCAAATTTATAATAAAATGAAAATAATTAAATAATTAAAATATGTCAAAAACTAATATGTTTATAGTTTTTATTACTATTATTTATGTTTAAAGTGTTGTAATTTTTATTATTTTTATTAATAATTATAAATATATAATATAAATTTGACAATAATGATCATTTTGAATTTTAAATTATAAACATTAATTTTATAAACTTGGAAGTAATTATTTTGACAACTTCAATCATAAGACTCAAAAGTGCCCACATTGAAAGACGCATCATAAACATGCACAAGATTTATATTTTTTAAGAAACAATAATTTTGCATCCTAGAATTGGATATGGAAACCTATCACTAAACATCTATAAAAAAGGGATCATTCCATGCAAGGATCAACATTTTAGTTTTCTTCTTAAAAATGCTATTTCAAAAGGAATGTGATAAATTTTGACTTGTATTTTTAAAGAGAGTGTACAATCATTTATCCTAAATTTTTTATTAAAAAAACCCATATCAAGAGATGCCAAGCATTGAAATTATTAATATTGACTAGAAAAGTTGTTACCTTTGCACAACATCAAGCACACAAAGCTTAAATTTTGCATGGATTAAGGTTGTTTAAGCCAAAATGCAAAGGGAAGTTTTAAAGAAGTTAATACATAGGCATAAGTCTGAAGTTTCACCATTTCATTGAAAGTATTCTCCAAGGTATCTGTACATAAGAAAGATCAAGAATTTTTATACAAAAAGAATCTAAAGTGCCAAAGATCTTGAGGAAAAACTCATTTCTACAAAAGAGTCTCTAAAAACTATATTATACACAGCAATAAATAGGTGGGATCTACCATGAAAATACATTATGCACAAAAATAATTGGAAAAATATCCTATTAAAATTGAAATTAAAAAATTAGTGATTTTTCCCAATCATAGAAAGAGAAAAATTACAGAAGACACCATCAAAGCTTCCAAACTTTTTCCAATCCATTCTCCTAGTTCTCAAAGATCATGTTCTTCTCTAACCTTTTCTTATTTTGTATTTGCATGTCTTTCTAAAACTGAAAATTGAAAATTTATAAGAAACTCTCCATTATTTTTCAATTTCTAAAATCTAAACTTAGTAAACTTTCCTTTATTTTCTAATTTCTAAAATCTTAAGTTAATTAATTATTTATTTATTTCCTTTTTCCTAATTTCTAAAATCTAATATTTTTTTCCTTAGTATTTCTTTCCTATAACTTAAACTCTCTCTAATTTCTTAAACTTTAATTTTTATTTTTTTTGTCTTTAAATTTATTTATTTTTTGAAGATTTTTTCTTAAATGAAAATGTACAAAGAAATAAATTATTAACTTTAAAATTAAAATTTTATTATCTTATGCAAATTTCTAATTAAAATATGTCATTTCACTATAGAGTAAAATGATGACTTAATAATTATTAATATAATGAGTTATCCTTACAAATTTCAACATCTATTATAATATAATAATTTCTTATTATAAATATTTATCTTATTATTATTTTATTTTACTTAAACATATAATGTGCTTTCTTTAGAACTAATTTATTAAACTAGCAAAGCTATTTACACCATTAACTTCTATTTTTGGAAGTCATGCAATACAACTCTCAACAATCTTAAATGCAACTAGACATTAATGTGGTGTGTATAATCCTCTCATACAATTCATCATCAATTATAGTACCATATAACGATTAGAATATAGTTAGATATGGTGTGTCTCTAGACTTATGCAACTTTCCATCAACTTATTTAGATATTAAGTGGGTTTAAGCTTTATGAATTATGATTAAATTTGAAAGAAAGATGAATAGAGGATTAATAATTTATTTAGTCACATTATGTAAATTTTTAATTAAAATATGTAATATCACCATAGAATAAAATAATAACTTAATAACTATTAATATAATGATTTTTCTTGTATATTCTAATATTCTTAATGAAATAATAATTTCTCATTATAAATATGTATCTTATTATTATTATTATTATTATATTTTACTTTAACACATAATCAACTTTTTCTCTTATATTTGAAACTAATTTATTAATCTAGCAAAGTTATTTAATTCACTACCTTCCAATTTTGGAAGTCATGCAACACAATACAACACAATCTTAAATACAACTTATATACATCAATATGGTGTGTAGCTTCTCTTATGCAATTTTTAATCAATTAGAGTACCTTATAATGATTGGAATATAGTTAAATATGAAATGCCTTTAGACTTACTAAGTTTTTCATCAACTTATTTGCATATAAGGAGGGTTTAAGCTTTATTAATTATGATTAAATTTGAAAGAAAAATGAATATATGATTAATAATCATGTATTTAGTCATTGTTATCTATCAAACCAATTATTTAGTTGTTATTTTATTTGATGAGAAAATTAGTCATTTATTTAGCCACTAATACTTGTAAATTGTAAAATATTAGAAGAATTCAATCATTTTTAGTCATCCTAATGTAATGTTATATTATATAAAGATGGTTATTAGACGATGTTAATGTGATTAATAAATAGAAATTATAATTTAATATTATAAAATCCTTAATTGATGATTAATCATTTTGATAGGTAGAGATAAACTTGGAGTTTTCTTTTATGGTGTGCATGGACAATTTTTTATTATATTCAAGAGGTTCTTCATAGATTTTGGGGAGTTCGAGTGTAGATTGGGGTGATTTTGAGTTCACTTCTAGTTAAATATTAGTTGAGAAGATATTTGAGGAGGTTAACTAATAATGATGTATTGATAGGACAAAAACTCCATTGGTAAGTAGTAAGAGTTATAAAAAGGTTAAAGAATGTATTAATATGATAAAAAAAAATTACTGATCATTCATTTAGTCAGTTGTTTGGGTGACTAATTATCAATGGCCAATTTTTTAATCATTTATTTAATAATTTATCTTTGTCTAACCTTTTGATTTTACTTAATGACCAAAGTAGTCATTTATTTAGTCACTTATACTTATAAATTAAAAAAATTACTACAATATGATCACTTTTAGTCATGTGACTATTTTTTTTAGTCATATAGTCATTTATTTGCCAAAATTCTACTAGTGTGATGTAGATCCACCTGAGGATTTCCTACGAGTTTCCTCACTCAGAACATCACTGATCACATCTTCACATTTTAGGGTACTAGATCTAGGAACATAATTACTCACCGCCATTACCAAGCCATTCCAGCTTTCAGGCAATGAACAAAAAATCAAGAAAGCCCTAATTTCTTCATCAAAATTGATACCCACAGAAGATAACTGACTAGTAATAGTATTAAACTCATTTAAATGATCTGCAATAGACCCACCTTCTACCATTTTCATATTAAATAAACACTTCATGAGAAATACCTTGTTTGAAGCGGAGTGCTTTTCATACAGTTTCGCTAGGGTTTTCATCAACTCTTCTATCATCTTTGCTTTTGTAATATTAAATGCCACCGATGGTGCCAAGCATAACCAAATGCTTCTGAGTGCCTTTCTATCCAAAAGATCCCATTCAACATCTAACATAGATCCCTGATTCTTGGCTTTTCCTTCCAACAGCTTCCATAAATCCTTCTGTAAAGATAGTCTTCCATTTGTATCTTCCATAACTAGAAGTTTTTCCCATTAAACTTGTCAACCCTCATCTTACCCTCATTTTCCATTGCTCCCACTCAATCGTGAGACTCCCACTTAACTGTGAGACTTTCCTACAGAGGATAACTAAAAGAAAACCTCACTCTGATACCACTTGTTAGGATAAAACCACAGATAGAAATAAAAACTACATGCAAATATAACCAATAAAAAATAATAATAGATCACATAGAAATGAATACAAGACACCAAGATTTAACATGGTTCACCCAATCCCTAGGCTACATCCACCAAACAACAAGTCCTATCTTATTACAATCCAGTGATTACCTGATTACAATCTATAATCCCTTACAGCTCAATACCGCCGAAAGAACCAATTTTGCATCACACTATGAAACAATCCCTAGCCCTAAGCCCTTTTATACAAGTATTAAACTGGTTTAGGGTTATAACATGTTGGCCATAAATTAGCCATAACTTTAGTGGTGAATCTACGAATGGCTAATTGTTTTAATGAGATATATCAGACATTTTTGTGGCATCATTTATGATCTTAATTATAGGAAATTGAAGGAACTTTAGTTTCAGAAAACTTTAGATTGAAGATTATTTCAGTGGGACACATGTCAAATTCACCTTCCAAATTTTGAAATATCTTCTCTTCTATATATCTCCCTTCTCTACTCTTTGTAAGGGTTCCAATTTTTATGACTTGTGAGATCACAAGGTTTGATCCAATTTTATAGTTGTGATACCAATTTTCTCAGTGTTCCTCTATTGTGAATAGTAGTAGTGTATTTCTTTTGGAAGCATTCATGTTATACAATCATTCATTTTGTACCTACCGAGTGTTAACATGTAGATGATGTATTAGTTTCAAGTAAATTAATGCAAGAGCTTCATTTTATTTAGTTTCATTCTAATTATCATCTTCTTCTTCTATTATCTAAAATGTTTTGTGTTTAAAAATGAAGAGCTTAAATTCATTTGCAATCCTATAAGGTTGTATGTAAGAATAAACTTGCGTTTGGAACAAAGATCCATGTAAATGCTTGTTTATATTAATAGGGTTGTAGGTTACACCAGGAGGATATCACCATAAGTATGAGATTTTTTATGAAGAATGATGTCTATTTGCAAGTCAAACAGATAGATCAGATATCTGAATATATGAGTATACTTCAAGTATCCATCTATATGTTAAGGTTTAGTTGATGCCCAATGAATAAGGGGTTGGTCAGCTTGGAGGTTGCATGTCCTCTACTGTTGCATACCTAGGTTATGCTGAGATCCAAATTATCAATTGAATATCTTTCCCTTTATGTTTAAGGAGCTAAAAGGTTTTCCCTCACTTGGTTTATCATATTCATGTGCTCTGTCATTAGCTATTTCACCCATGAATGCTTGCATAAACATAGAAGATTAAGGGTTTTTATCTGTTCTCTAGATTCAGTGGCATGACTTTACACTGGTACCATATAAAAAATTTGAGGTCTACCTACTTAGGTCTAACAAAGCCTAAGGAAGAAGAAGGAATTATCCTTATAGTTGGCTGAAGACTGTAGTCAAGTGCATCCATTATAGGAATTTTCTAACCTTAGATATATTGGTTTGGTTTCTTGGTTATTTTCAAAATTATTAAATCAGGAGCCAACAAAATGGTGACTCTACTGGGGAGTATTGAATCTAAAAGGTGATTTAATACAATTATAAGAAAGACGTGTAAAGTTTGTTATCAGTAGCAAGGTCATGCTGAAGTTTCATGCCTCCCAATGATGTTTTATCCAGGACAATAGTAGCTTTGAATGTTGAATGAAGATTGTATTGTCACTAGTGTTTCCATTATTAGTCAATTTAGTTGGAAGTGTTTTCAAAGTGTTATAGTGTTCAGAGTTGTGGGTGAACAAGCATGGTTTGTTCTATGTTTTCAAGGTTGTAAATCTATAAGAGTGGTTTGATGATCTGTGTTTTTCCTACCATTGAAAGTCTGGTTCAGATTTTGTCAAGTAACAAATCCTATTTTATTTCTCTTGTTTATGAGTGGTGACTCTATCTCTATACTAGTGTATCCTAGTTGATTTCATGTTTAAAAGTTGAAGGACTTTCAGTTGTATGGGCAGATTTGAAGCTCTTAATAGTTTCTTGGAAAAAAAGTGTTTCTTGATTAAGGTTTAGTGTTATTGTTTCTACTGTTATAAAAATTAGAATGTTTGAAAGTGAATCATAGCTATGATTTATTTGTGCTGTTAAAGAGGGTGATGGCTCTACAATGGTTTCATATATGGTGTGAGGAGGTTCAGTTCCAACCAATGCAAGAATCAGTAGATGAAAGTTTTTGCATCAGCATTGAAGGTATTTTACTTTTCATGAGTTTCATTTTCTTGAAAGTTTAATGTTAAAAATTAGTACCTCAATTTAGTGAATTTTAGCACTAGAGGAAGAGGTGAAGTTTTTATTTGAGGATGGATTTAGACATCAGGTCTGAGGTTAGTCTACAATTTTTTGATAGTTTGAAAATTGTGGCTAGTAATATTGTTATGATGAATAAGCAAATTTACAATATGATTATTAGTATAGTCAGAGGGAAAATGGGAAGTCTTCAGGGTCTAAATATTGAACAAGTTTATATAAAGTTTAAAACAATAATTAGTATGATGCCTTTGCATTCTAGACTGGAGGAATCTTCCCTACTACATGTCTTCCTTGATATTATAGTGCTTAATTTGCTTAATTGGCCAGTACTTATAAGGTTACAAGAGCTTTTACAAGCTAAGAGATTCATTAGGGAGATGGAAAGTGATAATGATAGTGTTCATAATGTGTCTCCTAATGATGATAATACATCTGCTAAAAGTCAAGGTGATTATGAATATAATGAATCCATAAACAATGATAATTTGTCTTTTGAATGTGAAGAGATGGATTCAACTTTTAATGAATCAAAAGATTGCAACCAACATAAAGGAGATAGATATGAAATTGAAAATGAGTCTTATGAAAGTGAATATGGGATTGAGGAAGTTTTTCATAGTAGTAGAGGTAATGATTTTTATGATGAGAACGAGTGTTATGATGATTTTGATATTTTAGATTGTTGTAGTAATGATTCTGTTACTATAAGTTCTTCATGTCATCCAGATAATAATCATAGCTAGGAGAAGATTTGTGAGGAAATCTTCTTGAGCCTTGATGAGATTTCAAACTTATTGGCTTGTGAGTTTGAGACATTTGTAAGTACTTCTAAGGATGTTTGCTTTTTCCCTCATAGTGTTTCTTCATTTAGTCAAGTCACTTGCCCAATGTTTGACGTGGAAAAAGATACATATTCTAAAAGATCTTTATCAAATTTTTGAGATACATATAGTAATACCTCATATGTATGTGCACATGATGACTTGATAGATGCAAGGGATGTGTTTGAGGGAAAGTTTTCTACTGTCTCAATGTTTTCTCATGCTGGTGATTGTAGTGAAATATGTTTTGATACTTCAGATGTAGAGGAAAAAATTGAAAATAATGTTGCTGATTTTAATTTCCCTTTTATTATTGAAAAATCATGTAATAATACATCTAATTATTTTAAGGTTTTCTCTAATAGTTTGTTAGATGAAGACAAATATTGTGATCATCAAATTTTGGATCGACATTTTCAGAACAATTTTTTAGATTTGGTGACTAACCAAAATTTTTAGCGTGAAGAGTTTTCAGTGAGTGGTAAATCTGATGTGATGAGTGATATGACTGAAAAGAGGTAGGAATTAGATTTTATGTACCCTTCACACCTGGATACACAAGGTGAGTTGCATTTTCTTGATGTGTGCAACTTCATGAAAAAAGTGGAATATGAATATTTTGTATTTCCTTTTGATAACATGCATCCATCATATGTTTATCATGGTTCTCAATTTAATTTTTATAATAAAGATCATGCTGATTCACAATTTCATAGTGAGCAAGACGAAGAAAGTAATTCAAGTTTTCATATGCACTATGAAAGTGATGATGGCAATTTTGTTTTGCCTACTGAAGTGATTGAAAGTACTGATGTGTTGGGTAAAATAAAAGATAGTCAAAGTTTTAGTTTACCTTAGGAAGATTCTAATGTGAATCAGGTATATGATAGAGGTAGGAAGCTTTGAAAACTTTTTGGTGGCCCAGGGTCACCATCCTGTACAAATAGAATAGTTTCTTTGTTTTCAAAGTTTTGTTCAAAGAAAGTTTATGAGTGGTCTTCTTCAGTTAGAGATCTGAATTCTTGCCATGCTCACAAGGGGCATGCATCCCTAGATAGAGCCACTATTGGCACTCAAAATTGCATTCCCATTTTGAGTGTCCATTCCAAATTTTGATTTACTTTAAGCTCCTATGAATGCTTTTCATGCATATAACCAATTGTCGTGTTAAGGTCTATGAGTTGTTTTATGTTTATAACACCTTAAATTTAGCCTATCTAAGTGTTCTATGATGTTAAACTGACATTTTGAATCATTCTGTGAAGTTCCATTTTGAGTAGTCCTTAGTTTTGCATTTTCTGCCTAAGTGTCAAACTGCGATAGAAAGCCCAATTTTCCTTTGAATATCTTTTACCCAGAAATGTTTCATGACATATCACTTTGAGGATGTTTATTATGCATATCAAATAACCTATTTTCCAAGTTTCAATTCATTTCAACATGTTTTGACTAGGTTTTGAATGTCTCAAAGCTGGTTAGTTGCTTCTGTTGTAAATTTACACATTGTTCATAATTTCGAGTAGCCCTGTTTGACATATCATAACTTTTTCCCAGTTGACCCAAATAATAAATTTTATTTTGAATCATATTATAAGGGTTAGATATTTTCTACACTCTATATTTGAGCTTATGACAAATACATTTGATTAGTTTCCAAATGTGATTTTGTTTGCAATTTATAAAGTTTCACTAGTAATAAAAAATGCAGATTGGTCAAGTGCCTTGTTTGGGATGTCATAACTTTAAATACATGATTTCATAGATCAAATGGTTTGTTCCTTTCCATTCTAATCCAAAAATACTACAAATGTGCCATTTTTCAAGTCTTGACAAATTCATCTGCACACTTTTTGAGGGTCATTCCATTTGCAAAATACTTTTCTACTGATGTTTCCAGTCCTGTAAATCCAGGTAGCCCTCTTTGCACACTTTCCAAATGCGTCTTGTAATTAAAAATGAGCCCAAATCACATAATTATATTCCCCTGATGGTAATGAAAAAATTCCCCAAATTTCATGCCTTCAAACATCCATTTGCCTAGTTTTCAAGGCTCAAATCAAATGCAATTTCCAATTTTCTAATATGTTTATTTGCAGGCAATTTAAAGTAGGCAACTTTGGAGGTTGATATATTTTGACCCCGATGTCATCATATGACAAGATTTGGCAAGCCAATTGAATGTGTCAGAGAAATGAGATATCTAGAGTTTCAAGGCCTAGCCAGGTGTTTATATTAGTTTTTAAAACTGGTTAACAAACCTTCCTGTCATTGAATCACAGTCAGAAGAATAGTGATAAAATGAGTTTTCAATGGAAAAATTGTAATCAAATTTGATTCCATTTAGTTCAAGATGCTTAATAGATTAGTTTTTCATGTCAATTGTTCAAAAATGAAAGTTTTCATATAGCTGGACCCAGTTTGGGGCCCGACTGATTCCATCAAGTTAACATTGACTATAAAGGCTATGAAATGATTAATGGATGAAGTTTGTTTATTATAGTAAGCAAGTCATGGAGTTTTTTATTGATTTTTAATACACAACTTCACACTCATAGACTTTTTAGGGCTCTAATCAAAGATTTTTCCTATTGTGGCTAATTGCTACTCCACTACACTTTATAGATCCTATTGATTATGACATCTTGAGTGACTAATATGGTATTGTCCTAAGGTTTCTGATATTCCCTAATGGCATAAGTGTTTTTGTATGAGAGAGGAGAGAAATAAATTATTTTTCATAATTTGGAACCTTACCACAATACCATATTTGGTTACTAGTATTGAAAAGCATGATAAAAGCTATAAGTTGTCCAAATCACCATTAATTTTGAGCTTCCACACATGTATGGAAATCTTAATTGTGTCAAACAACTAGTTGGAACCCCATGATAAAAGGAGTAGTCAGCCCCAAGGTAGTCTACAGAGGAGTCAATGATAGTAGAATGGAGTTCCATATGTACAACAAAAAAAAGCATCGAAAAATAAGCAAGCTAAGCTTTCTTAGCCATAGCTTGTAAGGAGAAGCTTGTAAGGTCTCCATAGTGAATGAGGCTCACAATATTAGAGGAGAAAGATGCCAAATAAAGAGGAGGCCATAGTAACTATTCCAAACATCCTTAGTTCAATAGGAAGAAGGAGGCAGATGCCACGTAAAGAATGAGAAGATCAATGAACACCCATGGCAAAGGGGTGCCACTCCATAGCTATTAGAAGAGTGCCAAAGTGGATCCATGAGAAAAAGGAGGAAAGCTACCCATGGCTGGAGAATGATGCAAACACCTACAGTAATAAAAGAAGACAATCCATGCATAAACAAGGAAATAGGGGTTGCACTCCATCCAGCCCATAACTTGCATGCAGCTCCATGTCCAAATTGACCATGGTAGGAAATAGAGTTTTCAATAGAGGAAATTGAAAATATATCACCACACACATGAATAAGAATGAAAGGGACCAAATTTTTTCTTGCAAGATTGAGGTGATACACGTGTGCAGTGGGATTGTCACATCCAAAGCACAAGGATGATCTACATAGGAAGAAGATAGTGCACCCTTGCTAAAAGAAGAGTAAAAACATTTAAAAATAGAGGTGGACATGCAAGGAATAAAGAGAAAGCCACTATCCAAGAGGAGCAATCTCCACCATGACAAAGACAAATGAAAGGGGAGACTAGTACAGTAGCCCATGTATGGGATCTTTGCACCAAGCAATAGCTGTAGCATGATAAAGGATAAGACCAATGGAGGTCTATGTTTCGGCTCTTTATCCCAAATTGGGGATGAGGGGGTAAATTCATGTTTGTATAAGCCTAGATACAAAAGGCTTAAGTGTCTCCAAAGGCATGCTTGGGCAATGAGTTGCTGGCTCATGGATGGGCCCTCTTAGTTGGCCAGTTGGAAATGCAACATCAGCAATATTTTAACAGTCAACTTGAAAATGAAGATGTACCATGTGTCATATTCTGGGAGATCCATCAAGAGGTCAGGAGAATTAGTTTGAAAGGCACAATGTTACAACAAAATTGTAAGACCTCCAAGCAAGATGAAGGAGGCCACGATCTTACGAAGTTTCATAAGATTGTGGAGGGACATAGGAGGACCTACGATGTTACAAATGGTCATAATATAAAATATTAAGGCTTCAAATCATACAGGGTAAATATTAAAGTGTTTTAAATGTAAATTTAATGTGGGCCCCACTTGATAATCGACAAATGAAGAATCAACAAGTGGCACTGATTAAAAAGGAGGAAATGTAAATAAAAATAATATAAAATTTAGAATTTAGAGAAATATAAACACTCAGAATTTCAAATAATAAATATTTGAATGTATTTAAATTTTTATATAGTTCAACTATATGGAACTTTTAAATTTTTCAATTTTAAAGCCCAGTTCATGGGATGAGAGCCAGTTTTTCAATTTGGTCTTAGGGGGACTTATTTTGTTTGAAATAGTTAGTATAATATATTGTTGGAACCAACAAGAAATGAACTTTTCATTTCTAGGGTCAGATTTTGTGTATGTATTAATAGGAAGAAACTACAAGTGAATTTTTTATTTTGGGGGCTTCTTAGTGAAAATATTTAATTGATGTTTTCAGATGAAGTTGCAATCAAATTTTGATCAGATTATATCATTTTTTACTTCTTCGAAAACTTTTAGGGAGATTTGATGGTTTTAATTGCAGTAGGTTGCAAATTATGTTTTTGGCAATAACACATTTGAACTTCACGAGAAAAGTAGAAGTGATAAACAAAGATAAAATTTTCAAGTTTCTAGCATAGATTTGATTTGTACTTGATATTTTCTTCAAGTGGATATATATATATATTTTTTTAATGAGATATATCAAATATTTTTGTGGCATCATTTATGTTCTTAATTACAGGCAGTTGAAGGAACTTTAGTTTGAACAAACTTTAGATTGAAGATTATTTTAGTGGGACACATGTCAAATTCACCTTCCAGATTTTGAAATAACTTCTCTTCTATATATCTCCCTTCTCTGCTCCTTGTAAGGGTTCCAATTTTTATGACTTGTGAGATCACAAGGTTGGCTCCATTTTTATAGTTGTGATACCAATTTTCTTAGTGTTCCTCTGTTGTGAACAATAGTAATGTATTTCTTTTGGAAGCATTCATGTTACACAATCATTCATTTTGTATCTACTGAGTGTTAACATGTAGATGATGTATTGGTTTCAAGTAAATTAATGCAAGAGCTTCATTTTCTTTAGTTTCATTTTGATTCTCATCTTCTTCTTCTGTTATCTACAATGTTTTATGTTTAAGAACAAAGAGCTTAAATTCATTTGTAGTCCTGTAAGGTTGTATATCAGAAAAAACTTGCAGTTGGAACAAAGATCCATGTAAATGTTTTTTTTATACTAATAGGGTTGTAGGTTACACTAGGAGGATATCACCATAAGTATGAGAGTTTTTATGAAGAATGATGTCTATTTGAAAGTCAAAGAGATAGGATCAGATATTTGAATATATGAGTATACTTTAGATATCCATCTATATGTTAAGGTTTAGTTGATGCCAAATGAATAAGGGATTAGTTAGCTTGGAGGTTGCATGCCCTCTGCTGTTGCATACCCCAGTTATGCTGAGATCCAAATTATCAATTGAATATCTTTCCATTTATGTTTAAGGAGCTAAAAGGTTTTCCCTCACTTGGCTTATCAGATTCCTATGCTTTGTCATTAGCTATTTCACCCATGAATGCTTGCATAAAAATAGAAGATTAAGGGATTTTATCTGTTCTCTAGATTCAGTTATATGCATTTACACTGGTACCATATAAAGAATATGAGCTCTACTTGCCTATAGAGCCTGAAGAAGAAGTAATTATCCTTATAGTTGGCCCAAGACTACAATCAAGTGCATCCATTATAGGAATTTGCTAACCTTAGATGTATTGGTCTAGTTTCTTGGTTATTTTCAAAACTATTAAATTAGGAGCCAACAAACCCAAAGGAGGTGATCAATTGAATCAATGAATAGGAGGAGTACTTTGAGTATGAAGATATTAATGATCTTGATGGGGTCAAGTTTGTGAAGGAAAAATTGAAGGGGCATGTGAAGATTTTTTGGCAAGAGGTTTAGTTGGAGAAAAATAGAAAGGGAAAGGACAAAATCACTAGATGTGATAAGATGATCGTTAATTTAAAGTGATAATTCATTCTTGTAGATTATGAGCCTGATCTATTGAAGAAGATGCAAGGATTGAAGAAAGCAGAATTTTTTTTTCAAGAGTATACTAAATAGTTCTATCGAGTTCTCATTAGAACTAGAAATGTAGAAGTTGATACGAAGAAAGTGGCCTGCTATCTTAATGGGTTAAGGCCAAGAATTTAGGATGAGTTGAGTCTAGTTCAAATGAATAGTACTGAGGAGACATACATATTTACCCTAAAAGATGAGGAGAAATTGAGCAAGAAGTTTGACAACAAGAATAACAGAAGAGTTCATAATGTAAGATTTGGTAGATGATCTTATGGAGGCCATAATGATGATCATAACAATAAGGATGAGGCTAGAAGTAGTTGTTAGAACCAAAAGGGAAACAATTTCAATCATTTCCATGATTAGAATAATAGAGATTAGAGAGGAAGAGGCAAAGGACAAGGATTTGGGAGAGGAGGCTACCGTGGGAAATGTTTTCATTGTGAAGAAGAAGGGCATAGAGCATTTGAATGTACCCAGTACCAAGGAAGGATATATCAAAGAATAGAAGGCCATACCATAGTTTCACATGTTGATGAAGATGCCAAATCATCACATTCTAAAGATGTTGAAAGAGGAGAAGTCCTAGTTAACAGAAGAGTCTTTTTGAGTGGTGAGAATGAACCTGATCAAAGAAGGAGCTTGTTTCAGACAAGCTGTAGACATGAAGATAAGTGTTGTGATGTGATCATAGATGGTGGAAGTACTAAAAATCCAATGTCAAAAATGATGGTCACCAAGTTGAAGCTAAAGAGATAGAAACACCCACATCCATACCGTATTGCTTAGGTGCAAGATGACCACAAGGTCATGTCAATGAGCACTGCTATGTGAAGTTCAAGATTGGAAGCTACTAGGATGAGGTATTATGTGATATCATACCTATGGGCATATGTCATATGTTGTTGGGTAGGCTATGGAAGTTTGATAGGCATGTTGTACATGATGGGCGAGAAAATACCTACACTCTAACCAAGGATGGAGTGAAACATAAGTTGAAGCCATTGAAGGATAAAGAAGAAAAGGTATGTAGTACTACTAGAATATTTTTTTTGGATGAAAAAGAGTTTGTTAAAGGAATGAATCATGAGCATATGTTTTTTTCTATAATTCCTAAAGATGATAAAGAAGAAGTAGAGAAGGTACTTGCAAAAGTTGTAGATATGTTGGGAGAGTTTTTTGATATTGTGTTAGATATTGTACCTGATTGATTTCCCCAAATGAGGAAGAATAGTCACTAGATGGATTTGGTTCTAGGAGCTAGTTTTCCAAATAAAGTAGTGTACAAAATGACACCAACAAAAAGTGAAGAGTTAAACAAGCAAGTTCATGAGTTGTTTCAGAAGGGTTTGATTTAGAGAGTCTAAGTTGATGTGCAGTACCAGCTGCATTAGCTCTAAAGAAGAATAAAGAATGGAGGATGTGTATAGATTATCATGCTATCAATCAAGTAAAAATTTCCTTTGTTGAGGATGGATGTTATTATGGATTGTTTGAGTGGAGTTGATTATTTCACAAAGATAGATCTAAAGAGTGGTACCATTAGATTCATATCGAGAAGGTGATGTGTAGAAGACTACTTTCAAGACAAGGGAAGGACTATATGAGTAGTTAGTCATTCCTTTTGGCTAACCAATGCACAAGAACTTTCATGAGGCTCATGAAAGAGGTACTGAAGGAGTTTTTGGGTATTTTTTTCATTGTTTACCTAGATGATGCATTGATATTTAGTAAGACATTGGATGAGCATTTGATTCATATTCTCAAGGTGTTTATAAGTTGAGGAGAGAAAAGTTGCTGATAAACCTGAAGAAGTGGAGTTTTGTAAAGGAGTTGATTTACCTAGGATTTGTAGTCTCAGTAGAAGGTATGAAAATGGACCCAGAGAAAGTAAAGGCTATCCTTGAATAGTGTTTGTGTAAATACATATTTATTATTTATAATTTACTTAAGTTTACTTAGGTTAATGCATTATTTTATTATTTCTTAGGTGAGACACTTAGGAGTTTGCATACTTTTATGAGTTGTCATGTTGACAACACAGAAGTAAGCAACTCTAATTCAACACATGGTGACTACAACACTGGAGTTTGCATAATTAGCTGAGTTTTCATGTAGGCAACATAATTATTCAGACTACTAATTTAGCACATGGTGTCTACAACATAATTTTGCATGCTACATCTTTGTAGGCTTATCCTCTCATCATTGCACTTACTCCTGTGCTTAATGGAGGATAACCCACACTTGGTGGACATGTGCTTAGTTGTATGATTTATCATGTTGCTAATTCTTATGCATTCTAGAAGCATTTTTGAGGCCTTTATATATATACACTCCTAGTGTACTCTCACATTGAATGAAATACATATCGATATTTTGATCATACTCTTTTTGGTCTATTGTTGTGCTTGTGCTTGAGTTCTTTGATCTTGGCTGAACTTTTCCCTATGGAAAACTCTTACAAATAGCCTACTACAAAGAGTGTAACCATGGACAAGCTAGTTTTTATAGAATATTCAAAAGAGGTTTTAGTAGTATCTGTGGACCCCTAACTGAAACAATGAGAAGAAATAGGAAGGAATTTAAGTGGACTATAGGAGCAGATAAGAGTTTTAATCTATTGAAACAAAAAGTTACTGAGTAGCCCATTTTAGCACTTCTAGATTTTAACAAGGTGTTTCAAGTAGATTACAATGCTAGTGGTACTATAATAGGCACTTTTTTGAGCCAAGAAGGTAGACCTATTGCTTATTTTAGTGAGAAATTGAATGATGCAAAAAGAAAATACTATGTTTATGATCAAGAATTTTATGCTATAGTTGAAGCATTGAAGAAGTGGAGACACTATCTTCTTCATGAGTTTATTTTATATTTTTATCATCAAGCTTTGCAATATTTGAATATTCAAGGAAAATTTAACCAAAGACATTTGAAGTATGTTGAGTTTTTGCAGAGTTATACATTTTTTTTCAAACACAAGTGTGGGAATTCTAATAGAGTTGCATATGCTCTTTGTAGAAGACAACTTTTGTTGACAGTAATGTAGATAGAGGTGGTTGGGTTCAAGGAACTCAATACTTTGTATCTAGATGTGATGTAGGAGCATCCTGGGTTGCCTTGTTATCCTGCTCAATTTTGTTCATTTTGCAAGTTGGTGCCGAGTTACTATAGCACACTTCATGTGCCGAGTTATGATAGCACTCTTCATGTGCCGAGTTACTATAGCACTCTTCATGTGCCGAGTTATTGTAGCACTCTTCATGTGCTGAGTTATTCTAGCACTCTTCATGTGCCAAGTTACTATAGCACTTAGTTGGTGCCAAGTTATTGTAGCACTCTTCATGTGTTGAGTTACTATAGCACTTAGTTGGTGCTAAGTTACTGTAGCACTCTTCATGTTCTTAGTTATTGTAGCACTTAGTTGGTGCTGAGTTATTGTAACACTCTTCATGTGCCAAGTTACTATAGCATTCGTTCATGTGCTAAGTTACTATAACATTCCTTCATGTGCCGAGTTACTATAGCATTCCTTCATGTGTCGAGTTACTATAGCATTCCTTCATGTGTTGAGTTATCTAGTGTATGCTGAGTGTTAGTATTTGGATGTGATTTTTGCGAGCTGACTTGCAGGATTTATTTTGTTTGTGACATTTATATTAAGATATTTTGTTGGGATGAGTCTAGATCGTTACTAGGTTGGCCTTCCTCTTATGTAATGTTTTAGAATATTTTGTCAGCCATTTTGGAAAGTATAAATAGGGTGTTTAGCCTTAGAGTTAGGAAAGTTTTGAAGAAGAAGATTAGAGAGCTGAGCTGAAAGTGCAAATTTGCAATTGGATCTTTGAATGTGAATGTATTTTTAATTGGCCATAACCTAGAAGGCCTTATAGCTAGGCATATATGAAGATTTTTTGATGAATCAATAAAATTATTTTACTCTTCTTTCTCCCTTGGTTGTTGTTCCTTGTGTTTGCTTTCATTGTGGTAATCTTGCAAGGTGGTTTGGATAGTTGGGTGAGCCTTTGGCCTTAGTTATTCATCCTTTTTCCTACATCAGTTGGTATCAGAGCTTGAGGTTCATCATTATGGAGATTGGATCATGTAGAACCCTAATTTGGATTTGGTTGTAGGGTGGTAGATCTATGGATTTGACCTATAACTTGCAGAGCGTTACGATCTTGCAAGAACTTGATTTGTAAAGATGGTTCATGGAAGAAAAAATGCTGATGATACTATATTGGATCAGTTAAGAAAAATTACAGCCAAATTAGATGTTGTGAAAATAGCGCATAGGAGAGGAGTACATCTTGATGATGTAAGTGATGATGAAGTAGCAACACCAAAACATAATCCAAAACCTAAAGAAGATCAAGATGAGGAAAGATTGTTGTGAGTGTTGTCTAGGAAAAATTCAAAGCTTATTGTAGAAGCTATTCCCTATGATGGAAAACTAGATACCAATGCTATGTTGGATTGGATCTCTGATATGGAGAAGTTCTTTGAGTATGAAAACACTCCTGATAACAGAAAGGTGAAGATTATAGTCAATAGGTTGAAAGGTCATGCATCACTATGGTGGGAGCACTTACAAATTGATAGACAAAGGAGAGGAAAGGAGAAGATTAGAACTTGGCGAAAGATGGTGAACAAGGTACAAAACAAATTCCTCCCATCTATTGATTACCAAGTTATCTTGTTGAGAAAGATGCAAAAATTGAAATAAAAGGACATGATAGTGAAAGAGTATACTGAGGAATTCTATAGATTGGACATCATATCTGGACATGTAGATGATGATGTTGAGAAAATTGCAAGGAACATTAATGGACTGAGATTTGGAATACAAGATGAAATAAGTTTTGTGAAGCTAGAAAGTGTAGAAGAAGCATATCAATATGCCTTGAAGGCTAAGGATGTGGCAGATTCCAAAGGGGCAGAGGTAGATCTTATGGAAAAGGCAAGATCAAATGGAAAAGTGGTAATTCTTACTGAGGAGGCAATAATTTTTAGCAAGAAAGAGGTAATTCTTATTCTAGAGGTGGATTGCATGGTAGTTGTTTTAGATATGTCAAAGAAGGGCATAGATCTTTTTAATGTAGATCCTCTAAAAGTGGACAAAATAATATAAATTTTGTGATTCAAGAAGACATTAAGAGTTCACCAAGTGGACTTGAGGCTGGAGAAAATCTGATTGTGAGAAGAACCTTATGTAATAAAGGAAGTGATGAGGAACCTATTTTAAGGAGAAGTCTTTTCAAGACAAGATGTAAGATGGCTGAAAAATACTACAAAGTGATCATTGATAGTGGAAGTTCTACAAATATGGCATCAGAAGAGCTAGTTACCAAGTTATAGTTGGAGAGGCTGAAACATCTGAAACCTTATCATGTTTCATGGATCAAAGATGAGCATAAGATATTGGTAAGTGAGCAATGCCTTGTAAAGTTTAAAATTGGACATTACTTTGATGAAGTTTTGTGTGATATTATGCCCATGGATTGTTGTAATATTTTTTTGGGTAGACCTTGGCAATATGATAGATATGTTGTACATGATGGAAGATTGAATAGATATACTATTTGGGTAAATGGGAAGAAACAAACATTGCTGCCCTTGATTGAAAGTACAGATGAGGTTAATTGTATTGCTGTAAAAATTTGCATGATTAATGGGAAACAATTTGAAAAGGAAATGAAAAGCAATCAAGTCTATTTTTCCATAGTTCCTAGAGGACCGAGTGTTGGTAGTAATGACTGAGTAGTAGAAGCTAGTAATGATTGAGTGACATCAAATAGTGATAGCCAAGTACCAGTAGAAATTACAGAATTTTTGAATGAGTATAAAGAGATTATTGTTGATGATATCTCAAATGGTTTACCTCCAATAAGAAGCATAAGTCATTGAATGGATCTAATTCTTGGAGCTAGTTTTCCAAACAAAGCACCATATAGATTGACACCTGTAGAGAATGAAGAACTTAACAAACAAGTAAATGAGTTGTTGCAAAAAGGTTTGATTAGAGAAAGCTTGAGTCCATGTGCTATACCTACTATATTAGCACCTAAAAAGAATGGAGAATGTGTACTGATTTCAAAGCCATTAACAAGATAACAATGAAATATAGGTTTCCTATACCAAGGATGCATGACATAATGGATTGTTTGAGTGGAGCAAAGTCTTTTACCAAGATTGATTTGAAGAGTGGCTATCATCAAATCAGAATCAGAGAAGGTGATGAATGGAAGACTGCTTTCAAGACAAAAGATGGTTTGTATGAATGGTTGGTTATGCCTTTTGGTTTGACTAATGCAGCTAGTACTTTCATGAGGTTGATAAATGAAGTTCTAAAAAGATTTTTGGGTAAGTTTGTGATTGTTTATTTGAATGACATTCTGATATTCAGGAAAACTAAGGAAGAACATCTTGAGCATATTAGACAATTATTACAGAGATTGAAAGAGGAAAAGTTGTTGATTAATCTAAAAAAGTGTTCTTTTATGCAAGAGGAGATTGTGTATTTGGGATTTTTGATTTTAGTTGATGGTTTGAAGATGGATCCTGAGAAGGTAAAAGCAATTTTGGAATGGCCTACATTTGAGAATGTAAGTGAGGTAAGATTATTTCATGGTTTGACTAGTTTTTATAGAATGTTTATAAAGAATTTTAGTGTTTTTAGTAATGCTATGACTGAAGCAATGAGGGGAGATAAAAAGGAATTCAAGTGGACACATGGGGCTGATAAGAGTTTTGAGACTTTGAAAACAAAAGGTTGCTGAATTACTTGTATTGGCTTTGCCTGACTTCAACAAAGTATTTCAAGTTGAATGTGATGCAAGTGGTAATGCAATAGGAGCTGTATTAAGTCAAGAAGGTAAGTCTGTTGCTTTCTTTAGTGAAAAGTTGAATGATGCTAAAAGGAAATATTCTATGTATGATCAATAATTTTATGTTATTGTTCAAGCATTGAAGAAGTGGAGACATTATTTGATGCTTAAGGAGTTTTTGTTGTATATTGATCATAAAGCTTTACAATGCTTGGGTAGTGAACATAAATTAAATTAAAGACATATGAAGTGGGTTGAGTATTTGTAGAGTTTTACATTTTTTATTAAGCATAAGAATGGAGTTACTAATAGAGTTGCTGATGCATTGAGTAGAAGACGTTCTTTGTTGACTGAAATGAAGGTTGAAGTTCTTGGTTTTGATGAAATGAAAGAGTTATATGATGCTGATCCTAACTTTTTTGAGGCATGGAGAGAGTGTAGAGCACCAAATCTAATAGATCACATAAGTAAGTATGATGAGTATTTCGTTCAAGAAGGTATGTTGTTCAAAGGTGTTGAGTTGTGTATCCCTAGAAGTTCTATGAGGTTGAACTTGATTAAGGAAAAACATAGTGGTGGATTAGTTGGACATTTTGGAATTGATATGACATTGAGTTTGCTAAAAGAGAAGTATTATTGGCCACAAATGTATAAGGATGTTCAAAAATTTGTAAAGAGTTGTGGAGTTTGTCAAGTTGCAAAGGAAGTAAGTCAAAATACCGGTTTGTATACACCTATTACTATTCTTGAGAAACCTTGGACTACGATCAATATGGATTTTGTTCTTGGATTACCAAAGAGAGTGAAGGGGTATGATTTCATATTTGTTGTAGTGGATATATTTTCTAAGATGGCTCATTTCATACCATTTAAGAAGACATCAAATGTTGAGCATGTTGCTAAACTTCTCTTTAAAGAGATTGTGAGATTGCATGGATTATCAAGAAGTATTATTTCTGATAGAGATAGTAAGTTTGTTGGCTACTTTTGGAAGACTTTGTGGAAGAAGATGGGTACTGAATTGAAGTTTAGTTCTAAATTCCATCCACAAATAGATGGTTAGATAGAGGTTGTGAGTAGAAGCTTGGGCAATTTGCTAAGATGTTTAGTTGGGAATAAGCCAAGTAATTGGGAGATGGTATTGGCACAAGTTGAATTTGTATATAATAATTTTGTGAATAGGAGTACATGGAAGAAACCTTTTGAGATTTTTATTGGAATGCATCCTAGAGGTATATAAGATTTGAGAGATGTTGCTGGTGAAGGAAAGAGAAGCATTGTAGGAGAATAATTTTCTGATTTTATGGAGTCTTTGCATAAGGAAGTGAAGTTGAGATTGGAACAAAGTAATCAAAAGTATAAGGAGAATGCTGATTAGTCTAGAAGACACCATAATTTTCAAGTTGGTGATGAGGTGATGGTTCATCTAAAGAAAGGAAGATTCTTAGTTGGAACATACAATAAGTTAAAGATGAAGAAATTTGGACTTTGTAAGATCTTGAAGAAGTTTGATAGTAGTAATGCTTATGAAGTTGAGTTACCTGATGACATGGATATATCTCCTATATTTAATATTTTTGATTTGTATAAGTATCACGAGTTAGAGGATGAAGTTTTTGTATCAGATGATTATCCTAAGAAGTAGACTAAGGAAGTTGAATAGATATTGGATCAAAGAGTTGGCAAGAGTACAAGAGAAAAATATTACTATGAATATTTGGTGAAGTTGAAGAATAGACCTATCAAAGATGCTTCATGGATTTTCAATTTGAGTTGGATTCAGCTTAGGTTGGGACATCTCAATGATTCAAGAGAATCATTTCTTTCAACCCCAGTTGTCTGATATAGGAGCATCTTAGGTTGCCTTGTTATCCTACTCAATTTTGTTCATTTTTCAAGTTGGTGTTGAGTTACTATAAAAATCTTCATGTGTTGAGTTACTATAGCACTTTTCATGTGCCGAGTTACTAGAGAACTCTTGATGTGCTGAGTTATTGTAGCACTTGGTGCCAAGTTATTGTAGCACTCTTCATGTGCCAAGTTACTGTAGCACTTAGTTGGTGTCGAGTTACTATAGCACTCTTCATGTGCTAAGTTATTGTAGCACTTAGTTGGTGGTGAGTTACTATAGCACTCTTCATGTGCTGAGTTATTGTAGCATTCCTTCATGTGCTGAGTTACTATAGCATTCCTTCACGTGCTGAGTTACTGTAGCATTCCTTCATGTGTTGAGTTACTATAGCATTCCTTCATGTGTCGAGTTACTATAGCCATTCCTTCATGTGCCGAGTTACTGTAGCATTACTTCATGTGCCGAGTTATCTAGTGTATGCCGAGTGTTAGTATTTGGATGTGATTTATGCAAGCCAACTTGTGAGATTTATTTTGTTCATGATATTTATATTAAGATCTTTTCTTGGGATGAGTCTAGACCATTTTTGGGTTGGCCTTCCTATTATGTAATGTTCTAGAATATTTTGTAAGCCATTTTGGCAAGTATAAATAGAGTGTTTACAATTAGAGTTAGGCAAGTTTTGAAGAAGAAGATTAGAGAGCAGAACTAAAAGTGAGAATTTGTAGTTGGATCTTTGAATGTGAATGTATTTGTAATTGGTCGTAACCTAGAAGGCCTTACAACTGGGCATGTATGAAGATGTTTTGATGAATCAATAAAACTATTTCACTCTTCATTCTCTATTGGTTGCTATTCCTTGTGTTTTTTTTCATTGTGTTAACTCTTGCAAGGTGGTTTACATAGCTAGGTGTGCCTTTGGCCCTAGTTATTCATCCTTTTGCCTACATCAAGATGATCCTAGTTTTGGTGAAGTGTGGAAGGCATGTAAAAAACCTATTACACTTGACAAGAAAAATTTGTTAGATTTAATGATCCAAGATAGTATGATGTTCAAAGGAAGCTAGTTGTGCATTCCTAGAAGTTCAATGAGAGAGAATCTCATAAAAGATAAGTATAGTGGAGGGTTGGCTAGACATTTTGGTAGAGATAAAATTATAGCTTTGGTTGCTGAAAATTATTATTGGCCATAGTTGTAGCAAGATGTGAAGATGTTTGTACAAAGTTGTAGAGTATGTCAGATGGTGAAAGTAGTGAAGTAGAATACAAGGTTGTATCAACCATTACCTATACCTAAGAAACCATGGGAGGATGTCAGCATGGATTTTGTTCTTGAATCACCAAGGATGTAGCATGGGCATGATTCAATTTATGTGGTGGTTGACAAGTTCTCAAAGATGGCACATTTTATTCCTTGCAAGAAGACTAGTGATGTAGTTCATGTAGTAGAGTTGTTTTTCAAAGAAGCGGTGACACTACATTATCTGCCAAAGAGTATAGTTTCAGATTGAGATACCAAATTTGTTTGGTATTTTCAACATACATTGTGGAAGAAGTTAAAGATATATTTAAAGTTTATTTCATCACATCATCCAAAAACTGATGGACATATAGAAGTTGTGAATCACAGTTTGGGAAAATTGTTGAGATGCTTGGTTGGAGATAAACCAAAAGGATGGGATATGATTTTACCATAGGCAAAATTTTCATATAATAATTCTATCAATAGGAGTATTGGTAAATAATCATTCTAGATTTTATATGGTAGTAGTCCCAAAAATGCTTTTGAATTGAGGCGATTGGATAAAGGAGAGATAAGTAGTGCTGAAGTAGAAGAGTTTTCTAAACATTTAAAGAACATCCATGAGGAGGTGAGGAAACACATCATAAAGATGAATACATAGTACAAGGCTACGAATGATGTGAAAATGAGGTATAAGGAATTTAGGTTGGAGATGAAGTCATGGTTCATTTAAGAAAGGAGCATTTTCTAGTGGGTACATATAATAAGCTAATGATGAAGAAATTTGGACTATGCAAGATACTAAAAAAGTATGATTCTAGAAATGCATATGAAGTAGAGTTTCTTGCTAAATTGAATATTTCACTAGTATTTAAAATTTTAGATTTGACATAGTTTTATGAAGTAGTTGATGGAGATGAAGTTGTAGAAGAGCAGAGGAGTATTCCAACAACTAGTTTGGTTACAAAGGAGATTGAGGAGATACTGGACAATCGTATTGGAAAAATTACAAGGAGTAGAACTTATGAGGAATACTTGGTCAAATGGAAAGGGAGGCTAGTAGAAGATTAATCATGGCTAGCAAGGGAGGAGCTTAACCATCTTACTTTTCTTTTGAACATCAGAGATGTGATGGAGTCACTTCTCAAATCTTCAGGCTCATAGTTGAAGGCCTTAGAGTGCCTAGATGAGGTCCAAAAAATTGATTGAAGGGGGATTGCGCAGTTTTGAGCTTGTAGATCAGCAGATGGCATTTTTGAAAAGTGGTTATAATAGCCAATTGAAGCAACAATTTGAGAGTTATGGTCTTCAATAGTTGGGCTACTGAAATTTCTAAAATAATTTGTCAAAAATATATTTAGCCAACTCTATATGTATTGTCAGGGTATATCAGCCCTAGGTATTAAGTTTGAGCATCTAGAACCTTTCCAAGTGGCATAAAATTTCCTATTTAAGAAAGGCCCAATCATTGTTAAGAACAACTTTGGGTGATAGTTCATATCTTGTCTTGCATATTATTGTAATGAAGGCACCCATGTGGGTTTGCATATTGTACTTGTGAATTTTGTAATTCTACATTTGCAGTGCAAATAAGAAGTCCATATTTTGTTCTCACATTTATTTTTGTTATGTTTTTCGGTATTAAGAGGAGCACCCTTCATCAAGTTATAGGTTGGAGTGGTAAGGCTATAAAACTTTTCTTTCTAGCAAACAAGGAACACTTTTTGTATTTCCTTACCCAAGAATGGGAATCCTTGGACAAATTGGGCCAAAAATAGCCTACCCTCATGATTTTGTATGTTTTTTTTGTAGAGAAATTTCCTTCAAAAGATCCATCCTAAAATTCATATTAAACTTTTTTTACTTTAGAAACATCTATACATTTCAACAATACTCCACTATGATTCTTTCTAAATAGAAAACCATCAATTAACACATACAAAACTGATTGTAACTTTAAATACATTTGTTTAGCTTTATCAAGGTCCATTGGGCACTATCTAGTTGATGAAAATGTATCTTTTTTTTATGAAATTTTTTGGTTGATCCTGTATAGGTACATGTTTTTTGACAAGAACAACTTCTTCGGCCTGTACACCACCTAGAATCTTCTCATCAACTAATTTCTCACAAAACCTCTTACCCCTTACAAGCTTAGTAACAAGAACATCAACATCATACTACATTACTTGGGTAATCCAACAAGCTTCCTTTTCACTAAGATCTATGGTTAACATAAATTCTATGATAATAGGATGAGGAACCATATTTTGTTGTTAGAAACTAGAGGCCTAAATTTTGTAAGAATTTTGACAATAGAACACACATATTTTTGAACAAAGTTGTTCATACTCCTCCAGACCTTTTCTAAAAAAAGAAACAATTCTCATAACCCCAATCATTTTGTTGGACTAGCACTATAGAAATAACATCCATGGCACCATAAGCATATAGAATGAATTCTTTAGGAAAAATAGGATTTAGCATTGTAAGAACAGTAGATAAAACTTCCTTTATAACTTCAAAATTTCCCATAGCTTCCAAGGTCCAACTAAAATCAACATTCTTCTTCAGCATAGTTGTTAGCAGTCTTGACAAGTTAGCAATATTTGGTATGACAACCTTATAAAATTGATCCTTCCAATCAAACTTTGTAATCCCTTCTTATCATTTGGAAAAGGAAGCTCTAAAATTGCTTGGACTCTTTCATTGGGCTATGGTTGTTCCATTCTTTCAGACTATATAACCAAGAATCTTACCCTCATTTACACAAAAACACATTTCTTTGGACTATGAGAGATACAAAACTCTCTACATATTTTTGACACTTTCTTGAGATGAAAAATTTGGTCATCATCTTTTCTGTTGTACATTTCTATATCACCTAAATACATAAGAACAATATTGAATGCTAGGTTTTGAAAGACCATATCCATGGCTTTCTAAAAAGTATGTACCACATTTAACAAACAAAAAGGTATTTTCCTATAGGCCATTGTTCCCCATTTTTGATGAAGGTTGTCTTAAATTGATCATCGTATTTTATCAAATTTGGTTGCAATAAGGAAAATCAATTAGATCCAAAAATACATCACATAATTTGTTCCATTGATGGTAAAGGGTGCATATCTTTTAAGAAAGCTCTATTTAAGTCCCTAAGATCTACACACAACCTTATCTCCCCATTTTTCTTTCTCACTTGTACTAAATTAGAAACCCATGAAATATATTTAATAGGGAAAATGATACCACTATCACTAATTTCATTTAGTTCTATAAGCATAAGGGGTTCCAATATAGGGTTAATAGATTTTTGTTTTTATCTTGTTGGAATTGGCTCTAACTCAAGAGTATGATGGGTAACATGAGGGTCAAACCCTTTCAAATCATAATAATCCCAAGAAAACACAACACTAAATTCTTGAAAAAACTCTATAAAATCTTGTCTTTCTTGTTGAGAATTAACCTTAATGGTATTATAAAGCTTTCCTTTGAATATATCCACTTCTCCACAAAACTCCTTATTTATCAATAGGTTGGTCACATATTTCTTTATCTATTCATTTGTGTTGATAATAGTCTCCAAGTTCACTAAGCCCTTAGGTAGTTTATTGGTCTTTAGCTATAAAATGTGATCATCATACTAGTGATTCAACTTATCCTAGTTAAACAATAAAAAAAAATCTTTAGCTAGCAAGAAATTTAGAATTTTCTCTTTATTATAAAAGCTACCAATTTATATTGTTATCAGGGATTGAAGGCTTGACAACAACTTTCACTTGCTGTTGTACTTTTTACTTAATAATATCTTCATCAATGTCAAATTGAACACCAATAATGGCTAGTCTATCAACATGTTGGTTTTTACTTCTATGGATAAATATTGGATTAAAAGCATCAAATTCACTAATAATATGTTGGAATTAACAATGGGAAATTAAACTCTAAGGAGGGGGAGGTGAATCAATAGTTCAAAACTCTAACCATTAAAACATTCACCACACATCCATCTCACAATTTTCCTATAATTAAAATAGCTAGCTACACATGTTCATCCACAACATGAAAATAAATAACACATAAAATAGTAAATTTGTTACCAAAGGTAAAACTGGAGTGGGGATGACACCTACAAATCTTCACAAATGTAGTTGTAAAGTGTAACCAATTAAGGTTAAAGTAAGTTTGATCATAAACTATGATCTACCTTGTCAAAGGTATTCCCTATTAAAGGTTTACAAGGATTTTTAGGTCTCACCCTATTAAAGGATTTCAACACCCTGCTAAAAGTGTGCCTGGTTAAAGGATTTTAACTTACAATAAAGTAAGCATCCTGTTAAATGATTTACAAAATCCTACTGGGACTACTCAATTAAGAGATTTTTACTGATTCACTTGTTAGAATGTTTCAGCCTTGATCCTTTGGGTAGCACTAGTTTGCTAGATATTAGATATTGTCTTTCTTAGTGTATACTTGATCCTTCTGATAAGATGTATCACTCCTGTCCTCTCTCTACTTTCCTTTATTATCTCTGATTGATTCTACATTTAATAACATGATCAAAAAATCCTTAGTCACCATGAATGCTTTGTCTGTGCATGCAAACCTCTTCCTTCACACACAAATTCTTTAGGGTTTGTCTTTCTTAAGAAGACTTAGGTGACCTAATGTTAGGTAGGAATCAACGATTGTGATTCACCCATTTTTATGCTTAGAACATCCCTCAATCTAATTGGTTGCATGTACTACATAGGGATTCATAATATACCTTCATATATATCTTCTAGAATCATAAAAAAATCCTCAAGTCAACCCAAAAATGGTTTACATAGGAGTTTGTGTCATTAAAAATAACTATGTCAAAAACTGTTTACTCAGCACTTGAAGCCTCTGATGCTTGGCATCCACTATATCTTTAATATTGTAACTCATCCTCTTAATGACTTAGAATCCACTGTTCACTTGGCATCTAAATCACTCAACATGTATTAGCTTGGTAATCAGTGGAGTGACTCGACACTAACTATCTGCTCGATACATACTAGTGCTCGACACATACTGTATATCACGCTTGGCATGCATTATCTAACCATCTTATGCTTGGCATACACTACTTACTCGACATGCACTAAGTACTATTAAGTAATGACTTAAGTGTATTGTCACTCATATGTCAAAACCAAAATGTGATCAACATAATATCTCATACCCTATTTTTATAAATATTTAAGGTATCATTTTTGGGTGCATGTAAACCCCTAACTTGAGTCATGATTTTCTCATTTCAACCAAATAATCACAGGTACTTAATCTATCTCTTCATATCCCATTCCGTCCCTTGTATCAAACCTTCATACTCAAAAATATTGTTAGAATATGAAAAAGAAGAATGAAAAGTCAGATTAGTACTTCTCACATTATGGAGATATCGGTATTTCACCCCCACCTACCCTATTTCAACTTTAAGATCCATAAAAATATATGCTCCAAATTGAGTTTTATTGTTTGGGAATATTATTTATATCCTTTACCAAATATAGCATTATCAAATCTAGTTTCACTTTTGCATAAATATCAATACCAAATCCTTAATTTATTCTTTTTTTTTTTACTATCATGTTAGTATTTTTTATTGCCTGTTCATCTAATAGGATATCTAGGATTGCATCAACTTGAATTTTTAGAACATTATGATTAACAAGGTCTTACTAGTCAAATACTACATAGTTTGCATTGATAGGGTTGAGAATATAAGGTTCAATGTGAAATTTAGCAAGTACCTTAAATATAATGGTGACTTTGGTTCCATAATTGGTTCAACATAGCATATGTGACCAATCAAATGAAAAATATCCTCCTATCTTGGGTGTAAAATCTCTTGACAAATAGAGAAAAAGTATCATGGTAAATCTATCATATAGATTTCTTGAGGTATGGAAAAATTGGGACATGCATGGAGTGTCAAACTTGCAATTTTTATGAGACCCAAGGTGTTGACTGATGAGCCATCCAACTATACTATATCTTTCTCTAGGGTTTTATACTTTAACTCAAGATAGTCTATTATCTTTCTGGGCATTATAGAACTTGTGGCTATACTGTCTACCATGAGATTGTGAACCAAATTATCCCTTATAATTAATGAAACATAAAATGGTGGTGGTTTTACATTCTTACCTTGTAGCTCACTCTCTTTTTTAATAGAGACATGAGATGCAACTTATTTATTGGTCAACACATCCTTGTGGGGGTATTAGTGACTTGATTAGGAACAACCTCTTCTACTAAGGCCTTCTTCAACATGATATTTTGGCCCATAATAGATAACAAGTCCCACATAGATAACATAATGTTTATCATCTTCATGTTTTCCACACTATTAAATGCCATTTTTACATGCACGTTTGGTTGAACTTTAGGAACAATAAGATGTGTTTGATGTTTCAGTTGTTCTTGAGTAGAAACAAGAGGATTACTTTATCATGCATGGTTCCCTTGAGGTACAGATGACCTCTTAGTTGATATATCTTTTCTTTTTGTTACTACCTCATTTTCTAGAAATATTTTCTTTTCTTTGGTATTTGTAGAAATGAGGAGGTCATCTTTACATATAGCACAAAACTATTCTCCTTTCCAGTTTAGTAAAGTAGTATCAACAAGAAGTATTTTTTATTGTTTGTCAACTCTAGCTTTAGGTGTAGGTTGTATAAATGAAGAACCTTGAACCATTAAAGCTTGATTAACAACTCTATTAGAATAGGTTGCTTGACTATGGGGGTAATTTTAGGGATAACACCATTCATAATCTATCACTAAAGTATTTTAGGTGGGAATTATATCTCTAACAATATTTAAAGGTGTTGCAGCCTAAGGCCTAGAAGGTATTTGATTAATATTATGTCTACCAGTAGGGTTAACTTGATAAGGCTTCCTATTTAATTGGTATTTGTCTCAATTTTGATGCTAGAAAGACTAATTTTTAGCTTAGTTCTATTGTTGGTATGGTTTTCTAACTTGATTGATGAAGGGTTGTCCTCATAATACCACATAAAGAACATAAATACAGAAACAACAATAATTTGAAAGAATAAAATATGGGTTATCTATTATCTCCACAAATGCAAAATTTTAGAATTTAGAATTACAAACCCATATGGGCACCTTCCTTACAATAATTTGCAAGACAAAGTTGCAAACTATCACCAAGAGTTGTCTTAGATGACCTAAGGGCCTTTGTCATATAGGCAATTTTACATTGCCTATAAAGTTTATAGACATCAAACACACATAAAATTACATATAGAGTTGGCTAAGAATAATTATGATATTTATTTTGGAATTTTTGGGAGTCCCAATTTTGGAAGACTATAACTTGCCAATTGTTGACTTGGTTGCCTACTATAACCCCATTTCAAAATCCTCACCTTCTAATCTACAAGGCTTGAATTGCACAATCTCTAGTCAACCTCCTTTTAGAGCATATCTGGAGCCTATAAGGCCTTCAAAAATGAGTCCAAAGTTTTTATACCAAATTTTCACATAAAAAATCCCCAATAACTTCACAAATACTCATGATATGGTAGTGGACCTCAACTATAAATTTGACATATCCAAGATGAACCTCCGCCTCTGACATTAGGACATTCCAAGCTCACATGACCAAATTACTAAGTAGAAAGCCTCCATAAATAATAACTTTGCACTAAGACAACCCTTATTCAAAAAATAAAAAGTAAATATTTTTGGGTGATGCAATATTTCTCTTACACCGATGATATTCTTACATCAGACACTCAAGGTAATTCAATAAGTGATCGTATCATGCCTCAATTAGTTAGAGGAAAAAAATATGGTCAATCTCCTCCCTTTCTATCCATGATGAATCTTCTACTAGTCTCCCTTTCCATTTTTCATAATTTTCATCATAGGTCATGTTCCGTGTACTTTTGCCAATATGATTGTCCCATATCTCCTTAATCTCCTTTGTAGCTAAAGTAGTTGTTTGAATACTCCACTGCACTTCTATAAACTCATTTCCATCACCTTCTTCATGATATTCTATGAAACATTAAATGTTAAATACTAGTGAAATATTCAATTGAATAAGTACCTATACTTCATAGGTATTTTCAGAATCATGTTTTTTTAGTATCTTGCATAATCCAAACTTCTTCATCTTTTAGCTTATCATATGTACCCACTAGAAAATGTTCTTTCCTCATATGAACAATGACTTCATCCCAAACCTAAAATTCCTTATAAATCCTTTTCTCATCTATGTTAGTCTTGTACTATGTATTAATCCTTGTAATGTGCTTCCTCACCTCCTCATGGGTGTTCTTCAAATGCTTTGCAAAAATCCTTTGCTTCAACAATGTTTATCTCTCCCTTATTAAACTTCCTCAATTCAGAAGCATTTTTGGGACTACTCCCATATACAATTTGGAATGGTGATTTACCAATACTTCTATTGATAGAATTATTCTATGCAAATTTTTCCTATTGTAAAATTATATCCCATCCTTTTGGCTTATCTCTAACCAAAGATCGTAATGAATTACCCAAGCTTATATTCACCACCTCACTTTGTCCATTAGTTTGATGCAGGAGCATCTAGAGGTATAAGGGAAATCCCATGTCACCCAAAAAAATGTACTTAGACTTAGTTTCTATTTCATGTGTTTTCATTTTTGGACACCCATTTGGGTCAAATAAAGGTTCCAACTCTCACAGTTCCATTATCAGTGTGCTAGAAAATCTTGAAAAAATAGGAGCATGTAATTGGGCCATCATTTTGGTAAACTAGAAGGTGTGAATTGGCTATATGAATGTAATTGTGATTTAGAACATTCCATAAAAAGAATCAGGTCAAAAGGCCCCACAGTTTGAAAGTTATTTCAGTTTTTCGAGTTTTGGAGACCTCCTAAGAATGTTTCAAAGTCAAGTTAGGGTCATTAAATGACCTTGAAAAGGGCCAAAAAATGGGGGACGAGTGAAGCTGGTACATAAGGCTATAGAGCACTTTGAGATCTTTCTGAAAATGTAAACAGTTTGTCAATCGGAGCTACGGTTCAAAAGTTATGCCTCCCGAAAGTTCGGTTACCATTTCTAGATTCTTCTAGATTTGCACCGACTTCTAACATAGCTTCTGGAGCCTTCTATTTGGTCGATGGATGCCTACTAGTACCTTCTAGAATGTATTCCTAGTCCTTAACCCTCCAGGGTCTATTTAAGGAGATTCTTGGCATTGTAAAAGGCAATTGGGAGTGGAGTTTGAGAGGAGGTACTGAAAGGAGAAATTATCTCCACATTTATGCTAATGTAAGCCCTTAGGGCATGTTTTGAAGTTTATTTTCTCTGTACTAAATGTACTAGCTTATTTTTCAGTTAATACAATTTCCCTTTCTATTGTGTCCATTTTGTTCTTGGGTTGTGACCCCATCATAGTTTGTGGATAATGTGATGAACTAAAATTCAAATATATATTTAATTTCTTCCACAATGTATGCCAAAAATACCTAACAAAATTAGTATCTTGATTTGAAACTATACTCTTTGGTAGACCATGTAGTCTCACCACTTCTTTAAAAAACAACTCTGTTACATGTAAAAAATCACTAGTCTTCTTCTAGGGAATAAAATGTGTCATATTTCAAAACCTATTAATCACCACAAATATAGAATCATGCCCTTGTTGACTCCTTTGTAAAACAAGAACAAAATCCATGCTGACATCCTCCTATGGCTTCTCTAGTCCAAGTAATGACTAATAGAACTCTATATTTTGCTTGACTCCTTTTGCCTTATGACATTCTTAAAAAATCTATATAAACTTATTGACATATTTTTGTAATTTTGGTAGGTAATTTTTCCTAGCAACAAAAGAAATGGTTTTATCTCTACCAAAATATCTAGCCAATCGTCCACTATGCTTCTCCTTGATGATATTCTCCCTCGTCAAGCTTATTAGAATTTATAATTGACTTCTGAATAATATACCATCCTATATTATGAAATACAACCACTTTTTCATGTCAGGTGTGAAAGGTTATGTACAAGCTTTCCAAGCTTCACCAAAATCAAGATCCTCTTGATACAAATTATCAAGTTCCTTGAACCCATCCACCTTAATCTACATCTCTATCAATAAAAGTTGTCTTATGTTAAGAGCATAAGAAACTTTATTAGACTTCCCATTTATGTGTTCCAAAGTAAATGTATAACTTTGTAAAAAATCAACCTATTTCAAATGCCTTTGGTTTAGTTTTCCTTGACTATTCAAATATTGCTAATCTTGATGTTCAATGTACAAAACAAACTCATTAGGAAGAAAATAGTGTTTCCACTTTTTCAATTCTTGAAATATAGCATAAAATTTGATGAGACAATTTAGGCATAGTGTCTCCTTATTAGATCTAAATCTAATGGTACCCACTCTTAAAATCTATCTTTGTGAAATAAACATCTTCACTCAAACATTCCATAATATCATCCATCCTTGGTAATGGAAATTTTTACTTGGTTGTAATCTTGTTGATAGCCTAATAATGTGCAAACATCCTCCATTCTCCATTTTTATAACAATTCATGTACTTGTTTGCTCAACTCTTCACTTTCTATTGGTATCATTCTTTATGATGCCTTATTTTAAAAAATAGCTCCTAGAATCAAATCCGTCAAGTGAATGATCTTCCTCACTGGTGGTAATCCATAATGAATATTACTAGATACAATATCTAGAAACTCTTTTAATAGATCTCCAACTTCTATAGGTACCTCTTCTACCACTTCTTTGCCATCTTTTAGAATTATAGAAAAACACATATACTCACACCTCATACACTCTAGGAACTACTTCCTATCAAAAAAAATACTTTGGAAGCACTACATACCTTTTCAAATGTCTCCTTCAATGACTTTAGCTTATGTTCACTCCATCCTTTGTCAGCGTGTAGGTATTTGCACAACCATTATGTACAAAGAACCTGTTAATCTACTACAACCTTCCCAACAACATATGTGATATGCCCATAGGTATGATTTCACAGAGTACCTCATCTTGGTATATTCCAATCTTGAACTTCACTAGGCATTGTTCATTGACCATGACCTTGAAGTCATATTGCACCCAAATAATACAACATGGACATGGATGTTTCTATCTCTTGCATTTTAACTCTGTGACCATAATTTATAGCACCATATTGTAAGTGCTTCCACCATCAATGGTTACATCACCACATGTATCTTTATACTTGCACCTTATACAAAAAAAGATCCTCCTTTTATTAGGTTCATTCTCACCACCTAACATGACTCTTTTTTTAAGTAGGACTTCTCCTCTTTTAGCATCTTCATAATGTGATGATTTGGCATCTTCATCAACATGCATAACTTTGGGTTGGCATTTGGTTCTCCTATCTATCCTTCCTTGGTACAGAGGATATCAAAATTCTCTATTCCCTTCTTGTCCACAATGAAAATAGGTTGGACACAAAAACCTCCTCTACTAGATCCTTCCCCACTTCCTCTTCCTCTCTAATATCTATTATTATGATCATGGAAATTATTGTTTCCCCTCTGATTGTGACCACTAATACTGACCTCATCCTTCTTCTTCTAATCTTCATTTTGACCTCCATAAGACCATCTTCTAGATCTTCCACCATGACCTCTACAACTATTCTTGTTATCAAACTTCTTGTTCATATTTTCCTTAACTCTTAGGAAAATTGGCATGCCTCTTCGATACTATTTATTCAAAGCAAACCCAATTCCTCAAGAATACTTGGCCCTAACAATACAATGAGAAATTTTTTCCTTTCAAACTTTTGCATGGCTTATCTAATGAGAACTTGATAGACCTCTTTGATATTCACTTAAATTTATCTTTCTCCTTGCTTCAACCCTTGCATTTCCTTCAACAAATCAAGCTCATATTCAATGGAAATGAACTATCACTTCAATTTAGGTATCATCCAATGCCATCATTGTGATGTCCCCAGAGTGGGCCCCTAATGGAAGGTGACGTAGGTCTGTCTGTGCGGTTTGTCGCTACCACGTGTCCGGGGTCCTCGCTAGCGAGGCTATCCTGGGGTTGCCCCCTTAACGCGGGGAGGTGCCATTTACTAATAGTCTGGGCTTTTGGTGTAACGGTTACTAACTTGGTATCAGAGCTGGAGGTCTCAAGGTCGAGACTCGTGGAGCGTGGTGGGTTGTGATGTCCCCAGAGTGGGCCCCTAACAGAAGGTGACATAGGTCTGTCTGTGCGGTTTGTCGCTACCACGTGTCCAGGGTCCTCGCTAGCGAGGCTATCCTGGGGTTGCCCCCTTAACACGAGGAGGTTCCGTTTACTAATAGTTTGGGCTTTTGGTGTAACGGTTACTAACTTACACCAATGTAAGAACCCAAAATAGGCTCTACGCTGATCACTGTTTGTTTCCCTAGGTGTAATAATTGTTTTTGGTTTGTTTTTGAATGTTTTAAGCTATTTTTGGGTTTTTGAGTTGATGAAAAGAAAATACAAATATTGAAAACTAATCTACCTCAAATAATAACTCAAATCTGATCAAATTCATTTATTCAGATGGCTCCTAATGTTTGTACAATACTTATTGCTGGAGGCATACATTAAAAACATCATCATTAATAGTTGAAAAAAACCTGATTTTTGTCTCTGATATGCAACCACGCTGCTGGTTGCTTCCTCCTTGGGCAGCGCCTATCAAAAACCGCAATATTAAATCTCTGATTCACTGTAGCGTTGTACTGTTCACAACACTGTAGCTGCTGTTATAACCCCTTCCAACCTGTAATAGATTCATCCAAATTCTTTCCTACTAAACACAATATTGACTCCAGAATGAAGTCAGCTCACAGGCAAAATTCAAGTGATATTTCACACCCTCAAATTGCATCAACTCTGAAGATACTACGTTCTCCACAGTCTGAATTCTTCTTAAACTTGTAGAAACCCTTGTTGCCACAACTTCAAGAAATTTCACAAGGCAAATTTTTTAAGCAATTCTCATAACCTGCTCTTGAAGGAAGACAAGGTTTGTTTATAAGGACTCCTCAACTCTAGAATGAGTCTCCACACTCAATGTGGGATAAAAGATATAATAATAACATAAAAAATGTTATTACATTAAAACTTAGAAAACCCCTTTTAATTTTTCCATAAGCTTGGACCCGCAATTAATTGAAACGATGGCCCCTTTTATGATATCATGACCCTCACTTAAGTTATATATTATAACTTAACAATATAGGCTCAAGACCAATAATGTTTATTTTAACTAAATAAACATTAATATCTCCATTATTACTCAACATTTTTGAATGTCGTTTGGACTGGGAGCTAACATGATAGAACTGCATATGACCATACCCCTTTTCTAAAAATAGCAGGGGTCTATCTTTATAACTCCAAAACTGCTAAAAATAGCCTGACCAAGCCAAACTCAAAGGAAAACTCATCATAAACAAACTCTGGCAACCCAGAAGAGTACTCTGCTCTGGTCCTTGGAAGATCTCCACACCAAGGTGACCCTCTATCCAATCTTATTAGCCTACGAGGGTCTCTGATAGGCTAATCAGCAGCTAAAGTGATGTCTCTAGCTAGAAGGGGACATCACAATCATGTAATTGTATCATCCCCTCTTCTATTTCACTCCATTTAAATCTTTTACCATGCATCAGTCCGCCCTCCTTGAAATTGCTTGTCCTCAAGAAATCTCAACTCTAGATGCTGTAAAATCTCCTCGCTCTCCCAAGTAGCATCCTCTACCAGAAAATTCTTCCACTTCACCAAATATTCTCGGATGGTACGTTTCCTCAAGTTCCTCTCTCTAAAATCAATGATAGCCTCCGGTATCAAAACAAGTTTTCCCTCACCATCCAGGGGTGGTAGTACTGTAGAAGGCACAATATGATGCCCTAGCACCTTTTTGAGGCGTGACACATGAACAACATTGTGCACCTTGCTCTCCGCCAGCAAGTCTAACTCATAATCCACCTCTCCCACTTTCCTGATAATCCTAAATGGACCATAGTATCATGGCTTGAGTTTCTCAGCACCACTCTTCTTGAGAGTGGATTGACGATAAGGCTACAACATAAGATACACCATGTCTCCAACCTCAAAAGTCCGCTCAGTCCTCTTCTAATCTGCATACTGCTTTTGCTGATTTTGTGCCTTAGTTAGATTATCCTTGAGAGTCTTAACAAGGTCTTGACTCTCCTGTAACAAATCACCTGCACTGGGCACTCTACTATCACTCAAAAGAAGATCCATAAAATTGGGTGCCTCATACCCATACAGGGCCATAAAGGGTGACATCTGAATAGACATGTGATAAGTGGTATTGTAGTAGTACTCACAAAGATAAATCCACTTTACCCACGCCCTCTGTTTCCCTGCTATATAATTTTTGAGATATCCCTCCACCCATTTGTTTACTATCTCTGTTTGACCATCTGTCTGAGGGTGGTAGCTAGTACTCGGAGTGAGCTCTGTCGCACACAACCTGAATAGCTCCTGCCAAAAGTGACTCATAAACCTATTGTCTCTGTCACTTACAATGCTCTGAGGTAAGCCATGTAATCTGAATATCTCTTTGAAGAACAACTCTGCCACCTGTGTAGCAGTGTATGTAGTAGTGATCGGAAAGAAGTGTGCAAACTTCGTAAGGCGATCCACAACCACATATATGCAGTCTCTGCCTTGGGCTCTAGGCAGTCCTGTGATGAAGTCCATAGACAAACACTCCCACTTCCTATCAAGAATCGAAAGTGGCTGAAGTAAACCAGCTGGATAGGAGTGTTCTTGCTTATTCTGCTGGCAAGTGGGACACTCCCTAACATATTAAAGTACCTCTGCTTTGAGCCCTTTCCATGTGAATCGCTCTCTAATATGTCGGTATGTCTTGTAGAAACTAGGATGTCCTGCCATAGGTGAATCATGAAAAGATTTCAAAACCACCCTCCTCACTACTGATCCTAGGACCAAAAATATTCGTCCTTTGTAAATGATGAGCTCATTCACAAGGGTGTATCTGCTGTCCTGAATAGTCCCATCTATGAATCCAGCTGCCCAAGTGTCCTTTGCATACTCTGCAAGGATCAAGTGTCTCCAATCCTCTGATATGTCTGTCAGTAAGCTCAAATGGGGCCTACGTGATAAGGCATCAGCAACTACATTCTGTGTCCCCTTAAAATATGTAATGTCAAAGTCATAGGACTGTAACTTGCTCACCCACTTTTGCTGCCTATCATTGAGATCTCGCTGCCCCAAAAAGTGTCTTAGGCTATTATGGTCGGTTTTGATACAAAATTTGCTACCTACCAAATATTGCCTAAATTTGGCCAAAGCATGCATAATGGCTAACATCTCCTTATCATATATGCTGAAGCTCCGCTTTGGCCCTCTCAATTTCCTGCTCTCATAAGCAATAGGGTGCTTCTCTTGCATAAGCACTGCTCCAATGCCCTCTTCGAAAGCATCACAATGTAGCTCAAAAGGTTTGCTGAAATCTGGTAATGCTAATACTGGACAAGAAGTCATCAACCCCTTAAATTTCTCAAAACACTCCTGTGCTTCAAGAGTCCACAAGAAAGCTCCCTTTCTCATCAAATCTGTCAAGGGTGCCGCATGCCTGGAATATCCATCCACAAACCTTCTTTAGAAACCACATAGTCCTAGAAAGCCCCTCAACTGTGTAAGGTTCACCGGTGAAGGCCACTCCACAATGGCACGAATCTTTTCAGGATCCATGCACATGCCCTTTGCACTGATGATGTGACCCAAGTACAACAACTTTGTCATGCCCAAATCACACTTTGACTCCTTTGCATACAAGGATTCTCTGTCCAATATACCCAGCACAATGTCCAGGTGAACCAAGTGCTCCTCCCAAGATCTACTATATACCAAGATATCATCGAAGAAGACAAGTACAAATCTCCTCAACTGAGGATGGAAAACCCTATTCATTGTTGCCTGAAAAGTAGCAGGTGCGTTAGTTAGCCCAAATGGCATAACTACAAACTCAAAATGGCCACAATGACATCTAAAGGCTATCTTCTCAATATCCTGCTCTCTAACTCTGATCTGGTGATAACCTGATCTCAAATCTATCTTTGAGAAGAAGCAAGCTCCATGAAGCTCATCTATCAACTCATCGATCCTGGGAATGGGGTATCTATTTTTAATCGTCTTCCTATTAAGCACTCTGTAATCAATGCACATCCTCAATGTCCCATCCTTCTTCTTTACTAACACCACTGAAGAAGAAAAAGGAGACTTACTTGGTCTAATGTGGCCCATAGCAAGTAACTCCTTTATGGTTTTCTCAATTTCATCCTTCAACCTCTTCGGATGCCTATAAGGTGTAATCATGATGGGCTTAGCCCCCTCCTCTATCTCAATGATGTGCTCAATACCTCTGTCTGGTGGTCTACCTGGCAGAATGTCACTGAACACCTTAGAGTGTTTAACTCTAAGCTCCTGAATATCAGGAGGATATTCAATCTTATGTTGTCCCTCCTGTGATGGCATCAACATGCACTCTGCTGCCCACTCTACTTGATCATGTCGAATCAATCTAGCCATTCTACGAAAAGAGACCATCCTGAGATCACTGTCCCTGATTGCTTTAAGAATATGTGTCTTCCCATTCACTTTAAACCTCATCTCCATCTCCTTGAGGTTAAGAGTGAACTCACCAATATCGTGCAACCAACTCATCCCAAGAACTATATCTGTATCTCCCATAGGTACAACATAAAAATCTTCCTTAAAGTCATAATTATTAACTTTCAATGGGAGTCCAGTGATCCTACGATCACATTTGAGGACATAGCCATCTGCTACCCTCACTCTAATTCCCCCAAACTCCTCTGTTTGTATGCCACGCTTCTCCACCATCCTAGCATCAATGAGATTATGAGTGGCACCTGTATCAACCAAGGTTATGACTCGCTGTCCAGCAAGTACTCCTCTCATCCAGAATGACCCTTCTTGCTTAATACTAGTGAGACGAGCTTCCCTAAGTTGCCCATCTCCTTCCCCATCCTTGGACTCCATTTTAGACAAGTTTTCAGCCTTGTCTTCCTCTTTTTCACCATCTATTTCCTCTATATCAGACTACTGATCTGAATTATCTGATTCTGATTCCTCATAGTATGCCCACATAACTCTGTTAGCTTTTCCCTTTGGCCTAAGAGGACAATCATGGTTTGTATCATAGGGTCCCTTACAGTAGAAACATAATTTTTTCTTCCTCAAATCGTTTAATGTTTCCTTGTCAAAAGGTGCTGGAGTTTTATCTTTAGAATCATTTTTAAAATCAGTCCTCTCTGGTTTTTTATAAAATGGTTTGTTATCCTTACTAGAAGATGCTCCTTTGGACTGAAATTTTTTTGTTGGGACTGCATGTTCCATACTTCTTGCCTTTTTCATCGCTTCCTATAAAGAAATAGGATCAAATGCCTTTATCCAACCTCTCAATGGTTCGGATAGGCCCTCAATGAAAAGAACTATCAATCTATGCTCTGAAATGTTTGGCACCATGACTACCAACCGCTGAAATTCACCAATGAAATACTCCAAGTTGCCTGTTTGTTTCAGCTCTGCTAAGTCCCAAAAGTAAATCTCTGGATCTTTTTTGTCAAATCTTTCAACCAACCTATCCATGAAGTCCTGGTATTGTGTCACTTGGTTATGCTGAAGTGCTACCATACCATGGTACCACCAATCATGTGCTATTCCCTCCAAATGCAAGGTGGCATATTTGATAGCTTCAATCTCTGTCATTGGCCTCAATGCCAAAAATGTGTCAAGCGTATGAATCCAAGCTTGAGCTGTCATCTTACCACTCCCATCAAATGTAGGCATAGTAAGCTTGCCTGTAGCCCTCTTCAGCTCACTATTTTGACCTCTAGGCCTCCTATCTTGTCTAAGTGACCTGTAATGCTCTCTCCTCTGATTTACAAAGCGTTCAAAGGTCATCCTCTCCCAAACCTACGGAGCTAATAATTCCCATTCATCATTTGCAGCCATGAGTGCATCTGCGAATATGGGGTCTCCTGTCGCCTCCTCTACCAGAGTTTCTTCTGGCTCCTCCGGAACAAATGTAGGGCGTGTAGGCCTATCAGCTGTTCTAGAATGGGTCTGTTGTGGTCTCTGATTACCTATAGCACTCCTGTTATCTCCCTATTCTCCCGGCTCCCCATTTTGTCTAACAGGTGGGTTCATCCTTTCTACCATAGTAGTGAATGCCTATAATGCCTGTGCCATCTGCTGCTGCCCTGTAACCATAGCAGGGTAGAATTCTCTGGTATCCTGATCATCATTATTCCTCCTGTTTCTAGGTGGACTACCATCATGCCTCTCTTCCATATTTCCTGTTTCCTGTAACTGTTCTCTTTCAATCAGAGCTCTCCTACGAGTATGGTGCCTGTGTGGTCCAATTTTTGGTGGCTGCATATGACTCCCCAAACCCTCAGGATGGCAGGAATGAGGCTCTGATACCAATGTAAGAACTCCAAATAGGCTCTACACTGATCACTGTTTGTTTCCTTGGGTGTAATAATTGTTTTTGGTTTGTTTTTGAATGTTTTAAGCTATTTTTGGGTTTTTGAGTTGATGAAAAGAAAATACAAATATTGAAAACTAATCTACCTCAAATAATAACTCAAATTTGATCAAATTCATTTATTCAGATGGCTCCTAATGTTTATACAATACTTATTGCTGGAGGCATACATTAAAAACATCATCATTAATAGTTGAAAAAAACTTGATTTTTGTCTCCGATACGCAACCACGCTGCTGGTTGCTTCCTCCTTGGGCAGCACCTATCAAAAACCGCAATATTAAATCTCTGATTCACTGTAGCGCTGTACTGTTCACAACACTGTAGCTGTTGTTATAACCCCTTCCAACCTGTAACAGATTCATCCAAATTCTTTCCTACTAAACACAATATTGACTCCAGAATGAAGTCAGCTCACAGGCAAAATTCAAGTGATATTTCACACCCTCAAATTGCATCAACTCTGAAGATACTACGTTCTCCACAGTCTGAATTCTTCTTAAACTTGTAGAAACCCTTGTTGCCACAACTTCAAGAAATTTCACAAGGCAAAGTTTTTAAGCAATTCTCATAACCTGCTCTTGAAGGAAGACAAGGTTTGTTTATAAGGACTCCTCAACTCCAGAATGAGTCTCCACGCTCAATGTGGGATAAAAGATATAATAATAACATAAAAAATGTTATTACATTAAAACTTAGAAAACCCCTTTTAATTTTTCCATAAGCTTGGACCCACAATTAATTGAAACGATGGCCCCTTTTATGATATCATGACCCTCACTTAAGTTATATATTATAACTTAACAATATAGGCTCAAGACCAATAATGTTTATTTTAACTAAATAAACATTAATATCTCCATTATTACTCAACATTTTTGAATGTCGTTTGGACTGGGAGCTAACATGATAGAACTGCATATGACCATACCCCTTTTCTAAAAATAGCAGGGGTCTATCTTTATAACTCCAAAACTGCTAAAAATAGCCTGACCAAGCCAAACTCAAAGGAAAACTCATCATAAACAAACTCTGGCAACCCAGAAGAGTACTCTGCTCTAGTCCTTGGAAGATCTCCACACCAAGGTGACCCTCTATCCAATCTTATTAGCCTACGAGGGTCTCTGATAGGCTAATCAGCAGCTAAAGTGATGTCTCTAGCTAGAAGGGGACATCACAATCATGTAATTGTATCATCCCCTCTTCTATTTCACTCCATTTAAATCTTTTACCATGCATGAATCTTTAGTTTTGCCCTCATAAATTTGACCCTATCAAGATCCTCAATATCTTCATAACCAAAATATTATTCTAGTTCATTGATCCAATCAATCAATTCATCCAAGTTAAGTTTTCCCAAAAATTTGGGAACCTCAAACTTAGGTCTTTTTCCAATCTTGGACATGGTCCTAAAAATACTTTCTTCCTCTAGGTTTAGACATTCATCTTTAAATTTTGGCTCAATATTTGCTTCTTCTTGTCTTTCATCGTCACTTTCATCTATTACAACAAGACTCATCCCTTTATGCAATTGTCTTTCAACTTATGTAGTTGTCTCTAGAGGGCTTTAAAACCCTTAGGTGCAACATCTCAAGCTCTTCCACCGCATTCTCTTTATGGAGAATTTTTTTTAATTTTGTCAAAACCCTAGTACAAATTGCCTTACAATTGATGATTTTTCTGCATGCTTAGCCAAAAACATGGTCTTGGTACAAAATACCTCATAATAAATTATCTATTTACACACGCAGGAACTTCTTCTTTGATACAACTTGATGAAGGTGTTAACATGAATGCTAATGGTACTCCTATGGGTGGGTATCCTATTAGTATTGGAGATATGATTTAGAGGTTGTATCTTGCATTTATGACATAGTTTGTCATTGATGTCAATATACAGTTTTCTATTAAGACTAGTGGAGAAGTAGACAAAGTTTGGATTTATGTAGTTTGAGGATTGAAGATTAGCTTATATGTACATGGTATTATGTTTTAGAGTATGTCTAGATTCTATAATTAAGAGAATGTACAAAAACATGAAGACTTGACATAGCTATGATGGATTTAGTGAAGATAGCTTTCACATAGTGTTTGTAGAAAGAAGGTATTGTTGTTTGGATTGAATCTCTTAAAAGATATAGAATCTAGTTCAAAAAACTTGAATAGAGGTTGAAGACATTATAAATATTTTTTTGGTTAATCACACACATTCATATTATAAGTTTGAGGAAATTTATAAAGACTACGAGCTGACAAATTGCTCGTAATTGTGAAAAAGATGTAATACTGTAATGTAATATCTTAAGGTTGTCCTATATTATTATTGTAAATTTGGAAAGCCTCAAGGCTGACTCAATAATTTATTCTAGGGCTTTTTATAAAGGAAAATTCATTTCCTTGGATGAATATAGTTATATGTGGTCATATCTATTAGATGTAATGTGTGAGGTTACATGCAAATATCTTTTGGATTAGAGAAGTGATTGGTGTAGTTGAGGCTCAATGAGCTTACAAGGAACTATATTTGGAAAATAAGTTGTTGTTGGAAAATTTTTGATGCACTCTTATATTACTCAATGAGGATAGTACTAAAGTTTTTTGGATAGTGGGTCCATCTATTTACCTTTCAACTCCTAGCATGGTTGGCACAACTCCTAATGATACAAAAGCATCCTGGCTATCATAGTATCCCGCTGATTTTTTTGGTTGTTTCCAAGTTACTACAATTGCCAAGTGCCAGGAAATTTTTAGTCATTGATAAGTTGAATTTTTTTGCCATCATGTTAACATATTGGTTAGCATGTTATCCCATTTATTCTACCAGTATTGACTAAGTGATCTTTCAAGTGTCAAGTTGGTCAGTTGCAGTGTTAGCCAAGAATTCAGTGTTTGTTGAGTTGTAGTGTTTTCCAAGTTGCAATGTTGGCCAATTTATCTAGTATTGGATGAGTATTCCTTCATGTGTTGAGTGTTCCTATATGTGTTGAGTGCCAACATTTTTCTTGGTCCTTCTTTGACCAAGTTTTCTATGTCTATTTCTAGTTTGGGCTGACCTTGCGGGTATTTAATTTCATGATGGGTATTTAATATTTGTTGAGAGCTAACTTGTGGGTTAGTAATGCATTTAATGTAAGGGTTTATGTAGTTATTAATTTTCAATAGGCTGACTTGTGGCCATGCAAGTATTTTAGGGGATCTTGGGTAGAGTCTTAATCATAATTTTGGGGAGTCATGAAGAAGTCATTTTAGTTGAGGAGTTAACATGGAGTATCTTGGAGGTAGAAGTTCATGTTTGAGTCTGGAGATATGTTCTTTTTCAGATGTATTCTTCTTTGTAGTGGTCATAACATAGGAGGTCATATAGATGGGCATGTTGCATGTAAACTTCTTGATTCAAATATATGAAATATTGTTTCTATATATCTAGATCTCATTCCTCTTTTTCATTTTTTGCTATGCGTTTGTTTCCTAGTTTTTGGATCACCTCATTTTGGGGTACATCTAGATTTGTGTTGCGTTAGTTGGTATCAAAGCTTAGTTTTTCTTGAGTGTGCAAGTGGATTTCTGAAGTGTGAGGTAGTTTTTACCAAGACCTTGGTTAGGTGAAGTTTATTAGAGAAGGGAGTTTATTTTAGAAGTCCTAGTTAGTTGGTGATTTGGTATAGGGTTGCAGATTTGTGGATTTGACTTGCACTTGTAGAAGACTCATTGCTTGATTATTCTGTATGAAAATATGGTTCATGGAAGGAGAGATGTTGATCTGGAATTATTTGACATGTTGAGAAAACTTACAACTGGAGTAGAAGTTATTGAGTTAGCACAAGATCATGGAAAACATCTTGATGATGTTGAGAGCAATGAGTATAATTCTTTTTGGTATGATTTACATGAAAGAATTGATGCTATGGAAGAGTCTAATTTGAGTTGGCATCTAAGGATTAGAAATAAGGTTTTTTGGTTGATTAAAGATGTTATGAAGAAAAGAAGATAGATCGTGGAAGAGCATGATGATTTTGCTGAAGTTGATGAAGTATCTTTTGGTTTTCATGAGTAGATGGATAGATCTAACGTGGAAATTTTAGGGCATCTTGTTATGTGCAATGAGATATTTGAAGAGGAGAGTTTCACTTATGTTGGTAAGGAAATATAAGTTTCTATTATTCAACATGATGTTAATGTTGAAATGGATGTGATTGAGGACTTATATGTTGTTGTCATTGTTGATCTAGAGTTATATGTTCATTCTATTATGGATGTTATTGATGTTTCTTGTAGTAAGAAGATGGATTTACTTTTTGGTAATATGGTTGAGGATTTTAGAGGTGTTATGATGTGGATTTACAAGATGTTAGTGTTGCTGATATGGATCTAAACTTATATGTTGCTTCAGAGATGCTGAAGTATACAGATGCAGTTACTAATGTGGATTTTCATGATGTTGTTGATCTATATGTTGCTGGAGGAATGAATATACATGTTGTTTCTATTATAGACTTGTATGTTGTTGCTGATTGGGTTTGTGATTTGGATATTATTGTTGATCTAGTTTTCATGTATGAGAATGATGTTATGGATGATACTAATGATAAGTTTTAGATGGAGCATTGTGATTTTTAGTTGAGTGAGTATGTTTATTGGTTGAATGAGATTTTGAATTTTGGATGGATGAAGCATAGATTGTTGATTCTAAAAATTTGATCTTTTTCTGTGATGGAGTGGAAACCTTTTGTGAATATGAAGTTGAGTAAAGAATTTTCTTTCGGAAGAAAAGTGTGGGACACAAGTTTCTATTTACTTGGGGAGTCTGATGTAGGAGCATCTGAAGTCTTTTATATTTACCTCAATAGTTTGATGTAGGAGCATCCTGGACATCATGTTATCTCGCTGATTTTGTTGGTCACTACCAAGTTACAATAATTGTTGAGTGCCAATAAATTTTTAGTCATTGCTGAGTTGAAGTTTTCTACCATCAAGTTAACATACTGGTTAGCGTGTTATCCCATTTATTTTTCCAATATTGACCAAGTGATCTTTCAAGTGTCAAGTTGGTTAGTTGTAGTGTTAGCCAGCCATGCCGTGTTTTCTGAGTTGCAGTGTATATTGAGTTGTAATGTTGGCCGATTTATCCAGTATTAGTTGAGTATTCCTTCATGTGACAAGTGTTCTTGTTGATGCCAAGTGATCCTATTGGTGCCGAGTGATCCTATATGTGCTGAGTGATAGTATTGGTCTTGGTCCTTCTTTGACCATATTTTTTATTTTTGTTTCCAATTTGGGCCAACCTTGCATGCATTTAATTTTTTGATGAGTATTTAATATTTTTTGAGAGCTGAATTGTGGCTTGGTTATGCATTTAATGTAAGGGTTTATTTAGTTAGAAATTTGTAATAGGCCAACTTGTGGCCATGCAAGTATTTAAGGGGATCTTGGGTAGAGTCTTAATCATAATTTTTTGGAGTCATTTTAGTTGAGGAGTCTTAGCACGGAGCATCTTGGAGGTAGAAGTTTGTGTTTGAGTCTAGAGATCTATTCTTCTTTAGATCTATTCTTCTTTGTAATGGTTGTAACCTAGAAGACCATACAGTCAGGCATGTTAGATGTAAAATTCTTGATTCGAATATATGAAATATTGTCTCTCTAGATCTGAATCTCATCCTCTTGTTCATTTTCCACTATGTTTTGGTTTGCTAGTTTCTGGATCACCTCATTTTGGGGTGCATCTGGATTTGCACTGCATCAGTTAAAAAGGTTGTCACAACTCCTAATAGGGTTGGAATCTCCTAATAGGGACTCATATGTACTAAATATATTTTATTGACTCTTAACAATGTCTATTCTTTCACAAGGAACTTTTATATTACTATATCATCTTGTGGGTACCATCCCCACCGGGGTTTTCGCTCTAATCAAGGGTTTCCCTTGTTAACAAATTGGTGTTATTATGTATGTTAATCTTTCTATGGTTGTTACATCTATTGTTTATGTATTTTAGAGTTAATAAGGATATTAAGAGTTGTTTTAATTGCATAAGTGACTCAACCCCCTTGTTATCTTGGTGGACTTTACTTTCTAACCAAAGAGTGCTCTCCTTAATACCTCAAATACACAATAGAAATGTAGAAACAACAATAATTTGGGTGAAAAAAATGTGGGTTTTCTATTATCTCCACAAAGACAAAATTATAGAATTTAGAATTACAATATGCAAACCCACATGGGCATCTACCTTACAATAATTTCCAAGACAAAGCTGTAAACTATGATCTAGAGTTATCCTAGGATATAAATACATAGCAAAATGCAAAAACAAAATTAATTTACTAGAAAAAATGTGGGATTTCTATTATCTCCACAAATGTGGAACTGCATAATTCAAAATTACAATATGCAAACCCACATGGGCACCTTCCTTACAATAAATTACAAAATAGAGTTGTGAACTATCACCAAAAGTTGTCCTAGACAAGCTATGAGCCTTCCTTATATAGGAAATTTTATACTACCTAGGAAGTTTCTAGTCATCAAACCCTAACAATTGAGGTTGACCAACCCTAAAATTACATATAGAGTCAACTCAAAACAATTATGACATTTATTTTGAAATTCTTGGGTGGCCTAACTTCACAAGGCCATAACTTGTGGATCATTGACCCTATTGGCTATTATAACCCCATTCTAGAATCCTCAGCTTATGATCTATAGAGCCTTGTGTAATCTCTAGTCAACCTTGTTTCAGAGCCCATCTAGAGCATCTCAGGAACTCAAATCTGAGCCTCAAGTATTTATACCAATTTTTCACACTAAAAATCTACAATAACTTCATAAATACTTATGATATGGTAGTAAATCTCAAGTAGAAGGTTGATATATCCAACATGAACCTCCACCTCTAAAATTAGGACATTGTAAGCTTGTATGACTGACATACTAAGTAGAAAGCCTCCATAAGCAATAACTCTACATTGAGAAAACCCTTAATCAAGAAAAATAAAGTAATTATTTTTTGGATGATACAAGATTTCTCTTATGCCCAGGATGCTCCTACATCATTTATAGTGCTATTTTTTAAGGTTAACTTACTCATTGTTGAATGTTTGCATTGGATTTTCTATCTTGAGTTGATTGTTCTTAATTTCTTACAACTCTTCTAAAGGAGGTACAATTGCAATTTCTTGGATTGGAACAACCATAAAATGATTAAAAGGTGGTAATGCTAGGGGAATATTGGGTTGGCTATCCATAAATATAGGCATTAAAGGCCTATGAGTGACCTTACCTTCTTGGAGAAGATTGTTCTTATCTCTAAAAATAATATCATAAGCTTGAGGAAATGAGAGACCTCTCATGGGTTGTATAATGAAAAAATATCATTGTTTATACTTTATAAATAGTAAAGAAAATCATGCTCTATTGAAGGCCTTATAGAGGCTGGTATTATGGTCTAAGTTCATTGAAATCTATTATTGAAGTCCATCATTTTTTCTTGGAGATCATGCTTTATGGTTGTGAGCTACTCTAAAAGAGAGACAAGTGATCTGGTGTATCTTCAAAATGTTGTTTCAACACATCCTCCAATGCATCCCATGAATCAATAGAGTTAACAAATAAAATTTGAAACCATTGGAGAGATTTTCCTTTGAACAAAGTTGCAAGCATCTTGACAACAACATCTTCTTCTATGACACAATGAATGTCTCTCAAAGTTACAACACCCTTGTATTCTACTTTAGATTTTACCTATGAATTCTAGTAAACTCTTCAAGGTAGTTAGTGTAATGTCATGGTGTTGAGAAAAGCTTAAGGGGATTCCTTTGTAATATTGAATATCAGGTATTGAGAACTTTGACCTCTTGGATGGCTTCATTCTTGTAAGGGTTATTTTGTGTATCATAGGAAGCTCTATCCACAAATACTCAAACTCTTTGTCTGAATCCTTCTCATAAACTTAAAATAGCACTAATCTCTTGAAATATCTTAAAGAATGAATCATCAAGCATTTAAAATAATCTTTTTTAAGATACTAAAACTTGTTTTCACATGAACACAACAAGAACTTTTTGAAGACTAGCAGGAAGTATCCCACTAGGTGTTCCAAAACTATTAACTATAAAAAGTGCATTGGACACTAAGCTTCTTTAAACTTGGAAATTTTGTAGAACATGGTAACAATTATCAGTTTGTGCATTAACTATTTGACTAACTAGACCTCTAGATTCTAGGATGGCTCATTGGATTTGAAACTAATACTTCACCTACACTAAAAAATTCTGAAACTTGGATGGAAAGGGAGAAAATTTCCAAAACATAATCATAAAGCATGAACAAAATAAAGTGATGAAGCAAATATCTATAGGTACTATTTCAAATATATATAATCTTGATGGATAAATTGTTCATATCAATATTTCATAAGTAGGCTTTGTGAGAAAATATCAAAGTAAAATTGCAGATGATATCTTCAAACAAAATTTACACCTATCAAAAAAATTCAGTAAACTTCAATATACAAAATGAGACATAAATTGTTAAAGATTTTAGAAAAATAAATACAATAAACATTAACATCAATCATGAATTTATAGACATGAAGCTCACAAGATAGACCCAAAAAATGTTGTATTGTTTCTCTCAAAGGCACTAAAAGTACATCATCTAATTTGACACAGTTCTATGAAAAATAAGCACAATGCTAAAAAATATCACATAGGTTCCTCTAAAACTAAATGACAACTAAGTACAAATGCAAATTGTATATGGTCAACTACTCACAGTTGCTCTTCCCCAAAGGGTGGATAACTAGGTCAAATAAAAACTAAAGGCTTCGAATATAGCCCCACTAGATGCTCCAAAAGGTGTCTAAACAATGTCAAACTAGCCCTCCATAAAGCTTGCATGATAAAAAGTCAAAAGGACTTGATGAACCCTCCTAGAAAGACTACAACATCCTTAATTATATATGAAAGTCCATATCTACCCTTGAAACATGACAATGACCATTTGACACCACTCTTATTTTAAGACTTTATCAAACTAAAAATTTATTCTATCCTTCAATGCAACCTCAATTTCTATTATTAAATCACCACATTCCCCCCTTAAACTTCAAATCATAACTTATTCCCCTCATTCATCGTTATTGCATTAAAAACATAATATTATGGAATTGACTTATAACATGTCAATCTAGATAATATTAATTACAATATAAACATGCACATAATAATAATAGAGGTATTTACATAACCTAAGCCATCTATTTTTTATTATCACTAATAAAAAATAAATTACTTAAACTATGCCACCATTAAAGGAAAAAGAAAAAATCTCCCATTTAGCAAATCCTGCAGATTTATTAAGTTTTATTAAATTTGTCTTTGAAATCTGCTTCATAAGATGATCAAAACCTAAAATCCACCATTCATCCTTATCAATGATGAAGCTTTTGGATAAAGAAAAGCTATCAATTTTAGGGATTTGTGTCAACCCTCAATTTTTTTCTTAGTCATGAGTGAGATCTCTATCATAATCCTTTATCAGGTACCCTACATTAGCTAGCAAGATACCTATGAAGGTAAAATTCTATCAAACCAAACTATATGTAGTTTCTAAGGATTTTACATATTCATAGTTCTTATATTACTCTATTAATTCATTATTATATAGAGATCTCTAAACATTTATGGACCAATCCAATATACTTTCTTGAAAATCTACACATGGATAAGTTGCTACTAGAAAAAGGAACTGAGTTTTCTCAAGGCTTCATTTCTTTGGATAATCTTTTCATTCACCTTCTATTTTCTGATTTTTTTTTTCTTTTCTATAATTTGCTTTAACAAAACTTGTGATGATTATGCACTCTCTTTTGTACTATTCACCCTATTCATGTAGGATTCAAAGACCATGGCTTCATCTTGTCAAATGACTTCACATTTTCCTTAGGTGGTCACAACTTCCCTCTTATAAAAAAAATAACTCTTTTTTTTTCCCTTTTCTATCATACATAATCATTTTCCCCTCTTTCTTGATATTTACCATTTCTCATAGGAATTCTCTCATTCTGAGTTTCATTTCTAGCACAACCATAGGATAATTATCTTCCCTTGTTGATGTATGATGGGTTAATATTTTTGTATTAGTATCACTAATCTTTATTCTTGACTCCTTCAAAGATTCTCATTCCACATATATTTCTTTCTTGTGGAAATATCTTCTCTCTTCACACTTGTGTCCTTAGAAAACATTGAAATCAAATCCTCAAAAGCCATAAAATAATCAATACTCAACTTTGACTTAATAGATGTGTTCTAATTTGTTGTTGTTATTATGTTTTCACCTTGTTGTAAATGAAAATGTGTGTTGAAGTAATTCCCTGAACTTTAGTGGAATCCTCTGTGTTGAACTTGCAACAATAGTTTTCCTCTTTTCAATTCATGCATGAAGTTCTTTGTAAAATCTGTGTAATTTCATTGCAAAAGATAGACATTGATCATATTCAACCTAGAATGTTGTACTATAAGATGTTGTCTTTATTGTTCCATAACCTATTGTTGATACTTGAATTAATATATTTCCACAATGTTCTAATAGTATTCCAAGTGCATAATAATATTAATTGTTGCAATGTAAATTTAAAAAAAATCAGAAACCATATCGAGGTTGGAACTTTACAAGGCATCATCCTATTGAGATTGCTAATTTTTTAAAAATATTTCTCCACTTTCATTGTATTATGTTCGTGAATGTTGAAAATAGATTATTTTAAAGTGAAGAACCTATAATAGAACAATTATTATTTTGTCAATGATGTCAAACCTACTAACTACCAGTGAGACAATTTCTTTTTTCTTTGAAAGCTATCATTTAGTTGATTGATGAAGAGAATTTGAAATGAAGAGGTAACAAGAGGACCTAGAGAAAGGTTGAGTTATTTGGTATATAAAAGGAGCACTAAGAAGAACTAAGACATTGATACTATAGTGTATTGTTTATTTACTTAAAGTCTAAAATGAAAGATTAGTCAAGTTAAGATTGGAAGAAGATCAAGTAAGAAAAGCATTTACCAAGCCTTGTCAAGTAGTTAGTGCAAGTTAGGCAAAAATTAGTAGAAGGTGAGTAAAAATCAAGATGTGTAGAGTAGAGAAGAAAAGTAGTGCAAGCCAAGTGAATGTTAGTATATGCCAAGTAAATTTTATTTGGTGTCGAGCATCAGTAAACTTTAGTATTTTCCAAGTGAACTAGTTTTGGACAAGTGACATAATAATATAGACGTCGAGTGATAACAAAAATTACTAATTCAAAGATTTGAGGAATCTAAGTGGACTAATTTGATTTCTCAAATTGTGTGAAGCATGTGGAAGACAACTATGATGAGTTGATGGCATAGAATTCAAGGTAAACCATTTTGAGAAAAATTCAAGGGAGATTGTAGAGGAAGTTTCTAGAGGAACAAAATATAAAAGTGGGTAGATTTATTGAATCCTACCTAACCCTAAAATGGAAAATTGTTGTTAAGCAAAAAAATATCTAAATTCTCTATTTATAGTGATAGTTGGTTAGAAGAAAAGGTTGTCATGTACGAGAACCCAAGGAAGACAATGAGTCTAGGTTGTTGCTTCATCTAGTGGCCAAATAGAAGAGACTAAGATTGGCATACAAAGTAAGAAGGCTTAAGGGAATGAATGCCTGAAGTGTGAATAAGCTATCAGAGATGAAGAGTATGAATGCCAAGCAGAATAGAGGATTGAAACAAAGATCTATAATCTGCAAGTGAGTTGTAAGGTTTTATTAGATCAAGTCCTACTATTACTTTCTAATAACTATACCAATATGGATAAAATCTTTTGGATTAAGGTTGACCTAAGAGTAATTTGTAAATCTTTTAACTGGGTGACATTCTAATGGAATGTTTTAATGTCTTCTAGCAAGACTCACTCATAACATGGTGATTAGAATCCTTTAACCATGTCACGTTTAATAGTGTATGTTGTAACCTTTAACAAGGTTGGCCTTTCTAGAAGGGTATTACTTTCTAATAACTATACCAATATGGATAAAATCTTTTGGATTAAGGTTGACCTAAGAGTAATTTGTAAATCCTTTAACTGGGTGACATTCTAATGAAATGTTCTAATGTCTTGTAGCAAGACTCACTCCTAACATGGTGATTGGAATCCTTTAACCATGTCACGTTTAATAGTGTATATTGTAACCTTTAACAAGGTTGGCCTTTCACAGGGTATCACTTTAGAAGAGTAATAATTAGTAGCATGTTACTGGTGGTTTTTCATAAATTTGGTTTCCACATAAGATCCTTGTGTCAGATTGTGTGAATGTTCTTATGGTATTTCATGTTTACATTTCTGCAAAGTTATTTTGACCTTGGACAATAACCTACAAAGTTTAAGTATTGCATGATTTAATGGATGCATGCATGTTAAGGTTTTATGGATGTGGGTTTGATTATAATTGAAAATTTTTATTTGTACATCGGGACCCCTGGTAATTGATTCACCCCACCAATCTTTCTAAAGAATTTCAACAATTGGTATCAAAGACATAGTGCTTGAGAGGAATAGTTGAAGGTACTAAGAGCTAAAGATCAAGATGTATAAAAAGGAGGTGCCCAAACTAAATAAGGAAAAATTTCCTACATGGAAAAGTTTAAAGAAGCTACACCTACAAGGTCTTGGAGACCATGCAAAATCTACCATCACCATTGAGAATTTTGATCCTATTGGAGCCCTAAGCGTTGATGATGTAAAAAAGAAGAAAGAATACAATCATACAATGTCAAAGATTGCCTCTACCCTAAGTTACTCTGAGTTTGATGACATCTGTAGTGCCTGCCCCTAGTTCGCATTTTGTTATCATTGCTGAACTCTTTTAGAGCTAGTTTCATGTTGTTGGTTAGCAGCATTCTTTTGAGGTTATCAGATATTGTGCTATGGATTCAGTTTATTATGTGATGAGATCACTTAGACTTTATATTTCATGTATGCATGATGATTACTACATTGCTTTCAGTTATTAATGATGATTAGTAAGATGATTTATTATCATGTGTTTTATTATGGATACTTACCCCATACTTGCATGTGTATAGTGTGTGTTTGCTTTGCGTGTTTGCTTTTGTATGGCGTGTCTGATGTGGTTATGGAAGGGAGTCGTAGTCACCTACTATTCGGGATCTACACGATACACCACTTCTTGCCATTGCCTGTTTAGTTTAGTATATATTGTGCTTGTACATGCATAGTTTTTATGCAGGTTGCAGGTACCAGGTATCGACTTTCCTGAATTGTCAGGATGAGCGTACCCTATCACACTATCTCAATGATAAGAGAGGGGAGATAAATTCTGAAGTCCAAATTCTAACCCTTTTTAAGCCATTTATTCTAATTGGAAAATTAAGACAAGTATCTGAGTTGAGTACCCTCTGAATACGTTGGATGACGTAATTCGAGATTTAAACTTTTGATTTGATTTTGTATGTATTTTTGTTATGATGGGTTTTCATATTTTTACCTTATGAGTCTTTGATGTATTTTCTATTAATTAAGCCTAATTAAAATATTTAATTAATGGTTTATTTAAATGAAAAATTAATATAGTATTTTAATATTTATTTTATTTAATTAATTGAGAAATTAATTAAATAAAATAATTAAATTTGAAAATAAAAGTTAAAAATTTAAATTTGGAATGTGACAATATTTAATTTAATAATAATATATTTGGAGTTCATTTTTTAATAAATGACTAAATAATATTATTATTAAAGCTAATAAATATTTTAGCAATTAAGTTTTGGAAAATGAAATTTAAAAGTGGAAGATATATTTAAATTATTAAAAGATTCTAGATTTCATGCGATTAAAATATAAATATATTAAGATTGAAAAGTGAAATTATTAAAGTTAGTGCATAAGATTTAATAAATAAATAAATTAAATTGGAAAGAGTAAATTAAATATTAAATTAATTAATGTGCATTATTTTTATGTTTGCTCACATAGGAGTTTGCGAATTCTTGAGAGTTGTCATGTAGACAACACTGGAGTTTGCACTCTATGAATGCACAAGTTGTCTACACTTAGAAGTTAGCATTTTTATTTGACCACATGGTGTCTGCAACCTTAAGACTTATATAGAAGGTTGGAGAAAATTCATGCTTGGTTGTCATGCTTATTTTCTAGTTGTATCTAGAGACACTCTAGATGCATCTTAGAGGCCTTTAAATAGAGGCTCTCCTAGTGTGTTTGGGCAAGCTAAATGAAAGCTTAAAAAAAAGCTTAAATGGAAGCTACAAGCCACAAGCTAAAATGGAAGCTTCAAAGCATATGCTCATATATCTTCTACATGCTTCTATGCTTCTTCTAGTCACTTGGAGGATTCGATTGGCTTGGATCTTGGAAGGATTGTGAATGATAGAGAAAGAAAAGATTTTCTATGGACTTCTGAGGCATGGCGGATTAGCATCAGTGTCTAGGTGCACTCGTGATATTCACATATTCTCTTTGTACCATTTTTTTTCATGTCTTCATCATGTTTGTTATATGTGTCCGATTATATTTCATGAATGAAATTGCAATTTAAATTAGAATCCAGATATGTATTAATTTGGTTGCAAAAGAAATCAATAGAGAACTCATTAGAAAACCTTAGATCCAATTAAGGAAGAAGTTAGATCTAAACGGGTTTCGGTTCGAATTAGAATCAAATTGAAATAGATTTGAAAATGGTTTCAAGATTTATGGCCAAATCCATTAGTGAAATTATTGGATAAATTTAGATAACAATTATTTTAAGAGGAAATTCTTAATTCATCACAAACTGTCATGTCGCTGCCTTTTGGATAGACCCGAACTCAGTCAGTCATAACTTTTTATCGGGATAGAATTTCTTCGATCGCTTCGGTCAGAATCGGCGCAACTTGACCCTTTCTAACATATTTAAATTTCAGCCCGATCCAACGGTTCATTAGGAAGATATGGCCGTCGTAATGAGACTGTTTTATTCAAAGACAGATATTTCTCCATTTTTCATAACCAAGAGTTCTTTATGCTTAAACTTCACAAAAATAATATATCAAAGCATGGAATGAATTAAAGATATTATTGTAATATTTTTTTATTAGAATCTTATTAATATGCATTAGTTTTATATAATTTATTATCTAATCTAATTAAATTTAATTTAATTAAGATTAGTTACTAGTAGGAGAAGTGTAATTAATTATTAGTCAATCTAAGTAAATAAATTTTTAAATGAGAAAAAATTAAGAGAAAAGAGATTTTAATATAGTTTATATAGTGAAATTTTTATAATGTATATTGAATACTATTAAAAAATTTTAGAGTTGTTTAATGAAGATGATAATGTTAAGAATTTGGAGATTATTCATGTTAAGATCTACAATGAGTCTTATTGGTTTGTGATAGGGATCTTTATATAGACAAAATATTATTAGAACAATTAGAAAATGAAGTCTAATGGTTGTTTTTAATATTGATTAAATAAATTGTAAGATGATAATTTATATTATGTTGATTTAAAATTTAAAAACTCTAAATGATATTGGATTAAGATTGAATTGTTATGTTAATACGTTTGAATACTTTATGGTATTGAGAGTTAGTCAAATATTAACTAATGAGATTTATGAAAATAATAGTTTGATAAGTTTATTATTTATTAATGTTTGTTGGGTTTAACAAACTATTAATAAATAATGGTTTAAATAATTATCAATAAATTCGATTGGAGTTAATCTAGAAGAGATTATTTGATGATTAAAGTTTGGTAAAAGATATTAATTTTTAGATTTAGATTATAATTGATTTTTAATCAATTGATATTCATTGAGTTGATAATATAATTATGATATTAATAATTAAGTTGTGCGATAGAGTCTTATTTGAAAAGATTAATGATAATACGAATATGTTGAGGGAATGTTGGTATTCTTTGAAAGATGACGAATATGGTCATTTAAGATTTTCAGTAATTATTATTGAATTAATAATATGATTATTTGAATTTGAATTATAGTTGACTTTTAACTTACAGAATTCTAGTTAGTTATTAGCCAACCGATATTAATTGGAACATTGCTATAATTATGTAATTATTAATTAAATCAATTAATGAGAGTTAATTAGATTTAAATTAAGTTAAGTAATGGAGATTTAATTGATATAATTCTTTTAACAAGATTGTTAAAAAAATATTGATATCAAAGTTGATAAGTCTTATTCTAATAACTTGAATAATGACTTAGATATTTTAACGATTATTAGTAACAATTTAATAATGATTATAATTAAGAGGCTTAAGTGTTAGAGATACTTAATTGAGTTTTAACCATTAAAATGTTAATGGATCATGGAATTGTGCACCTAAGCTAATTAGTGGATTAGATTGATCATTTTAATTAAGTTATAATCTTCTTATTCGAAGATTTATAAATGACTCTCTTATGATTTAACGAATAATGATCCTTGATTTATTTTGAAAGTTGAAGTAACCTTAAAAGAAGAGTTGATCAATTTGAATATGGATCTTAGTTAAATAAAGAGAACAATTTAATTAAAGGTCAATCAGTGAATAGTTATCCTTAAGTTATTCTTAGAATGTAATTGTTAATAATGGAAGGATAATACTATCGGAGAACAAATGGGTTGACTTGTAGGTCAAATGATGAAACTTAGACACTTGAAATATACTTGAAATGAAAATTGAACCCCTACACATTATTCAACTATGTAAATTTAGTAAACCAAAATATGTGTCTGCATCGCGTATTCTTTATGCTTCTTGTTTTGGATTTTTGAGTTAACTAGTGTTGACCAACCTTAGGTTGTTACCAGAGGCTCGGGGGTTATGAGATGTGATGGCATGTTGATCTTATTTGGTCTCGATCTTTATAAGCCCAACCATGGTTATGTGATCGTATGCTCTATGAAATATTTGTTATTGTTGATCAGTCTTCATGTGTGAAGCTGAGATGTATATGTATCTGAGACACTTGAGCTAATCATTTTTGAGTCATCGATCAGTTATCCTTAGTTTATTTTCTAGTCGCCATGATGGGACTATGATGTTGATTTATTCTTGATGATGTCATGTTGTGACATCTTTGACTCAACCATTTTCGAGTCTTTGATCAGTATGATTTTGAGATATTTTTGGTTGCTTGTTAAGAACCAATGGATGTGATGATTTATTTTGGTTATTGAGAACTAATGGATACTTGTGATTATTAGTGATGCTTTCAATTGCCAATAGAGAACTGTTGTGGTCATGATTTTCTATGGATGTTTTTCCAGATGCTCATGGAGATTTTGATGATTCTTATCTTGGAGATTTGATAATTCTTATGGATATTTGATGCTTATATTGTGGACATTTGATGATTCTTTTTATTGATTATATTTTGGATTTTCTTTACAGTCGCTTGTACAGGATTGTGGTGATTTTATGATTCCATGAGCATTAGGGTAGGTAATCTACTTGTAGTGTCAGGAAGTGGCTTGCAATGGGGGCCGAGGCCCTAAGTGGCTGCCAGGGTAACTCATTGTAAGTTTGGTTAATAGGTGATAACATTTACACACTAAATGAGAATTAAATGAACCTAAAAAGATAAGAGTTTTGATGTTCTCACCCATGCCTTGAGCGCTTGTACAGGCTAGGATGGGAGTAGTGAGACGCATGGTTGCGACCTTACATTCTATAGTATGCCTCATCAGTATGAGAGGATACTAGTGGCCGCATGAGATCTGTATAGACCCGTGGAGTTTAGCTAACTGCTAGGGTAACTTGTACGAGATAAATGTGATGACACTTTTTCGCTTACAGAGTAAGTTTCTTACATGTCATTGTTGTGCCTCTGGGAAGTAGATGTCTGTTTTGGTGATTGGAACCTTTGAGTTAGTATACTTTTAAGCTTCCTCGACTTAAAGAGATTTGTGCTTTGTGGTTATGATAGCCTGTTTGGGACTTGAGATTATCTCCTCAGCACGGTGGGAGTGGACCATTTAGGTTACACGCGATTGGGTGGTAGTGTTTTATCACTCTTATTATTTGAGATCTGTCTGAGACACTGTGGCTGGAGTATTCTTGGTTGGTATTTATCTTCATTATGTTCTTGGATCATTATGGTAGATGATATACCTTATGATGGATGTATTTACTGATATGTTCCTTATATTGATGGTTTGCATATGTTAGTTGATGATATATTATGCTTTTCTTTGCATGTTAGTAGGATATTTTAGGAGTGACATTTCTAATATGTTTATAGCCGATAATCTCTTCGGTGCTTTGGAATGTTACGCACGGAGGGATGGCTAAGATCTATGATGGTCTAATAATGCTATTAGCGGTTGGGAGGAACGGTGCACTTAGTTAGTTATGTTTGTGATGTATGGTTATCTTTATGATGATGATGTATCATGTATGGTTTTGGTTTCATTATACATCATGGATTAATATTGGATGATGTTGTACTTTAATTAGATGGATGTATGTTCTTTTAAGCTTTTTCATACCTTGTAACATGTACAGTGGATGATTGAGCAATTTAAAGTAATTACAAAAGGACACTTGTAATATTGTTTAAGTACATTGGATGCATCATTGTTATTTCATTGTTAAGGATGTGATGTTAGATGGATAGTTAAGATTAGAAGTAATTCAACGTTAAGGGATTTTAAAAAATGTAATCTGAACATTATGTTATGTTATTTTTAGTTGAATGTTACTATTGCTTCCACAAATGTTATGAATGGATTATCTTTCATGTTTAAAAAAAAAAATTGTTTGGTAAACTTAGTAAATTTTTTTGGATCCCTTGGCGGGTCATTACATTTGGTATCAGAGCCCGAGTTTCAACATTGAGAGCTCTAGGTATATTGGAATGGCACTAGTTGTTAGCTAGTTGAACAAAATGAAAACTTTGAACTATCATCTGTATCTCTTTCAAACTGAAAACTTGAAACTAGGTGAACTGAAATAGAACTTGAAACTGTTACTTGCATATTTTTCATACTTCAACACTTAGCTTTCAAAACTAAAAGTTCTACTTAAACCTAAACTTGGGCAAAACTGAAAATTAAAACTCATTCTAGTTGTAAAACATGTATTATTTTATCTATGTTTTAAGATAGTATGCCTTTGATTAATTTTTGTGCGCATTAAGTTGCTCTTGTTTAGAATATATTAGGGGATCTATTTCAATAGTTGTTAAATGAATGATGTTGGATCGATATTATTTTCGATTTACCATTAAACCAGAATCATATTGCTCTAAAGGTGTTGTAATATCCTCAATAGTATCATATTTCCCTATAGGGAGGAAAAGGGTTCAATGGGACCCGCAAAATGAGTATCTTAGTTTCTCATTCTTGTAGGCTTCCAGGAGTAAGCCTAATCCCAGAGGGGGTGGATGTAGTGCCTGCCCCTAGTTTGCATTTTGTTATCATTGTTGAACTCTTCTAGAGCTAGTTTCATGTTGTTAGTTAGCAACATTCTTTTGAGATTATCAGATATTGTGCTATGAATTCAGTTTATTATGTGATGAGATCACTTAGACTTTATATTTCATATATGCATGATGATTACTACATTACTTTCAGTTATTAATGATGATTAGTAAGATGATTTATTACCATGTGTTTTATTATGGATACTTACCCCATACTTGCATGTGTATGGTGTGTGTGTTCGTTTTACGTGTTTGCTTTTGTATGACGTGTTTGATGTGGTTATGGAAGGGAGTCGTAGTCTCCTGCTAGTCGGGATCTATACGATGCACCACTTCCTGCCATTGCTTGTTTAGCTTAGTATATATTATGCTTGTACATGCATGATTTTTATGCAGGTTGCAGGTACCGGGTATTGACTTCTCTAAATTGCCAGGATGAGCGTACCCTATCACACTATCTCAATGATAAGAAAGGGGAGATAAATTCTCAAGTCCAAATCCCAACCCTTTTTAAGTCATTTGTTCTAATTGAAAAATTAGTATCTGAGTTGAGTACCCTCCGAATACGTTGGATGACGTAATTCGAGATTTAAACCTTTGGTTTGATTTTGTATGTATTTTTGTTATGATGGGTTTTCATATTTTTACCTTATGAGTCTTTGATGTATTTTCTATTAATTAAGCCTAATTAAAAGATTTAATTAATGGTTTAATTAAATGAAAAATTAATATAGTATTTTAATATTTATTTTATTTAATTAATTGAAAAATTAATTAAATAAAATAATTAAATTTGAAAATAAAAGTTAAAAATTTAAATTTGGAATGTGACAATATTTAATTTAATAATAATATATTTGGAGTTCATTTTTTAATAAATGACTAAATAATATTATTATTAAAGCTAATAAATATTTTAGCAATTAAATTTTGAAAAATAAAATTTAAAAGTGGAAGATATATTTAAATTATTAAAAGATTCTAGATTTCATGCGATTAAAATATACATATATTAAGATTGAAAAGTGAAATGATTAAAGTTAGTGCATGAGATTTAATAAATAAATAAATAAAATTGAAAAGAGTAGATTAAATATTAAATTAATTAATGTGCATTATTTTTATGTTTGCTCACATAGGAGTTTGCGAATTCTTGAGAGTTGTCATTTAGACAACACTGGAGTTTGCACTCTAAGAATGCACAAGTTGTCTACATTTAGAAGTTAGCATTTTTATTTTAGCACATGATGTCTACAACTTTAAGACTTATCTAGAAGGTTGGAGAAGACCCATGCTTGATTGTCATGCTTATCTTCTAGTTGTCTCTAGAGACACTCTAGATGCATCTTAGAGGCTTTTAAATAGAGGCTCTCCTAGTGTGTTTGGGCAAGCTAAATGAAAGCTTAAGGGAAAGCTTAAATGGAATCTACAAGCCACAAGCTAAAATGGAAGCTTCAAAGCATATGCTCATATATTTTCTACATGCTTCTATGCTTCTTCTAGTCATTTGGAGGATTCGATTGGCTTGGATCTTGGAAGGATTGTGAATGATGGAGAAGGAAATGATTTTTTATGGACTTCTGAGGCACGACCGATTAGCATCAGTGTCTAGGTGCACTCGTGATATTCGCATATTCTCTTGGCACCATTTCTCGTCATGTCTTCATCATGTTTGTTATATGTGTCCGATTATATTTCATGAATGAAATTGCAATTTAAATTGGAATCTAGATATGTATTTATTTTGTTGCAAAAGAAATCAATAGAGAACTCATTAGAAAACCTTATATCTAATTAAGGAAGAAATTAGATCTAAACGGGTTTGGTTCCGAATTAGAATCAAATTGAAATAGATTTGAAAATGGTTTCAAGATTTATGACCAAATCCATTAGTGAAATTATTGGATAAATTTAAATAACAATTATTTTAAGAGGAAATTCTTAATTCATCACAAACTGTCATGTCGCTGCCTTTTAGATAGACTCGAACTCAGTCATTCATAACTTTTTATCGGGATCGAATTTCTTCGATCGCTTCGGTCAGAATTAGCGTAACTTGGCCCTTTCCAACATATTTAAATTTTATCCCGATCCAACGGTTCTTTAGGAAGATATGACCGTCGGAATGAGACTGTTTTATTCAAAGACAGATATTTCTCCATTTTCCATAACCAAGAGTTCTTTATGCTTAAACTTCAAAAAAATAATATATCAAAGCATGGAATGAATTAAAGATATTATTGTAATTTTTCTTTATTAGAATTTTATTAATATGCATTAGTTTTATATGATTTATTATCTAATCTAATTAAATTTAATTTAATTAAGATTAGTTACTAGTAGGAGAAGTGTAATTAATTATTAGTCAATCTAAGTAAATGAATTTTTAAATGAGAGAAAATTAAAAGAAAAGAGATTTTAATATAGTTTATATAGTGAAATTTTTATAATGTATATTGAATACTATTAAAAAAATTTAGAGTTGTTTAATGAAGATGATAATGTTAAGAATTTAGAGATTATTCATGTTAAAATCTACAATGAGTCTTATTGGTTTGTGATAGGGATCTTTATATAGACAAAATATTATTAGAACAATTAGAAAATGAAATCTAATGGTTGTTTTTAATATTGATTAAATAAATTGTAAGATGATAATTTATATTATGTTGATGTAAAATTTAGAAACTCTAAATGATATTGGATTAAGATTGAATTGTTATGTTAATACGTTTGAACACCTTATGGTATTGAGAGTTAGTCAAATATTAACTAATGAGATTTATGAAAATAATAGTTTGATAAGTTTATTATTTATTAATGTTTGTTGGGTCTAACAAACTATTAATAAATAATGGTTTAAATAATTATCAATAAATTCGATTAGAGTTAATTTAGAGGAGATTATTTGATGATTAAAGTTTGGTAAAAGATATTAATTTTTAGATTTAGATTATAATTGATTTTTTAATCAATTGATATTCATTGAGTTGATAATATAATTATGATATTAATAATTAAGTTGTGCGATAGAGTCTTATTTGAAAAGATTAATGATAATATGAATTTGTTGAGGGAATGTTGGTATTCTTTGAAAGATGACGAATATGGTCATGTAAGATTTTCAGTAATTATTATTGAATTAATAATATGATCATTTGAATTTGAATTATAGTTGACTTTTAACTTACAGAATTCTAGTTAGTTATTAGCCAACCGATATTAATTGGAACATTGCTATAATTATGTAATTATTAATTAAATCAATTAATGAGAGTTAATTAGATTTAAATTAAGTTAAGTAATGGAGATTTAATTGATATAATTCTTTTAACAAGATTGTAAAAAAAATATTGATATCAAAGTTGATAAATCTTATTCTAATAACTTGAATAATGACTTAGATATTTTAACGATTATTAGTGACAATTTAATAATGATTATAATTAAGAGGCTTAAGTGTTAGAGATACTTAATTGAGTTTTAACCATTAAAATGTTAATGGATCATGGAATTGTGCACCTAAGCTAATTAGTGGATTAGATTGATCATTTTAATTAAGTTATAATCTTCTTATTCGAAGATTGATAAATGACTCTCTTATGATTTAACGAATAATGATCCTTGATTTATTTTGAAAGTTAAAGTAACCTTAAAAGAAGAGTTGATCAATTTGAATATGGATCTTAGTTAAATAAAGAGAACAATTTAATTAAAGGTCAATTAGTGAATAGTTATCCTTAAGTTATTCTTAGAATGTAATTCTTAATAATGGAAGGATAATACTATCGGAGAACAAATGGGTTGACTTGTAGGTCAAATGATGAAACTTAGACACTTGAAATATACTTGAAATGAAAATCGAACCCCTACACATTATTCAACTATGTGAATTTAGTAAACCAAAATATGTGTCTGCATCGCGTATTCTTTATGCTTCTTGTTTTGGATTTTTGAGTTAACTAGTGTTGACCAGTCTTAGGTTATTACCAGAGGCTCGGGGGTTATGAGATGTGATGGCATGTTGATCTTATTTGGTCTCAATCTTTATAAGCCCAACCATGGTTATGTGATCGTATGCTCTATGAAATGTTTGTTATTGTTGATCAGTCTTCATGTGTGAAGCTGAGATGTATATGTATCTGAGACACTTGAGCTAATCATTTTTGAGTCATCGATCAGTTATCCTTAGTTTATTTTCTAGTTGCCATGATGGGACTATGATGTGGATTTATTCTTGATGATGTCATGTTGTGACATGTTTGACTCAACCATTTTGGAGTCTTCGATCAGTATGATTTTGAGATATTCTTGGTTGCTTGTTAAGAACCAATGGATGTGATGATTTATTTTGGTTATTGAGAACCAATGGATAGTTGTGATTATCAGTGATGCCTTCAGTTGCCAATAGAGAACTATTGTGGTCATGATTTTCTATGGATGTTTTTCTAGATGCTCATGGAGATTTTGATGATTCTTATCTTGGAGATTTGATGATTCTTATGGATATTTGATGCTTATATTGTGGACATTTGATGATTCTTTTTATTTATTATATTTTGAATTTTCTTTATAGTTGCTTGTACAGGACTGTGGTGATTTTATGATTCCATGAGCATTAGGGTAGATAATCTACTTGTAGTGTTGGAAAGTGGCTTGCAATGGAGGCCGGGGCCCTAAGTGGCTGCCAGAGTAACTCATTGTAAGTTTGGTTAATAAGTGATAACATTTACACACTAAATGAGAATTAAATGAACCTAAAAAGATAAGAGTTTTGATGTTCTCGCCCATGCCTTAAGCGCTTGTACAAGCTAGGATGGGAGTAGTGAGACACATGGTTGCGACCTTACATTCCATAGTATGCCTCGTTAGTATGAGAAGATACTAGTGGCCGCATGAGATCTGTATGGACCCGTGGAGTTTAAGTAACTGCCAGGGTAACTTGTACAAGATAAATGCGATGACACTTTCCCGCTTGCAGAGTAGGTTTCCTACATGACATTGTTGTGCCTCTGGGAAGTAGATGTCTGTTTTGGTGATTGGAACCTTTGAGTTAGTATACTTTTAAGATTCCTGGACTTAAAGAGATTTGTGCTTTGTGGTTATGATAGCCTATTTGGGACTTGAGATTATCTCCTCAGCACGGTGAGAGTGAACCATTTAGGTTACACACGGTTGGGTGGTAGTGTTTTATCACTCTTATCATTTGAGATCCGTCTAAGACACCGTGGCTGGAGTATTCTTGGTTGGTATTTATCTTCATTATGTTCTTGGATCATTATGGTAGATGATATACCCTATAATGGATGTATTTACTGGTATGTTCCTTATATTGATGGTTTGCATATGTTAGTTGATGATATATTATGCTTTTCTTTGCATGTTAGTAGGATGTTTTAGGAGTGACATTCCTACTATGTTTATAGCCGATGATCTCTTCGGTGCTTTCGAATGTTATGCACGGAGGGATGGCTAGGGTCCATGATGGTCTAATAATGCTATTAACGGTTGGGAGGAACGGTGCACTTAGTTAGTTATGTTTGTGATGTATGGTTATCTTTATGATGATGATATATCATGTATGGTTTTGGTTTCATTATACATCATGGATTAATATTGGATGATGTTGTACTTTAATTAGATGGATGTATGTTCTTTTAAGCTTTTTCATACCTTGTAACATGTACAGTGGATGATTGAGCAATTTAAAGTAATTACAAAAGGACACTTGTAATATTGTTTAAGTACATTGGATGCATCATTGTTATTTCATTGTTAAGGATGTGATGTTAGATGGATAGTTAAGATTAGAAGTAATTCAACGTTAAGGAATTTTAAAAAATGTAATCTAAACATTATGTTATGTTATTTTCAGTTGAATGTTACTATTGCTTCCGCAAATGTTATGAATGGATTATCTCTCATGTTTTAAAAAAAAAATTGTTTGGTAAACTTAGTAAAATTCTTTGGATCCCTTGGCGGGTCATTACATTTGGTATCAGAGCCCGAGTTTCAACATTGGGAGCTCTGGGTATATTGGAATGGCACTAGTTGTTAGCTAGTTGAACAAAATGAAAACTTTGAACTATCATCTGTATCTCTTTCAAACTGAAAACTTGAAACTAGGTGAACTGAAACAGAACTTGAAACTGTTACTTGCATATTTTTCATACTTCAACACTTAGCTTTCAAAACTAAAAGTTCTACTTAAACCTAAACTTGGGCAAAACTGAAAATTGAAACTCATTCTAGTTGTAAAACATGTATCATTTTATCTATGTTTTAAGATAGTATGCTTTTGATTAATTTTTGTGCGCATTAAGTTGCTCTTATTTAGAATATATTAGGGGATCTATTTCAATAGTTGTTAAATGAATGATGTTGGATCGATATGGTTTTTGGTTTACCATTAAACCAGAATCATATTTCTCTAAGGGTGTTGTAATATTCTCAATAGTATCATATTTCCCTATAGGGAGGAAAAGGGTTCAATGAGACCCGCAAAATGAGTATCTTAGTTTCTCATTCTTGTAGGCTTCCAGGAGTAAGCCTAATCCCAGAGGGGTTGGATGTAGTGGCTGCCCTTAGTTTGCATTTTGTTATCATTGCTGAACTCTTTTAGAGCTAGTTTCATGTTGTTGGTTAGCAACATTCTTTTAAGATTATCAGATATTGTGCTATGAATTCAGTTTATTATGTGATGAAATCACTTAGACTTTATATTTCATGTATGCATGATGATTACTACATTACTTTCAGTTATTAATGATGATTAGTAAGATGATTTATTACCATGTGTTTTATTATGGATACTTACCCCATACTTGCATGTGTATGGTGTGTGTGTGTTTGTTTTGCGTGTTTGCTTTTGTATGACGTGTTTGATGTGGTTATGGAAGGGAGTCATAGTCACTTGCTAGTCGGGATCTACACGATGCACCACTTTCCGCCATTGCCTGTTTAGCTTAGTATATATTGTGCTTGTACATGCATAGTTTTTATGCAGGTTGCAGGTACCGGGTATCGACTTCCCTGAATTGCCAAGATGAGCGTACCCTATCACACTATCTCAATGATAAGAGAGGGGAGATAAATTCTCAAGTCCAAATCTCAACCCTTTTTAAGCCATTTGTTCTAATTGAAAAATTAGTATCTGAGTTGAGTACCCTCCGAATACGTTAGATGACGTAATTCGAGATTTAAACCTTTGGTTTGATTTTGTATGTATTTTTGTTATGATGGGTTTTCATATTTTTACCTTATGAGTCTTTGATGTATTTTCTATTAATTAAGCCTAATTAAAAGATTTAATTAATGGTTTAATTAAATAAAAAATTAATATAGTATTTTAATATTTATTTTATTTAATTAATTGAAAAATTAATTAAATAAAATAATTAAATTTGAAAATAAAAGTTAAAAATTTAAATTTGGAATGTGACAATATTTAATTTAATAATAATATATTTGGAGTTCATTTTTTAATAAATGACTAAATAATATTATTATTAAAGCTAATAAATATTTTAGCAATTAAGTTTTGGAAAATGAAATTTAAAAGTGGAAGATATATTTAAATTATTAAAAGATTCTAGATTTCATGCGATTAAAATATAAATATATTAAGATTGAAAAGTGAAATGATTAAAGTTAGTGCATGAGATTTAATAAATAAATAAATAAAATTGAAAAGAGTAGATTAAATATTAAATTAATTAATGTGCATTATTTTTATGTTTGCTCACATAGAAGTTTGCGAATTCTTGAGAGTTGTCATGTAGACAACACTAGAGTTTGCACTCTAAGAATGCACAAGTTGTCTACACTTAGAAGTTAGCATTTTTATTTGAGCACATGGTGTCTACAACTTTAAGACTTATCTAGAAGGTTGGAGAAGACCCATGCTTGGTTTTTATGCTTATCTTCTAGTTGTCTCTAGAGACACTCTAAATGCATCTTAGAGGCCTTTAAATAGAGGCTCTCCTAGTGTGTTTGGGCAAGCTAAATGAAATCTTAAGGAAAAGCTTAAATGGAAGCTACAAGCCACAAGCTAAAATGGAAGCTTCAAAGCATATGCTCATATATTTTCTACATTCTTCTATGCTTCTTCTAGTCACTTGGAGGATTCGATTGGCTTGGATTTTGGAAGGATTGTGAATGATGGAGAAGGAAAGGATTTTCTATGGACTTCTGAGGCACGGTCGATTAGCATCAGTGTCCAAGTGCACTCGTGATATTCGCATATTCTCTCGGGACCATTTCTCTTCATGTCTTCATCATGTTTGTTATATGTGTTCGATTATATTTCATGAATGAAATTGCAATTTAAATTGGAATCTAGATATGTATTTATTTGGTTGCAAAAGAAATCAATAGAGAACTCATTAGAAAACCTTAGATCTAATTAAGGAAGAAATTAGATCTAAACGGGTTTGGGTTCAAATTAGAATCAAATTGAAATAGATTTGAAAATGGTTTTAAAATTTATGGCCAAATCCATTAGTGAAATTATTGGATAAATTTAGAGAACAATTATTTTAAGAGGAAATTCTTAATTCAGCACAAACTGTCATGTCGCTGCCTTTTGGATAGACCCAAACTCAGTCATTCATAACTTTTTATCGGGATCGAATTTCTTCGATCGCTTCTGTCAAAATCAGCGCAACTTGGCCCTTTCCAACATATTTAAATTTCAGCCCGATCCAACAGTTCATTAGGAAGATATGGCCGTCGTAATGGGACTATTTTATTCAAAGACAGATATTTCTCTATTTTTCATAACCAAGAGCGTCTTTATGCTTAAACTTCACAAAAATAATATATCAAAGCATGGAATGAATTAAAGATATTATTGTAATCTTTCTTTATTAGAATCTTATTAATATGCATTAGTTTTATATGATTTATTATCTAATCTAATTAAATTAAATTAAATTTAATTAAGATTAGTTACTAGTAGGAGAAGTGTAATTAATTATTAGTCAATCTAAGGAAATGGATTTTTAAATGAGAGAAAATTAAAAGAAAAGAGATTTTAATATAGTTTATATAGTGAAATTTTTATAATGTATATTGAATACTATTAAACAATTTTAGAGTTGTTTAATAAAGATGATAATGTTAAGAATTTAGAGATTATTCATGTTAAAATCTACAATGAGTCTTATTGGTTTGTGATAGGGATCTTTATATAGACAAAATATTATTAGAACAATTAGAAAATGAAGTCTAATGGTTGTTTTTAATATTGATTAAATAAATTGTAAGATGATAATTTATATTATGTTGATTTAAAATTTAGAAACTCTAAATGATATTGGATTAAGATTGAATTGTTATGTTAATACGTTTGAATACCTTATGGTATTAAGAGTTAGTCAAATATTAACTAATGGGATTTATGAAAATAATAGTTTGATGAGTTTATTATTTATTAATGTTTGTTGGGTCTAACAAACTATTAATAAATAATGGTTTAAATAATTATCAATAAATTCGATTAGAGTTAATCTAGAGGAGATTATTTGATGATTAAAGTTTGGTAAAAGATATTAATTTTTAGATTTAGATTATAATTGATTTTTAATCAATTGATATTCATTGAGTTGATAATATAATTATAATATTAATAATTAAGTTGTGCGATAGAGTCTTATTTGAAAAGATTAATGATAATACGAATTTGTTGAGGGAATGTTGGTATTTTTTGAAAGTTGACGAATATGGTCATTTAAGATTTTCAGTAATTATTATTGAATTATTAATATGATCATTTGAATTTGAATTATAGTTGACTTTTAACTTACAGAATTCTAGTTAGTTATTAGTCAACTGATATTAATTTGAACGTTGCTATAATTATGTAATTATTAATTAAATCAATTAATGAGAGTTAATTAGATCTAAATTAAGTTAAGTAATGGAGATTTAATTGATATAATTCTTTTAACAAGATTGTAAAAAAAATATTAATATCAAAGTTGATAAGTCTTATTCTAATAACTTGAATAATGACTTAGATATTTTAACGATTATTAGTGACAATTTAATAATGATTATAATTAAGAGGCTTAAGTGTTAGAGATACTTAATTGAGTTTTAACCATTAAAATGTTAATGGATCATAGAATTGTGCACCTAAGCTAATTAGTGGATTAGATTGATCATTTTAATTAAGTTATAATCTTCTTATTCGAAGATTGATAAATGACTCTCTTATGATTTAACGAATAATGATCTTTGATTTATTTTGGAAGTTGAAGTAACCTTAAAAGAAGAGTTGATCAATTTGAATATGGATCTTAGTTAAATAAAGAGAACAATTTAATTAAAGGTCAATCAGTGAATAGTTATCTTTAAGTTATTCTTACAATGTAATTCTTAATAATGGAAGGATAATGCTATCAGGGAACAAATGGGTTGACTTGTAGGTCAAATGATGAAACTTAGACACTTGAAGTATACTTGAAATGAAAACCGAACCCCTACACATTATTCAACTATGTGAATTTAGTAAACCAAAATATGTGTTTGCATCGCGTATTCTTTATGCTTCTTGTTTTGGGTTTTTGGGTTAACTAGTGTTGACCAGTCTTAGGTTGTTACCAGAGGCTCGGAGGTTATGAGATGTGATGGCATGTTGATCTTATTTGGTCTCGATCTTTATAATCTTAACCATGGTTATGTGATCGTATGCTCTATGAAATGGTTGTTATTGTTGATCAGTCTTCATGTGTGAAGCTGAGATGTATATGTATCTGAGACACTTGAGCTAATCATTTTTGAGTCATCGATCAGTTATCCTTGGTTTATTTTCTAATCGCCATGATGGGACTATGATGTGGATTTATTCTTGATGATGTCATGTTGTGACATGTTTGACTCAACCATTTTGGAGTCTTCGATCAGTATGATTTTGAGATATTCTTGGTTGCTTGTTAAGAACCAATGGATGTGATGATTTATTTTGGTTATTGAGAACCAATGGATAGTTGTGATTATCAGTGATGCCTTCATTTGCCAATAGAGAACTGTTGTGGTCATGATTTTCTATGGATGTTTTTTCAAATGCTCATGGAGATTTTGATGATTCTTATCTTGGAGATTTGATGATTCTTATGGATATTTGATGCTTATATTGTGGACATTTGATGATTCTTTTTATTGATTATATTTTGGATTTTCTTTATAGTCGTTTGTACAGGACTGTGATGATTTTATGATTCCATGAGCATTAGGGTAGGTAATCTACTTGTAGTGTCGGGAAGTGGCTTGCAATGGGGGCCATGGCCCTAAGTGGCTACCAGGGTAACTCATTGTAAGTTTGGTTAATAAGTGATAACATTTACACACTAAATGGGGATTAAATGAACTTAAAAAGATAAGAGTTTTGATGTTCTCGCCCATGCCTTGAGCGCTTGTACAGGCTAGGATGGGAGTAGTGAGACGCATAGTTGTGACCTTGCATTCCATAGTATGCCTCATCAGTATGAGAGGATACTAGTGGCCACATGAGATCTGTATGGACCCGTGGAGTTTAGCTAACTGCCAGGGTAACTTGTACGAAATAAATGCGATGACACTTTCCTGCTTGCAGAGTAGGTTTCCTAAATGTCATTGTTGTGCCTCTGGGAAGTAGATGTCTGTTTTGGTGATTGGAACCTTTGAGTTAGTATACTTTTAGGATTCCTGGACTTAAAGAGATTTGTGCTTTGTGGTTATGATAGCCTGTTTGGGACTTGAGATTATCTCCTTAGCACGGCGGGAGTGGACCATTTAGGTTACACGCGGTCGGGTGGTAGTGTTTTATCACTCTTATCATTTGAGATCCGTCTGAGACACCGTGGCTGGAATATTCTTGGTTGGTATTTATCTTCATTATGTTCTTAGATCATTATGGTAGATGATATACCCTATGATGGATGTATTTACTGGTATGCTCCTTATATTGATGGTTTGCATATGTTAGTTGATGATATATTATGCTTTGCTTTGCATGTTAGTAGGATGTTTTAGGAGTGACATTCCTACTATGTTTATAGCCGATGATCTCTTCGGTGCTTTGGAATGTTACGCACGGAGGGATGGCTAGGATCCATGATGGTCTAATGATGCTATTAACGGTTGGGAGGAATGATGCACTTAGTTAGTTATGTTTTTGATGTATGGTTATCTTTATGATGATGATGTATCATGTATGGTTTTGGTTTCATTATACATCATGGATTAATATTGGATGATGTTGTACTTTAATTACATGGATGTATGTTCTTTTAAGATTTTTCATACCTTGTAACATGTACAGTGGATGATTGAGCAATTTAAAGTAATTACAAAAGGACACTTGTAATATTTTTTAAGTACATTGGATGCATCATTGTTATTTCATTGTTAAGGATGTGATGTTAGATGGATAGTTAAGATTAGAAGTAATTCAATGTTAAGGGATTTTAAAGAATGTAATCTGAACATTATGTTATGTTATTTTCAGTTGAATGTTACTATTGCTTACACAAATGTTATGAATGGATTATCTTTCATGTTTAAAAAAAAAAATTGTTTGGTAAACTTAGTGAAATTCTTTGGATCCCTTGGCGGGTCATTACAACATCAAGGATTGTGACACTACAAAGAAGATGTGGGATGCTATACAAACAATTTATGGAGAGATACAAATGTTTTGAGAGCCAAATCTGAAAGTCTAAGAGGGAAGTTTGATATCATGAGAATGCAAGAAGGTGAGAACATTGTTCAATATTGCACTAGAATAAAAGATGTTGTGAATTTTGTTAGAGGATCTAATGATATTATTGATAATGAGACTATAATTAGAAAATTACTAAGAACACTATTGCCTATCTATTCTGTTAGAGTTTCTACCATACAAGAACTAAGATGTATACATGGTAGTAATTTGTCCTTTAAAGGATTGATGGGCAAGCTTACTTCCTTTGAACTCTCTAATTTTGATAATTTCAAAATAGAAAAATGTTGAGTTTTATTTCAAAGAAAAAATGTCATTAAAGGAACCTAAATAGAAAAAGAAAAAGGTCAAATATGTTTCTAGTGATAGTGATACATATGAAAATGATGTAGAAAAGCTTGAAGCATTGCTAGAAAGGAAATTTCATAGAAGCAAATGAAAATTTAAAGGTAAGCTACCTATCATGTACTTTAATTGTAATGAGGTTGATCATATTGCTGCTAGATTTCTAGAGAAGAAGAACAATAGAAGTGGAGACAAATATAGAAGTAAGAGAGATGAGGACAACAAATATTATAAAGATAAATGAAAGAAGTCTTGCTACATTGTTGATGAGGAAAAAAAAGATGAATTTGACAACCATGATGATGAAGTGGAGTATGTTTCAATGAAGAGTGATTCATATGAGGATTAGGCAAATGCACTAGTATCTTATGTGAACAAGAGTGATAGATGGATCATTAATAGTGGGTGTTCACATCACATGACTGGAGATAAAAGTAAGTTCATTATCCTTGATTATTACAATGGAAATAGTGTAAGATTTTCTAATAATGCACCCTTTTTGATAAAAAGTAAAGGATAAGTCAAACTGATAGAAAAGATCATATGTGATAATGCTTATTATATACAAGGACTTAACTATAACTTGTTGAGTGTGTCACAATTGAATAGTGTAGGTTGTAGAGTTGAGTTTGAGAACAAGAAAGTAAATATCTATTACACTAATGGGAAACTAATTGAAAAAGGTGATCATACTAAAGGTAATCTATTTTATCTTGAAATTAATGATTCTACTTGTCTTGTTGTAGAAGTTGATGATGTGTGGCTATGGAATAAGAGGTTATCTCATGTTAACTTTGATAAATTAGTATTAGTAACATGAAGAGCCAAAGGTTTTCCTAAATTGAAGAAACCTAATAATGTGGTTTGCAAGCAATGTTTGTTAGGAAAGATGAAAAAATCTAGTTTTAAAAGTAAGACTCGCAACTCTAAAGAGATTATGGAATTAGTTCATACTAACTTGTGTGGACCAATTGATGTGTAAAGCTACAAAGGTGACAAGTACATTATCCTATTTGTTGATGATTATTCTAGGATGATTTTAGTTATGTTTTTGAAACAAAAATATGATGCTTTCCAAATGTCTAAGTGGTACTTATATAGAGTTGAAAAGGAGACTAGAAAAAGTTTGAAATGTTTGAGATTCGATAAAGGTGGAGAATTTACATGATAGGGGAATCAAGAGACAAAATTTTGCATCTAGGACCCCTCTACAAAATGGGATTGCTAAAAGGAGGAGTAGAACTATAATGGACTATACTTGAACACACATGAAGTAGAATGTTTCTTTAAAATTCTAGTGAGAAGCGGTAAGTAAAAATGTGTATAACTCGAATTGAGTACAAGTCAAGAAAGGTACTCATTTGACACCTTTTGAACTATGGTATGGATAGTTACCTAATGTAAAATACTTTAAGGTGTTTAGAAGAAAGTGCTGTATTCTTAAGGATTTTAGGAATGGTAAATTAGATGTAAAAAGTGAAGAAGTTATTTTCCTTAGCTATTCCACAAGAAGTAAAGGTTATAAGTGTTTAAATACTAACACTAACAAAGTTGTGAAAAGTGCAAATGAAGTTTGATGAATGTACATGGGTACATGAAACTAAACCTATGAAGGAACCTAAAGAGTACAAATAATTTATATAATTTTATGAAGGTATGCCTGTTGATGAAGGTATTATAAACCAAGTTGTAAATCAACATTAAGTTTATGTGACTACCGAGTCACATACAATGAATGTTGAGTTGCATTCACGAACCAAGTTGCAGATAAAAAATGAGGTACATTCTAATTTTGAGATAAGTGTACATGGAAGGAATGTTGGTCTACCTAATAGAGAAGTACATAGTGATTCTGAAGTTGACCCATTGAAGAAACAAGAGCAGAACCAAGATTGTCAAAGTATGTCAAAAGACATCACCCTGCTGAACAAATTATTGGAGATAAAGAAGCTAGACCAATGAAAAGAAATTGGTTGAGAAGTGATACATATTTTTTGAGCATGCATGACCCTAAGTTAGTGAAAGATTCCTTAGAGAATAAATACTAGAGTAAAGTGATGAAAAAAGAGATTGAAAAGAATAAAACATGAACTCTAGTTACCAAACCACAGAACAAGAATGTGATTGAAACCAAGTGGGTGTATAGAAACAAGTTAGATGAGAATGTTATCAAATGGATATGAAGTCAAAATTTCTAAATGGTATACTAGAAGAAGAGGTTTACATAAAACAACCTAAAGGATTTATTGATCCAAACAATAAGAACATGGTATGTAGACTACATAAATATTTTTATGATTTAAAGCAAGCCACAAGAGCATGGTATGAAAGGCTTTACAATTATCTTGTGAAGATTGGTTTTGAAAAGATTGATGATAACAACATTCTATACTTGAAGACAAAAGGAGGTAAATTTATTTTACTAGCTAGATTTTTTGTTAATGATATCATATTAGGAGGTCAAATGCATTATGTATGTCATTTGCAAATGAAATGAAGAAAGAATTTGAGATGTCTATGTTTGGAGAAATCAAGTTCTTTGTTGGTTTGTAGGTATATCAAATGAAATATATTATCTACATCACTCAATCTAAGTATGTGAAATAAATATTAAATTTTTTTGGTTTAGAGGATTCAAAACCATTTAGCACACCTATGGTAAAATGACATAAACTTTCAAAGACTAATGATTTTGTTGAAGTGAATCAAACATTGTATAGGTCTATGATTGGTAAGTTACAATATGTAGTACAGAGAATACTTGACATTGCATTAGCTGTTGGTATTGTTGCAAGATCTTCGACAAATCCCAAGGAGAATCATTTCATGAGTATGAAGAAAATTATGAGATATCTAAAAGGAACAATAGATTATGGTCTATACTACAAGAAAAATGAAAAATTTGAGTTAATAGCCTATACAGATGTTGATTGGGTTGGAAACATTGATGACAAAAAGAGCACAAGTGGTCAAGCATTTTTCTTAGGAAAGAGATTGGCCACCTAGACCAGCAAGAAACAAAACTATATATCTCAATCTATTACTGAAGTTGAATATGTGGCTATTGCAGTAAATTGTACAAATGTGCTATGGATCAAACAACTACTCAAATATATGAAGGAAGAAATCACTAACTTGTGGTACTTTGTTGTATTAATATAAGTGCTATAATCATATCAAAGAACCCTATGATGCACACAAAGACTAAGCACATTGCAATCAAGCATCATTACTTGAAATAGTTGGTTCAAGAAAAAGAAGTGATAATGGAATATGTGAATAGAAAAGAATAGATAGTTGATATATTCACAAAATCTTTACCTAAGGATGCACATCAATATCTTAGAGGTAAACTAGGGGTGATACCCCTATCCAGAGCTATTTAAGAAGCATGAGTAGTGCCCTACATCAACTGAGTTAAATGTTGTATCTTACAACTTGATGTAGTGGATCTTGTTTTAGTTGTTGCCTAAAGTAATGAAGGAGCTAAATTAGAAGATTTACAGTCACATGCAAGGTGAAAAAGGGTGATGAAGGGTGCTCCCCTTAATATCACAAATCATAATAGAAACAAAGAAATAATAGAAAATATGAGAATAAAATATGGAATTCTTATTTGTGTGCAAATGAAGAATTATAGAATTCACAAGAACAATATGCTAACCCACATGGGTGCCTTCATTATAGTAATCTACAAGACAAGCTACAAACCATCAACTAGAGCTGTTCTAGACAATGTTTGAGCTTTTCTTAAAGATAAAATTTTATGCCACCTGAGAAGGTTCTAGACAATGAAACTTAATACTTAGGGCTGACAGACCCTAAAAATACATATAGAGTCAAATAGATACATCTTTGATAATTATTTTAGATATTTCGGGTAGCCCAATTTTGAAAGGCCATAACTCTCAAACTATTGCTCCAATTGACTATTATAATCATTTTTTGAAAATACTAGCTTTTGAAATATGGGCTCAAAATAGTGCAAGCACCCTTCCATCAAGTTTTCAAACCTCATCTATGCACTCTAAGGCCTCCAGCGGTGAGCCTGAAGATTTTTTTGCAAATTTTTTCATCAAAAATCTGTAATAACTTCTCTGATACTTTAGCTAGAGCAATGAGATTTTTATGGTAGGCTTACAACTCTAAAATGAACCTTCTTGTAAATGAGAACATTTTGAGCTTTTATGACAAACTAAAAATAGTAAGCTCCTATAAATAGTAACCACCCTATCTACTAGTCCTTATTAAAATAGAAAAGACTAAAATAAAAATATTTTTGGGTGATGCAAGATTGCTCTTACAAACAAGATGCTCCTACATCAAACACCTAGGATAATTTGAGAAGTGACTCGATCACATCGTAGGTGTTTAGAGGAAAACCATGATAGTTAACCTTCTCCCTTGCTAGCCAAGATGAATTCTCTACTAGCCTCCCTTTCCATTTGACCAGGTATTCCTCATAAGTCCTATTCCTTGTGATTTTTCCAACATGATTGTCCAGTATCTCCTCAATCTCCTTTGTAGCCAAACTAGCTAGTGGAATACTCCACTGCACTTCTACAACTTCATCTGCATCACCTCCTTCATAATAATCTGTCAAATCTAAAATATTAAATACTAGTGAAATATTCAATTTAGTAGGCAAGTCCACTTCATAAGCATTTCCAGAATCATGTGTTTTTACTATTTTGCAGGTCCAAACTTCTTCATCTTTGGCTTATTATATGTACCTACCAAAAAAAAATTATTTTTTCAAATGAACCATGACTTCAGCTACAATATGAAATTTCTTATACCTCCTTTTCACATCTTCCTTATCTTTATACTATGTATTCATCTTTATGATGTCCTTCCTCACCTCCACATGGATATTCTTGAAATGTTCAACAAATTCTTCTACTTCAACACTACTTATCTCTCCTGTATCCAACTATTGTAATTCAAAAGTATTTCTAGGACTACTTCCATATACAATCTAAAATGGTGATTTACTAGTACTCCTATTCATAGAATTATTATATGCAAATTCTTCTTGTGGTAAAATCATATCCCATCCTTTTGGTTTGTCTCCAACCAACATCTCAGCAAGTTTCCCAAACTATGATTCAAAACTTCTATCTATCCATCAGTTTGTGGATGATGTGATGAACTAAACTTCAAATCCATCTTCAACTTCTTCTACAATGTATGCCAAAAATTCCCAACAAAATTGATATCTCAATTTGAAACTATATTCTTTGGTAGACCATGTAGTCTCACTAGTTCTATGAAAAAACTCTGCTACATGAACATCATCACCAGTCTTGTTGAAAGGAATAAAACATGCCATCTTTGAAAACCTATCAACCACCACAAAAATAAAATCATGCCCATGCTGAGTCCTTGGTAATCCAAGAAAAAAATTGATGCTAACATCCTCCCATGGCTTCTCTAGTATAGGTAATGGCTGATACAACCCTGTATTCTACTTTACTCATTTCACCATATGACATACTCTGCAACTCTGTACAAACTTCTTCACATCTTGCTACAATTGTGGCTAGTAATAATTATCAACAACCAAAGCTATGTTTTTATCTCTACAAAAATGTCCAGCTAATCCTCCATTATGCTTCTCCTTGATGAGATTCTCCCTCATTGAACTTCTTGGAATGCACAACTAGCTTCATTTGAACAACATACTATCTTGGATCGTGAAATCCAACCACTTTTTCTTGTCAAGTGTAATAGGTCCTGTTTAAGCCTTCCATACTTCACCAAAATTAGGATCATCTAGATACAATGTACTGAGTCCTTGAACCCAACCACCTCTATCTACATCTTTGTTAGCAAAAGTTGTCTTCTACTAAGAACATCCATAACTCTATTAGACTTCTCACTCATATGTTCAAAAAAAATGTATATCTTTGCAAAAAATCAATCCACTTCAAATGCCTTTGGTTTAATTTTCCTTGACTATTCAAATATTGTAAAGCTTGAGAATTAGTATATAAAACAAACTTCTTAGGAAGAAGATACTGTCTCCACTTCTTCAATGCTTTAACTATAGCATAAAATTCCTAATCATAAACATAATATTTTTTTTTTGCAACATTAAAATTCTCACTAAAATAAGAAATAGGTGTACTCTCTTGGCTCAAAATAGCTCCTATTGTAGTACCACTAGCATCATAGTCTACTTGAAACACCTTGTTAAAATCAGGAAGTGCTAAAATAGATTGCTTAGTAACTTTCTATTTCAATAGATTAAAACTCTTAGCTACTCCTATAGTCCACTTAAAACCTCTTATGAACTTTCTATAAAAAATAGTCAGTCCATGAAGAGATCTTACCTTTGTCATAGTCCTTGGAGTAGGCCATTCAAGGATAGCCTTCACTTTCTTTGGGTCCATTTTTAGACCTTCTATTGAGACTACAAATCCTAGGTACACCAACTCTTTCTTTACAAAACTGCACTTCTTCAAGTTTATTAGCAACTTTTCTTCCCTCAACTTATCAAACACCTTGCAAATATGGATCAAGTTCTCCTCTAATGTCTTACTAAAGTTCAAAATATCACCTAGGTAGAAAATGAAAAACTTAACCCAAAACTCCTTCAGTAGCTCATTCATGAGCCTCATGAAAGTGCTCAGAGCATTGGCTATCCCAAAGGCATGACTAACCACTTGTACAATCCTTCTTTGGTTTTGAAATCAGTCTTCCACTCATCAACTTATTTGATATGAATCTAATGGTATCCAATCTTCAAATCTATCTTTCTAAAATACTTAGCTCCACTCAAACAATCCATAATATCATCCATCCTTGGCAATGAAAATCTATACTTGATTGTGATTTTGTTGATAGTGAAAGAATATATGCACATCCTCCATTCCCCATTCTTCTTTGGTGATAATACAACTGGTATAGCACATGAATTTAGAATCTCTTCAATCAACCCCTTTTGCAACAACTCATGAATTTGTCTGGTCAAGTCTTCACTTTCTACTAGTGGCATTTTATGCGCTTCTTTATTTAACAAACTGGCTCTTAGAACCAAATCTATTTGGTGACTAATCTTCCTCATTGGGGGTAATCCATTAGGTACATTATCTAATACAATATCAGAAAACTCCTCCAACATATCTAAAACTTATATAGGTACCTCCTCTACTTATTTACTATCTTTTGGAATTATAGAAAAACACATATGCTCATGCTTCATACCTTTCAGAAACTATTTTCCATCAACAAAAAAATATTTTGGTAGCACTATATACCTTTTCTTCTTTCTCCTTCAATGGCTTCAACTTATGTTTCACTCCATCCTTGGTTAGAGTGTAGGTATTTGATCACCCATCATGTATAGTATGTCTGTCAAACTTCCACAACCTACCCAACAACATATGATGTATGTCCATAGGTATGATATCACATATTACCTCATACTAGTAGCCTCCAATCTTGAACTTCACCAAGCACTAATCATTGACCATGACCTTATGGTCATCTTGCACCCATGCAATATGGTATGGACATAGGTGTTTCTATCTCTTCAACTTCAACTTGGTAACCATCATTTCTAACACCAAATTATTAGTACTTCCACCATAAATTATCACACCACAACACTTATCTTCACATCTACACCTTGTGTGAAACAAGATCCTCCTTTGATCAGGTTCATTCTCACCACTTAGTGAGACTCTTCTATTAACTAGGACTTCTCCTCTTTCAACATCTTTAGAATGTGATGATCTAGTATCTTCATCAACATGTGCAACTATGACCTAGCCTTCTATTCTTTGATCTATCCTTCCTTCACACTAGGTACATTCAAATGCTCTATACCCTTCTTCTCTACTGTGAAAACATTTCCCACGGAAGCCTCCTCTTCTAGATCTTTGTACTCTACCTCTTCCTCTCTAATCTCTATTGTTCTTATCATGGAAATGACTGGAATTATTTCTCCTTTGGTTCTAACTACTATTTCTAGCCTCATCTTTGTTCTTCTGATCATCATTATGGCTACCATAAGATTGTCCACCAGATCTTCTACTACGACCTCTTTCACTATTCTTGTTATAAAATTTCTTGTATGAATCCTCAATACTATTCATTCAAACCAAACTTAAGTCATATTAAATTCTTGGCCTTAACCCATTAAAATAATGAGGGACTTTCTCCTTTTTAGCTTCTGCATGGCCAATTCTAATGAGAACTTGGTAGAACTCTTTGGTATACTCTTGAACATATTTTCTCACTTACTTCAACACTTACATTTTCTTCAATAGATCAAGCTTATAATCCACTAGAATGAATTTTCACTTTAGTTTAGGTATCATCCATTTCCATCTAGTGATTTTTTCCTTTCCCTTTCTATTTCACTCTAGCTGAACCTCTTGCCACCAGATCTTTGCATTCCCCTTTAGTTTTGCCTTCAAAAACTTGATCATATCCACATCCTCAATAACTTCATACTCAAATTACTCCAATTCATTGATCCAATCGATCAACTCCTCTGGGTTAAGATTTCTCAATAATGTGGGAACTTCAAACTTAGGTCATTTTCCAATCTTTGAGATAGCCCTTAAAAACCTTTCTTCCTCAAGATTTAGAACTGCCTCTACTTTGACATTTTTGTGTACTTCATCCTGATTCTCTATTTCATCTCTTATAGGAAGATTTGTTCCTCTGTGCATTTGTTCCTTCAATGCTTGTATTTTTCTTTGGAGGGCTCAGAAACCCTCATGGAGGCATTTTTCACACTACCCCTAAAACCCTAGTGCGAACTACCTCACAATGGATGATCTATCTACATGCTTAGCCCAAACCATGGTCCTAGTGCAAATTGCCTCACAATCAATGATCTATTCACACACTCAAGAACTCTAGCTCTAATAACACTTGATGAAGGGTGCTCCCCTTAATACCACAAACCATAACAAAAACAAAGAAACAACAAAAAAAGAGAAAAAATGGACTTCTTATTTGTGCCAAAAATGTGGAATTACAAAATTCACAAGTACAATACACTAACCCACATGGGCACCTTCATTATAGTAATCTACAAGACAAGTTGCAAACTATCACCTAGAGCTATCATACATAATGTTTGGACTTTTCTTAAATAAACAATTTTATGCTACTTAGGAAGGTTCTAGATAATGAAACTTAATACCTAGGGTTGACAAACCCTAACAATACATATAGAGTCGGCCAAATACATGTTTGACAATTATTTTAGATATTTTGAGTAGCCCAAATTTAGAAGGCCATAACTCTCAAACCATTTCTTTGATTGACTATTATAACCACTTTTTGGAAATTCTAGCTCATGATCTATAGGTTTAGAATGGTGCAAGCACCCTTCCATTGAGTTTTCTGACCTCATCTAGGCACTCTAAGGCCTCCAACGATGAGCCTACATATTAATTTCTGAATTTTTTCATTGAAAATCTATAATAACTTCTTTGATACTTAAGCTAGAGCAATGAGATTTTTATGGTAGGATTATAACTCTAAAATAAACCTTCCTATAGAAAATGAGAACATTCTAAGCTCATATGAAAAACTTACTAAAAATAGCAAGCTCCAATAAATAGTAACCACCCTGTCTACTAGTCCTTGTAAACATAGAAAAGGCTGAAATAAAAATATTTTTAGGTGATGAAAGATTACTCTTACACCTAGGATGCTCGTGCATTAGAGGGAAAACCTAAATTAATTATATCTACATATAAAGATGACAAGTCTTTGGCATTGTTGGTAAAGAGGGAGATATTAGAAAGAGGGAGATATAAGAAAGATGCATTGAAGGAGATTGACAAAGCTCACATTACCCTATACAAAGGAAGGGCATATACTGATAGAGGGAGAAATTTTCAAAGACGTTATTTTCCTTTTAGCATTTTTGTTAGTATTCATTTGTCATTAATGCCAAAGAGGGAGATTGTTGAAAAGAGATTGTTTTGAAGTGAAGAACCTATAATAGAACAATCATTATTTTTTCAATGATGTCAAACTTGTTGGAAATACAATAAGGAAAGTGAACTTTGAGAGGAGGGAGGGAGGTGAACAAGGGCTTCAAACTTTTAACCATAAAAACATTCACCTCACATCCATCTCATAATTCAATAAGTAAACTGAAATACTAGATCAAGCATATACATCTAAAGCATGTAAATAAGTAAATATTCAAAAAAATATATGACACATGATATGATTATCAAAAAACCCTCCAAGGAGAATGTAAAACTAGGGTAGAGATGACACCCACAAATCTCCACTACTGTGTTGAAAATAGATTGAAGAAGATTATTAAAGAGGGAGATTGTTGGGAATAGATTGATACAAGTATGATCAATATACATCAATCATTATTTTGTCACTAATGTCAAACCTTCTATTTTCTAGTAAGATAACTACTTATATGATTTAAGTACTATCACCTATTTGATTGATGAAGAGGATTTGATCAAAAGATGTAATAATAGCATCTAGAGAAAAGGTTGAGTTATGATTATGTAAAGAACTACAAATATTAGTTAAGATAGTTATAACATGATGCATTGATAATATACTTAAGGTTAGGTTGGTTACACTAAGAAAGTTTAGAAGAATAAGTTACACAAAGTTTGTCTACCAAGCTTGATCAAGTAGATAGTAGGTGCCGAACAAAGTTAGTGCAAGCCAAGTAGAAAATTAGTTGAAGCCGAGAAAAAATATATTCTAGTAAATGCCAAGTAAAATAGTGGATGTTGAGTAAATTTTAGTTGATGTCAAGCACTAGTAAACTTTAGTTCATGCCCAGTGATTTTATAGAGGATAACTAGCAACATAGTATGTGTCAAGCATCAGAAGCTAGATAATGTCAAGTGGCTGCATTATTTAAAAGATCATGAATTTGATGGATCCGAGCCAAAAATTTTCTTTTCTTGGATTATGTGAGCTAGGTGGAAGATAAGATTGATGAGCTGGTGGCACAAAATTCAAGATAAACCATTTTTAGGCAAATTGAAAGAGGCTTCAAGGAGAAGTTTCTAGAAGGGATATGAAATATGGGGTAGATTTATTATATCCTACCTAATGTATCCTAATCCTAAATTGGATGATGGAGAATGAGTGGCAAAAGATCTTAATTTCCTCTTTATAGAAATGGTTGGTCAGAAGCAAAGGTTGTCATGTGCAAGCATGTAAGGAAGACAAGGAGTTAAGGTTTTTGCTTCATCAAGTGAGCTAAGAGAAGAGTCTGCATTGGCATGTTAAGAAAGAAGGCTTAAAGGGTATGAATTCTTGAAGGGTGAACAAGCTATCAGAGCTAAAATGTATGAAGACCAAGCAGAATGGAGGACTAAAACAAAGATCTATGATCTACAAATAGAGTTGTAAGTTTTTATCAGATCAAGCCTAAATGTTACTCTCTAATAATTGTATCAGTCTAGGGTAAATCCTTTGGATTAAAATTGACCTAACAGTCATTTGTAAATCCTTTAACTGGGTGACATTTGAAGTGAATGGTCTAAATTCTTCTACTAAGGCTCACTCCTAACAGGGTGATTGAAATCTTTTAACAATAATAGTGTATATTGTAACCTTTAATAGGGTTAGCCTTTCATAAGGCATCCCCATAGAAGAGTGAAAAAGAGTAGAATGTTACTGGTGGCTTTTCCCAAATTGGATTTCCATGTAAATCATTGTGTCAAGTGTGTTGATGAATCTATTATGTTTCATGTTTATAGTTTTGCAAGTTGATTTAATAGTAACCTACAAGTTTTAAGTGATTGCATAATCTTATGGATGCATGCATGAAGATAAATGTTTTATGAGTTCACTAAGCTATGAAAAGTTTTTTTTATACATCTAGACCTTGGATAACTGATTAACCACACTCTTAGTTATTGTAAAGTATTCTAGCAATTGGTTTCAGAGCCATCTTCTTAAGAGGACTAGTTTGAAGGTACTAGAAGCACAAAGATCAAGATGTCAAAAAGAGAAGTACCCAAGCTCAATAGAGATAACTTTCCTACATGGAAAAGTTTGATGAAGCTACACCTTGGAGAAATTGGAGATCATGTATAATCTACCATTACTACTAAGTATGTTGATCCTGCTAGAGCCCCAACAGTCAAGGATATGAAGAAGAAGAAAGAACATAACCAAGCAATGTTGGAGATTGCCTCTACCCTAAGCTATGCTGAATTTGATGATATCAAAGGCCTTGATAGTGAAAAGAAAATGTGAGATGCCTTAACCACCATCTATGGAGGAGACACTAAAGTTCTAAGAGCCAAAGTTAAAAGTATCATAGGTAAGTTTGATGATATGAGAATGGAAGAAGGTGAAAATATTTCTCAATATGTTACAAGGATAAAACAAGTTGTTAATGCAATAAGAGGAGCTAATGGTAAAATAGTTGATGATGTTTTACTAAACAAAGTTTTAAGAACACTATTGTCCATATATGCTATTAGAGTTTTTGCAATTAAAGAACTGAAATGCATACCAAGAAATAATCTATCACTTGAAGGTCTGGTAGGTGGACTCACTTCTTTTGAGCTGTCTAACTATGTTAATTACAAACCTAAAAATATTGAATCTCCTTTCAAAGCTAAGGTGTCATTGAAGGAACTTGATGAGAAGAAAAAGATAAAGTATGTGTCTAGTGACAATGATATAGATGAGGATGATGTAGAACAACTTGAACCACTATTGGCAAGAAGATTTCACAAAGGTAAAGGCAAGTTCAAAGGTAAATTACCTATCATTTGTTTCAATTGCAATGAGGTTGGCCATATTTTTGCTAGATGTCTATAGAAGAAGAAATATAGAGGTGGTGATAAGTACAAAAGTAGGAGAGATGAAGACAGCATGGACTACAAAAAAAAAGGCAAAAAGGATTTTGATATTGCTAAAGATGAAACAAAAGATAAATCTAATGAACATGATGATGAAGTGGTGTATGTTGCAATGAAGGACAAATTTGATGAAGATGAGACAACTACACTTGTGACATGTGAACAAGAATGATTGATGGATCATTGATAGTGAGTGTTCACATCACATAGCTGGAGGCAAAAGTAAGTTCATTACCCTAAATTGTTATGATGCAAATAGTGCAAGATTTGGTAATGATGCACCATGTTTGATAAAAGGAAAAGGTTCTATCAAACTCACAAATAAGATTTTATATGACAATGCTTACTATGTTGAAGGACTTAACTATTATCTATTAAGTATGTCACAACTAAATAATTTGAGATGTAAGGTTGAGTTTAAAAAAAAGTTTGCTAAGGTATATGACACAAATGGGAAACTAAAATGAAAGGGTGATCAAACTGAGAGTAATCTATTCTATCTTGATATAGAGGATGCTACTTGTCTAGTTGTAAAATTTGATGATGTATGGCTATGACACAAAAGGTTATGTAGTGTCAATTTAGATAACTTGGTTAGTATTAGTAGCATGAAAAAAGTTAGAGGTTTTTCTAAGTTGAAGAAACTTGATAATGTAATGTGCAAACAATGTCAGTTAGGCAAAATGAAAAAGTCAAGTTTTAAGAGTAAAACTCATACCTCTAAAGGTATACTAGAGATTGTTTATACTGACTTGTGTGGACCAATTGAAGTGCAAAGCTACAAAGGAGATAAGTACATTATGTTTCTTGTTGATGACTATTCTAAAATGATGATAATTATGTTTCTAAAATAGAAATCTAATGCTTTCCAAATGTTTAAGTTGTACTTAGCAAGAGTTGATAAGGAAACAGGTAAAATTTTGAAGTGCTTGAGATCTAACAAAGGAGGAGAATTTACACCAAATGAGTTTGAGATGTTCTGTAATGACAGAGGGATCAACAGACAAACATCTTCCCCTAGAACCCCTCCACAAAATGAAATTGCTAAAATAAGGAATAGATCTATAATAGACTATTCTAGAACACTCGTGATGGAGAAAAATGTTTCTTTGAAATATTGGAGAGAAGTTGTAAGTATAGTTGTCTATACCTTGAACTATATACAAGTTAAGAAGGGTACTCATTCAACACCTTTTGAACTATGGTATGGATACTCACCCAATGTAAAATACTTTAAGGTATTTGGAAGAAAATGTTACACTGTTAAAGACTTTAGGAATGATAAAATAGATGCAAAAAGTGAAGAAGGCATATTCTTAAGATATTCCACAAGAAGTAAAGCTTATAAGTGTTTAAATACTAACACTAACAAAGTTGTGGAAAGTGAAAATGTAAATTTTGATGAATATACATAAGTACATGAGGTTGAACCTATGAAAGAAATAGAAGAATACAAATCATTTGTATACTCTTATGAAGATATACTTGTTGAAGAAGATGTTGCAAATCAAGCTACAAACTAACAACAAGTTTCAGTGATTGTTGAGTCACATACTATGAATGGCAAGTTACATTCAAGAATTGAGGTACATTCAGATGCCAAGTTATAGAATGAAGTTGAAGCACATTTTGATTCTTAGATTAGTGTACAAGAAAGAAATATTGAGCTATCTGATAGACAAAATGACTCTGAAGTTGAAAGACAAAATGAAGAAACTAGAGTTGAACCAAGATTGTCCAAATATATGTAGAGACATCATCTGGTTGCACAAATTATGGGAGATAAAGATGCTAGGCCAATGACAAGAAGTAGATTGAGAAATGATACATGTTTACTGAGCATGAAAGAACCTAAATTAGTGAAAGATGTATTAGAAGATGTAGATTGGAGTAAAGTCATGGAAGAAGAGATTAACCAAATTTAGAAAAATAAAATATGGACTCTAGTTCTTAAACTAGAAGATAAAAATGTGATTGGCACCAAATGGGTGTTTATAAACAAACTAGATGAGGATGGTAGAGTCATAAGGAACAAGGCAAGATTAGTTTGCAAAGGATATGCAAAAGAAGAAAGAATTGACTATGGAGAAACATTTGCTCCTATTGCTAGATTGGAAGGAGTAAGAACTTTAGTTTCTTATTTTGCATACAAAGATTTCAAACTTTATCAAATGGATATTAAATCTACACTTCTGAACAACATACTAGAGGAAGAAGTTTACATAAAGTAGCCAAAATAATTTTTTGATGTTAACAATAGGAACATGGTATGTAGATTACATAAAGCTCTATATGGTTTGAAACAAGCACCAAGAGCATGGTATGAGAAACCTCATAACTATCTTATGAAGATTGGATTTGAAAGGACTAATGACAACACCAATCTATATATGAAGATAGAAAAAGGTAGATATATTTTGTTATCTAAAATTTTTGTTGATGATATCATATTTGGAGGTCAAGATGCTTTATGTAAGGCTTTTGCAAATAAAATGAAGTAAGAATTTGAAATGTCTATGTTTGAGAGATCAAATTCTTTGTGGATTTGCAAGTATATCAAATGAAATATGGTATATACATCACTCAATCAAAATATGTCAAAGAAATACTAAAAACTTTTGGACTAGAGGACTCCATACTAGTAAGTGCACCTATAGCAATAGGACACAAGTTGTCAAAGAATGATGATTCAATTGAGGTGAATCAAATATTATATAGGTCTATGATTGGAAAATAATAATATGTAGTACATAAAAGACCTAATATAACATTATCTATAGGGATAGTTGCAAGATTCTCTACCAATCCCAAAGAGAATCACTTGATAGTTGTATAGAGAATAATGAGAATAATGAGCAATTTGAATTAAGAACCTATATAGATGTTGATTAGGTTGGAAACATTGATGACAAAAAGAGCACCACCGGAAGAGAATTTTCCCTAGGTAAGAGGTTGGTTACATGGACTAGCAATAAACAAAATTAAACCTCACAATCTACTGTTGAAGTTGAATATATTACTATTGTTGTAAATTGTACAAACATTATATAGATCAAATAGTTACTCAAAGGTATGAAGGAAGAGATCAAAAAAATAGTAACATTTTATTTTGATAATACAAGTGCTATCAATATATCAAATAATCCTTTGATGCACACAAAGACTAAGTACATTGCAATCAAGTATCATTACTTGAGAAAATTAGTTCAAGATAAAGAGGTGAAGATGGAATATGTTAACACTAAAGAGAAAATTGTTGATATCTTCACAAAAGAATTACCTGAGGATGCTCATGATTATTTAAGAGGTAAATTAGGGGTGATACCCCTATCAAAGGTTATCTAAGTAACAAAAAGGAGCGCCCTGGTGGATCTTACTTTAGAAGTTGCCTAAAGTAATCAAGGAGTTGAAATTTCAAATCAGTCACAAGGAAGGTGATAGAGGGAGAAACCAAAAAAGTTCATATCTACATGTTAAGATGACAAATCATTGGCATCGTTGTCAAAGAGGGAGATAATTACTGTTAAGGGAAATATAAGAAAGAGGGAGATAGTCACTGATCAGGAGAACAAAGAAAGAGAAATTCTAATTCTAACATCTACCTAGTAAGAGGGAGATACAAGAAGAAATTTAGAGGGAGTTATAAGGAAGACTTTTGTAACCTATTCAGAAGATGGAAGTTGCTAATAGAGGGAGAGATTTCAATACAATGAATTATTATTTTTGGTATTTTTTTGGTCTTACTATTGTAACCTAGTTAGTTTGGTTGATCACTTTGGTTTGTCATCAATGCTAAAGAGGGAGATTGTTGAAAATAGATTGAAGAAGATTATTAAAGAGGAAGATTTTTGAGAATAGATTGATACAAGTATGATCAATATGCTTCAATCATTATTTTGTAACTGATGTCAAACTTTCTATTTTCTGGTAAGATAACTACTTATATGATTTAAGCACTATCACTTATTTGATTGATAAAGATGATTTGATCAAAAAATGTAACAATAGAACCTAGAGGAAAGGTTGACTTATGATTATGGAAAGAAGTACACAAATTAGTTAAGATAGTGATAACATGATGAATTGATAATATACTTAAGGTTACAAAGGTTGGTTAAACTAAATTTTTTTAGAAGAACAAGTTACACAAATTTTGTCAGTCAAGCTTGACCGAGTGGATAGTAGGTGATAAAAAAAAGTTAGTGCAAGTCAAGTAGAAATTAGTTGGAGCCGAGTAAAATTCTATTCTAATCTATGCTAAGAAAAATAGTGGATGCTGAGTAAAGATTAGTTGATGCCAAGCACTAGTAAACTTTAGTTCATGCTAAGTGATTTTATAGAGGATGCCAAGCAACATAGTATGTATCAAGCATCAAAAGCCAGTTGATGACAAGTGGCTGTATTATTTAAAAGATCATTAATTTGATGGATCTAAGCTAACAAATTTATTTTCTTATATTATGTGAACTAGGTGGAAGATAAGATTGATGAGTTGGCAACATAAAATTTAGGATAAACCATTTTTAGGTGACTTCAAAAGGATTCAAGGAGAATTTTCTAGAAGAGATATAAAATAGGGGGCTAGATTCATTGTATCCTACCTAATCTATCCTAACCCTAAATTTGACGATGGAGAATGAGCAACAAAAGATCTTAATATCCTATTTAAAGGAATGGTTGGTCAAAAGAAAAGGTTGTCATGTGTGAGAACCTAGGGAAGACAAGGAGTCAAGGGTTTTGCTTCATCAAGTGACCTAAGAGAAGAGTTTGCATTGGGATGTTAAGCAAGAAGGCTTAAGGGTATGAATGCTTGAAGGGTGGATAAGCTATGAGAGCTGAAATGTATGAAGACCAAGTAGAATGGAGGACTAAAATAAAGATCTATAATCTACAAATGGAGCTATAAGTTGTTATCAAATCAAGCCTTACTGTTACTCTCTAATAATTGAATTAGTCTAGGGTAAATCCTTTGGATTAAGGCTGACCTAATAGTCATTTGTAAATCCTTTAACCGAGTGACATTCAAAGTGAATGGTCTAAAGTCCTCTAACAAGGCTCACTCCTATTAGAGTGATTGAAATCCTTTAATAGGGTCACATTTAACAGTGCGTATTGTAACCTTTAACATGGTTGACCTTTCATAGGGCATTACTTCAGAAGAGTGAAAAAGAGTAGCATGTTACTAGCAATTTTTTCCAAATTGGGTTTCTATGTAAATCATCATGTCAAGTGCATTGATAAATTTGTTATGTTTCATGTTTACATTTTTGCAAGTCGATTTAACAGTAACCTACAAGTTTTAAGTGAAATCATAATCTTATAGATGCATGCATGAAGATAAATGTTTTATGGGTTCACTAAGCTGTGAAAATTTTTATTTATACATCTAGAATTTGGATATGTAATTCATCCCCTCTCCACACCTGCCCTCTTAGTTCTTCTAAAGTGTTCCAACATATAGCAGCAATAAAGTATATCCAATGAAGGTTACAATGTTTTTGTCATGAAACATGATCTATCCTGTGAAAGGTCTGCCCTATTAAAGGCTTACAAAGACTGTTAGATCTTACCCTGTTAAAGGATTTCAACATCATGTTAGAATGAAGTAAGCACCATGTTAAAGGATTTACAATATTCTGTTAAGACTAAACTTTTAAGAGATTTAATTAATTCACCTGTTAGAATGTCTTAGTAATGATCCTTTGGTTAGCACTATATTTATTGATGATAAATCACCTCTTTCCTAATGTGTACTTGATCCTTTCTGATCAGATGTATCTCTGATGTCTTATAATTCCTTTCAATTGTTCTCCTATAATTGATTCTACAATGTATTTGAAGTCACAACTCTTTTGTCACCATGAATGCTTTGTTTTATGCATGCAAAACTTCCCTCTTTTCTCCTTACACATTCATAAGGAGTTTAGGGTTTGTTCTCCTGAAGAAGACCTGGGTAACTTATTGTTAGGTATGAATCAACAATTGTGATTCACCCATATTTGCATTTAATCCTTCCCTTTTTTTGATTAGTTGCATGTACTGCATAGGGATTTACAATAAAGATTCATTCTTATCATATGAGATTGTAAAACAATCCTTAAGTTAGCTAAAAAATAGTTTACATAGAAGTTTTTGCTATTACAAACAACTATGTCAAAATTATAACAATTGGCATCTGAATTCCCTAATGTTTGGTATCAACTTCAACTTCAATGCTATAACTCGGCCTGTAAGTGACTCGACATCCATTGATCACTTGGCATTTGAATAACTTGGCACATACTAACTATTTGGCACTTGACTGACTCATTCCTTACTGCTTACTTGGTACTTGAATCACTCAACACATAATTTTTCTTAGCTCAACATGCATTAATTTTGGCATGAACTAAGTACACAACTTATAAGTGACTTAAGTGTGTAGACACTTGTCAAAAAAATATGAGATCAAAAATCTTCCCCCTTGACACGAGTGACAAAAATAATTGGTCATACATGAATGATCTTCACTTATGAGCATAACTCAGATCTTCATTATCTTTGTTTGGCTTATATACAAAATTAAAAAAATTCAAAATTTTTAAAAACATGACTTATAAATCATGCCACAAAATCTTGTAACTCCCCCTAAGTTAACTATCTTGTTCTGTTTCTGAACCAAAATAATTCCTCCTGCTGAGTAGACTAGCATAAGATAATCTTTGTACTCTATTTTTTCATTGATGATTCACCTCACAATAGGTGTATGATAATCATGCCCAAGACCATACTTAGGAATAGCATATTCAATCTAAGGACTATTTTTCCCACCATGAGGTGCATTTAATTTGTCAACCTAGGGAAATATACTTGTAATGGTTGGCACAATATGTGTACTAGGTTTCTTAATGAGTCATTATGTTTATGTTGCAGGAAAGGAAAATGCAAGGAAAGAACCTACACTAGTGTCATAAGAAACTAACACACTTAACTCTTCACTAAAACTAATATTGGAAATACAATTAAATGCTTACTTATATTCCAACTCAATTCACCACCATAATTGTTCTTACAAATTCTACAAGAACACTCACAAAGTATGATTCTATAGGAAGGAACTTATAACTTCTACTTGAAATACAAGAAATACTAAAAAAAATCCACACTACTCTAATCTAATCCACCATCCAAGTGGCCCCCCTTGGTCTGCTTCTGCTAATCTACTAACACAGAGTGTAAACCAAGAGTTATTTAATTGTGTTCCAAAAATTCCTTACATGAGAATGATACATAAAACTATAAGAACAACTCATTGAAAGAGTCAACAATTTATTTTTATAAACTTTCTTCTAACCTCCTAACACCACTGATATAATACCTATAAATAGAGGATTGACACTTATTCAAAATACAAAAGTAAAACAAACAAACTAAAAATCCGTCAAAGAAAAAGAAGGAAATAGTTCACAGTATGAGTAATAAAGTTTGAGCAACTAATTTGACACAATAGTGAATACAGAGAAAATATAGCAATCCTTCACAACTCCTCCTTGGTAGTGGCCATGTCTTTTGGTATCATTATGAATTCTTCCACTTCACCACTGCTAAACCTTAATGTGTTCTCCTTTACCATTGGCCATCTTCAATGTTCTCCCTTGAATGCTTTTGACCATCTTCAACTTCCCTTGCTAATATGTTAGTTATAATGCAGAGATATTTGCAAATAAGCATAATCAAATTAAATCCAAATATTAGAACACACATTTTGATGGTTATATGAAATATTGCATTATATATATAATATTGGCAAAATATTACATACTATCTACCCATGGGTTAACGGTTCTATTTTGGATTTAATCATCAGTCCACAAATGTCTTGGTGGTATTAAAATAGAGTATTAAAATTATCATAAAACAGAGGCAATAATTAACCTCATCAATTGACTCCCCCAAAAATATTATCTCCTTCATTATCTCTCCTATACTTATTTTTCTCTTATTTCTCCCCCTTTTTGATACTTATGTCAAAGGGTTATACACTTATAGTGTGTTTTTCCAAAAATATTTTATGAACCTCAAGCATAATTTTCAAAGCAACATCCCAATTATCACAAGCTACCTCCAATGATTTGATTTGGATCGCCAACTCGGTAGAAAGGTGTACAAAGCCTTCATGAGTAGAAAGATGTGGATCTTTAAAGATGCAGATCTTTTTTCATAAGTGTTTCAATAAAGGCTAGTTCCTTATGCAATATCTCCATATGTGGAGTCAACATAGACTGGATGTTGATCAGTTTAGCCTTTATGTTTACTTCATCTACATGTAGTACTACTAATTGACTCTGGGTGTTCAGGAGATTCTTGAAATTTTTCTCACTCTAGACTAGAGACCTTGATAGAATTATGCCAGTTGACTACATATAACTCTCCAAATTTATTATGTGGCTTCTGACTTCCTATGTGAAAAGTGTTGGATTGCACAATTTGGTCTATAAAGAGAAAATTTTCTTTAGTACCTTATCCACATTGTCAATTTTGGTTGCTAACTCAACCTGTGATAGTGCAATAGCACTTGATATCTTTTCATTAACCTTATTTTGAAACTTTCATTCGCACCATTCAAGTAATTTCATATTTGAATCTAGGTCTTTTTCATTAACCTTCTCAACTAAGCTAGTTAAGTGCTCTATGATAGGCTTTGTTGGTTTAGTGATGGCAGGACAAATGCGTTAAGAAAAATTTCCTTGATATATATCAAAGCTTTCTTTTTCCTATGCTCCCTTCTAAGTAGTTCTTGGTTTTTCTTCTTTGCAAGAGCATCTTGTAGCATGTTCATCTCTTCAATAGTAATTTTTCCAAGATCAAACTTTGTTAACTCAATTCGCTTCATCCAAGTTCACATCAACAAATGATGTAACTTCATCTACCTTGTATACACTTGGACTCATCCTTGATGATTGTAAAGGTATAGCTTCTATACTTGACCCATGAAGAGCTTGACTTGGAGGAGTAGCAATTCCTAGAAAAGTCACAAGTATTTGTATTGCTAGTTACTTCTCAGGTTTTGTAGCCACACCTAGCTCTTTAATCCTATCCTTTGCTTGCTCTACATTCTTAATTGCATCTTGACCTTGTGTTGTAGGTATAGGAGTATCTACCTAACCTGTTGGAACTTATGTTATATCCCATTCTTTTGTAGCAACTTTTGGTACAGACACAGTGTGTACCAATTTGCTGATATTGGTCATGGATGTTTGCTTTCATTGATACACTAAAAGGGGTAGTGTAGGTTTTATCATGGTGGATTGAGGAGGGGATGTAGATGTCTTGTCTCTAATTTTCCTTCCTTGTAGATGCCTTGTTTGCCTTCTCAATCTCACCAACACTTACCAGTTTAGGATTTTCACAAAGTTTTTCCTAGATGGTGGATTCTATTGATATCTTCATCAAGTATTCCTCTGTAAGGGGATTTATTCTCTAATTGATAGTATCAAAAAAATCCTATATCTTTATAGTATCAATTTCTATATTCAACTCATTTTGAGGATTGACACTCGACACTAGTTTATCTAGTACACTATGTTCTGTCTGCTGCTAAACCTTAGCTATAGCCTATGCATCTTCATTTGTCTCAATGCCTTCCACATGTGCAACTATCTCAATTTCAACTATAGTAACCTTAGTTAATTTTTTTTGTTCATCTTTTTCCTCACCTATGTTAATAGGTGTCTGCTCTATTTCCTTGGGTGTTGTTAAACCATATAATGACTTCCACAACTGAGTGGTCTTCTATACAACATCCTCAATATTATTCTACAATATGATAAATGCTCTATATTTAGGTGCAAATTTTCTTGCATTCTTCTTTATTTCCTTTTTGATTGTTGCCATATCCAATTGTAGCATCACTTGTGCAAGTGTAGTCTCTTTGATTTGTTTCTCTCTATTGAAACTATATTGCCACTTTTTCTCAGCTCTATCATATAGATCTTTTGGCAATGAGTTTTAAATCTCAATAGGAGTCTATTTGAATTTTCCATCTTGACATATATTGACTCTTCTACTTGGTTCATCTCAATTTTTCCAATTTTATCAAATTCAATATGTGAGAGACCAGATAAATCAACATTATTCTTTATGTTTTCACATATATTGTCTAAATTCGAGGAAAAAAGGACTATGACTTACCACTTTGAATTGGTTGTTTTCATCAAATTCTATCCTTTCTTCATTAGATTTAGTTGAGGCTATGTAATTTCTCCTCGATCTCTTCTTAAACTCTTCTTCTTTGCTAGCTAATCTAGCCCTCTTCTCTTTTGGCTTTTCTAATTTTTGAGCCTTTTTAGAAGTAGCCATTATATTGGTTCTAGTAGCTTGAACTATAAGCTTAGGTTTTACAACCTTCTTTGATTTGCTAACTATTGGGGCTTTAGCATTACTCTTCTTCTTCTCAAGTGCTTCACTAGCTTCTTCTCCCTTGGCACCTTGTTCAATTTCTACCTCTTCTTCCTGATCTTCACCTTGACCTTGAGTTAAGGCCAGTGGTGCTTGAGTAGGAACATCTTCTTCTTCATCATCTTCATTTTCTTGCCCTTCTTCATTTTCCTCTGCTCCTTCACCACATTTCTCTTTAAGCTTCTTGACCATTTTGCTTTTCCTTCTTATGTCTTAGGTAGTCTTTAAATCCATTGTAATTTTAGATTTAGCCACATCATAATTTACAAAGGTTGTAGCCTTAGTATCTACATCCTCTACAAGAAGAGTTGTAATTGTTGTAGAGGCTTCATCCACATTAATCTCATAGTCTAGAAGTCTTAGTCATCTTACCTTTGGAACAATAGCTTGAACATATGCAAAATCAGTGTTAACTAGAAAGAAAACATGATTGAAATGTTTCTGAACTAGTGAAAATAGCATCCTTAATCTTTTCTTCATTAACTGCTTAAAATCTTCAAAGTAGCTAGTCATTACAAACTTAAGCTTTTCTCCAAGTTGCTCAATAAATTCACATATTTGCATTGCAATAGATGTATTTGATTTCCATGCAACTTTACCAAAATTAGGGAATGTATTCTATACATAGAAGAACATACATACAAGAATTGAACCAAATTTGTATTGTGCACTCTTGGTCTTCCTTATTGCTCCTAAATTTTCTTTCAATTGTTACAATTTCAACTCAACAAGGTCATAAGTATGATCCTTCTAAAGTATCTTGTAGCCAATGTCAATAGCAATACATGGTATATTTTTTAGCCTACTAGATTGATAGAATTTGTGTGATATAATCCTTACTACAAAAGCAATTAGGGGATTTGAGATAGTGTTGGGGAATCATTTTGATTTTGATTTACTTCAATCCTACATTCCTCATTAGGGCTTTTAGGAATGCTTGAAGTTTTAGGGTGAGGAGGAGAGTCATCCAAAACAATTTGTACTAGGGATTTTTTAGTAGATGGTTTGGATGAAGTAGACTAAGCTTCTACTGACACTTTAGAAGTTTTTCCTCTCATTCTAGGAATTCTTCTCATATGGGTCTCCTCAGGTATCATAGTCTTCTTCATACTTCTTCCTTTTAGTGTCTCTATTGTAGGAGTGACTGATGCAGGACTCGTCTTAGTTTTCTTTTTCTATGCAACTGCAGGGTTTGGTTTTTCTACTATTGGAGCTAAGGTCTCTTCTTGTAATTTCCATTTTCTCTTTGCTTAGGTAGAGGTAGGTATTTTATTCTCTTGAATAGGTAAGGGCACATTTTCTTGCACATTCTCTTGCACATTTTCTTACACATTGTTAGCTTTAGCACCTTGAGTGCTTTGCTCAGTAGGTTCATTAATGGAAGCTACATTTTCTTCACTAGGTTATTTATTAAGGATAGCCTAGGGTTGTAGGGTTTTAGCTTGGAAAAATTTTTCCCATGTCATGGGAGAGGCATCCCTAAGTGATCTCTCTATAAGAAATTTGATTAGGGCATGATGGGTGACAGAGTTGTCCTTCCCCTTTTGGGTTTCTTTAGCACTAATGCATAACATGCTATACAAATAATTGGGAACATTTACTGGATAATTGTGCCTTATGTAATTGAGCAATTTAAAATGATGTGCATGTAAATATGAAAATCTTCCTTCACAGGTGAGGTACCTGATAATGTGCATAACCAGCTCATTGTATGGTGGCAAAAGAGATGTCCTTTTGCAACCTTGCTTGGTGATATCCAACTGAGGATCAGTTGGTATGAAAATTTGAGCCCTGGCTAATCTTGCATCATGTGTATTAGGATAATGTTCTTTTGTTGCTAGTAACCTAGTTACTTCTTCTATTCACTCTTCTGTAGCAACAACCATTGAACTCCATATAGTAGCTTCTCCCTGATTAAATATTCATGTAAATTATGTGGCTGCTTCTTCATCAAACATAGTTAAACTTATGAAATACCCTAACCAGTCACACACATTAAATCTCTCATTGCCTCTACATCTAAGAGTAAAATGGTATGCTCCACCAGTTCTCGTCACTGCAATTTTCCACTCATTTCTTCTTGACAATTTCACTCTCTACTCTACTTGCACTATTTCCCTCCTATAATTCAAGCTTTCTTTTGTTGTTATTTTACAAACCCATTTTCACATTTCTTTTTTTTTAGCTAATTAATGTCATAGAAATTTGTTATGAACAATAATAATGTGGTTTTAATGAGAGTAAATCATGGATATGTGAAAATCATCCACAAATGGATATCAGATCACTTGAAAATTAAATATGGGTCACAACATAGCCTAATAGTAAGGAATCATTCAAGAATAAGGTGTATGACACCTAGACACTTGCGTACAATAGAAATTGAGTTTCATCAAATAAAATAAGTATAAAGATTTGGGGAAAAAAAAATCATTATGAATAAATAGGAATTTCATTGGGTTTTAGTAACCTTCCTTGACCCCTACGAAATATGGGCAAGTGTCCATACTTGTTAGACTTAGTACAGGGTATGGAACTAGGATAATGTTGCCATAATATAAATAATGCACTACTAGATATAAGCAATGAAATCTATTTACTATAAATGAATAAAGCTTTGAAAATATTATACCTATTAGTTGATCATTGCATGTACTAAAAGGTGGTAGAAAATACATTAGAAATGATAACATATGTTAAAAAACTTGCAGTGTTTATTGAAAGCATTGTAAAATGATGAGGTGGAAGGTGGGTGGGTGGTAGGTAAAGAAGTATTGAAGAGCTACAGGTAGGAGGTTAGAAACTTCTATTGCAATAAGAGTTACTTGTTTTTCATTTGAAGTTGGTTGTTGAAATTGCTATAAGAAGCCATCTTTTTTTGGGGGCCATTTATATAACTTGAGTCTATGGCCATTGACTAAGAATGTAAAATACACTAGATCAATGGTACTTATCTAGATAGCTCCATTTTGAAATACATGGTTTATTTCATAGGGACCTAGCCATCGTGTCTACAGCTTGCCTAACATATCTTTAAATTTGGAATCTTATAGCAATGCCCAGTCACCAATTTGAAATTGTTTATTCTTCCTATGAGAGTCATGCCTTTGTTTCCTTTGCTTTTATATGATTTTGGTGCATTCTAGAGCAGCCTTGCACATTTCATCCAAAGAATTAAGATGCAGAAGACATTCTCTCTATGTTGCAAAAAGTTCAATGTTCAACTCTAGTGCTATTCTTAAAGTTTTATGTTCAAGTTCAATGGGGAGCATTCCTACTTTCCCATACAGTAGCTCAAATGGTGTGAACCTTGTAGTAGTCTTCCATGCTGTTCTGTAGGCCCAAACAACTTTTGGTAGTCTACTATTCTAAGCCCTTTGGTGCAAATGAACTATTTTGGTTAAGATGGCCTTTATCTCCCGATTTGTAACTTCTAATTGTCCATTAGCTTGAGGGTGATAGGGGCTTGATTTCTAGTGTCTAATATTATATTGTTTTATAAGTTTTTAAATCAAGTTAGAAGTGAATTGAGCACCTTGGTTAGTGAAAAGTTCTTTGGGTACATCATATCGAGTAAAGATTTCTTCACATAGAAATTCTGTAACTTTGCGATCATGAGCATGCTTCATTTCTTTCCCTTCAACCCATTTTTTTAGGTAGTGCACACAAGGATATATGATTTCCCATTAGATGGAGGATCAATTGGACTAATGAAATCCATGCCCCATTTAGAAAATGGTGTTAATGCCAGTTGTTGATTGAGAGCCATTTCATTTGTTCTTTTTGGTTTGCCCATCCTTTGACATTTATCACACTTTCGAGTATAGTTAGCTACATCTTTGTGAAGTGTAGGCCAATAGTAACCAATTGTTAAAATTTTCAATGATGTTCTTTTTGCTACAAAGTGTCCTCCATATGGTTCATTACGACATGTATGTAGAATGTTATATGCTTCATCTTCTCTCACACATCTCATCATAACTTGATCAGGTCATATGTAAAATAAGATGTTATCAATCGAAGAGAAATGGAAACTTTTCTCTACTAGGAGCTTCTTTTCCTTGTAAGAGAAATGTGCTAGCATTTTATTAGCTGTAATATAGTTAGGAATATCTATGTACCATGGAGTTTGAACAACAATATGAAATAAATGCTCATCTAGAAATGCATCATCTATCAGAGTAGTGTCATTCTCATCATGGTGGATGCTTGATGGATAATTAGCTACCACATTGGCTCTCCTAGGCTTATCAATGATGGTGATATCAAATTCTTGCAACAACATTAGCTATCTTTCTAACCTGCTTGTAATGGTAGGTTTGTTAATGAGGTATTTAATTGCTACATGATCAGTATGAAAAAATATGGGATAACCAGTTATGTAATACTAGAATTTTTTTAGAGCATAAACTACTATTAATAGTTCTTTTTCAGTGACTATGTAGTTTAATTCTAGTCCATGCAGGCTCTTGCTAATATAGTAGATTGTATTTTCAAGATGTTGGGATTTTTGTCCTAGGATTGCACCTATGGCATAGTTAGAAGCATCTGTATGTATCTAAAAAGGCATAGTCCAATCAGGACCCCTAAGTATTGGTGCAGTGGTCAACAATGATTTAAGCTTTTGAAAGGAGTTGTCACATTCCTTTGTCCAGGTAAATTCAACCTCTTTGCTAAGCAAGGTATAAAGAGGACTAGCTATCTGACTAAAATCCTTAATGAATCTTCTATAATAACTAGCATGTCCTAAAAAAGATTTGACATCTTTCTATTTTTTAGGTGTGGGGAGTTTGAGAATTACCTCTACTTTTGAGGGTCTACTTGGATTCTAGCTTTAGAGAAAAAATGTCCCAATACTATTCCTTCCCACATCATCAAGAAACATTTCTCATTGTTGAGAGACAAATTGTGCTTTTCGCATCTAATGAGTACCTTCTCCAAGTTTTTTAGAGCTTCCTCAAATGTGAAACCAAATGTAGTGAAGTCATCCATGTATATCACCATGCAATCATGTGATATATTAGCAAAGATGTTGATTACAGCTCTCTGGAAAGTAGCTGGTGCATTAAATAAACCAAAAGGTAATATAGTATAAGCATAAGTACCCAAAGGACATGTAAATGTGGTCTTCTTTTGATCTTTTGGAGCAATGCATATTTGGTTTTATTTACTGTATCCATCTAAAAATGAGAAGTATTACTTTCTAGCCAAATTATCCAAAACCTGATCAATAAAAGGTAAAGGAAAGTGATCTTTCTTTGTGGCATTATTTAATTCTCTATAGTCTACATAGATTCACCACTTACCTCTTTTCTTAGGTACAATAACTAAAGGTGACACCCATTTACTATCAGGGATTGGATAGATAAATCTAGCATCCAACAATTTTTGCAACTCTATCTTAACTATTTCAAACAATGTTGGGTTGATTCTCCTTTGAGGTTGTTAGAGTGGTAAGCTTTCTTCATTGATATATATACTATGGGTGCAAAGTTTAGGACTCAATTCTACCATATCTTTATAATCCCAAGAAAAGGCTTTTTCATGTGATTAAGGAGCATGGTTAATAGTTCTAATTGGGATATGGACAACTTACTATTTACATGAAGATTATGAATAGGGGAAAGTTCCACAGTAGTTGTTAATTCTACCATTGATACTTTTGGTACTAGTCTCTTAGATATTTCTCTTGGCAATAGCTGATCAATTAGTTTAGGAGTTGCTAGGTAAACACAATCTTCATAGGTACATAGTTGTAAGATAGAACTTTCATCAATATCTTTGGCCACTATATAGTCATTGGTGAGAATGTTTTGTACTATATCATCTTCTTCTTGCATTTTTAGAAAAGATTGTTTATGCAACATCATGAGCTGGGCTACTCTCCCAAATTTGGTTGGGGTTGGGTAGGTGGATATAGTTCTAAATTCCTTATATTTTGACCATTTGAAATTTTCATATTACCTGATCTACAACTAATTTTTGCATCAATAGTGGCTAACTAGGGTTTTCCTAATATGACATGATAGCCATCAAGTTTGACTTTGGGTAATAGGATAAGAAAATCAGAAGGGTATTGTCATGAATCTAAAGTCACTATCACATCATCTATGAGATCATCTGGAGTGATAGTTGAACTATCTGCAAATTGTAACACTGTGGGAGTTGTCCTTAATCCCTCCATGCATAACCTGTGCATTGTATCTTTGCTCATTACATTGATTGCTGTTGCAAAATCAACTAAAGCATTTTTCATAGCCTATCCATTTATGATCAAGTTAACCACTAGACTATTGGGGTCTAAATACTTTGGTGTCACTACCTTCCCTAACATGATATCTGCTAGTTTCTTGACAACATGAACTATTTTAGGGTCTTTTTGCTTCTACCCTGGCTTCTTAAAACATTCTTCCTTAATAGCCTTTCCATAAAGAGGGACATCCTTGATAGTTTGAAATAGAGTAATTTGAACATGCATGTTTTTTAGCTACTCAATAATGTCAAATGTTTCTTCCTTTTGGGGTATAGATTTCTCTCTATCTATAGGGTATTCTAAAGTAGACAAAGTTTTACTTGACCTTAAATTTATATCAGATACTTCTAAGGAATATGTAGGGGATTACTGAGTATCTATAGTGTACATTTGTTTTTTTGGTTGCTTGTTGTTTGGATTTGGCTAAGGCTGAGTAGGAAACTAAGTTGGCTTAGGGTTAACATTAGTTGTTGCAGGAGGTGGCATTATTGTAGGAGGTGGAACTGGAGGTGGTAGTTGTGCATTACCAGGATTTTTTTTAGGCCATTGTGAAGGTCATCTCCATTGATTATTAGGCTACCAATTTTCCTATAGTGGTTGCTAGTTGTTTTTTTGGTTTTTCCATTGATTTTTTTGCTAGTTTTGCCACTAGTGATTGTACTGGTTTGACAAATAGTTATTATACTAGTTTGGCCAAGAAGGTTGGGAGTGCTAGGAGGGATTTTGATAGCTTTGGTTCTTCCATTGATTACTATAAGGATTTGAAAATTGTAAAGGATCTTGAGGCATACCTTGTCTTGAGGCCCATGGTTGACGTTGAGTAATGAAGAACACTTGATCATTGTCCCCATCTATCTTCATGTACTCAGTCAAAAAATGTTGGTTCTCTAGGTTGGCTACTAGTTTACATGTGAAGTCTTGCTTCTATTTGCAGCAATGATGATAGTACTCAGCCAATCATGATTCAACTTCTCCATGCTTCTTCTTTGTAGTCATTGTGTTAAGATGTGTAGCAACATCATTTATGATGTCCTACTTGAAATTTGATAGTAGGTTAGATATGTTGAGCTTTGAAATACCTTGACTAATTCCTTTAGTGATTGTGGAATGAGGTCCTTGGCCTTTCTTCATTGTCGACCTTGAATAATTTTGACAGATTTTCTTGAGGTCATCCTAGGAAGATTGATATACATCACCACTAGCCATTAGGTCTAGCGCTTCTAGACAATCATCATGCACACCTCTCAAAAAGAGTAGCTTTTGTGAATCCTTAGACAATACATGCTGAGGGTTCTTTTGTAGTGTATACAAGAAACGTGAAACATATTTGTAAGAATTTTTCTTAGGCCAAAATTCACCCAAGAACTAAAGAACTCAACACAAGCACACAATAGACTGAAATAGATAGAGTATGATCAAAATGATGATATTCATTCAATATGACAACTTAGCCAACTTGAGAGTACACTAGGAGTACCTATATATAAAGGCCTCAGGAGAGCTTCTAGAATGCATAGAAGTTAGCATCATGATATGTCATACAACTAGGCACACGCCCACTAGATATGGGTAATCGTCCATTGAGCACGAGATTAAGTACGATGATGTGAGGATAAGCCTACAATGGTGTAGCATGCAAATCAATGGTGTAGAGCTAAATAAGGAGTGTGGATAACTATGTTGTCAACATGACAACTCAGTGAATGATGCATGCTCCTGTGTTGTAGACACCATGTGCATAATTAGAGTTGCATAACTCAATGAGAGTACAAAAAATCCTAAGTGTCTCACCTAAAATAATAATTAAATAATGCATTAACCTAAGTAAACTTAAGTAAGTTTAATAAGTAAATACTTATTTACACCAACCCCCCCACCCCTTAAGTGCAACTTAGGGGAATGCCCTTAAGCTTACAAAATCTAGGATGAAATGCAATATGGGTCCCAACTACTAGGCCATGTTAGGTACCCATGTACATAATGATATGCAATCTCTCATAAAGTAGGGAAAGAGGGAAAACCTCATGGGAAAAACCCTCCTTCAAAAAGAGAGACAAATAGGGATGCATGGATGGATGGAGTAATCAAGACCCCCCCATTACAACATACATCCAGTATATACATAAGAGAATGATGAGAAGAGGAAGAGAGACAAGATAGGCTCCCCCCCAAAGAAGAATGTTGAAAAGTGACCGCTTTGATGAAGAAGCTGATCTAAGACTACAGAATGGTGTTCCTCCCCTTAGGAAGAAACAATACCAAGGGTACAAATGAGACACTTCCGCTATGCATGGAAAGAATCCCATGGATAAGTGATGTCTCTGAAACCTACTCACTGGATGAAGAACTTGTCCCAAAGAATTATCTATCTCTGCAACTGATGAAGAACCTTGCTGCAATTGCTGATCATAAGTATCCACAATCACTTCAACCTGTGAGGATCGATCATATAGAGAATGAACAAGAGAGTCTAATGGAACCCTCGTAACAACTAAAGAAGGTAATTTTGCATCAAGAAGAAGAGGCAGATCATGAATATTAGCCCCCAAATCTGTCACTAAACCTGTATCTGGAAGACTAGATGTACCTTGCTATTCTAGACCTATCACTATGATGATGTATGCATGTGGACTGAGCTGATGAAGTGACCTTTCACTACAACTATTGATAGAACTCCATGTGTTTGAACTTGTTGAAGCACTATCACTGGTGTTACTATTAGTTTCCACACTGTATGATGTGCAGAGAGGAGTAGAGGAGAGGCTAGGAGAACTTTCCTCAAAGTATACATCCTTCTCCACAAATATCTGATGTGTCTCAAAATTACGAAGTCTATATGCCTTCACACTATCTTCATAACCAATGAAAGTACAAGGCTGAGGTGTTTATGCCTTGCATCCCTGGAAGATGTCTTTGCCCATACAGGACAACTGAAGACTCTAAAGTGTGTCACAATAAGTTTTCTACCACACCATGCCTGAAAAAGAGTTTTTCCATCTAAGGCTAGATGAGGAGAATGATTAAGAATGTGAGTGGCACTGGAGATTGCTTCAACTTCTAATGATGGATCTAGAGACTTGGCATGTATCATGCAAATTGCCATAGACTTAAGAGTTCAGATCCTCAAAGCTGCAACATCTGTCTTATGCGAACTGAATGTTAGCGGAGTTTGAAGATCAATTCCCTAGAGTCTACAAAAGTCCATAAGTCTTCTATTCACATACATGCTTCCATTTTCCATTCGAAATACTTTGATAACCTTTCTTGATTTCCATTCTACATGAGTCTTGAAGTCTAGAAATTTTTCCAACACTTCATGCTTGTTATGCAAAAAGTAGACCGAAGTGAACCTTGAAAAGTCATCAATAAAGGTAAGTATGTAGCGACCCTGTCTGATTGCAAAATGACCTGCTAATCCCATGTGAACCATTTGTAGATCACTTGTTTCTCTAGAAGACTTCCCTCATTTTAACTTCCCCTCTGGATGCATATCCCCTAAATCTATTGAACATTGACCCTTAGAAAAGTTAATTTAAGGTAGACCTTTCACCATTTGGTATGTGCAAAGTTGCTAAAGGTAGTGGTAGTCAAGATGACCATACAAGTCATGCCATAATTGCATGTTTGAATTTGATTGAGATAACGAGGCTTTTGAAGAAGACTTGGGCACAAAATGGGAGAAAGAGTACAACCTTTTGTTATGATTCACTTTCCCCACTGCAACCAAGGAATCATCTTTAAATCTGTGCACCTTTACTAAGTCTGGAAGGAACCCAACTCTATGTCCATCTCCAAGCTAAGTGATTTGGTAAATTGGTAGGAGATTCAAACTTAGGTTTGGAACATAGAGAACCTGTTGAAACTCTCCATTTTCCATCTCCACATTTCCTTTCCCTTCAACTTCCATTTTACTATCATTCCCCATGAAGATGTGTGGTACCTTGGACTACTTCATTAAAGAAAAATCCTCCATTGAATAACCCATGTGATATGAGGCACCTGAGTCAAATATCCATTCCTTTGAAGAGTTTGAATTAGCCATGAGTTCTTGCCCTTTGCCCTTCGAATTTAAATATGATCCTTTATCCTTATAAGCATTAGGCAATGGAACATTATGTTTCTTCATGATGTTGGTTAATTCATCAATCTTTTTAAGATAACACTCATGCTCTTCATGACCCATTTTCTTGCAATAAGCGCATTTCTTCTTCTCCTTATTATTGTCCCCTTTCTTGTTGGAATTTGAGGACTTGCCTTGTTGATTGGATTCTGGTGTTGTCTTTTCTACATCCTCTGATTTGTCTTTCTTCCACTTCTTCTTACCCTTTCCTTTATTTGAAGACTGTCCAGCTGATTGTTGAGAACCCTCATTGTTGCCAACCAATGCTTTAGACTAAGGTGATTTGAGAATCCCAATTGATTTCAATTTCTTTTCTTCATCATCCAATAGTTTAGCATATTCATCAAAAGTGACTTTCTTGTAGGTAGACCCTAAGGTAGTCTTTGAGGTGTTAAAAGAAAATACAAATGTGGAATACTCTAATGTTAGCTTATTATGGATGAGATAGATTAGTCTATCATCTTTGATAAAACTCCCACAATCAGTAAGCTTTGTCCTTAACTCATTCACCTTGATGCTGAAATCCTGGATGGAGTCATATGACTTAGGATCTAAGGATATAAGATCATCTTTAATTTTGAACACATCCTCTTTAGACACTTTACCATAAAGAATTTTGAGGGTATCTCAAGCTTCCTTGGATGTAGTACATTTCTTAATTTGATACATGATCTTATCATCAACCCCAAAAAATACATCACCTAGGGCTTTCCTATCCATTGCTACCCAAGCTGAAATTTCACTTTCTAATGCCTTATCAGCTATTGGTTTAGGAAGAGTACCATCTACATATTGTGAAACTCCATTATGCATTAAGTGATACCACATTTTGATTGACCACATAGCATAGTTATGAGGAGTTAATTTAGGAAACTTAAAGTTGCCCATAGTGCAGAAAATGAAAGAAATCTATAGAAAAGAAAGAACACAACACCAAGAACACCCCCCCTTTTCACTAAATCAAGAAACCCCCCCAAAATAGATGCTTTGGGCACTTTATCAGTAGTGTGACTACAATGGGCCACTTGAAAATTTTGGCCTACTGGACTTCATATTTTGCTTGTTACAACCACTTAATGGAGTACAAATCTAAAACTTTACAATATGCTACAATTTTGAATCATTATAATGCAAACAAAGGCCCTATTTCTAAAAGTAACACTTTTGTCCACACAACCCTAAAATTTGATATTAGATCTAGAAAGTAGATGAAAAATAATGCACTTTCAAAAAAAATAGAACCTATTTTTGACTCCAGATGTGCCCATACGGAGTGTTTGAAGTTACAAAATGTAGGATTATGCAAGTACAGTCGCCAAAAAATACAATTTTTGAACAAGTTGTGCACCAAAACTAGAAAAAAGTTGTACCACTAAAAAATTTAGAAAATTATACCCCATTTCAAAAAAAATCACACCCAATTTGGAGTCTGGATGTGCGAGTTATGGCCTCTCAAAGTCGGATTGCAAAAACCAAAATCAATTTGGAGAGGGGTTGCATCAGTGAATTGTGGGGTTAAATTTGATGATCATACAACCATTGCATCAGTTCAATTTTCCCTATTTTGACATCCATACGGTTGTTAATTTTATTCTCATGGATTGATTACATCAGTGTCCCATTTTTCCAGTGATGATGTCAACATGTATGGAAATGTATGGTCTGAGGATGTGGCAAAAAATTGATGTCACAGTCAAGTTAGATGATGACATGTACATTGCATAAGTGGTATAGTGCAATGAGGTGGCATTCGCATATGCTGCTGACTGTGCTCCATGTCTGCATTGGATGTGGCTGCACAGATTTGATGGAGTGTCTGCATGGCAGAAGATGTGGAGAGTCTACACTAGGCGGGAAAAAAGTGCCAAAATCTTCCTGCAATGTCACAAAATATGCCCTGAGTGGGTTCCATGTAGGTGTAGTAGTGATGGCTAGGTTTCCTACTTTCGGTGCCGGAGATGGAGTTTTCTGAGCCAAGGTCTGAGTTATATGACGTCTCTGTGCCAATTTTTTAAGGATTAATCCCACATGCATGAGAGCAGCGGAGTATGCACTATTTAAAAATGTGTTGCTACATCCTTTAAAACGAAGTGCTGGAAGAGTCTTGGCTGGTCTCAGAAATTGCTAGCGTGAGCGGTTGATTTAGTCGCTAATGACTTTAATTTTTCTACACATAAATTATGTGGATGTGGCCAAGATTAATTAGATGTGACCCACAGATCCTAGAAGGAGCCCTCTTGCGAAAATGATATAAAATATATCTACAAAAATATAGAGCCGAGCCAGAGTGTCACTGCCCGGTTCGACAATTTTTTTTTCCTCTGCCTGGACTATATAAAGAATTTCAAAAATATCTAAATTAGAAAATAGAGAATTAAAATGATTCAAATTTGAACAATAATTAAATAGATCCGAACTTGATCATACTCGAATTGCAAATTGGGGCCTCCAAGTTCCAATTTGCAATTTTTTTTTGCCTCACAATCAACTTTCACCCAACATAGGAAAATTTATAGTCGATCTTCACTAAATTGACACTCTGAATGCAATGATGAGGTCAGATCTAGCTCTAGACACTCCCAATTTTTACGGATCCTCCAAATTCGAGTCGAGGTGCTGAAGCATGAACAGTCTCGAATGGCTATGTGATGAGAATCTCCCTTAGCTTTGATACCATGTAAGAATTTGGCTTAGGCTAGAATTCACCCAAGAACTAAAGAACTCAACACAAGCACACAGTAGACCAAAATAGATAGAGTATGATTATAATGACGATATTCATTCAATATGACAGCTTAGCCAACTTGAGAGTACACTAGGAGTGTATGTATATAAAGGCCTCAAGAGAGCTTCTAGAATGCATAGAAGTTAGCATCATGATATGTTATACAACCAAGCACATGTCCACGAGATATGGGTTATCCTCCATTGAGCATGAGATTAAGTGCAATGATGTGAGGATAAGCCTACGATGGTGTAGCATGCAAATCAGTGATGTAGACAACATGTGCTAAATGAGGAGTGCAGATAATTGTGTTGTCAACATGACAACTCAGTGAATGATGCATACTCCTGTGTTGTTGACACCATGTGCATAATTAGAGTTGCATAACTCAATGAGAGTACACAAACTCCTAAGTGTGTCATGTAAAATAATAATAAAATAATGCAAAATAATTAAATAATGCATTAACCTAAGTAAACTTAAGTAAGTGTAATAAGTAAATACTTATTTACACCAACAATATTCTTCCAATTTTTCTTTCTCCTTTTGTGATATCCTGAAGATGTCATCTCCTATTGAGCCGGATGCTTTTCAATACTCTTTGTATTTATCCAGAAATAGAGTTTGTATTTCATCCCACGTTCCTACTACGTTGGCTCCTAAGCCCATGAACCATCATAGAGCTAACTTTTTTAGTGTTTCTAGAAATAACTTGAGCTTATGGGAATTAGTATTATATTCAAAGCTATGACAAAGTATGCCAAACTCAAACAAGAAAGTATCAGTGTCTTTAGTTGCAAGACCATAGAACTTTAGAAGAGCAGCTATAGGTATATTCTTGAGATTAGCATTATTTATGAGGCTTGGAAGATGAAATGGAAAAGTAGGTTGTGCCATTACTAGAGGTATTAGATAATGAGGTTTCTATTGAAAAGGAACATTGGGTACTAGATTGTTAACAACTGGTGGATTTGGATTAGTACTATCAAGGAAACTGGCCAAAATTTTAGCAAAAGGTTGAAGACCACTTGTAACTATAGTTTCTACTCTTGAGGATGGTTTTTTAGGAAAAACATGGCTTGCATCCTTAAAAGGAAACTCAGCTTCTTGTTTTTCAATGTCTTCATTCAAATTAATAGACTATTGTGGAAGAAATCTACCATATTCATCTCATTGTCTTCCTCTTCGATCCATACAATTGAATTCTTCACATTGGTGAAGAAATATTTAGGACTAAAAATTCTTTAAAAAAATGAAGTAAGAACTATGACTGAAAAAAATGCTCCTAGCTTGACACCATCCTTGACAATGGTGCCAAAAATGATCTGCCTCACAATAAGTGTATAGTAATCATGCCCAAGGGCATACTTAGGAATAGTATATTCAATTTGAGGACTATTTTCTCCACCATGAGGTGCATTTAATTTTTCAACCTAGGGGCATATACTTGAAATGGTCAGCACAATATGTGCACTAGGTTTCTTAATGAGTCATTATGTTTATACTATAGGAAAGTAAAATGCAAGGAAAGAACCTACACTAGTGCTGCAGGAAACTAACACACTTAAATCTTCACTGAAACTAATGCTAGAAATACAATTAAATGCTAACTTATATTCCAACTCAATTCATCCACTATAACTATTCTTACAAATGTTGTAGGAACACTCAAAAAGTATGATGCTATAGGAAGGAACTTATAACTTCTACCTACAATACTAGAAATACTAAAAACAAATCTATACTACTCTAATTTAATCCACCTTCCAACTGGGTTCCCTTGGTTGGCTTCTACTAATCTACTAACATAGAGTGTAAAACAAGAGCTATTTCATTATGTTCCAAAAATTCCTTACATGAGAATGATACATAAAAGTGTAAGAACAACTCACTACAAGAGTCAATAGATTCTTTTTATAAACTTTCTTCTAACCTCCTAACACCTTTGATTTGATTTGTATAAATAGAGGATCGACACTTATTCAAAATAGGAAAGCAAAACAAAAAAACTACAAATTTTTCAGAGAGAAAGAAGGAAACAGTTCACGGTATGAGTAATAAAGTCTGATCAACTGATTTGACACAATAGTGAATCCAAAGAAAATATAGCTATTCTTCATAGCTCGTCCTTGGTAGCGGTCGTGTCTTTCGATACCATTATGACTTCTTCCACTCCACCTCTAAACCTTAATGTTTTCTCCTTTAATACCATCGTCCATCTTCAACATTCTCCATTAAATGCTTCTAACCATCTTCAACTTCCCTTACTAATAGGTTAGTTATAATGCAAAGATATTTGTAAATAACCATAATCAAATTAAATCCAAATATTAGAACACACATTTTGATGGTTATATGAAATACTGCATTATATATAATATTGAAAAAATATTACATACTATCTACCCATGGGTTAATGGTTATATTGTAGATTTTAATCATTAGTTTAGATAAACATAAGTCCACACATGTCTTGGTGGTATTAAAATAGAGTATTAAAATTATCATAAAGTAGAGGCAATAACTAGCCTCATCAATTGACTCCCCCAAAAATGTTATCTCCTTCATTATCTTTCCTATACTTATTTTTCTCTTATTTCTCCCCCTTTTTGATAGTTATCTCGAAGGGTTATACACTTATAGTGTGTTTTTCCAAAAATATTTTATGGACCTCAAGAATAACTTTCAAAGCAGCATCCCAATTGTCACAAGCTACCTCCAATGATTTGAATTATATGTCCAACTTGGCAACAAGGTGTACTAAGCCTTCATGAGGAGAAAGATGTAGATCTTTAAAGATGTAGATCTTTCTTCATAAGTGTTTTAGTAAAGGCTAGTTCCTTATGCAATATCTCCATATGTGAAGCCAACATAGACTAGATGTCGATCAATTTAGCCTTTATGTTTGCTTCATTTGTATGTAGCACTACTAACTAACTCTGGGAGTTAAGGAGATTCCTAAAATGTTTCTCACTCTGGGCTGGAGAGCTTGGTAGAGTTATGCTAGTTGACTGTATATGACTCTCCAAATTTATTATGTGGCTTCTAACTTCTTGTGTGAAAAGTGTTGGATTGCACAATTTGGTGTATAAAGAGAAAATGTTCTCTAGTACCTTCTTCACATTGTCAATTTTGGTTGTTAACTCAACCTATGATAGTGTAATAGCAATTGATATCTTTTCATTAACATTATTTTGAAACTTTCTTTCATAGCATTTAAGTAATTTCACATTTGAATCTAGGTCTTTGTCATTAACCTTCTCAACTAAGCTGGTTAACTACTCTATAATAGGCTTTGTTGGTTCAGGTGATGGCAGGCCAAATGCATCAAGATAAATTTCCTTGATATCTATCAAAGCTTTCTTTTGCCTATGCTCCCTTTTGAGTAGTTCTTGGTTTTTCTTCTTTGTAAGAGCGTCTTGTAGTATGCTTATCTCTTCAATAGTGATGGTTGCAAGATCAATCTTTGGCAACTCAATTCACTTCATCCAAGTTCACATCAACAAATGATGTAACTTCATCTACCTTGGATACACTTGGACTCAGCCTTGATGATTGTAATGGTATAGCTTCTATACTCGACCTACGAAGAGCTTCACTTAGAGGAGTAGAAGTTCCTAGAAAAGTCACCAATATTTGTATTGCTAGTTGCTCCTTAGGTTTTGTAGCCATGCCTAGCTCTTCAATCCTATCCTTTTCTTGCTCTACATTCTTAATTGTACCTTGATCATATGTTGTAGGTATAGGAGTATCTAACTGACCTATTGTACCTTGTGTTATATCCTATGCTTTTGTCACAACTTTTGGTACAGACACATCGTGTACCAATTCACTGATATTGGTCATGGATGTCTCCTTTCATTGATACACTAAAAGGAGAAATGTAGGTTTTATCATGGTGGATTGAGAATGGGATGTTGATGTCTCTTATCTTTGATTTTCCTCCCCTGCACATGCCTTTTCTACCTTCTGAATCTCATCAAGACTTACCAGTATAGGATTTTCACAAAGTTTTTCCTAGATAGTAGATTCTATTGATATCTTCATCAAGTATTCCTTTATAAGGGGATTGATTTTCTACTTGTGCCGGTATCAAAAACATCCTATATGTTTATAGTATCAATTTCTATATTTAACTCATGTTGAGGACTAACACTCGACACTAGTTTATCTGGTACACTCTATTTTCTCTACTACTAAACCTTAGCTATACTCTGTGCATCTTCATTTGTCTTAGTGCCTTCCACATGTGCAACCATCTTGATGTCAACTATAGTAACCTGAGTTACTTTTTGTTGCTCATATTTTTCCTCACCTATCTCAATAGGTATTTGCTCTATTTCCTTGGGTGTTGTCAAACCATATAATGACTTCCACAATTAGGTTGTCTTCTATACAACATCCTCAATATTATTTTGCAATATGATAAATTCTCTATATTTAGGTGAAAATTTTCTTACATTCTTCTTTGTTTCCTCTTTTATTATTGCCCTATCCAATTGTAGCATCACTTGTGCAAGTGTAGTCTCTCTAATTTGTTTTTCTCTATTCAGACTATACTGCCACTTTTTCTCAACTCTATCATATAGATCTTTTGGTAATGAGTTTGCAATCTCAGTAGGAGTCTATTTGAATGTTTCCATCTTAACATATATTGACTCTTCTACTTGGTTCATCTCAATTTTTCCAAGTTTATCAAACTCAATATGTGAGAGACCAAATAAATCAACATTATTCTTTATGTTTTCACATATATTGTCTAAATCCAAGGAAGGAAGGACTATGACTTATGACTTTGAATTGGTTGTTGTCATCAGATTCTATCATCTCTTCATCAGATTGAGCTAAAGTAATGTACTTTCTCCTCAGTCTCTTCTTAGACTCTTCTTCTTTGCTAGCTAATCTAGCCCTCTTCTCTTTTGGTTTTTTTTTTTTTTTTTTTTCTTTTTGAGCCTTTTTAGTAGTAGCCATTATGTTGGTTCTGGTAGCTTGAACTGCAAGCTTAGGTTTTACAACTTTCTTTGGTTTGCTAACTGGTGGTGCTTTAGCTTTACTCTTCTTCTTCTCAGGTGCTTCACTGGCTTCTTATCCCTTGGTACCTTCTTCAATTGTTACCTCTTGTTCTTGGTCTTCACCTTGACCTTGAGTTAAGGTCAGTGGTGCTTGAGTAGGAACATCTTCTTCTTCATGATCTTCATTTTCTTCCCCTTCTTCATTTTCCTCTACTCCTTCACCACATTTATCTATAAGCTTCTTGACAATTTTTTTTTTTCCTTCTTATGTCTTAGGTAGTTTTTAAATCCATTGTAATTTTAGATTCAGCCACATCATAATTTACAAAGGTTATATCCTTAGTATCTACATCATCTACAAGAAGAGTTGTAATTGTTGCAGAGTGTTCATCCACATTAATCTCATAGCCTAGTAGTCTTAGCCATCTTACCCTTGGAAAAATAGCTTGAACTTATGCAAAATCAATGTCAACTAGAAAGAAAACATCATTGAAATGTTTCTCAACTAGTGAAATCGACATCCTTAGTCTTTTCTTCATTGACTGCTTAAAATCATCAAAGTAGCTAGTCATTACAGACTCAAGCTTTTCTCCAAGTTGCTCAATAAATTCACCTATTTTTACTACAATGGATCTATTTGTTTTCCATACAACTTTACCAAAATTGGGGAATGTATTATGTACATAGAAGAACATACATACAAGAATTGAACTAGATTTGTATTGTGCACTCTTGGTCTTCCTTATTGCTCCTAATTTTTTTGTCAATTGTTGCAACTACAACTCAGCAAGGTCATAAGTATGATCCTTCTAAAGTTTCTTGTAACCCATGTCAATAGCAATATAAGGTATATTGTTGAGCCTATTAGTTTGATAGAATTTGTGTGATATAATCCTTACTACAAAAACAATTAGGGGATTTGAGTTAGTGTCAATTTTCTTTCCTCTTTTGTTCCACACTACCCCTATATTCTTCTCAATAACTTCTTTTGCTTCACTTCTCATGGTTTTAGGTTGGTCTAGTTTTAAATAACTTGTTACTCTATGTACAATTTTCTTTGTGATATCTACCAAACCATTTTCTAACCATATAGAAGTATCATGAATTTTTCTCAAAACTATCTTTATCCATTCTATTTTAAAGATGTTGGGAAAATTTAGGGCATAGATTAACCCTTTTCTCTCTCCAATTTCAAATTCATATTTCAATAGTCTATTTTCACATAGTTTCTTGATAGGTTTCTCCAATCTCCATGTCACCTATGTTAGCCACCTTACATGTGTAGCAACAACTCATATCTTGAATCATTAATACTTGTGCTAGTATCATTAATAATACACTAGATAGATCTTGCTTATAAGCTTTGCTAAGAATAGCTACAAATTTTGGTTGTTTGATCTCATTTCTTATCAATTGTACATTTAAAACTTCCTTACCCTCTTTAACCTTAGTATCTGAAGAACTAGATGCCATTATGAAAACCCAGGGTTTGCAAAAATTCAAACTACATAGCTCAACACATGATAAATACCTTTGTAAATCTACTAAGATGGTGTCAAGAAATAATTGTATCCTATTTGCAAATTCTTGGAATGATCTCTACAATTCAACTTTATCTCTTTGTGCTCTCTCTAGTTTCAAATGATGTCAAATGAATCAAAAATTGATCATATAGATCTTAAAACCTCACATTTTATTATTTAGTTTCCATGAAGTTGTCCTTATTTTCAGCAACCACTACGAGCTTGGTCAAAACCATCACTTATGATAGCTCAGCACCAACTGACATTTCACTTGGTAGCTAAAGTGAAACTCTTCATGCTTAGCAGTAACATGAAAACTATCACAAATTAAAGATTTCTTCCAGGTTATAATCAACACTTTGCATCTTTCTTCATGCATATATAATATTTTCATAACTAAATCTTTGGAATTGATGTATAGTATATCTTTTAAGTATTAGTCCCACACATACCTCTTAATTGCTTAATTGGAGGTGGTGTGATCACCTAACCCATTGGATGAAGTGATCTCATATGAACTTGATGTGTTGCAATCTTCCTTTCATTTTCATGTCTTTTTCATCTCATCTCTAACAATTTCAACATCTATCTTTCATTTTCCTTTGTTAAACTAACTGCTTAGTACTTGATCTTGTTGGATAATTCTTGCTAATGTGAGTAGTCTTCAAATAAATAAAACATATAGTTTGACTTAACCATCTTTTGTAGTCACTTCTAAAATGTGTTCTTATGAAATTTTTTAGCAACATGTCCATACTCTTAACAATAGTGACAACAATACCTAGTATTATAATCCCAATTATAAGAGTTGCCATTGTGCTTTATCTTTGTTTGATTGTTTGATGACCATTTAGGATTGGATTTGCACTTAGATTCTCTATATCCATAATTTTGATAGTTATAGGAACATTGTTCAAATCTTTGTGTGCTTATGGTCTTAGTTCTACATTCATGTGCCTAATGTCCTTGTTTTTTGCACTTGTGGTAGTGACCCATGAACTTCTACTTAGGATTCTAAATTGCAGTCTCACTCCTACAAACATTGGTAGTATGACCTATCTTACCACAATTATGATAAGTAGGTTTGGAGCTCTTACCTTTGGCATTCCTTTGTTCACCACTTTTGAATGATTCTCCTTCTTTAGTACCTATATAATCTAATCCAATAGTATCACTGTTGGATCTAGGAGACCTCATTAGTTATAAAAAGTACTTGATAGCTTCACTCTGTCTATTAAAGCTTTCAACAAACACTTTTTTCTCGTTTCATATCATTTCTCAGTTGTTCACTCTGCAACTTCAATGTTGTGATCTCAATATCTTTATCATTTAGTTCATGATTGACAATTATGACTTGGTTCATTGTCTCCAATTGTATGCTAGCAACTCTTTGTACATTTGATGTTTTCTCCTCCAATCTATTGCTCAATCTCTTTTTCTCATCTTCAATCATGACTTTGTCATCTATATATTTCTTACTTTTCTTAGTCACTTCACATAGCAATACTGATTAGACATCTTCTTCTATCTTCATATTTTTGACCTCTTAAGTTAGGGTTCTATTCTTTTCCATCAAATCTACAACTACTACATCAAATTCACTTGTGTTTCTAGCTGTAAACAATTGAGTAGTATCAATCTCTTGGTAATGTGTGCCATTCTCTTCAATAGCTATTTGCTTCCTTCTCTTTAGTGATCTCCTTAACTCATCTCTTGCTTTATTCAGTTGATATAGGGAAAGTTGTAATTCAATCTTCTAGTTCTCAATAGTCTTTCCCAACTTATAGACTTGCGTTTCCAAGATCTTTCCTCAAAGCTGCAAAGCTTTACTTCCAAAGAACTAAACTATGATACAAATTGTTAAAAATAAAATAATGAAAGTAAACTCTAATAGAGGGGTGAATCAATGCTTCAATATTTTAACCATAAAATCATTCACCTCACATCCATCTCATAATTCAATAAGTAAACATTCAGACAAATGTGTGACACAAGATATGATTACCTAGAAATCCTCCAAGGAGAAGGTAAAACTGGGGCGGAGATGACACCCACAAATCTCCACTACTGTAATAATAAAGTGTATCCAATGAAGGTTACAATGCTTTGATCATGAAACATGACCCACCCTATGAGAGGTCTACCCTATTAAAGGCTTACAAACACTATTAGATCTTACCTTGTTAAAGGATTTCAACACCCTATTAGAAATGTGCCTGATTAGAGGACTTCAATTCACAATGAAGTATGCAACCTGTTAAAAGATTTATAATAGCCTGTTAAGACTACTCTATTAAGAGATTTAAGTGATTCACCTGTTAGAATGACTTAGCAATGATCCTTTAGTTAGCAATTTTTTTTTTGATGATAGGTTACATCTTTCCTAATGTGTACTTAACTGATTCTAATCAAATGTATCTCTAATATCTTCTAATTCCTTTCCACTATTCTCCTCTAATTGATTTTACAATGTATTTCAAATCACAACTCCTTTGTCACCATGAATGCTCTATTTTACACATTAAAAACTTCTCTCTTTTCTCCTTACACATTCATAAAATGTTTAGGATTTGTCCTCCTTAAGAATACCTAGGTGACTTAGGGTTAGGTATGAATCAACAATTGTGATTCACCCATATTGCCACTTAATCCTTCCCTTTTTTTGATTGGATGCATGTACTATATAGAGATTCACAATAAAGATTCATTCTTATCACTAATATCGTAAAACAATCCTTAAGTTGGCTAAAAAATGGTTTACACAAAATTTTGTGCCATTACAAACAACTATGTCAAAACTATAAAACTTGGCATTTAAAGTTCTTGATGCCCTACATCAACTACAACTTCAATGATGTAACTTGACCTTTGAATGACTTGGTATCCATTGATCACTTAGCATATGAATAACTCGGCACATACTATATGTTCGACAGTTGAGTGACTTAGCACTTACTACTTCCTTGGTACTTGAATCACTTGACACATACTATTGCTTGACACTAGAGTGACTCAACATGCACTATCTAAAATGTTATGCTCAACATGCATTACTTGTTCAACATGAACTAAGTACATAACTTATAAATGACTTAAGTGTATACACACTCATTTGTCAAAACAAATCTAAGATCAACAAAACCTACTACTTGCTAGTGAGACAATTACTTTTTTGTCTGAAAGCTATGATTTAGTTGATTGATGAAGAGGATTTGAAAAGAGTAAATAACAAGGGCACCTAGAGAAATGTTGAGTTATTTGGTATATAAAAGGACCACTAAGACCAAGTAAGATATTGATACTATAGTTTATTGGTTATCTACTTAAAGTTTATAATAAAAGATTACTCAAGTTAAGATTGGAAGAAGATCAAGTAAGAAAAGTATCTACCAAGCCTTGCCAAGTAGTTAGTGTAAGCTAAGTAGAAATTAGTAGAAGTGGAGTGAAAATTAAGAGGTGCTGAGTAAAGAAGAAAAGTAGTGCAAGAAAAGTGAATGTTAATATATGCTAAGTAAGGTTTAGTTAGTGTTGAGCATCAATAAACTTTAGTGTTTATCGAGTGAACTAGTGTTGGCTGAGTGATAGAACAATAATAGATGTTAAATAATAAAAAATAGTGTTAAATTGAAGATTTGATGAATCTAAGTCAACTAATTTGATTTATTGAATAATGTGAAGCATGTGGATGATAACTATGATGAGCTAGTGACATAGAATTCATGATAAACTAGTTTTAGGAGAATTCAAGGATGATTATAGAGGAAGTTTCTAGAGGAACAAAATAGAAAAGTGGGTAGATTCATTGCATCCTACCTAACCCTAAAATGGATTATTGTGGTTAAGAAATAAAATATCTAAATTCTATATTTATAGAGATAGTTGGTTAGAAGCAAAGTTTGTAATGTGCGAGAACCTAAGGAAGATAAGGAGTCTAGGGTATTGCTTCATCTAGTGGTTGAATAGAAGAGACTATAGTTGGCATATAGAGAAATAAGGCTTAAGGGGATGAATTCTTGAAGGGAGAACAAGCTATTAGAGCTGAAGAGTATGAATGTCAAGAAGAATGGAGGACTAAAACAAAGATTTGTAATCTGCAAGTGAGTTGTAAGCTTTTATCAAATCAAGTTCTAATATTACTTTCTAATAATTGTACTAGTATGGATAAAATCCTTTGGATTAAGGTTGACCTAATAGCCATTTCTAAATCCTTTAACTAGGTGAAATTCTAATGGAATGGTCTAAAGTTCTCTAACAAGACTCACTCCTAATAGGGTGATTGAAATCCTTTAACCAGGTCACATTTAATAGTGTGTATTGTAACCTTTAATAGTGTTGGCCTTTCATAGGGTATCACTTTAGAAGAGTGAGAATTAGTATCATGTTATTGGTGGTTTTTCTCAAATTGGGTTTCCACATAAAATCCTTGTGTCAATTTGTGTGAATGTTCTTATGATATTTCATGTTTACATTTTTGCAAAGTTATTATAACCTGGGGCAATAACCTACAAAGTTTAAGTACTTCATGATCTAATGGATGCATGCATGTTAAGGTTTTATGGATTTGGATCTAATTAGCATTGAAAAGTTTCATTTGTACATTTGGACCTTGGATAACTAATTCACCCCCCTCACATCTTAGTTATTCTAAAAAAATCCAAAAATGAAAACATATGATAATTATAACTTCCTTTTTTATTTTCACTAGACTACTTCTCTTATCAAAATGGTTCCAAATAATATTTGTAGTCAGTTATTGATTTTTGATGTATATAGTCAAACACAAAATTTACGTGATTTCATTTGTAAAAAAATTGTGCACATTTCTTTAATCAACAAGCTTGTCATGATCCTTTATTTTCTTATTGTTGATAAAAATTTGTGAGTATTTAGTCCATTTATCTATACATTTTTATGCTCTCCCCTATTAGATTTCATGCCCTTTCTTTTCTATGTGTGATGAATACTTGAGGTAAACTAAAAGAAATGCTGAAATACTTCCACTTCATTGAGAAACATCATTCTACTATGCCTAAATGATGGTAAGAGATATTGCAAGAAACAATAAAAATCTTTTTTTTTAATCATGTGGAATTTCATTGATAATTACATTTTCCTTCATTCACAATAGATGTTCATGTCAATCTACACATAAGATGTTGTTTATTTTAGAATTTTAACATTATTTTCCATCTCTACACCTTTGATTGTTCATGCCTCATAGATATGCCTTCTTCATGCATTTTTATATTTTACTTATTATAATGACTTGAAACAAAAGGTTCCAAACAAAATTTTAATTTTTCCCTTTAATATTTCCCACTATATCTTAAAAAGAATAATTCAGTTATAAAGAATGGCATGCTCCTTTGTTGTATTATAGAATAGAAGGTTTCATTTATGGTACATGTCCCTTTCATGCTCATTCCGAGTTAGAACTTTCTAAAAAAATCTTGGTTTTCAATATTATCTATTGATTATGTCTCTTACTAATATGTTGAGTTCAAAACCTTGTTGGGGCCTATTTACATCCATATACCAGTAAGGAATGGGGTTAGCTTTAGGTGAAGAAAACTCTTTTGTAGAACATGGTTTAGGCTTCACACATCATTATTGTTCTCTTGTTGATAATTCTTTCTATTATTTATGTGTAAGACATAGTTGTAGAGTAGGATGTTTATGGATGAGGTGAGGTATTTCTAGTTGGATATAACTGTCTAATTGTGTGTTGTCTTTGATGTCACACAAATGTCATATTAGTTTTCAGTTAGTGCTTACCAAGCCCACTTGGTCAGTAAGATAGTTTTCCTTGTCTACCAAGCATTCTTGAAGTTTACTTTGTGAAGACAGTGTCTATAGAGCTCACTCAGGCATTGAAGGGAATTATGTTGAAAATAGTGTTAATTGAGTTCACATGGTTAACAAAGGAAATTTGGATAGAGTTAGTGCTAACCAAGTTCACTTGGTCACCAAAGGATTTTTGCAAATTCGCAGTATTAACCAAGTTTCTATTGGTTAACATAGGAAATCATCTCAGAACTAGTGTTTATCAAGCAGGGTTAGCTAATGAAGAATTTTATTATTTTGGCATATGCAACTTAACCATTTCAAGTATTGGTTATAGCCAACTATGGTAATGATTATTGATCACTCTATTTTGTAATGAGCTAACTTAACAATCTAGATGATATAAATATAAGGTCAAGTTGTGATTTTCAATTGTGTGTGCAAGTGTGTTGATTGAATTGAAAAGGAAAGAGAGGGAATGAACTTGAAGAATAAGCAAGTATCCTTGTGGAGGAGAAAAGTAATATTTGATTAGGAAGGATCAAGTTTAAGTAAAATAGAGATCTAGATTCAAAAATTCAGTTGCATCACAATTAGTTCATTTCATTGTTACTCTCTGACCATTGTAGCAATGATCTAAAATCTATTAATAGAGTTGGTTTAATAACTGGTTGTAAATCCTCTAACAAGGTGGCAATTCTATTGAATTTTTTAAAACCTCTTACAAGGCCACTTCTAGCAGGGTGATAAAATCCTCTAACTAGGTCACACCTAACAGTTTTTTGTAACCTTTAATAGGGTTGGCTCCTAATAGGGCTCACTTCAAAAGAGTGAAAAATAATAACTAGTTACATTGGTGGTTTTTCTCAAATTAGGTTTCCATGTTAAATCCTAGTGTATCATGTGTTCATGTTATTTCTCTTATGCTTGAAAATTAATTATTGTTAATGTTTTAAGATCTACTAAAAGTAGTTTACACTCTGCATATACCAAGTTACAACATTTTCTATGTGTTTACCGAGTGATAGCAATAATAAGTTTTCTCAATCTAAATTTTAATATTGACATCTAAGGGATCTGGGATTTATTTTAGTGGTAACTAATTCACCCCCGCTCTTAGTTACTCCTATATTTCCAATAATTGTTATTAGATCTTTTGGTTCTTGTAGGAAAGGTTTCAAGGACCTAAACTATAGATCAAGATGTCTTACAAGAGAGAAATTGCAAAGCTTAATAGAGAAAACTTTTTAGCATGGCATGGACTCATGAGACTTCATCTGGCCATCATTAGTGATTCAAGTTGCAAATACCTTGATGAAGAATACAAAACTCCTACTAGTACATTATCTATTGGAGATCTTGCTAAGAAAAATAACCATAACATCATGATGATTGATATTGCATCTGCTCTCAGCTATGATGAACTTGATGAGATTAAAGACTATAAAACTTATTTTGATATGTGGAATAAGCTAAAGGACATCTATAGTGGTGATGACAATGTAAGGAGAGCCAAAGTAGAAAGCCTTAGAGGATAGTTTGATCAGATAAGAATGAGAGAAGATGAAAATGTTGCCAAATATGTGGAAAGAATCAAAGCTAGTGTAAGTGCAATCAGAGCTTCTAGAGGAGAAATTAAGGAAGAAACTGTTGTAAGTAAAGTTCTCAAAAAATTGCTTCCTATCTATGCAATTAGAGTATTTTCTATTCAAGAAAAGAGATGTGATCCAAATCAAAAATTAAGTTTGGATGCCTTAGTAGGAAGATTGACATCTTTTGAGCTAGATAACTTTGACAATTATGTTCCAGGTTCCAAAAATGTTGAGATTGAATTTGAAGCTAAACTTTCACTCAAAGAAATAGGCAAGAAAACAAAGGAAGACACAAATAGATGGACTTGGATGTAATGACTCAAGGTGGTTGACGAGATGGCACAAATAGGATAGGACAACACAACTAGTCATTACAAGAAATTACTAGTGCACTTCTATTTGTTAAGATTTAAGCTTCTGTCAGATTAATTTTAACATGAGATACCTTGTTGATGGTAATGTTGAAAAAAATTATTCAATTATATATTGTCTTTGATGTTACACAAAATATCAAGTCTTTACCAATCAGCATTTATTGAGCTCACTTGGGTAATGAAGATAGTTTCTAGCCTCTTCTGAGCATTCTAGAGATAATCAAGTTCGAAGATAGTATCTGCCAAGTTCACTTAGGTACCAAAGGAAGTTTTTAGAAAGATCTAGTGTCTACCAAGTTCACTCAAACACCAAAGAGAAGTTGGCACAGAACCAGTGTTAACCAAGCTCACTCAGTTATAAAAGGAATTTAGTTCAAGATGTAGTATTAACCTAGTTCATGTGGTTAATAAAGGAATTATGAAGAAATTCTTTTCTAAATTAGTGTTGATCAAGCTTGGTTGGCTAACGAAGAATTTTATTGAATCAACATATTTAGTTTGATGAATTTATTTTTTAAGTCTAGTCAACTTAAGGGATGAATATTGAATATTTGTAAGTGTATTGAAGTCGACTTGATATGAAAAAAGATATAAGTATAAGGTCAAGTTGTAGGATTGGAAAAGAGAAGCATGTGATTCAAAAGATAAAGCAAGGAAGAAAATTGGAAGGACAACATAGTATCCTGAGTTGACTAAGCTACAAAGTTTTATTTGATCAAAGTTGATCAAGTTTTGAAGCCAGAATAGAGATCCAAAATTAGAAATTCAATTGCATCAAAAATCAATTCATATCATTGTTACTATCTAATAATTATAACAGTGTATCAAATGTTTTAACAAAGTTAGCTTAACAACTATTTGCCAAATCCTCTAACAAAGTGACATTTCTAGATTGAAGTGTCTACAGACCTCTAACAAGCCCACTCCTAGAAAAGTGATTAAATCCTTTAATAGGTTCATACCTAACAGTGTGTTTTGTAACCTTTAACAAGGTTGGATCCTAACAGGGTTCACTTTAGAAGAGTGAAAAACAGTAACTAGTTGCAATTGGTGGTTTTTCCTAAATTGAGTTTCCATGTAAAATCCTAGTGTCATATGTGTTCATGTTTTTTTTTTTTATGATTTTGCAACTAAATTAATTAAGGTTAATCACATGAAACAACTTAAGAAGCATTTATTTCATTGATTTCTAAGTAACAATAATTCTTAGTGTTTGTCGAGTGATTCGGTGCTAACCAAGTTACAATAGTATTTTCAGTTTCAGTAGAATTTTGTTTTGATTTGTATTGATATCCAAGGGATTTGGGATTTATTTTAGTGGTAATTGATTCACCCCTCTCCTCTTAGTTACTCCTTTTATATTTCCAACAATTGGTATTAGAGCTTTTAGTGCTTGCAGAGAACGTTTCAAGGACCTAAGTTAAAGATTTAGATGTCTTACAAAAGGAAGATCCCTAAGCTAAATAGAGATAACTTCAAGGCATGGTAGGAACTCATGCGATTGCATTTGGAAACCATTGGAGACTTAGGCCTAAAGTGCCTAGATGCCAATTATGTGGCACCTACTAGAACTATGATTATTAAAGAAATTATAGAAAAGAAGAATCATAATATTATGATGATTGATATTGGTTCAATTCTCAACTATGCTAAATTTGATGAAGTCAAAGACAATGGTACTACTTATGAGATATGGATCAAGCTAAAATCCATCTATGGAGGAGAGGATACTGTCAAGAGAGATAAGGCATAAATTTTTAGAGACCAATTTGATTGAATAAGGATGAGAGATGATGAGAACATTGAAAAATACAATGATAGAATCAAAGCCACTGTGTGAGCAATTAGAGCATTGGAAAGAAAGATAGAAGATGAGATAGTGATAAGAAAGGTTCTCAAAACACTTCTTCCTATATATGCTATTAGAGTTTTAGAAATTCAAAAGATGAGATGTAATCCCAAGAATGATATAACATTGGATGCAGTAGTGGGAAGATTGACAACATTTGAGTTAGATAACTATGATAACTATGTTCCTAACTCTAGCAACCTTGAGTCTGCATTTCAAGCTAGGCTAACACTCAAGAAGAAAGCTGAAAAATCTAAAAGGTAATCTAATAGTGAGGATAAAGATGGTTTTGCTGAGGATCTTGAAGTCATTGAAGCATTATTTGCAAGAATATTTCCCAAGGGAAAAGTAAAGTACAAAGGTAAAGTTACTTTGATCTTCTTTTCTTGTGAAGAAGTTGCTCACATTACTGCAAGGTGTCTAAATAGAGAAGGAAAAGAAGAAAAGAAACATGAAAAATAGAAAGGAAAGAAGAATTTCAAGGGCTACAAGGACTACAAGGACAAAGGTAAAAAAAATTGTTACATTGCTAAAGATTCTAATAGTAGTGAAGAAGAAGATGAAATGGTATATATTGTTATGGAAGATGAATAAGATGATGAGAATGATAAGATGGAACTTATCTCACCATATGATACATGGATTATTGATAGTGTTTGTTCTCACCATATGACTGGTGACAAATCTAAATTTGAGAGCTTGGTATATTATGATGGTGGAAGTGATAGATTTAGCAATAATGAACCATGTTATGTGAAAGGTAAAGGTTGTATTGTACTAATCGATGATCTTAGATGTGATAATGCTTATTAGCTTGAAGAGTTGAAACATAATATAATTAGTGTAGCTCAATTGAATAAAATTGGAATCAAGGTAAAATTCATGAATGAAAATGCCAATCTATATGATGGGAAAGGAAATTTTATTGGGACTCACAAGCAAACAAAAGGTAACCTATTCTACCTAGACCTAAACAAAAGTTCATGTTTCATTGCTCAAGTAGAAGAAAGCTAGTTATGGCATAAGAGATTATGTCATGTGAATTTTGACAACTTGGTAAACACAAGAAAGAACAAAAGGGTTAGAGGCATTCCAAATCTCAATAAACCTAACATTGATATGTACAAGAATTGTCAAATTCGAAAGATGGGAAAGACAAGTTTTAGAAGCAAAAACTATCATTTTGAAGAAGTGTTGGATTTGGTACATAAAGCTACGTAGGAGATAAATAATTTATTTTATTTGTTGATGATTATTCTAGAATGATGACATTTATGTATTTGAAGGATAAATCATAAGTTTTTCAAAAGTTCAAATGGTCTCTGGCTAGAGTGGAGAAAGAAATATTAAAAAACCTTAAACATTTAAGATTAGACATAGGAGAATTTATTTCTAATGAATTCAATGAATTTTGCAATGAAAGAGGAATCAAAAGAAAAGTGTCTGCACTTGGTACACCTCAAAAAAATGGCATTATTGAAAGAAGGAATAGATCAATCATGGATTGTGCAAGGACCCTGATGATAGAAAAGAATGTTTCTGTCAAATAATAGAAGGAAGCAATCAACATTGTAATTCATACCTTGAACTAAGTACACTTGAAGAAAGATTCAGAACAAACACCTTATGAGTTATGGTATGGCTATAAACCTAATGTGTGTTATTTCAAAGTATTTGGAAGTAAATATTATATTTTGAAGGAGTCAAGAAAAGGAAAATTTGATGTGAAAAGTGATGAAGGCATATTTCTTGGATACTCAAAAAAGATCAAGGCATACAAATGTTTGAATCTATCTACTCATAAAGTTATAGAAAGTGCACATATGAAGATTGATGTGTTTGTAGAAAAGAGCAAAGAAAAAAGCAGTAAGGAACCTGAAAAACTACAAAAAATGTGTTTACTATGTTCCTGTCACTTTATCTAATACAATATGGATTTAACAATCTTCACCACCTAAATCCCCAAAATTTCTAATTCAACCTGAGTTGCAACTAGTGCAACTCAAGTCATCAATAGGACCCAAGTCATTAGAAGGACCCAAATTTCAGCTAGTAGAAACTGAGTCACATTCTGATGGACCCAAGTCATAGTCAGTGGGACTCAAGCATGATTCAAAAGATCATGGTGAACCTAGTGAATTTAGAAAGGAGCCCAAACTTGTTGGATATGTCAAAAGGAATCATGCACCTTTGTAAATCATTGGAGTACAATCAATAAGTACAATGATAAGGAAAAAATTAATAGGTACATTTTTGCTTACTAAATTTGAAACTAGATCTATCAAAGATGCATTAGAAAATGAAAGTTGGATTGAAGCAATGAATGATGAAATTGATCAGACAAAAAGAAATAAGAATGTAATTGGCACAAAATGGGTATTCAGAAATAAGTAGAATGAGAATGGAGAAGTTTCAAGAAACAAGGCAAGCCTAGTTTGCAAGGGTTATGCTCAAGAGGAAGGTATTGACTATAGAGAAACATTTTCTCCTAATGCTAGACTAGAAGGTGTTAGAACACTCCTTGCATATGTAGCACACAAAGGATTTAGAGTATATCAAATAGATGTGAAATTAGTATTCCTGAATGGAATCTCAGAAGAGGAAGTCTACATTGAGCAACCAAAAGGTTTCATTGCTCCTAGCAAAAGGGAAATGGCTTGTAGATTACATAAAGATTTGTATGGTCTAAAAAAAATCCTCCAGAGCTTTGTATTAGAGATTTCACAAGTATCTCATAAAGATTGGTTTTCAAAGATAACAATAACAAATACATCAAAGAAGGACCAAATAAGAATATTGTGTTGGTAGAAATATTTGTGGATGATACATTGTTTATTGGAAATGATGACTTTATTAGAATATATAGTCCACTAATATAATTGAGAAGGGGAGTGAATTTTTTATCCAACTATTATTATAATTATCAACCTTAAAAAAACTTAACCATGTAAGAAATATAAACTAAAACCACAACAAGATATTCATACATATTACCACTAGATATTTTAACTAGGGAAACCCTTGATTAGAGAGAAAACCTCAATGGGGATGGTACCCACAAGAAAGTGTATTAATATAAATATTCCTTGTTAGAGGATGGACCCTATTAGGAGTCTATAATAACATTCAATACATATGAGTCCCTATTAGGAGACTTTGAATCCCTACTAGAAAATTCCAACCCTATTAGGAGTTGTGCCAACCCAATTAGGAGTTGTGGAAGATAGCTGGAGCCACTGCCCAAATAGCTTCAAGGGAAAGACCAATAAATCGACTATCCAAATGATCTCTATATTATTCCTTGTAGAGTAATATAAATGAAATGTACTTCCTTCCTCTTTCTCTATCCTAACAATCAGAGCTATACTCCTTTTGATCTTGCAACCAAATCACATATCTTACATCCAATAATTATTGGAAATTTAAGAGGTGTAACTAAGAGAGAAGGGGTGAATTAGTTATACAAAAATATATCCCATATCCCTTAGATGTTAGTACAAAATAGCCTCTTAAAAATGAACTCTACTAAAGCTCAACAAACACAGAAAATGTTGTAACTAAGTAAACATTAAAAATTCTCGAAAAATACTTAACATCAAAATCTTAAGATATTATCTATTTTTACTATCATTTTAACTTAGGTTCAAACACATAAACATTAGCATGCACACATTTGAAACTGAGATTTAACATGGAAACCCAATTTGGGAAAAACCACCAATTACAACTAGTTACTAATTTTCACTCTTCTGAAGTGAGCCATATTAGGAGCTAAACCTTTTAAATGTTACAAAACACATTGTTAGATGTGACCCTATCAAAAGATTTAATCACCCTATTAGGAGTGGCCTTGTTAGAGGTCTTTGGACAATTCAATAGAAATGCCATATTGTTAGAGGGTTTACAAATAGTTGTTAAGCCAACTCTATTAAGAGATTTAGATCACTGCTACAATGGTTAGAGAGTAATAATGAGATGATCTAATTTGGATGTAACTGAATTGCTAATTATAAATCTCAATCCTAGCTTGTATACTTGATCCTTCTTGATCGAATATATCTTTTTAGCTTCACAAGGATATTTTTCTTATCCTTCTTATTCGCTTCCTCTTTGCATCATTAAATCTTCAATTATATTCCATGCACTCACACACACTTTCTAATTCTCAACTTGACCTTATATTTATATATTTCATATTGTCAAGTTATCTAGAATATAACTTAGAATATTAATATTTATCTCCTTAGTTGACTAAAACTAATAGATAAATCAATTGAACTTAATATGCCAAAATAAGAAAATCCTTTGTTGGCCAACCCTGCTCGATAGACACTAACTCAAAAATAATTTTCTTGTGTTAACCAAGAGAACTCGGTCAACACTGCATATTCAAAAAGTTCCTTTGGTAACTAACTTAGCTTGGTTAACATTGGTTCCACCCAACATTTCCTTCATTAATTTAGTGAGCTTAGTTAACACTCAACTTTTGCAAGCCTTTTCTTTAACACCCAGTTGAACTTGATAGATACTATCTTTTGAACTAGGCAAACTTTGGAATACTTGGTAGACACAAAAAACTTTCTTCAATGCTCGAGTGAGCTCAGCATATAGTAACTAGTCATGATATGATATTTTATGTAACATCAAAGATAATACACAATTAATCAATTGTTCCAACAATCTCCCTCTTTGGCATTGATGACAACAAAATATGTCATAATATAATGAAATTTTTAGAGCAAAATAAAGTAAAGAATTATCCTTAGTTTCATTTTTATTCTCATCTATGAAAACTCCCTCTATCAGTGTGAACTCTTTCTGCCTTTAATTTTTCCCTCTCTTAGAAAACTTCTATCTACTACAACTTCTTCTAATAGCAAACTCTGCCTTTGATATGAGACCAAGTTCATTATACCTTTATACATTTCCACAAAATTTCTATGAGATATGACATAAAACTTCTCCCTCTTTGACATCTCATGCCAAAGATAGTAATCAATGAATATCAATGTACCTCAAGTACTAATTCAATTTCCATGTGCCCTTATCAATACTACACCAATTGATTGATCTTTAACATGCTCTAGTTGATGCATCACTAAACTTCATTTAGTGAGCTTCAGATAGGGGAATGACTCCTAGCTTACCTGTTAGATACATAAATGCATCCTTGTTTTCTTTTTTTGGGAACCTTGTAGTAATGTGACCAATTTCTTCACAAGAAAAGTAGATAAGAGGAATCTTACATTTGTATTTTTACTCTGCCTTTGGAATATTTATTTGCAAGTAGGGCTTCAACAACTTCAAGAAACTATCTAAACTTTTTTATTCTTCTTCACTTCTAGATTGATTGGCCTTTGGTTTCTTACTCTTTTTCTTGAGTGAGAGTTTAGCTTCAAATTCAAACTCAGTACCTTTTGAACTAGGAACATAGTTATTGAACTCAGAAGTTCTCAATCTTCCAACTAGAGCATCCAAAGTTATATTGCTATTTGGATCACATTCCATTTCTTGAATAGCAAACACTCTAATTGCATAGATAGGAAGAAGGGTTCTAAGTACCTTGCTCACAACTTTTTTGTCATCAATGTCCCCTCTAGATGCTTTGATTGCGCTCACACTTACTTTGATTCTTGCCACATATTTTATAGTATTTTCATCTTCTCTCATTTTCATCTAATCAAATTGTCCTCTAAGACTTTCTACTTTAGCTATTCTTACATTATCATCTCCTTCATAAATATCTTTCAATTTAGCTCACATATCATAAGCTATAGTATAGTCTTTGATTTCATCAAATTCAACATAATTAAGAGCAGATGCAATGTCAATCATCATGATGTTATGATTTTTCTTTTCAGTATAAATATCTTCAACTAATAATATTCCAATAGGAGTCTTGTATTTAGTATCAAGATACTTACAACCTGAATCATTCATAGTTTCTAGAAATAACCTCAAAAGTCATTTCCATGCTACAAAATTGTCTCGGTTAAACTTGGGAATCTCTCTTCTATAAGACATCCTAATCTTTAGCTTGGGTCCTTGAAACCTTCTCTACAAGCACCAAAAGTTCTGATACCAATTGTTGAAATTATAAGAGGAGTAACTAAGAGGGGAGGGGTTAATTAGTTACCATAAAAATATATCCCAGATCCCTTAGATGTTAGTGCAAAATAACCTCTTAAAATTGACCTTTGTTGAACCTCGAGAAACACACAAAAAATGTTGTAATTTTGGTAAACATTGAAAATGCTAATTAACAAGAAAATCTTAAGATATTATTTGTGTTTACTATTATTTTAACTTAAGTTTAAACACATAAAAATTAGCATGGACACATTTGACACCAATATTTAATGTGGAAACCCAAATTGGGAGAAACTTCCAATTGCAACTAGTTACTGATTTTCACTCTTTTGAAGTGAGCCCTATTATGAGCCAACCCTGTTAAAGGTTAAAAAATACACTATTATGTGTGACCCTATTAAATAATTTAATCACCTTGTTAGGAGTGGCCTCATTAGAGGTCTTTAGACAATTCAATAGAAATGTCACCTTTTTAGAGGATTTACAAATAACTATTAAGCCAATTCTATTATGAGATTTAGATCACTGCTACAATGATTAGAGAGTAACAATGAGATGACCTAATTTGGATGCAACAAAATTTTTGATTATAGATCTCAATTTTGGCTTGTATACTTGATCCTTCTTGATTGAATATTATTTTTAGCTTCAAAAGGATATTATGCTTATCCTTTTGATTCGCTTCCTCTTAGCATCATTAAATCTTTCGTTATCTTCCATGCACTCACACACACTTTCTAATTCTCAACTTGAACTTATATTTATATCTTTCATATTGTTAAGTCATCTAGAATATAACTTAAAATAATTAATATTCATCTCCTTAGTCTACTAGAACCAATAGGTAAATTAGTTGAACTTAATATTCCAAAACAAGAAAATCTTTTGTTAGCTGACCCTACTTAGTAAACACTAACTCAAAAATGATTTTCCTATATTAACCAAGTGAACTCGGTCAACACTACATATTCAAAAAATTCCTTTGGTAACTAAGTGAGCTCAGTTAACACTAGCTCCATCCAAAATTTCCTTCATTAACTAAGTGACCTCGGTTAACATTCAACTTTCACAAGCCTTTTATTTGATGCCCAAGTGAACTCGATAGATACTATCTTTTGAACTAGGAAAACTTTGGAATACTCAACAAAAATAGAAAATTGTCTTTAATGCTTGAGTGAGCTTGGCATACACTCACTGGAGGTGATATGCCATTTTGTGTAACATCAAAGATAATGCACAATTAATCAATTGTTCCAACAATAATCTCTTGGATTGCTTACTTGTATTTACCAAACTCTCTACTCCTTTTTTGCACTATGTACTTTATACAATACTTGATCCTCATTACAAACAAGGAAAATATTTTTCTTTTATACCATATCTTCAAAATAATTCCTTGAGTAGGCCTTGAGGCTTTCCCAATTAATTATGATAAGATAATTAATTAATTACAATTACAGTAGCACAGTTGACTCATAATTTATACAAAACTTCACATGTGTGATACTAGGTCTTGTGCACTTGCTGATGCCACCAATAGGCTATCCTTTGTAAGTATATGACTACTCATCTTCTCATTACATCTTATATGAAAGATAGAGAACAAACAGTAGGAACTACTTTCCTAATACTTTGTCTCTGAACTTCTCTTTGTAAATAAGGTATAACTTCTGTATGTTTTTGACTTAGACTCTATGTAGTTGACCACATCATCAAACATAGTGTAGAACATGTCCATAATTGTGCATCATCATACAATCAAAACATTATCCATACGATTAAGATCTATGTTAGCTACTCAACCAGTCATTATAGAAACCATGCTATGTTGACATTAATGACAAACACAATCATGAATACAACATATCAATACTCTCCAATACTTAGGATACTCCCCCAAACTATTATCATTAACATTCATGCTAACAATATCCCCCTTTGGTATTGATGGTGACATAGATGAAAAACCATCTAAGTTCCAAGAATACCAAATAGTGTTTTGTTGCTACTACTAACTAGCATCATTTGTCTACATGCTGAAAAAAATCTCAACCACAATAGGTACATATTCTTGCTTCTTCAACAATAATTATTTACTTCACACTAAACAATTCACAATACATTAGGTTCATATTTTAGATTTCTTACATGAATCTTTCTAAATCTCCCTAAAGATATATCTCTCCCTTATTCATATAGTTCTTCTCCCCCATTACTTAGGAGATATTTTTCATATATATTCTCTTCCCTATTGAGATCAATGCCAAAAGCCTCAATCTCAATGTTACAACATATCAATTGTTACATACCAATTGCTAATATGTTGCTCCAAGTCCTTCAACCAACTTGAGTGTCCAAGGACACTATCTAAAACCAAATACCAAGAGTCCTCAATAACTCTACTCATCATGGATACTCCCCCATTTAGGAAGCATTAGCATTCAGTCTAGCCTAATAATAGTTCTCTATACCACTAGATTGATGCACTTACTACATCATCTACTTAGAAGTAGGCAAGGGAGTAACCCCAAGCATACCTCTCAAGTACTCAAATGTATCTTTAGGAAAAAGCTTCTTAAAGATATCTACAATCTGATATTTAGTACTCACATACTCCAATTTGATCTCCTTTTTTGCTGCTTTCTCTCTTAGCACATGATACTTAATAGATATATTCTTAGTCTTAGATTGCAATACAAGATTCTTAGACATACTTATTGTAACTTTTTTATTACAGTAAATGATAATAGGTTCTTCAAACTCAATTCTAATATTCTTCAACATTTACTTTATCCACATAACTTGAAAATAGTTATTTGTTGCTAAAACATATTTTTGCTTAGCTGTACTTTGTGAAATCCAATCTTTCTTCTTTCTATCACCCAATCTACATCAATATATGCACATAGAGTGAAATGACTCAATCTATCATACCAGGTTCCATAGTCAAATTTTCCTTTCAAATATCTAAATATTCTCTTTACTACTACAAAATGATGCTCCTTACGATCATCTTGAAATCTAGCTACAATCCCATTTACATTTTCTATATCTAATCTAGTGTGAGTCTGATATGTTGGAAATATTATGATAGGCTAAGTTACTAAAAGGGGAGGCGTAAATCAGTAACTTTTAATACTTAATCCCTAATTAGCAATTAATCCTTCATGTGAATTTTGGTCTAACTGCATGCATGAGAAACTAAAAACATTAAAGTATTCATAACACTTATGACACACAATTTTGGTGACTCAAAAGCCTTCAAATAGAAAGTAAAACTAGGGTGGGGATCATACCCACAAGCTTTAGTATTGTAGTATAAAGTTGGCCTATTAAGGCTTACAATGATCAGTTCTGATGATTTACCCTATTAGGAGCAATAAGGACGGCTAGGTCCACCTTGCAAAAGGATTTACAAACATACAATGAAGTATGCACTTGATAAAGAGATTTACATAAGACTATTAGGTCTAACTTATTAAAAAAATTGATTGATCCACCTGTTAGGATGAAGCAATGACTAATCTCTAATCTGTAACTTGGTTTGCTAAATGAGATTCCTCTGAATGTACAAATCACCTTGCTATGATAGATAAATCTTTGTTGCTCCTTATACTGTTATAGCCTTTTTAATTCACTCATTTTCTCTTCTCCAATTATTACATTACTTCAATTTGTTACTTTGGATGTGATATAATTCTTTACATATATACCAATCCAATTACAACATTACAAAGTCGGTCACAATACAAGTTTACAAAAATATTACAAAGTTGGCCAAAGTGTAGAAAATCAAATTTTGAAGACTGACTCAGTGAGATTTTGATACTCAACATCCACTATCAATGCTTGGAATTATCATGCACTCGCTAGATGTAGAAGCTTAGTCCATAGTGATCACTTCCAAGTATTCTTGAACTTGGTTTGCATTGGTGACTCAACAAATACTGTGAAACTTGTTATATAAATTGAATCACTTGATTCATACTACATAGCTTGGTCAATGTTATCACTATGAGCTTGGTATAAATTAAGTCACTTGGTTAACACTGAGTAGCTCAGTTAATACTAGACTCACATCACATCAACTATGAACTTAGTAAGCACTGCACAATTCAGTTTGCACTGGTAAAATCAACATGCACTAAGACGCTTGGTTTACACTACAAATCATCACCATAGTAGTAGTTTCTCAGTGCAAACTAAAATCTATCCAAAGGACTCAGTAGCAACTGTAGAACTTGGTAGCAACTAAAATGCTTCATTAACATAGAATTTTAATAAGTGTATGTCACTAATAACAAACATGACTAGAATATCAACAATCTCCCCCTTTGGCATTAGTGACAAAAACACTTATTAGTCAAAACTGAGTTTCAAAAATATTCAAGAACATCTCTATACCTTATGTCTCCAACTTGGTAGAGTATACTATTTTTGAAATTTTTCAAAATTGATTTTGTAAGAGATATATTCTATACATGGTAATGCTCCCCCATACATAATATACAGTATACTATACATCTAATATATACATCTTCTTACATCTTTATATAATATACATTTTCTTTATAATCTTTCAATCTTCTTTTAATTTTCTCCCCGTTTCTCCTTACATCTTCTCCAATATTCTCCCATTTTCTCCTCACATGTTCTCCCCTTTTTGACATTAATACCAAAGATTTATGTTTTATATATATATAGTAATGCCAAAATGTGACAAGAAATTTGAATGTACCTTCAAGATAAGTGCCAAAGTCTTGTCCCAATTTTCTTGCAAGACCTTGCATGTATGCAATGTGACTTGCACTTTTGCTACTAATTCTATCGTGTGGTCTTTAATGGAGAAGTTATTGTCATGGATGAGCATTTTTGAATGTGCAATGTGCTTTTGTAGTGCATCCATGTTTGGAAGAATCATATTCTAAATATCTATCAATATAGATCTAATTATTTGCCTCTTCTTTTAGCAATTCTACCTACATATCTGTCAAAAATTTGATCTTATTAAAGTGGGTAAAACTTGAACTTGGGTCAAGTTACAATTACTGTGCACTTTCTTTCAGATCCTCATCAACTTTTGACAATATATCTCTTATTTCTTTAGTAAAAAATGATGTATCACATAGTTTACCAAAAAGTAAAGATACATTAATGCAAGAGGTCTCTAGAGAGCCTAAAATAGTAGATAGTTCTACTTGATGAATGGAAATTTGTTGAGAAATAACTTCTAAAACTTTTTCTTGACATTCTACAGCAATTTGTCCTATACATCCAAATCTTCATTATATTTTTGGACCGTCTTTGCCAATTGATACAAAATTGGTTGAGAAGTATCAACCTTTATGCCTAAAGCCTCTACTAGAATTCTCTTAGCTTCCTTAATTATTTTAAATTCTTTGTTTCTTTCCTCTCTAAGTCTTTTCTACTTGGCTTTGAAGAAGTTCACCAAAAATTTGCATCTGATTATGATTTAGATTTGAGATGTCCCATTTAGGAATGACAATCTACTCATCAATATCTATATCCTCTTCCTTCTCTTTACCTGTTCCAAAAAATTTGTAGCTTGGTTGAGGCTTGGTCTCAATTGTCCTTGCACTTATTTCTTGCATACTAGGAATGGAAACAATTATTGAAATGGTAGGACTCACTGCAAAAGTAGGCACTACACTCATTGAAATACTAGTATTCAGAATACCTAATGTAGCCAAAATTGATGTAGAGGGAAGAACTTGCTGCTTGGTAGATGAAGTGCTAGTCACTACTATCAATGAAGTACTAAGCTGGAGCGGTACAAAGATTGATTGAGTGCTTGTGCTTTTAGTTTTGGTCACAATCAATCCTATTGAGACTATCTCCAGGCTTGATGTTATCAATGTTTTTCTAGGAGAATGAGGAATTGAGGCTATAAACACTACAATAATCTTCATTGGGTTGGTCTCCTTAGTATCTTGCACATCTTCCTTGGTAGTTTCTTGCCCCTGTTCCTCTTCATCATCTATATTATCAAAATGAGTCACCCCTTCATCATCTTTGTCTTCATCTTTTTCCTAATCACCATCATCATCCTCCTTATCACTTTCACTAACTATAAAATTAGTTGGTTTGTGAAGAAGATAAACATTATTCCATGTGTTTGTAGCATTCATCACAACATGCTCTATATCTTTCAATAGTATAAGACAAGTATTAAATCTCAAGGTTAATTTTTTTAAATTTTTCTTCTTAGATTCTTTTACCTCCTTGTCATCCAAATTTTTCATAAGTTTCCTTAGGGTTTTCTCATATATATCTTTTTAAGTTTGCATGGCATGCTCCCATCTTGGCTTAATCTTTTCCATCAAAGCATTAGGAATCTACTGAATAAGCTAGTTAGGAGAGTACTTCCACTTACCCATCTTGGATATCAATATATCTTCTATTTTCTTGTGCTCATTAGTAGTTTTGATCTCATATTTTAGTGCCTTGAAATTTGTAATTCCAAAACCTGATTCTAATTCTTTATTCTTTTTTGAAATGTGGGTGGACAATTCTAGAAGATTAAGTCTCCTCCTTTATTTGTTTTCTTCCTGGATGATTTCCTTGTGAAAAAAATATTAGATGTCTTGGTAGGATTGGTAATGATTACCTTACCATTTTTCTTTAGTGGACCTTCTTCCTCTAAATTTTCTTCATCCTCCTTCATCCTCTCCTTTTCCTTTAGTTAACATAAGAGTAGAACTAGTTTTCAATTTGGCAATCCTCTTCTTGCGCTTGTTAATTGCCTAAGGAAGTTTAATTTCTAGTCCTATCCTAGCCTTTGCCTCATCATAGGTGCCAAAGTAAGTATCCTTAGGATCAACTATCTCATTTATCAATGCCTCAATTATGTCTTTGGTCTCATCAATATTTGCCTCATATCCTAGAGGTTTTACCCATGCAATTCTTGGCCTAACTGCTTGAATGTACACTTTATCACTATCAACCATGAAAAAAAATCATCTTTGTAATCTTTAAATAATTTCTTTGGAATCCTAAATATATTATTCATTTTCTCCTTAAATGCATCAAATTAGCTGTCCATAATGCTTGCATAATTCTCTCCCATTTTAGCAATATACTCATTAATCTAATATAGAACAGTTACATCTCTTCTCCAAACAAAAATACCTCTTGATGGGAAGAATTTTTGAACATAGAAAAATAAATAGGTCAAGAGTGAACCAAACTTACATGGATTATTTTTGGAAGGTCTGATGCTCTCCATGTTTTTCTTGAACCAGTTCAATAGTAACTTGGTAAGGTCAAGAGAAAGGTTGTTCTTGACCACCTTATATGCTAAATCAACCACTTGCCAAGATACACTATTTAACCTGCTCAAATTGTAGATTTTATGGGTGGTGCAATGAATACCAAACTTCAATTTCATGTCAGTGACACAACTTATCTTCATTCCCCTTTCCATCCCATTTAGCAAGGGTTTCTTTTCTAGTTCAACCTAACCTAGGGTTTTAGTCATTTTCAACTTTGACAACATGGGAAGGCCAATAATCCTATGGATCATCTTTTTGGTTATTAAAATTGGTTGCTCCAACCATAGCTAACCATTGTGCACACGACTAAGGATAAACCTTATCCATTTTATTTGGAAATCACGTGGCATGTGAGTTAAACCTTTTGCCTTGAGATGTTGATGTTTAGGCTTCAACACACCATCAACACATAACTCCTTCAAACTTTCATCCATCTCTAATGTTCTTATATCTTGAATAGCACATTTGAAATGTGATTGGATATCATTAATTAACAGTAACTTTGGAGGGATTTTAGACTGCACTCCACTCTAATCTAGGGTTTTCACAATGGTAGGAGTCAACTTGAAATTAGGTGCCTTCCATTCCACACCTCAAATCAGCATGTCTGAACCTCTTTTTGACTTACTGTTGGTGGATTCCATCTTTGTTCGGTATGGTTTGAGAGAATACAAAAAAATTTAGTAACAATTCGCTCAAATCTCTTGAAAGCTTTGAAGATTTCTCTGTACAGATAGCTCTTAAAAATTTGCAATGAGAAATGATTCAATTTTACCCTTTTATCAAATTTCTCCTTTCAATTTCCATAAATGCTTGGTACAATTTTTCACTCAAGTGGCAGACTGTCATCCACTTTACTTACATTAAATACTTAGTAGAGTCTTCTATGACTCAATAACTAGACTTAGTTACTCCTAAACTTTCTCAATAGAGTCTTTAACCCAACCTTGCTTAGTAAGAATAGTAACTCAATAGTGATTTCCATCTCTTACTCAATGATACTTTTGCATCTTGAAAGCTAATATAGATCCTTCATCATATAAGCTAGAACTGATGTTAGATGTTTTCTTTAGTATCCTAATTCTAGTTCTCCTTTGAGAAATCAAATGGAAATGGTGGAGTCACCCAATTCTTGAGTGACTTGATCATTATTGCTCAGATTTGCATTCTTAGTAGACTTTGGAACCCATTGTTGTCTCATCTAGTTTTTTGATGTATCAGCTTTTGCCTTCTTTTCATCTTCAATTCTTCTAGTATTCATATAGTTCTTGGGAAAATGACCAAGTTTTGTACTAATGAAATATCTTCTAGTAGTATCTCTTTTCCTCATGTGATGTTTCTCACAATTCATTCCAATGTGTCCAAATTCTTCATAATAATGACATCTATACCAAGTGTTCTAGTCCTAACCAAATATAGCTTTTACAATTTATTCTACTAGATTCAATATCTTAGTTTTGCATTCTGATGACTTGTGCCCATGGTTCTTACTTTGTGACATTTTCCTTTAAACTTTGGTTTTTCTTTGCATTCATTTTTCTCTATGGCCATGCTAATTATAGGGTAAAAGCACAAACCTGTGTCACTTTTTATAAAGAAATGAGATATCAGAATGCGACAGTTCAACATTAATGACAAAAAAAAATGGTATTTGTGTTTAGAACATGAAGATGATGTAAACTAATGAAATGTGTAGAATTTGATGAATTTTATGCCTATCATTTTTATAATTTTTTTGAGTGAGAATTTATTCATTTTATTTTATTTTGAAGTCCCTTTTTTAACTATAAAAAATGTAGGGTGTAATTTTCATCAAACAAGTATATGCAAATCATCTTTTTTAATTCTAATTTGAAAATATCTTATAGATGACATGTATAGCTAGGGAACAAAAAAAGAAATAATTATTTTTGATGTATATTTTCTTTGTTATAAGTACTCAAGTTCAATGTTATCCTAATCCAATAGTTTTTTCCTCCCGTCAAAAATTCCGTATCAAATCTATACCTTCTTGAAAATAAATTATATATTCCTGAAGAGGATTCTCTCCTATAAAGATAATTATGATTTTTTTAATTTTTTTGATATGATTTACTATTTTTTTCCTTTTTTGAGGGAGCATCTTCTAAAATGTTGAAATACTAACTTATAATATTTTGAGATTATAACATATTATAACTAATCAAAATATTCAAATTTATATAATGATGATATTGAATCTGAGATCTATAAAAGGATATTTTTAATTTTTGAAAAAAAATGAGTTTTGATAGAGAAATGAGATTTGACCAAAATAGGTTTTGGTATCCTAAATGGTGACACAAATCTATGCTTTTACTCATTAACTGTAGCATTTTCCATTGAATTTTTCTTTCCCATTGCTCCAACATTTGTTTGATGTATGACTTATCTTACCATAATGACTGTAAGTAGGTTTTTGATTCTTTTGAGCTCCTTTCTTGGATGATTTACCTTCTTCTATATATCCAACTCTTGCTTTCCCTTTTTTTCTATACTGGCTTTGCTCATTTAACTGATAAGGTTTACTTGAGATTTCATTATCTTCATTGGTTTTCTTTTTAGTGTTTAGATCATTCTACAATCTTTCATTCTCTAATCCTAGATTCATGATTTATATCCAATTCTTGCTTTCCCTTTTTTTCTATAATGGATTTTCTCATTTAACTGATATGGTATACTTGAGATTTCATTATCTTCATTGGTTTTCCGTTCAGTGTTTAGATCATTCTACAATCTTTCATTCTCTAATCTTAGATTCATGATTTCTTCATTTGCATTGGTGAGTTGATCAATGAAGTCTACTTGTTGAAGGGATAGGTGTTGAATTTCCTTGTTCTTTCATTTTATCTCTTCTCTTATCTTCTTTTTCTCTTCCATGACTTCACACAATCTTATTGACTAAATTTCTTGCTCTCTTCTTAGTTTTCTTACTTCTTGAAGAGTACTAGTCTTTTCCAATAGTTCTTTGATTGCTTCATCAACTTCATTTGAATTTCTTGAATGTATGTCTTCAATGTAGATTGGATCATTCATCTAGATTGCAAGATCTTTTCTTCTTTTCAGAGATTGAGAGAATTACCCTTTTTCTTTCTTGAGTTGTCTAATAGCCAATTCCAAATCTGGCTTCTCATTGTCAATAGCCTTGTCAAGTCTAAATACCTCCATTGCCTTTGATCTTTGCTCAAGCTATTAAAATTTTTCTCTGAGAACCACAAATATCTGATACTAATTGTTGGAAATATTATGATAGGCTAAGTTACTGAGAGGGGAGGAGTGAATTAGTAACTTGTAAAACTTAATCCTTAAATAGAAATTAATCCTTCATTTGAATTTTGATCTAATTGCATACATGAGAAATTAAAAACATTTAAGCATTCGTAACACTTTGGACACACAATTTTCATGACTAAAAAACCTTCCAAATAGAAAGTAAAACTAGGGTAGGGATGATATCCACAATCTTTAGTACTGCAGTATAAAGTTGGCCTGTTAAGGCTTACAATGATCACTTCTAATGATTTGCCTTGTTAGGAGAAATAAGGACTGCTAGGTCCACCTTGCAAAAGGATTTACAAACATACAATGAATTATGCACTTGGTAAAGAGATTTACATAAGACTATTAAGTCTACCTTGTTAAAGGATTTGACTGATCCACCTATTAGGATGAAGCAATGGTTGATCTCTAATTTGTAACTTGGTTTGTTGAATGAGATTCCTTTGAGTATACAAATCAGCTTACTATGATAAATAAATCTTTGTTGCTCCTTATACTACTATATCCTTTGTAATTCACTCATCTTCTCTTCTTTGATTACTACATTACTTCAATTTATCACTTTGGAAGTGATACAATTCTTTACATATATACCAATCCAATTACAAATTACAAAGTCAGCTGCAATACAAGTGCACAAAAATATTATAAAATTAGAAAAAGTGTAAAAACTTAGGTTCTAAAGACTAACTCGATGAGGTTCTTATACTTCGCATCCACTATCAATGCTTGGCATCATCATGTACTCAGTAGACATAAATGGTCGGTCCATATCGATCACTTCCAAGTAGTCTTGAACTTGGTCTACATTGGTAACTTGATGAATACTGTGAAACTTGGCATATAAACTAAATCACTTGATTCATACTGCATAGCTCAGTCAATGTTATCACTGTAAGCTCAGTATAAATTGAGTCACTTGGTTAACACTAAGTAGCTTGGTTAACACTAGACTCACATCACATCAAGTGCAAACTCAATAAGCACTGCACAACGTGGTTTGCACTAGTAAACTTGGCATGCACTGAGCTGCTCGGTTTACACTAGTAATCATCACCATAGTAATAACTAAACAATGCAAACTAAAATATGTCCAAAGGACTCAATAGCAACTGTAGAACTCAGTAGTAACTGAAATACTTGATTAACACTATTAACTATGCAATATACTTAGTAGATACATACAATCTTAATAAGTGTATGTCACTAATAACAAGCATGATTGGAATGTCAACAAGATACTGCAAACCTCCAATCATGGATTTGCCCTACTTTTTCTCTACTATACATGTCTCATCTTTGTTGGATAACTTGTGACCAGTTATCATAGGTGTACCAAAAAGTTACAACTTTCTAAACCAAACCTTTTCAACAAGTATTTCAAGTATTTAGCTTGTGAAATGAAAATACCATCACTATTCTACACAATCTACAATCCTAGGAAAAACTTTATTTCTCCTATCATGCTCATTTCAAACTTATTCTTCATCTCTTTAGAAAACTTATCACTTGCTTCATCATTACTTTCAAATAAGATGCCATCAACAAATATTACTATTATAGAAAACAATTCTCAATTTCTTTCAAATACAAGTTACTATCTACCATAACTTTAGCAAATCTATGCTTTGCCAAACAACTGGCCAACCTTGCATACTAGGTTCTAGGTGTTTTCTTTAGACCATATAGAGCTTTCTTTAATTTGCATACCATGTTTTTGTCTTCTAATAAAGGAAAACCTTTAGGTTTCTCAATATATACCTCTTATTCAAGTTCTCCATTCAGGAAGGTTGCTTCAACATCCATCTAATAAACCTTGAACTTATTATTTGTAGCATAAGCTAGGAGCATCCTTACTAATTCCATTTTGGCTACAAGTGCATATGTATCCTCACAGTCTATGCCTTATTACTATGAATATCCCTTGCATACAAGTCTAGTCTTGTTCCTCACAACTTCGCCTTGCTCATTCATCTTGTTTCTAAATACCCATTTGATTCCTATCACATTCTTGTCTTTAGGTCTAGGAACTAACTCCCATGTATCATTCTTCAAAATTTGATCTAATTCTGCCTTCATTTCTTGAATCCAATTATCATCTTTACATGCTTCATCTACACTCTTAGGTTCAACCTAAGATATCATACATATCTCCTCATTTACTTTGTTTCTTGTCATCACACTTTTGTCTTTGCTTCCAATAATTTGATTAGGAAGGTGATTATTTTTCATATTCTTGTTAGGGTAGGAGTTGACATCTCAATTTTTATCTCTTCTCTAAGTTTAGATCTCTTCTCTCCTCTTCTCTCAACAATTAACATATCATTTTGCAAATCATTGTTAGTCTCAAAGAAAACTTCTACATTTTTTTTAACAATTCCAGAATTATCATCTTCTTCATCTAAATTATAATCTACCATCTTTTCCTTAGTTCTAAACTTTTCATCAATCCTCATATTTTCACATTCAATTGTTGTCTTAGTTCTATAGTTAGAACATTTTTATGCCTCACTTTTCAATGAATAACCAAGAAACATACCTTCATACATTCTTGGATCGAACTTACCAATATCGTCATCTATCTTTATATAACATTTTTTCAAAAATATTATAAGATACTTAATTGATGGTGTATGACCAAACCATAGTTCATAAGGTGTCTTGTTCATACCTTTTTTTATTTGTACTCTGTTCAGAGTATATACTATTGTATTGACTACTTCTCTCCAAAATGTCTTAGAAAAATCATTCTTAAACAACATCACTCTTGCTACTTTTGCTACTATTTTATTTCTTCTTTGAACAATCCTATTCTAGTCAGGTGTTCTAGGTGAAGATAGTTGTCTTTTGATTCCATTCTCTTCATAAAATATGTTAAACTCTCTAGAGGTGAATTCTCCTCCTCTATCAGATCTCGAACACTTTATCTTAACACTAGATTCATTCTCAAATATTTTTTTTATGAATAGTACCTTTCTATCAATAAATTAATATACTACTTACAAATTCATAAAAAAAGGGTCTTGGGATACAAGACCACCCTATGAAAGTTCACATGGTCAAATCTAGAATCAACAACTATTCATCAAAAAAATATATAAGCATCTCCCTTAGGCTACCAAAGCAGTCCCAGTTGAGGGAGGTGGATCATCATGATCATTATAATAGTAGGAATCCCTAGAATTGGTAGGAGGACTAGGAATAGTCTAGCCACCAACAACATTATCAGCAACAAGTTTTTTCTTGTCTTTGTCTTTCACATAAGGTTGGAGAAATAGCGAGATCCAAGTGAGGGAAAGATCATTTGGAGCCACTAGAGCCAAGAGGAGAAATAGGATGAGGAACCATAAGAATCAAGGACTAGCCAAAGCTACAAAGAGGTGGAGAAGTTGAGTCGCACCACTGACCAACATCGCCACCACTAGGAGAGTAGTGGTAGGGAGCCTGTGAGTGTGACATGTGTGAGCGGGGAGCAGAAGAATTGTGACCTTGAAAGTAGCCCCCAGGTGTAATGTGGTCAGCCAAGGAGTCAAAAGGAACTATGGTAACTATGTAAGGTGCATTACCCTAATGATTGAACAATTCTTGAAGGTTGGCCACCTCCAGCACCACCTTGTTTACTTGGACCTAAATCTACATCAAGACAATATTACAAATGCATGCTTTAGTGTACATAGCAACATTGATATTAAGAAAGTTGTGAGTGAAAAGAACAAAATTATTATCCTTCTATAAAGAAAAAAAAATCTCCATCCTTAAAGTATGCCAGATCTAGGAAAATTTCCTAGGAATCCTAGAGGAATCAGCCAACACAATCATATGCCAAGAAAATGGTTCTGGCCTAAAGGAATTGAAAAACTCATGTATCTATTGAAAATAATTTTGAGCACACCTACATAACCAAAAAAATGCAAAAATGACTCAGGATGCCTATAAAAAGGACATTGAGGATTTAGAACACCAATATGCTTGATTTGCAAGCCAAAGGGAAGCCCTTGAAATAATAGGCACTAGAAAAAATAAGTAATCGTAAGCTCAATAATATTACTCCAAATATTATCAAATCACATCCTCCAATGATAAGTAGAAGACTAAAGATTCCAATGTTGGTTGAGAGTATCCACCATAGGAAGATAGGGAGAAAGCCAATGATATCCTAAGATGGGCTTGTAACTAGTGAAGGGTGTGGCAAGATACCACTTCCAGTCTTTCCACCAAGATTGCACAGACTAGATGTCCACCTTGTGAATCAAATGATCTAGAATGATAGAGAGAAGAAGATCAAAAGTCTTTCAATTTGGATGAGCATGATAGAATTGGAACCGCATATCCTCCCAAGATACAAGACTCATAGAGATCTTGGAAATCTTTTTTCCTAATGAGTCTTGATGTCACATTTGAAAAAATGAAGAGCTTTGACATGTTATGTCTTGGCCAGAGGAACACCCGTAATGGCAAACAACAAGGACCACCAAAGGTTACGCTAATTCAAAGAAAGCCCATTAGAAAACCCATCACCGTCTTAGTGAAGCCAAGGCTTTATAGCTTCCCAAGCTTTCCAAATGATTTTAATAACAAAAGATCCCTAGATATGAATAGGTTCTCACATAATGAGACCTATTAACTAGGTATCCATAAGAGATATGGTAGTAAACCAACACTTTCCAAGCTTCATCATTGATGAGAGCATGGATAATCCATTTGGCACAAAGAGTGAGCCCTTTCTTCTATGTGGAAAGAAGGCCAAGGTTGCTAGACTCTTTGTAGAGACAAAAAAAAATCCAAGAAACCCTATGAAAACCATGATGATCAGACATAGAAGCCCAAAGAAAGTCATGGAGAAAATGTTCTAGCTTGAGGTAGGAGGCTTTGGAAGGAGCCCAATAAGAAGAGTGATACACATGAGTAGCCCTCATCACCTTTGAGAAAACTTAGAATCTTCTTGCAAGAGAAAGGGGTTTAGTTATCCACTAATCAAGATTTTTCTCAATTTTCATGAGCATACCATTCAACAATTCCACCAAAGAAGCTTGACAGGAAAAGGAGATGCCTAGAAAGTGGAATATCTCCCTATTAGTAGTAACTTATTTCCACTCAAATTGAGCAAACCAAGGTGGTGCTAGAAGAAAAGATTTCCTATAATAGAGCATCTTGTGCCATTGAATAGCTGAACCAAAAGGTTGACAAAAAGCATCCAAGCATTGCACACCATTAGTGATATTTTCCTTGTCCTCTAGGAGAGTGAGAAAAGAGTCATCATCAAAGTGACCATTGATATGATGAGAAGAAGACTCATGCAAGGAAATTACATGAAGAAAACCAAAATAAATAGAGTGGGAAAGTAAGTAACCAAACCCTTTAGCAATAAGTACATACAAGGCTAGAGCCATAGGGCAACCCTATCGGATAGATCAAAAGAGCACAAAGGCTTCAAATTGAGAACTGTTAATGGTAATACAAGAATTAGCATCTTCAAAAATAATTTCCATGTATTGAAGAAAGTTAGGGCTAAAACCCAAAGCCTAGAGCATAGCTAAAATGAAGGGCCATTCAATTCAATCATAAGCTTTAGCAAAATCAATTTTCAAAAATAAAGTCTATTAATTGGAATTTTGAGCCCACTCCATGCCTTCCCAAACAACAATGATTTTGTCAATAATATACCTAGACTTGATAAAACTAAATTTCTCTGGGTACACAATTAAGGGAAGAAGATGTCAAATCTTGAGAGATAAGGCCTTAGCAATGATCTTGTACGACACATTAAGCAAGATGATGGGTCACTAGTTGAAAATATCCTCAGGGTCACTAGTTTTAGGTATGAATTTAATGTTTTCTTTATTAATAATGGCTCCTAAACTCTTAGTGTGGTAGGCTTCAAGATAGACTTTGTGCAAGTCTTGACCAATGGAATCCTAGAGGTGATTGTAAAATTCATAGTGGAACCCCTCACACCAAGGGGACTTGTCATCTGCCATAGAAAAGATAGCCTCCTTGAGGTCCCTAATGGTGAGAATTTGTTCAAAAAAAGCATGTTGCTTGACCATTAGGTGATTTGGAGTAACATAAATACACTTCCTGAGAGATTCCTCTTGGGCAACTGAATTTCCCTACGAAGAAAAAACATTTTCATAATGATGTACAAAAGCTTGCAGAATGTCAAGGAGATTGGAAATAATAGTATTTCCTTGTTTAATCTTTGTAATCCCAAAGTTGGTATGATGGGATCTAAGATCCTAGAAGAATTCTTTAGAAGATTTATCACCAACTTCCAACCATGGAGGTGAGTTTTAATTTGGGCACCTCAAGAAACATAGTTATTAGCAACCTACTTATCATGACAAAGCTCAACAAGCTAGACATGCAAATTAGAATCAAATGAGTTAAGGGTAAGAGCTTCAAAAGCCTTATTGAAAGCCTTGGTATTGGCTTCATAAGATCTTTTTCTAAAAATAACCAATTTCCTCCCATAGATGTGAAGAAACCTAGTAGCTCTAGTAATAGCATCATTCCACCATTGAATCAAACCTATTTGAGAATGGAGACATGGCTCCAAATTCTAGACACATTGGATGTGAGCAATAGTGGAAGTATACATTAGCACTAACATGTTGAGGAAAAATTGCATTCTGACAGATCGTTGGACAAAAATTTTCCAAGAAATGGTAAAATAAATAAGATAGTGGTCAAATAACATCACATCCAATAAAGGAATGATAGGTAACTCTCAATCTTTATAAAAGGACAAAAAAGATTGTATAGTAATCATGACATGATTGAAACATTTTAATATATGATTAAAGCTAGCTCAAAAATTAGACCAAGTTTGCTAGACCGCACTCTGTTGGTAGTGGTTAGCATTGGGATCAAAAGGTCTAATTTATTGCACATATAATACCATGCTTCCCTTTCCCCAGCTGTCTAACAAAAAGGAAAAATACATTCCTTTAACATTATTAGATTTCCACAATCCATTAATAATGAGAGCAGTGTTTCTGGATTAGATTGTGTGAGTTTTTTTAGCATCAACGTTTTGGATCATACTACATGATCCATCATCAGGATGAGAGACAACCAGAATATGAAATATGGTTTTCTCTCATCCTAATGATGGATCATGTAGTATGATCCAAAATGTTGATGCTAAAAAAACTAACACAATCTAATCCAAAAACACTTCTCTCAATACATTCCTTGTCAAAAGCCAACTCTTCCATATTGAGATCGTCGCACAAACCCAAGTACCTAGAGGCAAGTTGTTAGTATCCAACACCAAAGTTGAGATATCTAGACAACATCATTGGGAGCATAAATATTAACTATACCAAATGAATGATTATTGATAGAAATAAAATTCCAAATAATTTTGTGCATGGGGTTAGAACCATGCAAAATAATAACAAAATGAAGATGAGTTGACAAGAGAGTAACTACACCACCTCTACCAGTTTCATGTTGAGAATAAAACATAATATTATATGGTCAAGTGACATGACATGTAGAAGAAAATATGAGACCAGAGATTTTAACCTCTTGCATACAAAGGAAATCTAGATTACCAAGTCTATGATGGGTATTCTAGACATAGTACTTTCTAGAGAGGTCTGTAAGACCTTGCACATTCCATGATTAAAAAAATCATGAAAACTCTTCCATATCTTCTTCATCCTCAAGGGAGGAGTATCTATTTTGTAAAAAAGTAGAAATAGGGTTGAAACTAAAGGGATGACCTGGCACTTCTCATTAGGTTTCTCAGCACACCCAAGAGGAATGTGAGAATGCCACAAATTTTATGTCTTAATGGAGAATGCAGCAAGTGAAGTATGAACCACTATAGGAGTGGCAACCCTTGTAGCCATTATGATCCCCTATGAAACAACTAGGTTTGAATCCTATGAAATAATATGAATTGACTTTGGTGAAACTATTGTCAACCCTATAATGCCTAAGGTTTGCACTCCATTTTGCATAGGAGGAGCGGGAGCTGAAGCAACATTTGATTATTTGGGGGTCAAGGAAGCCTTGCCCTTGTGCCCATTAGTGATACATTCCTCTCTTTTTTTCCTTCTGCTAGCTTAATAGGAGCATCCTTGGGAAGGGGTTTGACCTTAGGTATTGCCAAAGGGAAATCCCTAATCTTATTTTCCATCGACTAACACCTATAATAGGTGTTTGGTAGGTTCAAATAAAGAACCTTCTAAGAGAAGGTGTGGGAACCAACCTCAACAAAAACACCATTTTGAGGGAAATCATTGAAAAATTATCGTATTCCTTAGTAACAACTTTGCCAAGAGTGTTGGAAATGGACTCAATAAATGGCCAGTATGGTAGGGGAGACTAGGAAACTCAACCCAAAGATGAACCCTAAGATTTTTGTCATTAGAGATGGTAAATTCTCATGATCACCTTCAGAACACAAGAAAAGAGGAACGAACTGACCAAGGGCCATTACCAAAGATTGCATAAGCCTGGGATAGGTTAGCAAAGTGGGAAAAAAAAACCTTTGGTAAGGTTTTGCATAACTTCAAGGTAGACTCCATAAGGAATCCAGCTCTTGGTAACCCATTCTCTAAGTATGGCTTTAGGAGGAGTCCTACCCAAAAAATAACCTATCAAAGTATGTTTTTATAACCATTTACATGCAACATCAAATTCTTGCAAAGGAAGAATAATATCAGGATTACCTCATGGAAGACCTTTGGGATGAACTCAGAAGGACATTTGTTCAATAGAGGTGCCATGGCTATTTGACGTAGCAACATGAGCACTAGTAACAACTACTAGGTCATAGCTAGCCGGGGCGATTATAAACTAGCCCTAAAAACTCTAGTACTAAATGTGGTTTGACAAATGGAAAATGAAGAAGGAAAGCTTAGATAGAGAGTCATATGCAAGAGATGCATGAAACCCCAACATAGTGAAAAAATGATTATAATACCACATGGAGGATAGGGAACCTTTTAAAAGTATAATAGGCCAAAATTATCACAACTCTATTCTTAAATATCTTAAACTTCTCAAAAGCTTTAGATTTATCTTTAAAAAATGTTACCAACATCATTCAAGTAAAATTGTAAACAAAAATCATAAAGTACCTTTCACCATAGAATCCAATTGTTCTAGAGGGACCACTCAAATCTATGTGAATGATCTCTAGCATCTTTGTGATAGTGAACTTCTTTCTAGGAAATGATACTTTCTTCTATTTAGCCAAAATATATTCTTTGTACACAACATTAGTAGGCTTTTTAATCTTAGACAAGTCTCCAACTCTGAACATAACTTTCACAATACTATCAAATTTTTTATGACAGAATCTTCTATGCCACAACCAAATGTTGTCCACTTTAGCTACCAAACATATCATTTCAGTAGAATTTAGCTAAAATACATTACCTCTAGATCTTGTTCCTATTCCAATTATCTTACCATTTCTGTCTTTGATGATGCAAGGCTTCTCAGTAAATTGTAACTAATAATCCTTGTCCACCAATTGTCCAACAATCAATAAGTTATGCTTCAATCCATCAATAAAATAAATATCATCAGTGTTAGTTTTACCATCAAGAGTAATGGATCCAATTCTTGTTATATGATAGGTGATATTGTAACCAACTCTAAGAATACCTCCATTATGATTCCTAAAGTTGACAAACTTATTGATATCACCAGTCATGTGATGTGAACAACCACTATCAATTATCTAATCAGATTTCTTGTTTAGTTGGGAAACTACAACTCTTCCTTCTCTAATTTCTCTATCAAGATCATCTTCCTTGATAGCCACAAATCTCAATCCATCATCACTTTCACTTTGACCTTTCTCATTAGATTCTTTATCTTCATTTGCATATAAATAACTTATATCTCTTCTAGACTTAAAATTTCCCTTATAATTTTTCTCTCTTTTAGGACATTTAGATGCATAATGACTAAATTCATCACAAGTCCAACATTTAAAGATTTTCTTACCATCTTTTTTTCTCTTCTCATGATAAGGACTATTCCTTCCTCAATCTTCTTGTCTTCATCAAATCTATTGCTACTAGCAAAATCTTCACATGTGCTTGAACTAATTTTTAGATTAGGTCAAATATTCAAGACATTGAAAGTTATTTTTACTCTTGCAAGTTCTTTAGACTATCTTAGATATACTTTTGTAGATTCTAATCTTTTAAGCAACATTTCCTTTGTGAAATCTTTAGTGTAGAGCATTACTAGCTAAATTATCTGAGATACTTGTTTAAATGGTGGTGTCAAAATTTTCAAGATCTTCTATATTACTTCATCTTCTTCCTTGGTTCCACCATGAGACCAAATTCCTACAGCAATTTTTGATATTCTACTAATATAACTTCTTATAGATTCATCTTCCATCATCTTAGCATCATGAGATGCACTTATCCAATTCTTTAGTCTCATTCTTTTTGCATGTGTATCACCTTCAAAAGTAAATTCTAATGCTTTCTAAATTTCATAAGATGTTTCAAGTGACTTTACCTAACTATATTCATTCTCTAGAAGAGCTGATAGTACAACTTCTTTTATTGTCATGTTACAGATGAATAGGTCTCTCTTTGCTTCATTGCAATCTTCAAGCTTTTGTTCTTCTACAATTGTCTTCTTACTCTTTGTCAAGATTGAATAACCTAGTCCCATGCACAACAAATGAGTCTTCATATTCTCCTTCCAACTGTCATAGTTGGCCCCATCAAATCTAGGACTATCCTTTCTAAAAATATTCATCATTGATCTCCCAAAGTTGTTAAGCTTATTCTTCAAGGACTTGATGCTCTAATACCAATTGTTCAAATATATAGTCTATTGGTATAACTTGGAGGGGTTGTGAATAAATAATCCAACTATTATTATAATTATCAACCTTAAAGAAACTTAACCATATGAGAAATATAAACTAAAACCACAATAAAATACTCATACACAATAACACCATGTATGTTAACTAGGGAAACCCTTGATCAGAGGGAAAACATTGGTAGGGATGCTACTCACAAGATGGTGTACTAATATAAATATTCCTTGTTAGAGGATGGACCTTGTTAGGAGTCTATATTAACATTGAGTATACATGAGTCCCTATTAGGAGACTTTGAATCCTTGCTAGCTAATTCCAACCCTATTAGGAGTTATGGAAGACAATTGGAGCCACTACCCAAATAGCTTCAAGGGCAAGACCAATGAACCCATTGTCCAAATTATTTCTTGCAAAATAATAGAAATGAAATGTACTTCCTTCCTCTTTCTCTATCTTGTCAACTGGACCACTACTCCTTTTGATCTTGTAACTAGATCATAAATCTTGCATCCAATAATCCCTTGGTTTGCTTACTTGTATTTACCAAACACTCTGCTCCTTTTTCGCACATCAAACTTTATACAATACTTGATCCTCATTAAAAAAAAGGAAAACTTTTTTCCTTTATAATATATCTTCAAAATAATTCCTTCAGTTGGCCTTGAGGCTTTCCCAATTAATTATAATAAGATAATTAATTAATAACAATTACAATAGAACTCTCAACTTGTAGTCTATACAAAACTTCACACATGTGACACTAGGGCTTGTGCACTTGATGACATCACCAGCAGACTATCCTCTATCACTACCTAACTGCACATCTTCCCATTACATCTTAGATGAAAGATAGTGAATAAACATCAAGAACTACTTCCCCATTGCTCTATCTCAAAATTGCTCTTTGTAAATTAGGTACAACTTACGTACATCTTCAACTTAGACTTTGTGCAATCCATCCCATCATCAGGGAACAATGTAGAACATGTTCATGACTTCCCATCATCAAAAAATTAAAAAATTGTCTATACCATTAAGATCTATGTCTACTACTTAGCCAATCTATATAAAAACCATGCTATTTTGACATCAATGAAAAACATAGTCATGAATGCAACATATCAATACTCTCCAATGCTTACGATACTCCCCAAAGTAGTATAATCGACATTCATGCTAACAACCTATACACAAAAGAAGGACCAAATAAGAAGATTGTGTTGGAAAAAGTCTTTTTGGATGATACATTTTTTACTAGAAATGATGACTTGTGTAGATCTTTTTTAGAGGAAATGAGTAAGGAATTTTAAAAGTCAATGTTTTGAGAGATCAAATTTTTTGTTGGTTTGTAGATTCAATAGAAGAAGGATGCTATCTATATTACTCAATCTAAATACATCAAGGAGATACTAAAGAAGTTTGGAATGAAGGATTCTAGACTAGTTGGAACACCTAAGTCTACTAGACATAAGTTTTCCAAAGATGATGATTCAAAAGGGGTAGATTAGACTACATACAAATCAATGATTGGAAATGTTTAGTATGTAGTGCATACAATACCTAATATAGCATTAGTAGTTGGAATGTTGGAAAGATTCTTTGCTAATCCAAAAGAAAATCACATGATGGAAATAAAAAGAATCATGAGGTATATAGAAGGTATTGAAGATTATGGTGTGTCGTATAAAAAAGAAGACAACTTTGAATTGAAAGCATTCACTAATGCTAATTGGGAAGGATGCATTAATGATAGAAAGAGCACTAGTGGTGGAGCATTCTTTCTTGGAAAGAGGCTAGTATCTTGGACAAGCAAGAAGTAGAACTATATCTCTTAGTCAACAAAAAAAGTTGAATATGTTGTTGCAGCAGTCAATTGTTCAAATATTGTTTGGTTCAAACAATTGTTGATAGGTATGAAGGAATATATAAAGGATCTAGTATTTGTTTTTTGTGATAACACTAGTGCAATTAACATTTTCAAGAATCTTATGATGCATACCAAAACCAAGTACATTGCAATAAAGTATAGTTTTTAAGAGAATTGGTGCAAGACAAGGAAATAAGATTGGAATATGTAAATAGAAAAGAACAAATTTTAGACATATTCACCAAGCCATTACCTAAGGATGCATTTTTCTATCTAAGTAAGCTAGGGGTCATTCCCCTATCTGAAGCTCACTAATTAGATTTTAGTGATACATCAACCAAGCATGTTGAAGATCAATCAAGTTGATGCAATATTGTAAAGGGTGGTTTTCATATGAATTAGTACATCAGGTACATAGGAAGTTCATTTCAAAGATAGTGTCTCTAGAGTTCACTCAAGCACCAAAGAGAAGTTGACACAAAACTAGTGTTAACTGAGCTCACTTAGTTACCAAAGGAATTTAGTTTAGGATGTAGTATTTATAACCAAATTCATGTGGTTAACAAAGAAAGTCTAAAGAAAGTCTTTTCTGAGTTAGTGTTGATGAGTTGGTTCAGCTAAAAAAGAATTTGATGAATTTATTTGTTAAGTCTAGCCAACTTAATGGATGAATATTGAAAATTTGTAAGTGTATTCAAGCAGACTTGACAAGACAAAAGATACATGTATAAAGTAAAGGTGTGCAATTGAAAAAGAGAAGCATGGGATTGAAAAGATAAGTGAATTGGAAGGATAGTAGGGTATCATAAGTTGACCAAGTTGCAAAGTTTTATCTAATCAAGGAGGATTAAATTTTCAAGATAAAATAGACATTTGATATTAACAATTTAGTTGCATCAGTAATCAGGTCGTATATTGTTACTCCCTAAAAATTTTAGTAGTGTATCAAATCTCTCAACAAAGTTAGCTTAACAACTATTTTTTAAATCCTCTAACAAGGTGACATTTCTAGATTGAAGTTTCTAGAGACCTCTAACAAGGCCACTCTTAATAGGGTGATTAAATCCTTTAATAGGATCACACCTGACAGTATGTTTTGTAACCTTTAACAGGGTCGGCTCCTAATAGGGATCACTTTAGAAGAGTGAAAAATAGTAACTAGTTGCAATTGGTGGTTTTCCCAAATTGGGTTTCAACATTAAATCCTAGTATCATATGTGTTCATGTTATTTTATTTATGATTCTGCAACTAAGTTAATAAAGGTTAATCGCATTAAACATCTTAAGATGTAATTTTTTAGTAATTTTCAAGTAACAATAATTTTTAGTGTTTGCCTATTGATTTGGTACTAATTGAATTACAACAATATTTTCAGTTTCAGTAGAGTTTAGTTTTGGTTTGTTTTGACATCTAAGGGATCTAGGATTTATTTTATTGGTAACTGATTCACCCCTCCCCTCTTAGTTACTCCTCATATATTTCCAATAGGTAAATCATCTTTAAAATAAATATCTTATATATATTATATATGTAATATAATATATATCATATATTATTATATAATAATATAATAATATATATTATATAATAATACTTATGTTTACATTGCTATTTTAGTAGTATGTTAACTAGTGATGTTTAACTATAGAGATATGTCTCTTCATGAGACATGTCTTCTCCTCTTATATTTATAATCTTTCATTTGCATTTGGAACATAATCAATAGAATGGCATTATTAGTACATTTTCAGCGATCCTAGAAACCAACATGGTATTAGAGCAGGTTGCAAATGAATAAAAGTAAGAGGGTGAATGAAAGGCATGCAGTGTTGTTGAGAAAATTTGGTTAAGTTGTAAGATAGTCTAGTGAAAAAAACCTCCACCCTTTCAGAGTTTGCATGAATTCCCAAACTTGATCAAGGAAATTTATATTAGAATTTTTCTATCCTCATTTTCGCAAGAAGGAAAGAAATCAATAGTACATAGCTTCCACTTGACTATAATAATATTGGCTGATGATGATAGTGTACAATTTGGTAACATATTCTTTGTAGGTTTGAAGCCAGTGAGTTGACACACAAAATCTAGGTGATGAATGACTTAGGTGATAGCCATCACACCGTTGTTAAAATATAGTTGGTTAATTTATTATTTTTTAGCTACCCTCAAAGTAAAAAGTAACTCATTAATGTGAAGATAATTTTTTCATTAAAGACATCATGTATCCGATTTATAAAACCCATTTCAGCCCATAAAATTTAATGCATGAAGTCATTAGTATCACAAGTTGGGTGAATATTTGTTTTCATAATTTTGTTTTATTTTTATTTCTATAATTTCTATAGATGAGGAGATTGTTTGGCTTCAAATGTCCACAAAAAATGGGTACTACTCTACTATCTAGATCCTTGTAGAGCATTCAACATATTCTTGCAAAGAGAACTCCATAGATACTATATTCTTAAATGAGAGGTTCATTGATCTCAAATTGGTTTTGACAAATGAGTGTCTATACACTTAAGTCACTTATAAGTTATGTACTCATACCAAAAAAGTAATGCATGCGAGCATAACATGTCAGATAGTGCATGCAGAGTCACTCAAGTGTTGACCAATAGTATGTTCCAAGTGATTCAAGTACCCAGTAAGCACTAAGTGTTGAGTCACTCAAGTGCAAAATAGATAGTATGTGTTGAGTTATGTAGATGCCAAATTATCAATGGATGTTGTTTCATTTAGAGGTTGAGTTACAACATTGAAGAGTGTAGTTGATGTTGAGTATCAAGAACTTCAAATGCCAAGTTTTACAATTTTAACATAGTTGTTTGTAATGGCACAAACTTCTATGTAAACCATTTTTTAGTCGACTTAAGGATTATTTTATGATCTTAGATGATAAGAAATCATCTTTATTATGAATCCTTATGCATTATATGTAGCTTATCAAAAAAAGGGAAGGATTAAGTGGCAATATGGGTGAATCACAATTGTTGATTCATACCTAACCCTAAGTCACCTAGGTCTTCTTAAGGAGGACAAACCCTAAACTATTTATGAATGTGTAAGGGGAAAAGAGAGAAGTTTTGTATTCACAAAATAGAGCATTCATGGTGACTAAGGAGTTGTGATTTGAAATACATTACAAAATTAGTTAGAGGAGAATAGAGGAAAGGAATTAAAAGACAATCTAGATAACTTTGATTAGAAAGGATCCATTAAGCATCACGAAAGAGGTAATCTAACATCATGAAATGGAGTGCTAATTGAAGGGTCATTGATGAGACATTCTAATAGGTGAATCAATTAAGTCTCTTAACAAAGTAATTTTAACAAGATATTGTAAATCCTTTAATAGGGTGCTTACTTCATTGTGAGTTGAACTCCACTAATTAGGCACACTTCTAATAGGGTATTAAAATCCTTTAATAGGGTAAGATCTAACAGTCTTTGTAAGCCTTTAACATGGAAAATCTTTTATAGGGTAGATCGTGTTTCATGATCAAAACATTGTAACCTTCATTAGATACACATTATTATTGCAATAGTGGAGATTTGTGGGTGTCATCCCCACTCTACTTTTACCTTCTGCTTGGAGGTTTTATGGGTAATCATACATTGTGTCATACATTTGTGTGAATGTTTACTTACTTACATGCTTTAGACGTATATTCTTGATCTAATATTTTGGTTTACTTATTAGATTATGAGATGGATGTAAGGTGAATGATTTTATGGTTAAAATTTCGAAGCACAAATTCACTCCCCCCAACCTCCCTCTCTAAGTTTACTTTCCCTAGTGTATTTCCAAAAATTCGTATTAGAGCCTAGTTCTCTAGAAGTAAAGCTTTGCAGCTTTGAGGAAAGATCTTGGAAATATAAGTCTAAAAGTTATGAAAGACTATTAAGAGCTAGAAGATTGAAATAAAACTTGCCATACATCAGCTGAATGAAGCAAGAGATGAGTTAAAGAGATCACTGAAGAGAAGGAAGGAAATAGCTATTGAAAAGAATGACACACATTACCAAGAGATTGACACTATTGATTTGTTTGCAGATGGAAACACAAGTGAATTTGATGTAGTAGTTGTAAATCTAATGGAAAAGAATGGAACCCTAATTGAAGTGGTCAAAAATCTCAAGATAGAACAAGAATTACAATTATTATTGCCATGTAAAGTGATCGAGCAAAAGAAGAAAGTCGTAGAAGACAAAGTCATGATTAAAGATGAGAAATGGATATTGATCAACATATTGGAGGAGAAAACTTCAAAAGTACAAAGAATTTCTAACATATAATTGGAGACAATGAATCAAGTCATGATTGCCAATCATGAATTAAATGGTAAAGATATTTAGATCACAACACTAAATTTGCAGAATGAACAATTGAGAAATGATCTAAAAAGAGAAAAAGAGTTTGCTAAAAGCTTCAATAGACCTAGTGAAGCTATTAATTACTTTGAGAAATTGATAAGATCTCCTTGGTCCAACAATGATAGTACTAGATTAGGTTATATTAGTATTGAAGAAGGAGAATCATCCAAAAGTGGTGGAAAAAGGAATGCCAAAGGTAAGAACTCCAAACCTACTTGTCATAATTGTGGTAAGATAAGTTATACCAGCCAATGTCTATAGGAACAAGACTAGAAATTAGAATCCTAAGCTTCTATTCATGGGTCACTACCACAAATGAAACAAACAAGGACATCATGCACATGAATGCAAAACCAAGACCATAAGCACACAAAGATTTGAAGGATACTTCTATAACTATCAAAAGTATGGACATAGAGTATAAGAGTTCAAATCCAAGCCTAAATGGTCATCAAACAAGAAAACAAAGGTAAAGCACAATGGAAACTCTTATAATTGAGATTATAATAGTAGGTATAGTTGTCACTATTGTCAAGAGTATGGAAATGTTGCTGAAAATTACATAAGAACATGTTTTAAAAGTGACTACAAAAGATGGTTAAGTCAAACTACATGTTTTAGTTGTTTTAATACTGGTCACATAAGTAGGAATTGTCCAACAAGGTCAAAGACACTAAGCAGTGAGTTCAACAAAGGCAAAGGAAAGGAAAATGTTGAAATTGTTAGAGATGAGATGAACAAGACATGGAAAAGAAAGGAATATTGTAGCACGTCAAATTTAGATGGGATAACTTCATCCAATGGGTCAAGTGATCACACCACCTCTAATTAAGAAATCAAGAGATATGTGTGGTACTAATACTTAAAAGATATACTATACATCAGTTCCAAGGATTTAGTCATGAAAAGATTATATATGGAAAGATGCAAAGTGTTGATTATAACTTGGAAGAAATCCTTCACTTGTTATAGTTTTCATGTTACTATTGAGCATTAAGAATTTCACTTTAGATGTCGAGTGAAATGTCAGTTTGTGCTGAGCTATCATAAGTGATGGTGTTGACCAAGCTTGTAATGGTTGTAGAGTGAAAAGGAAACTTCATGGAAGCTAGGTGAGTTGAAATTTCTATTCAATCTGAGGTTACAATTGTGTAAGAATGAAGCACTAAATGTGAGGTTTTAAGGTCTATATGATCAACTTTTGACTCATTTGACATCATTCAAAACTAGAGAGAGCACAAAGAGTTAAAAGAAAATTGAAGATATCATTCAAAGAGTTTACAAATAGGATATAACTATTTCTCAACACCATCTTAGTATATTTACAAAGGTATTTATCATGTGCCGAGCTACACAGTTTGAATTTTTGCAAACCCTAAGTTTTTGTAATGGCATCTAGTTATTTAGCTACTAACCTTAAAGAGGGTAAGGAATTTTTGAATGTACAATTGATAAGCAATGAGATCAAACAACCAAACTTTAGAGCTATTCCTAATATTTCTTACAAGCAAGATCCATCTAGTGCATTATCGATGATACCACCACAAGTTTTAATGATTCAAGATGTAAGATGTTGCTACACATGCAAGGTGGGTAGCATAGATGACATGGAGATCAGAGAAACTTATGGTAAACTATGTGAAAATGGAGTATTGAAAGATGAATTCAAAATTGTAGAGACAAAATGGTTAACTCATGCCCTAGATTTTCCCAACATCTTCAAAACATCATGGATAAAGATAGTTTTGAGTAGAAGTCATGATAATGCTATATGGTTGGAAAATGGACCAGTGAAGATCACAAAGAAGATTGTACATAGAGTAATAGGGTATCCAACCCTAGACCAGACTAAAACCATGAAGAGTGAAGAAAAAAAAGTTATTGAGAAGAGTACAGGGGCAATGTGGAACAAAAGAGGAATGACAATTGACACTATCTTAGATCCCCTAATTGCTTTTATAGTAAGGATTATAACACACAAATTCTATCAATCTAATAGGCTCAATAGTGTATCTTGTATTATTATTGGCATGGGCTACAAGATAATCAAGAAGTATCATACTTATGACCTTGATGAGTTGTAGTTGCAACAATTGACAAAAAAATTGGGAGAAATAAGGAATACTAATACTGCACAATGCAAATTTGGTTGAATTCTTGTATGTATGTTCTTCTATGTGTAGAATAGATTCCCTTCTTTTGGTAAAGTTGCATGGAAAACAAACTGATCTATTGCAGTGGAAATAGGTGAATTTAGTGAGCAACTTGGAGAACATTTTCTATAATGACTAGCTACTTTGAAGATTTTAAGCAGTCAATGAGAAAAGATTGAGGATACTAGTTTCACTAGTTGAGAAACATTTCAAAAATGTTTCCTTTCTAGATGACATTGATTTCACATATGTTCAAGCTATTGTTCTAAGGGTAAGATGGCTAAGACCACTAGGCTATGAGAATAATGTGGATGAAGCCTCTGCAATAATTACAGCTCTGCTTGTAGAAGATGTAGATACTAAGGCTATAACCTTTGGAAATTATGATGTGGCTGAATCTAAAGTTAAAATAAGAAAGAAAAAAAAAATTGTCCAGAAACTTAAAAAGAAATTTGGTGGAGTAGAGGAAAATGAAGAAGAAGATGATGAAGAAGAAGAAGAAGAATATGTTCCTGCTCAAGCACCATTGGCCTTAACTCAAGGTCAAGGTGAAGAACAAGAAGAGGTAGAAATTGAAGAAGATGCCGAGGGAGAAGAAGTCAATGAAGCACCTGAGAAGAAGAAGAGGAAAGCTAAAGCCCCAATAGTCAGCAAACCAAAGAATCTTATAAAACCTAAGCCTACAATTCAAGAAAATCAAACTAGCATAAGAGCTATTGCTAAAAAGGCTCAAGAAGCAAAAAAGCCAAAAGAGAAGAGGGATAGATCAGCTAGAAAAGAAGAAGAGTTTGAGAAGAGACTGAGGAGAAAGTGTATAACTTCAACTAAATTTGATGAATAGAGGACAAAATTTGATGACAATAGCTAATTCAAAGTGGTAAGTCATTTCCCTTCCTCAGATTTAGAAAATATATGTGAAAACATAAAGAATAATGTTGATTTGTCTAGTCTTACACATATTGAGTTTAATAAACTTGGAAAAATTGAGATAAACCAAGTAGAGGAGTCAATATATATCATGATGGAAACATTCAAATAGACTCCTATTGAGATTTCCAGCTCATTACCAAAAGATCTATATGATAGAGTTGAGCAAAAGTGGCAATATAGTCTTAATATAGAAAGACAAATAAAAAAGACTACACTTGCACAAGTGATGCCAGAATTGGATAGGGCAACAATGAAAAAGGAAATAAAGAAGCACACAAGGAAATTTTCACCTAAATATAGAACATTTAGAGTATTGAAGAATAATATTGAGGATGTTCTATGTAAGAACACCTAGTTGTGGAAGTCATTATATGGTTTGACAACATCGAAGGTAATAGAGCATACACCTATTGAGGTAGGTGAGGACTAAGATTAACAACAACAAGTAATGGAGGTTACTATAGTTGACACTAATATAGTTGCACATGTGGAAGGTACTGAGACATATGAAGATGCATAGGCTACAGCTAAGGTTGAGTAGCAAATAAAACATAATGTAATAGATGCACTAGTGTTGAGTGTCAGTCCTCGACATGAGTTGAATACAGACACTGATATTGTAAAGATTAAGGTTGTTTTTGATACTATCACTTAGAAAATCAACCCCCTTATAGAGGAAGACTTGAAAAAGATACTGATAGAATCCACTACCTAGGAAAAACTTTGTGAAAATCCTATAATGGTAATTGTTGATGAGATTGGGAAGGCAAACAAGGCACTTGCAAGGGACAAGAGACATCAACAACCCCTCCTCAATCCACCATGATACAACCTACATTACCCCTTGTAGTGTATCAAAGAAAAGAACCATCCATGACCAATATTAGCAAATTGGTACACACTATGTTAGTACTAAAAGTTGCTATAGAAGCACAGGATACAACACAAGTTCCAATAGGTCAAGTAGATGCTTTTGCACCTACAACATAGGATCAAGGTGCAACCAAGAATGTAGAGAAAGAAAAGGATAGGACTTAAGAGCTAGGTGTGACTACAAAACCTAAGGACCAACTAGTAATAGAAACACTAGTGACTTTGCTAGGAACTGCTACTCCTCCAAGTCAAGCTCTTCATAGGATGAGTATAGAAGCCATACCTTTACAATCATTAAGGCCAAGTCCAAGCATATCCAAGGTAGATGAAGTGATTGAGTTGCCAACATTGCAACCATCAGTATTGAAAAAATGAGCATACTAGAGGATGCTCTTGCAAAGAAAAAAAATCAAGAACTGCTCAAAAAGGAACATAGGAAAAAGCAAGCTTTGCTAGATATCAAGCAATTTTTTCTTGAAGTATTTGGCCTGCCAGTACCTGAAGCAATAAAGCATATCATAAAGTAGTTAACCAACTTAGTTGAGAAGGTTAATGACATAGACCTGAATTTAAATGTGAAATTACTTGAATGGTCTATTAGAAAGCTTCAAAATAAGGTTAATGAAAAGATGTCAAGTGCTACTACACTATCACAGGTTGAGTTAGCAACCAAAATTGACAATGTGAAAAAGGTACTAGAGAACATTTTCTCTTTATACACCAAATTGTGCAATCCAACACTTTTCATACAAGAAGTCAAAAGACACACAACAAATTTGGAGAGTCATATGCAGTCAACTGGCATAACTCTACCAAGGTCTCCAACCTAGAGTGAGAAACATTTTAGGAATCTCCTAAACTCCCAAAGTCAGTTAGTAGTGCTACATGCAAATGAAGCAAACATAAAGGATAAACTGACCAGCATCCAATCTATGTTGACTCCACATGTGGAGATATTGCATAAGGAACTAGCCTTTGTTGAAACACTCATGAAGAAATATCTGCATCTTTTTGCTCATGAAGTCTTAGTACACCTTCTTGTCAAGTTGGCCATCAAAATCAAATTATTGGAGGTAGCTTTTGACAATTAGGATGTTGCTTTGAAAATTATGCTTGAGATCCATAAAACATTTTTGAACAAACACACTATAAGTGTATAACCCTTTGACATAAGTACTAAAAAGGGGGAGAAATAAGAGAAAAATAAGTATGGGAGAGATAATGAAGGAGATAATATTTTTGGGACAGCTATTATTTTTGAGAAAAGGGATTTAATTGCAGAAATAAAGTACATAGATTAGCTTATTCATATCTACTCTACAAGAGGAATGATTTTGGTTTAGATACAAAATAAAAAAATTAACTCAAGGGGGGTTATGATATTTTGAGGTATGATTGATAAGTCATGTGTTGCAAAATTTCAAAATTTTAAAATTTTGTATATAAGTCAAGTAGAGATAATGAAGATATGAGTTATGCTTGTAAGTGAAGATCATTCATGCATGACCAAGTGTTTTTGTCACTCATGTCAAAGGGGGAGATTTTTGATCTCATATTAGTTTTGACAAATGAGTGTCTATACACTTAAGTCATTTATAAGTTATATGCTTAGTTCATGCCAAACAAGTAATGCATGCCAAGCACAACATATCAAATAGTGTATGTTGATTCACTCAAGTTCCAAGCAATAGTATGTGTTGAGTGGTTCAAGTACCGAGCAAGTAGTAAGTGCTAAGTCACTCAAGTCTCAAATAGATAATATGTGCTGAGTTATTCAAATGTCAAGTGATCAATGGATGCTAAGTCATTCAAAGTCCTAGTTACAACATTGAAGATTGTAGTTGATGACAAGCATCAAGGACTTCAGATGTCAAGTTTTATAGTTTTGACATAGTTTTTTCTAATGTCACAAACTTCTATGTAAACCATTTTTTAATCAACTTAAGGATTGTTTTACGATCCTAGTTATTATGAATCCCTATGCATTACATGTAGCTAATTAGCAAAGGGGAAGGATTAAGCAGCAATATGGGTGAATCAAAATCATTGATTCATACCTAACCCTAAGTTACCTAGGTCATTTTAAGGAGAACAAACCCTAAAATTTTTATGAATGTGTAAAGAGAAAAGAGAGAAGTTTTGCATGCAAAAAATAGAGCATTCATGGTGACTTAGGAGTTGTGATTTGAAACACATTGCATAATCAATTAGAGGAGAATAGAGGAAAGGAATTAAAAGGTAGTAGAGATACATTTGATTAGAAAGGATCAAGTATACATCAGGAAAGAGGTGATCTATCATTAGGCAACAAAGTGCTAATCAAAGGATCATTGTTGAGACATTCTAATAGGTGAATCAATTAAATCTCTTAACAAAGTAGTCTTAATAGGCTATTGTAAATTATTTAACAATGTGCTTAATTTATTTTTAGTTGAAGTCCTTTAATCAAGCATACTTCTTACAAGGTGTTGAAATCCTTTAACAAGGTAAGATCTAACAATCTTTGTAAGCCATTAACAGGGAAGACCTTTCACATGGTAGGTCATGTTTCATGATCAAAACATTGTAACCTTTATTGGATACACTTTATTACTTTATTAGTGGAGATTTGTGGGTGTCATCCCCACCCCATTTTTACCTTCTCCTTGGAGTTTTTATGGGTAATCATATCTCGTTTCATATATTTGTGTGAATGTTTACTTATTTATATGTTTTAGATGTATATGCTCGATCTAGTATTTTAGTTTACTTATTGAATTGTGAGATGGATGTGAGGTGAATGATTTTATGGTTAAAAGTTTGAAGCACTGATTCCCCCCCCCCCCCACTCCTCTTAGAGTTTACTTTCCCTATTATATTTCCAACAAGGTTTTCTTTGGTATATATAGTGAGGCCAACGAATATAGATAAAATAGGAATGCAATTAATAAACAAGGAAGTCAATAATAAGAAAAGATATATGTTCAATTAGAAAGAAGAGAGGATCATACACTAAGATTTGGATAGGTATCTTGAAGCATTAACATAAATTGACCACAAACAATAGAAAGAGGCATCCAGATACACCTCTTTCATTATACACATAGTATAGGAAAGATGGGTATGAAAGATCAATGGGAATCTTAGAATAAGGAAAAAGACCTCGTACTCATCTATTGAGAACTCAACATCTAATCTAGATTTATAAGGAATAGAATATTCAAAATGCATAGTTCCAATATGTCTTACCTGGAAAACAATCTTGGAATATTTAAATAGCATAATTTATTTCTATACATTCTAAATGCCAACCATAGGGAACCATGTACTAATTCTTTATGCATGACCATTGTTTGGTTATCAGGGAGAAAGACACAATAAGACAACAAACAAATTTCCTTTCCATGTACTAGATGTTGTCAAATGGAAAATAGAGCTTTTTTGAGGATGTGAAATGACCATTACACCTCATTTTAGTACAAGTGGAATGATGTATGAAAGAAGCATTCACATAATTAATAGTGTGGGATGAATACAAACTTAGATCTCCTTAAAACCTTTGATAAACATTATCCTTAATTTGGGTGACAAAGAGTTGCATCAGATAAGAATGGAAGAATGGGCAAAATCCTCTCAGAAAAACCAAAAAACACTTCCAAGACCATGTCCTATGTATTAGAGACCCACTACCATCTCCAGGAGTAACTACATTTCATGGGTACTAGGGGACTTTCTTACAAAGGTAACATTTTCATTTTTTAAATTTTTTTTCCAAAACACAGTGACATAGTCACTTGATATATTTATATATAAATTTTAATATTTTGTACATTTACTTTGATTCTAACATACAAAGCTCCTAGAGAAAAGAATTAGGAAGAAAAACTTTTTTCATAACCCCATCAAGAAGAAGATGGAAAATAAGATCTAAGAAAGGAAGAAAGAAGATGGTAGGTAAACAAATTTGGTTATAATAATCCAAGAATGAAACCTCCAACTTTAAATATATTTATGAAGAAGAAAAGGAGAATTAAACATCTAACTAATATGTAAAGATATTTACATAATCAAATTTAATAGGATAATCTCTTCAAAATGCCACTAAAGATCGATAGGAGAATGTTGCAAAAACCACACTTATCGACCAAACCAACTGCTGCCCAATATGCTGAAGTATCTCCATCCAACAACCTGCTCATATCAAAAAGGTAAAAACACAAAACCAAAAAACCATGATACCAAAAACTCTTTTTCATCCATGTCACCTACTATAGGAACATAGTTACCAATCTTAAGAGTTAGATCAGGAGTGGCAGAGGGAGGATATATCATAGGTGGAGCAGATACATTAGAAGATTCATGCTCTAAAAAATATAATATAGAAAAGACAATTTGATGCACATTATTAACACAATGTTTGGTAAAATAACTACCATATTGTTACAATGCAGCCTTAATAGGACAAAAAGACTACATCTCTAGAGCTTTTTTGATGCTCTCAAACACCACATAAACACCATGATTACTAAGGAGTGCATGATGATGAAAAAAATGCCCAATGAGGGCAGCACCACTCCAAAGATCATACTTCTAATAGGCTTTGCAAGCTTACCCCCTTATAAGAAATTAGGTCTATTAAACCTAAAAAGTATCAGCTCTAAGTGAAATGGAGATTGCAATAAATCAAGTGCATTTGACAAAAAAACTAACAAAATTTGAGAGGGAAATATTGATCTTTTTCCAGGAGGAAAGAGAATCTCATGCCTTATTACTCTATTGATTCCTCTTTGAATTTGAGCACATTCACAAAGGAAGATGGTTACTAGCATGTCATCCTTAATACAGTTGAGAAAAGGCATCTCCCAATCCTCAGGCTCCAAGAATACCCTATAATTCCTTGGATAATAATCCATGTGTAGTGAAGAATAAGTCGAGAAAACATCAACTAGATAACTTACTCCAACCAACAAGCTATGATGACTCAACATATTGTTGCTACTGATAGCAATGAAGAATGACTCTCACAAAATAAATAGACCAAAACAACCACCCGTAACCCCAAAAAAACAAAGCAATTTCAAAAACCAGCACAATAAAATAACCATAAACAATGATAACCATTGTGCCAAAAGATATGGAATCGAACACATTAAAATTGCAAATTAGAACACACGTATTGAGTACTTCAAACTAGAGCAACATAAAATATTTAAAATACCCATATAGTACTTCTAAATCAATTGGCCAACAGTTGAAGAATAGAAAAAAAATAAAGTACATGACATTACAAGACCAATTTCCAAGAAGAAACAAAAAATACTGCCATCTGTTAGAAACTAATGTTGTCGTGAAATACAATAGAAAAATAAGCCAATGTCATCAAAAAAACACCACAAAATCACTTCACAATGACGTCATGCTAAGTATAAGTGACTGATCCACATGCCAACTCATAATAACTTTTAAGATCTAAAATCCCATCTGTGGATCAATTAAACTTTCGCACTTGATGACAACTGCTAACCCAATGTTATCATGATTAATACAAACATTATGTCTAATCACTTAATACCATATCTACTAAATAATATATGCATAAATAAAACGCACAATGATATTAAACATCATAAAAAACCTAGCAATTCACACCTAGTAGAAAAATTAAGATTCACTCCTAATGATAGAAACAATACAAGGAAACAATTCTAGTAACCAATTTGAAAAATAAGAATCCAAAGTTGTACCATCATAACCAATATTAGCTAAACTATCAACTAGAGTATTACCTTCCCTATACACATGTGATAACAAGTAGCCATCCAAAGAGTCAATGAGATCCCAAATATGGTGAAAATAATATTCCAAATGCCAAATTTTGATCTTCTTGTGAATACATGCATTAATAACCATAGAGGAATCACCTTCTATATGTAAACAAGAAAAAGACATGCTTTGCTAAAATCAGACCTTCAAGTAGAGCTATGGATTATGACATATTATTAGTGCCAAAAGAAATTGGTTTTTCATAAAAGCTAGCACCTCACCAAATTTATTTCTCAAAGAAATCCCAATACCTAATTCACCAAGATTCCCTCTAGATGCTCCATTGAAGTTGAGCTTGATAAATGGGGAATCAGGAGGTTTCCATTTAATAGAATTCCTGCAAATTGGAATAGACCTAACTCATGGAAACATGGGAGATGAAGGAAGAGATATAAGTTTCCAATTTCAAAGTTTGAACTGTCCTAGGATGAAAACATGTCATCACTCTTAAAGTGACCAGAAACAAAATTATTCACTAATTTAGAAATAAGTCATTCAATTATAGCAATCACTAGGCTCACATCAGACACCTCTTTTCTAAATATCCCCTTGTTCCATTCCCACCAAATAGACCAAATAATTGATGAGGGAAAAATAATCTATAAACAAGCATATATAGAATTGGCCAAAATTGGAACAATTCCCATTAAGACTTAGGAAAAGGGAGGGGAAAAGGTAATTTCACCAATACAGAATACCAACACTACATGGAAAATTGACAATACACAAAAAGGTGATCAGTAGTTTCATCCTATAGGCCACAAAAAACACATTTAAATGTATCTGCTATATGTAGTCTACTAATTCTATCACTAGTCAAAGTTCTACCCTGAATGGCCAACCAAGAGAAAACTCCAACTTTCGACAAAACACACTTATCCCAACAAAAAGTAAAAGCTCACTATGTGTCATGCTTCTTAGACATGCTGAAGAGGGCCTCATTTCCAAATTTAACTAAGTACAAACCACTCTTAGTAGGACACCAAATGAGCTTGTCACAGCCTCCGATCAAAAAAACCAATTTTCTAGCTAGAATATCATCAAAATTCCTAGCCAACTCTCTTCCAATAGACAACAAAAAAGGATCTTTCTAGAAAACCTTGTGAGACACAATGCCAACAATTATCCACATAATCCACTAGTTGAACTCTCCATTCTATAGATGCAACTTCCATAACCTCCTTCAAGGAGAGATTACGACATAACAAAAGACCTCCATTCCAAGAATCTTTTCAAAAGGAAACATCAAGACTAGAATGAACCTACCAACACAAAAAATTTGTGACTACTTCCCTAGATGACATCATAGAATTCAAAGTAGGTGACCCTAATGGGGGATTCAAAATAGTAAAGATTCTATGAGGACAAGTGGAGTCAAGATATTTATCTTGCATGATTTGACACCATAATGGTTGGGATTTATAATACATATTCCAAATGAGTTTTTCCCTAAAATCTTTATTCCTCAGAGAAAGGTTGTGTACCCTAGCCCAAAACATTGTGTACCCTAGCCCCTCTAGAAGACTTATTCAAAGATAGCTTCTATAAGGATATCAAATGTGTCTTCCTATTATTAATCATATTAGAAGACCATAGGAAATTACAAATGATTCTCTCAATCTAAACAATAATAGACGATGGAGCTTGAAGGACTGAAAATTAATAATTAGGAATGGCAAGGAGAACTATTTTGATCAAAAAATTTCTTCCAAAAAGGGAAAGCCACCTAGCCTTCTAGGCTGAGATATTACCCTTTAGTCTTTCAATCACATTATCCCAGAAAGGAGGCTTCACTAGTCCCAAAAAAAATGGGATCCTCAGATAAATAGATGCCAAGTCCTCCATTGAGAAACCAAGAATGTTAATTATTCTTTTCTTAACTGACTTAGGTATAAAGAGTAGAAAAACTTTAGACTTATTTAGATTAATGACTTAACCAAATCCATTTGTATAAATGTCTAGAATTTTATTAATGCACTTGGCTTCTCTAATCAAGGATCTAGCAAGGAGATGTGTATCATCAAAAAAGAAATTATGGGTGATAGAAGCCTCATAATTTGGTATAGTAATACCTTTCCAATTAGCTAGAACATTTTTCCCAAGAATAGATATACTAAGAGTTTTAGCCATAATAATAAATAAAAAGGATAAAGTGTATCTCCTTTTCAAACTCCTTAGGTATCTTGAAAGTATGAGGAAGGAATACCATTGATTATGACTACAAAACAAGCACCCAAAAGACACTTCTTAATCCACTTACACCAAGGAGTCAAAAAATCAAATTTAGAGAGCACAACCAAGAGGAAGTCCCAATCCACTTTATCATAGGCTTTCATCATATCTAACTTATCAAAAATGAAGATGTTTGATATAACTCGATAAAATAAAGAGCTTCTAAAGCAATAAGTGCCTCATTCAAAGTAACAATACCTGGGACAAAACCTCCTTACCAAGGGAAAACTAACCTAGGAATTAAAGATATCATCCTAAGATAAATAGCCTTAGTAATGAACTTATATGGAATTACATAATGAAATGGGCCTAAAATCTAAAAATGTTAAAGGAGATTTCACCTTAGGAATCAAAGCAATATTAGTTTTGTTAAAGCTTTTCAAGATATATCCTTTTTTTTGAGATTCCTCTTAAACCATAATTGATCAAAACTAATCACATCCCAAAACTTTTGATAAAAGAGGATGGTGAATCCATTAGGACCAGGGGCTTTCTCAGGAGCCATAGGAAAAATAATAGAATGAATCTCTTCAACCCTAAAAGGCTTCATAAGATGCTCATTATTTGAATTGATGACTAAAGAGGGAATGGATTGAAACAACTCCTATCATCCTTATCATCTCTCAGACACTTACCCAAAGCAAGTAAGTTTTTTGTAGAAATTAACACCCTCATTGCAAACATCCTATTGTGAAACTAGAGTAGCCCTAGTTGAAACACTATTAATAGCCAAAATAGAAGAAGATTCCTTCCTAAGCTTAGCTGAAGCATGAGAAAACTTCATATTCCTATCACCCTATTTTAACCATTATTCCCTAGACTTTTGCCTCCAATAAATATCCTCCCTCACACACAAAATTTTCCAATAACTTTGAAGAGACCTTTTCTTTCCTGCCATTTCTACATCAATCCCAAAATTCATAATATAATCTACAATATTCCTGAGATCATTTTCAACCCTAGACTTTTCATGAAACACATTTTTAAAAACCTCTTTAATCTAAATACAAATTTTCGATCTCACAAAAGGAAGCTTATTTGCAAATTGAAACATTCTATCTCCTTTATAGTAGGGGGCACTAATCCACCATTGTCAAATCAAGTATAAAAAATGAGGATGAGTAAACCATATATTCTCAAACTTTAAGGTGGAGCTAATTTTTGGTAGATTTAGCCTATATATCTCTAGGGAGATGGTAAAATGATCAAATTCAATGGAGGATAGAATCTAAAATAAGAATGACAAATTAAGAAGCTTTATCTCTTGAGAAAATAGAAATATATCCAATTTGAAAGATATGGGAACAACATATCTACAATTAGACCAAGTTAAGCCATCATTCAAGAAAGGTACCTCACTTAAGGCATTATCTTGAATAAGAAAGCTAAACTCCTCTATGGTCCTCGAAGTAGTAGCATTACCCCTAATTTTTTCATTAGGTGAGGAGATGGCATAAAAATCACCCCCAATAACAATAGGGAAATCCTCCATTTTACTAATCTAATTAGTGATTGCTTCCCATAACAAAAGTTTATCATGGGCTGAAGAAGGCTCGTAGACATTAGATACAAAGAATTTAACATCAAACCAATTAAATTAAATGAGTTTCCAATTGGGTTGCGACATCAAAAGCACCCCTAAAACACATTTATTTTTCCACAACACAATAAGGCCTCCAAATTTACTAAAAGAAGGAACACAAGCAGACTCCCAAGAAGACCAACTATTAACAAATTTACCAAAAGACTCTTGAGATAACTTAGACTCTTGAAGAAGAACAATGTTAGCTAGGGAAGATAAAATAAACTTCCTCATTCTACTACTTTTATCTAAGGAATTTAATCCCCTAACATTCCATGAAAAAATCCTCATATTGTAATAGAAGGCCACAACACATTCCTTGTTAAAATAATAGGTGAGCAAGATTTTAAAAGGGTTGATTGAATACCGGCTTCAATTTCCTCCTTAACGTTACAAGCAAGAGGCTTTTAAACCCTTCTCTTTAGAGTTTTAATAGCTGAAGCCAAAGACACTAGAGCATGGGAGTTCTCTATTTGTGAAATGGATAATTCCTGAGTAAAATCAAAACAATTGGCAACATGTTGATACTTATGCTCAAATTTATCATTCCCAAACACCCCTTCTTCCCATAGAATTTCATCATATTCCTGAGTGGCAACTGAGATGATGACACTACTAGAACACAAAAAAGTCTCATGACTATTTAATAGGGAAGCTAAAGAAGACAAGGCAGGGACAAAGGATTGGCTACAAAACAACAAATTTTGAATGATGCCCTAGTAATCCATAGAAGGACCAACCTTACTAGCCAATGGACAATTAGATGAAGCAAGAAGAAAATGAGATGTAGTAGAGAAAATAGGATCTCTAAAACACAAACCAAAATCACCAACCAAAGAAAATGAAAAAATAGACTTACCATCCATACTCGAAAAAGATACTGAAAAAGCTAAAGAATGAAGAAGGGGGAGAAGAGAGAAAACCTTATGAATGACCAATGTACATTGGATAGAAGAAACTTCAAAATCTTTTGTTAAACAAAAATCTCGACATATATCACTCGTACTAGGAACCAACTACACTGGAAGTGAACCATGAACCAACCCAAATTTTTGGCCTATATTAGCCCTAGGGGAGGACACCTCAAACTCTTCCTCCAACCAACTTTCACAGAAAGAATAGTGGAAAACTAGAATCAACTGCCAAGAATTTGACTCTAGAACTAACTGCCAACAATCAAATGAGCACAATAGAGGATCTAAATTAAATGACACTAATAGATAATCCTTACACTAATGTAAGAAATGGCCCAGTGAATTAGCATTCTTAGAAACAATAGCTACCTCCACATATTGAATCTATTGAGCCCATATCCCAAATTTCAAACAAATAGCCACTTCTAAAGGGAATTTCTCTCCCTTCTACAAAAGGATACATACATTAACAACCATATGTGGCCACACAAATGTAATCAAGTCATGCTTTAAAAAAAATGCCTAACTTATTTGCTATTATCTTGACCTATGCAGGGCCCCTATATTCCAACGAGAGATTTGGAAGTGCAATCCACTGAGGAAAAATCATGGAAAATCCTTTGAAACATCAAAAAGGAGTATCCATCCCATAATAGTGATGCCAATCCCATTACAAAACCAGCCCAAAGAACTTATACATTGCTGCTTTATGGTCTTTAGAATCAAAAACCACTACAAAAGAAAGAGAATCCTTGTCCAATAAAAAAGGTTCAGTCAAACCCACCCAATAAAAACTTTCCCATGAAAGTAAGGAATCAAAATCTATTGTAGACTAAAGCATACCAATAAGTCTCCCCGAACATAATCCATCCACCTTATCACTAATAAACTCAAATGGAAAAATAACCCTAGGCTTAGAAGGTCGATGAGATGGACTCCTCTGAATTGGAACATGCACATCTTGATCCAAGGTATGTGGAAAAATTTGGTTAGCAAAAATTTCCCCAATATTTGGAGTAAAGAGAGCTCTATAAGGCCAAGAGGAGGGCTTTTGAACTGGGTTCCTATTTAGAGAAGACACAAAATGTGGAACTGGACTACCTTGAGACACCAAAAAGGGTAATGCAAGCCACAAATCTTGGCAAATATCAAATGGAGGTTGCCAGAAAAAAACCTTCTTACATTTAGGTTTCTAAATGGGAAAATGGTGTAGCTTACCATACTAAAAAGGAGAAGGGACAAAACATTTTCCATAAAAACTACTAGAAGAAGGATGAGAACCCAAAATACCTTGAAACATAGAAGCCCTAGGTGGAACAATAGATCAAACCCTTGTTGGAAATATAAGAGAATTAACTTGGGGGTGGGTAGGGGGGAAGGGGGGGCCAGGGGGGTGAATTAGTTACTTCTAAAATAAATTCCAAATCCCTTATATTTCAACTATAAAATTTAGACTAATAAAATTGATTACTACTCATACTCGATAAACACACACAAAATTTTGTAACTTGGTAAATGCAGAGTGTGAATTACTTTAGCACATATTATGATTTTATTAGTAATTACTTGCAAGCATGAAAGAAATAACATGAACACATGAGACACCAAGATTTAACGTGGAAACCTAATTTGGGAAAAACCACCAATGTAACTAGTTACTCTATTTCACTCTTCTAAAGTGAGCTTTGTTAGGAGCCAACCCTGTTAAAGGTTATAAAGCACACTGTTAGGTGTGACCCTATTAAAGGATTTAATCACCCTATTAGGAGTGACCTTGCAAAAGGTCTTGAAACAATTCAATGGAATTGCCACCTTGCTAAAGGATTTGCAAATGGCTATTAAACCAACTCTGTTAAGAGATTTTAGTTCATTGCTACAATGGTTAGAAAGTAACATGAAATGACCTGGTTTGTGATGCAACTGAATTTCTAATTATAGATCTTCACTCTAGTTCATACTTGATCCTTCCTAATCTAATAATACTTTTCTACTCCATAAGGATATCTGCTTATCCTTCAAATTCGCTTCCTCTCCTTATCTCTTTCAATGTATTCAACTTACATCTCACACACTTTGAAATCACAACTTGACCTTTTACTTATACCTTTTAGATTGTCAAGTTAGCTCAAATACAAATTAGAATAACCAATATTCATCATCTTAGTTGGCTAGAATCAATAGGTAAAATAATTAAGCTTTGCATGCCAAAATAAGAAAATCCTTTGGTAATTGACCTAGCTTGGTAGAAACTAATTCTAAAGCAATTTCTTGTGTTAGCCAATAGAAGCTTAGTTAACATTGCTAACTTACAAAATTTCATTGGTAATCGAGTGAACTCAGTTAACACTAACTTTGTTCAACTTTTCCTTTGTTAGCCGAGTGAGTTCGATTAACACTCTTTTCTATTTAACTTCCTTCGATGCCCGAGTTAGCTTGGTATGCACTAGTTGTCAATTGATATGAAATTTGTGTAACATCAAAGACAACACACAATTAATCAATTGTATCCAAAAATCTTCCTCTTTGGCATTGATTGCAACACAACATGTCATAGCATAATGAAATTTTGAGAACAAGACTCCCTCTGTCAAAAAGTTTATCCCTCTTTGATTTTGTGTAGAAAACTTCTCTTAAAGTATTCTCCCTTTGTGAAAGAACTACTTAACTTCTCCCTTTGCAAAATTTTAGAAAAAAAAAATATGATAGTAAACTTCTCCCTCTTTGACAATGCATGCCAAAGATAATTCTGATTAGTGCTAATGTACCTTGGGTATAGATTCATCTGCAATATGTCCTTGTCAATACTGCATCAACTAATTGATCTTCAATTTTGTACTTGTTGATGCATCACTACATTTTTATTTAGTGAGCTTTAGATAGGGGAATGACCCCTAGCTTACCTCTTAGATACAAAAATGCATCCTTAGGTAATGGTTTGGTGAATATATCTACAATTTTTTCTTTTGTATACACATATTCCAATATAATTTCTATGTCTTGTACTAATTCTCTTACAAAGTGATATTTGATAGCAATGTTCTTTGTTTCGGAATGCATCACTAGATTATTTGATATGTTGATTGCACTAGTGTTATCACAATACATCACTATTGGCTCTTTGATTTCAACCTTCATTCCTTCCAAAAATTGTTTGAACCAAACAATGTTAGAACAATTCACTACTGCTGCTACATATCCTACTTCTATTGTGGATTGAGATGTGCAATTTTGCTTCTTGCTTGTCTAGGATACCAACCTTTTACCAAGAAAGAATGCTTCACCACTGGTGCTCTTTTTGTCATCAAGATTTCCTACCTAATCAACATCAGTAAATACTTTTAGATCAAGGTTACCTCAATGTTTGTACCATAAGCCATAGCCTTCAGTTAATTTTAGATATCTTAAGATTCTTTTTATTGCCATCATGTGGTTTTCTATTGATTTAGTTGAGAATCTTACCACTATCTCAACTGCTAAGGCAATATCAGGCCTTGTATATACCATATACTGTAATTTCCCAATCATTGATTTGTATAAGGTCTGATCTACTTCTTTGGAGTCATCATCTTTTGTAAGTTTAAGTCCAGTACACATGGGGGTTCCAACTAGTTTTGAATCCTCCATTTCAAATTTCTTGAGTATCTCTTTGATGTACTTAGATTGAGTGATATAGATACCATTTCTATTCTGTTGTATCTGTAATCCAACAAAGAATTTTATTTCACTAAACATGGAGATTTCAAATTCTTTATTCATTTTTTAAAAAAAATTCTTTGCATAGGTTATCATTTCCTATGAGTAGAGTATCATCCACAAATATTTTTGCCAATACAATCTTCGTATCTAGTCCTTCCTCGATGTATAGGTTGTTGTTGTCATTTGTTCTTTGAAAACCAATCTATAATAAATAGTTATGTAGTCTTTCATACTAGGCTCTAGAAGCTTGTTTGAGACCATATAAGGCTTTGTGTAATTTGCAAACCATGTCCCTTTAGTCTAGATCAAAAAAACTTTTTGATTTTTCAATATAGACTTCCTCATCAAGAATTCCATTCAAAAATGTAGATTTAACATCCATCTGATATACTTTGAATCCTCTATGTGTTGCATAAGCTAGTAAAGTCCTAACACCTTCTAATCTTGCAATAGAAGAAAAAGTTTCACCATAATCAATACCTTCTTCTTGAGAATACCCTTTACATACCAATCTTGCTTTATTTCTTGACACTTTTCCATCTTCATTCAACTTATTTTTGAATACCCATTTTGTACCAATCACATTTTTATCTTTTGGCCTAGGTACAAGAGTCCAAGTTTTATTCTTTTCTATCTGTTCTATTTCTTCATTCATAGCCTCAATCCAACTTTCATTTTTCAATGCATCTTTAACACTTCCAAGTTTAAATTTAGCAAGTAAACATGTACCTTTTAATTTTCTTCTTGTCATTTTTCCATCATATTTGTCTCCAATAATTTGATCAAGTGCATGATGCCTTCTAACATGTTTAACCAATACAAGTCCTTTGACTTTTGAATCAACTACACTGTCTTCATTTTGAATTTCAACTTTTGGCTTGGGTCCTTCTATCTATGGCTCAGGTTCTTTAGACTCAGTATGCACTAACTCGGTAGCCTTTGAATGTCACTTGGGTCCATGCAACTTGGAAACTGATGGAGATTTGGAGACCTCGAGAGAAAGTCTCTTTTTTATCAAATGTGTTTAGCAATGTATCAGGTTCATAGTAGACAAATCTTCTATAATCTTCTAGCTCCTTTTTGCTTTCTTCTTTAGTCTTTTTTACAAACTCATCAATTCTCATGTGCACTTTCTATGATTTTGTGAGTAGACAAATTTAGACATTTGTATGCTTTACTTCTGCAAGAATATCCTAGAAATATACCTTCATCACCTTTTACATCAAATTTTCCTTTTCTAAATTCTTTCAAGATATAACATTTGTTGCCAAATACTTTCAAGTAACTTAGATTGGGTTTGTATCCATACCATAGTTCATAAGGAGTTTTGTTTGAGTCTTTTTTCAACTAAACTCAATTTAAAGTATGAATTGTAGTGTTGATAGCTTCTTTCTAGTATTTGATAGCAATATTCTTTTCAATCATTAGTGTCCTTGCACAATCCATAATGGATCTATTTATTCTTTTAACTATTCCATTCTACTCAAGAGTACCAGGGGCTGATACTTGTCTTTTGATTCCTCTTTCAATGCAAAAATTGTTGAATTCATTTGAGATGAATTCACCACCTCTATCTGATCTTAAACATTTTAATCTTTTTCCAGTTTCCTTTTCTACTCTATCTAGATACCATTTTGAATTTCTCAAAAGCTTATGATTTTTCTTTGAGATACATAATAGTCATCATTCTAAAGTAATCATCAAGAAAAATAATTAAAAACTTTTCTCCATTGTAAGTTTCTATTCCAATGGGTCGACCTAAATTAGTATGCACAATTTCCAAGACATCTTTTAACTAATAGTTTTTTCTTTTTAAAATAGCCTTTTCCATTTTACCAATTTGGCAATTTTTGCATAATCTGACATTAAGTTTCTTCAAACTAGGAAGACCTCTTACTCTTATAAGTTTTCATATCTTAACCATATTATCAAAGTTTACATGACATAGTCTTTTTTTCCATAGCCAACTTTCTTCTACTTGAGCAATAAAACATGAACAATCACTAAGATCGAGATAAAATAGGTTACCTTTTGTTTGTCTGCCTGATCCATTCAAATTTCCTTGGTTATCCAGCAGACTTGCCTTGTCATACATGAATTCTACCTTGAATCCAATTTTTTTTAGTTTTGCCACAATTAGTAAATTATGTTTTAGTCCTTCAACCCAATAGGCATTGTCACATACAAGTTCATTAGTTAATGAGATTCAGCCATTTCCTTTTATGCAATAAGGTTCATTGTTTTTAGATGTTACACTACCTCCATCATAGTGTTTAAAATGTTCAAACTTAGTTTTTTCTCCATTCATATGATGAGAACATCCACTATCTATGATCCATGTGATATTTTTGCTAACATGAGAGACAAGTGCCATCTTATCTCCTTCATCATCAAATTTATCTTTTACAACAATATATACTATTTCATCTTCACTATTATCAGAATCTTTAGCCATAAAATAAGTTTTCTTACCTTTGTCTTTGTAGGATTGGTGACCTTTGAATTCCTTCTTGCCTTTGTAGTTGTGGCTTCTCTTCCCTTCCTTGCCTTCTTTTTTTGGACACCTAGTAGCAATATGACCAATTTCTTCACACGAAAAATAAATTAGAAAGATTTTACCTTTGCATTTTCCTCCACTCCTAGAATATTTCTTTACAAGTACAGCTTCAAAAATTTCAAGATCACTATCAGAACTTTCTTTAGTTTCTTCCTCACTTTCTAATTAATTATCTTTTATTTTCTTTCCTTTTTCTTTAAGTGAGAGTTTGGCTTCAAATGCAGAATCAATATTCTTGGAAGCAAAAACATAGTTGTCAAAGTTGTCTAGTTCAAAAGCTGTCAATCTTCCTACTAGGGCATCCAAACCTATCTTTTTATTTGGATCACATGTCTTTCTTGAATAGTAGACACTCTAATTGCATAGATGGGAAGAAAAGTTCTTAGAACTTTACTTACAATAGTTTCTTCTTTGATTTCTCCTCCAGATGCTTTGATTGCACTAATACTAGCCTTGATTCTTTCCACATATTTTGCAACATTTTCACCTTCTCTTATCCCCATTTGATCAAATTATCCTCTAAGGCTTTTTTCTTTGGCTCTTTTTACATTGTCATCTCCTCCATAGATTTCTTTCAGCTTGTTCTACATATCAAAAGCAGTTTATAGTCTTTAACCTCATCAAATTTAGCATAACTGATAATAGATGCAATGTCAATCATCATGATATTATGGTTCTTTTTCTCAGAAATATCATCAACTGATAATGTTCCAGTAAGAGTTTTATATTCTTCATCAAGATATTTGCATGCTAAATCACTAATGGTAGATGGATGAAGCCTCATAAGTCCTTGCCATGTTGCAAAGTTGTCTCTATTCACTTTTGGAATCTCTCTCTTGTAAGACATCCTGATCTTTAGCTTAGGTCCTTGAAACCTTCTTTACAAGCACCAAAAGTTTTGATACCAATTGTTGGAAATATAAGAGAAGTAACTAAGAGGGAAGGTGGGGTGGTGAATCAGTTACTTCTAAAATAAATTTTAGATCCCTTAGATGTCAACTATAAAATTTAGACTGATAAAACTGATTACTGATGATACTCGATAAACACACAAAAATTGTTGTAACTTAGTAAATGCAGAGTGTGAATTACTTTAGTAGATCTTAATATGTTATTAGTAATTACTTGCAAGCATGAAAGAAATAACATGAACACATTGTTAGAGTAATTATTTGTTCTCACTTATTAATTAAATCACTTTGATTTAATTAATTAAGTTGCTTATTACTCTAGTTTTCTTAAGCTATCTTATAGGTACATATAATTAATATTTTATTAATTATATTGTGCAACCTATATTTTTTAGGCTTTAGGGATTTCGTTCACCTTTGAGGTTGAACTCTTGTAATTCTTTTTCAAACATTCATTCAATCAATCTGAGAATATAGTTTCTCTCATCTTGTCGAGTTTTTCCAAACTCTTCTTCTTCCTTCATTTTGTGGTTTCTCTTTAGCAGGTTATTTGCATGCAGGTGATCTTGAGAATCTGTGAAGTTGGTTTTTAGAACTTCTACATGGTATTAGAGCCTCCCTACTTCTTCTTTGTTGAATGATTTTTGAAGCCATGATTTGGAGTTAGAAACCCCAGCTTTTTAAAGGTTTTTTCTTAAATCAGGAGGAAGAGTGATTTTTCAGAGCACTTTGGGCCCAAACGGACACTGCCATTGGATCTGGAAGGCCATTTATAGTTAAAATTCATATAAAAATTTTCTTTTTTGGCTTCCGTAGCATTAGGAAAAAAAAAAATTTGTCCCCTAGGAGGCCGTACAGATGCATTTATTGCAATTTTTCAAAAAAAAATATAAAGCTACTGTTCTGCTAGCACGCCGCTAGGTGGCTACTAGTGCTTAGCTCATTGGCCATCACAAAGCAGCCCCGACCTAGCCGCTGCTGATAGGACACCCGCCTACCACCCTTGCCAGTAGTGCTGCCAGCATCTTTCGCCACTCAACCATCGCCACCAGCAGCCACCACCCTCCTGTAGCCCCGCCTCCTTAGTAGCCTACATGGCATTTTCAAACCAACTTATAGCTGACACATGGCACAGGTGCCACATTGGCATATGCCATGTGGCCCCTACCACGTGACCAGTCGAGACAACTCTTTGCCATGTGTCATCCACATGGCATGATATGTAGCCTTTTTTTTTTGCTGCAATAGCCCTATGGCTATCAAATTTAAGCTATGGTTTTGATGATGTAAGCATGATATCATCCTACATCAGCACCCTTGCTAGCACTCCAGGTCCTTTTTGACCTACTCACAATTTTTTGGCCATATCTTGAGCACACGCAGGTCTTTTTCCGATCCGAAAGAAGCACCGAAAAGTTGGTTCTGAAATGGAGATAGTGGTGTAGGATTTTTTTTGGTTTTGATGTAGTTTAGCTTCTTATTTTTGTAGTTGAAGTCAGAAGTTTTGTTTTGGACTCCAACGAGCGTTCTTGTGCGTCCCATCTCTATTTTTTGAAAAGGTGATATTTTTGGAAAGTTGGTTTTGTCTACTTTTCAGAAATGATGTAATTTTGTTTAGATTCTACCCCATGCTCTTTCTATCATGTCTTTGGCATTTTTTCTCTATGATGGATATCTTGGATATTTCAGGTCTGGGGATTATTTTCTTAGCATGGGATCTCTTCTTTTGGGTTGTACTATCTTTTGTATCAACTTTTTTCCTATTTTGATCATTGTTGATATTCATTGTAAGCATCTTTATACAAACACACTGAGATAAAGTGCCACTCTTGAATTTTGAAATCTTTTTCATCGTTGTGGTTTGTTGTACTCACACTATTTTATAAAGTACCATGGAGGGATAGTTGTTTGCCGATTTTGTGCCCTCTTTCTCTTTTTGCCTCATGTAGTGTTGGTGACACGTGCCTTTATAGGTTTTTGTGCCTCACTCTTGATCTGTTTGGATCCTGTGTTGTAGGAGATTTTTGGCCCATCTTTTCAGTTGCCTATCACCTCACCCCATCTGCATTAAGGGGGGGTTATATTGTTGGTTCTAATGCTTCCTTGGTTTGATGGTTCATTGGAGTGAGCTATGTATTCAGTATTTTGATCCTATATACTAGGCGATTGCAATGGTTGGCTACCTATGCATTTTAGTGAGATGGATCACCTACCATATAGAAACTCTCGATTAGTGCCTTCTATTTCCATGGAGGATCTTTAGATCAGCAATTTCTTTCTGACAGAGTTTGTGGATTCTTCTGCTTTTGTGGTTTTCTTCATGATCTTCTCTTTGTTCCTATCTTCTGGAACATTCTTTGCTATCTCTTTTTGAAGAGGGGTTTTTTCCACTGGGTTTTCTCCTTTGTCTCCGGTTTACAGAGATTTCCTTATTTTGGGTACTTGATCAGGCCTTGTTGTTGGGACCCATTTTTTCCTACTTTCATAGTTGTGCTAGGTTAGCTTACCTTCTGAGCTTCACTTAAGGGGGTGTGTCAGAGTAATTATTTGTTTGCACTTATTAATTAAATCACTTTGATTTAATTAATTAAGTTGCCTATTACTCTAGTTTTTTTAAGCTATCTGGTAGATGCATATAATTAATATTTTATTAATTATATTGTGCAACCTAGCTTTTTTAGACTTTAGGGCTTTCGTTCACCTTTAAAGTTGAACTCTTGTAATTCTTTTTTCAAGCATTCATTCAATCAATCTGGGAATATAGTTTCTCTCATCTTGTTGATTTTTTTTAGGCTCTGCTTTTTCCTCCATTTTCTAATTTCTCTTCAGCAGGTTATTTGCATGCAGGCGATCTTGAAAATCTGTGAAGTTGGTTTTCACAACTTCTACACACATGAGACACCAAGATTTAATGTAGAAATTCAATTTGGAAAAAACCACCAATGTAACGAGTTATTGTTTTTTAGTCTTCTTAAGTGAGCCCTATTAGAAGCCAACCCTGTCAAAGGTTACAAAATACATTTTTAGGTATGACCTTATTAAAGGATTTAATCACCCTGTTAGGAGTGACCTTGCAAAAGGTCTTGAAACAATTCAATGGAATTGTCACCTTGTTAGAGGATTTGAAAATGGCTATTAAACCAACTTTGTTAAGATATTTTAGTTCACTACTAAAATGGTTAGAGAGTAATAATGAAATGACCTAATTTGTGATGCAACTAAGTTCCTAATTATAGATCTCTACTCTGGTTCATATGTGATCCTTCCTAATCAAATAATACTATTCTATTCCACAAAGATATTTGCTTATCCCTCAAGTTTTCTTCTCTCCTTATCTCTTTCAACTTATTCAACTTGCATCTCACACACTTTGAAATCACAACTTGACCTTTTACTTATACTTTTTAGATTGTCAAGTTGGCTCAAATACAAATTAGTATAACCAATATTCATCATCTCAGTCAGCTAGAATCAATAGGTAAAATAATTAAGCTTTACATGCAAAAATAAGAAAATCCTTTGGTAAATGACCTAGCTTGGTAGAAATTGATTCTGAAGTGATTTCCTATCTAAGCCAACAGAAGCTCGATTAACACTGCTAACTTACAAAATCACTTTGGTAACCAAGTGAAGTTAGTTAACACTAACTCTATTCAACCTTTCCTTTGTTAACTAAGTGAGCTTGGTTAACACTCTTTTCTACTTAACTTCCTTCGATGTCTGAGTGAGCTCGGTATGCACTGGTTGTGAACTAATATGACATTTGTGTAACATCAAAGACAACACATAATTAATTAATTGTATCCAACAACCCTAGCCCAATTCACCTAAGAAAATCAATTCCTCTAGTGTTGTGACCCAAAAAACTACGCCAACTTCACACTATTCCTCCAAACACCTTGCTGGAGAACCTATTGGTTCCTAATTTAATAATTTTACAAACAACCAAGAAACCAAAAAAATGCATCTAAGTCTAGAAAATTCCTATGATGGATGCACTTGATTGTAGTTTTGGGCCAACTATAAGAATAAATCCTTCTTCTTCTTCAAGCTTTTTTAGACCTAGGTAGATGAACCTTAGATTCTTTATATGGTACCAATGCAAAGGCATACAACTAAATCTAGAAAATAGATAAAATCCCTTAATCTTCTACGTTTATGCAAGAATTCATGGATGAAATAGCTACTTAATAGAGCACATGAACCTAATAAACTAAGTGAGGGAAAACTCTTTTAATTTTAAAACACAAAAGAAAGATATTTGATTAAGGTTTGTATCTCAGCATAACCTGAGTATGCAACAATAGAGAACATGCATCCTTCAAGCTAGCAAATCCCTTATCCATTGGGCATCAACTAAACCTTAACATGCAGATGGATACCTAAAGTATACTCATATATTCAGGCATTTGATCTATCTATTTGACTTGCAAATAGACATCAATCTTCATAACAACTCTCGTACTTATCACAAAATCCTTCTGGTGTAACTTGCAACCCTATTAGTATAAACAAGAATTTACTTGGCTCTTTGTTCCAATAGAAAATATATCCTGATATACAGGCTCAAGGGGTTGCAATTGAGTTCAAGCTCTTTGTTCTTAAACATAAAACATTATAGATAATAGAAGCAGGAGATGAGAATTAGAATGAAACTAAGAAGGTTAAACTCTTTGCATTAATTTCCTTGAAACCAATACATGATCTGCATATCAGAATTCAGAAAATACACAAAGAATGACTGTGTAATATAACAAATACCTGAAAAGGAATACAATATGTTGTTCATAATAGGAGAATATTGAGAAAATGGTATCACAACTATGAGAAAAATCTCAAGAAATTGGAACCAGACTGGTCTCACAATCCACCTAAAATCTTCAAAGAATTGGAACCCCTACAATAAGCAGAAAAGGAAGATATATAGGAGAGAATTTTTTTTTTGGTCTCTCATCTAAATTTGACATGTGTCCCACTAAAAGAGTCTTCAATCTATAATTGTTGAAACTGAACTTCCTTATCTACCTACACTTTGAAAACCATAAATGATGCCAAAATATCTGATATATCCCCACTTAAAATATGCAAATATGTCATGAAGGAATATCAAGAAATCATCACAATCTGTACTGAGGCTCCAAAAATCTGATCTCAACATGCCACACTTTCTTTTCTGTGAAATTCAATATTGTGCAGTTGCCCCAAAAAAAAAAATTTGCTTCAACCACCTCCAAAAACATTCAATTCATCCTTACAATTGCTGGAGAAGTCAAATTAGATGAAAATATATCTAAATTTGATTGCAATTTCATTTGCAACATTAAATTGCACTTCTTTTCTGCATAGTTCACACCATAACTCTCTAGACTGCTGGATAAAAATTTTCTGCCCTAGCTCTAAAACTTCCTTATGCTCTGTTAATTTCTTGCAACACAAATGAGCTCTACACCAAATTAACTTCTAGTAGCCATTTTTCTCAAGTTACATTAGAATTTCAAATCTCATCTATCAATTTTCACCACATCGGGTGGTTCTAATTCAAAAAGCAATGAACTTATGGCAAAAATGGTCACGTGCATTATCACTTACCTGCATTCCTTAAATTTCTTGCACTTTGAAATTGCGGTTAAGCGGCGATCATTGATCAAAACAAAACCAACAATCACCAAATGAAAATGAGGCTGACTCACATTTCCTCTTAGCACATTGAATGTCAAACCAATAAACTGCTTCCATCTGTACCTTTCCTTTGGCATTTCAAACTAGGTTCACAAATGACCAAGGACACATGTCATCAACTCGCTACCTCGCTATTCATAACTTTCAAGCACCTTTCTATAGCGAGCTAGTGATAACCATTGATCTTGCTTTGATCCTGTAGTAGACATTTGATACAACCCTTAAGAGAACAATGGTTGGTCCCTCACTCACTACCTCGCTATACATATCCTCCAAGAAACTCTTCATGGTGAGATAGCGATGGTCGTCGATCTAAGATCAAATCAAAGCTAAATAAATTGCACAACATACCCTAAAGAGTTGTGGGTCTCATGCTCACTATCTCACATAAACTAAACAACTTGCAATTTTCCATAGCAAGATGGTGAGGATTTCCAATCCATGCTTGATCTGATGATCAGAATTCTTTGCATATTATATGCATGAGGAGTGGGTCCGGTTACCACTGGCCCTGAGGTAGCTTAACATGTAATCACATATATATTATTTTAAACCTTTAGTGTCATCATACCTCCTTAGCCTTTTCATGTTTTTAATTTTCAGGTGGGTGACTACCTCGCTACTGGAAAAATTACCAACCTTCTGGCTAGTGAGATAGCGACTCTTGACGAAGTCAAAACTCTGGTGACGGAGAACAAAAACACATTGATTGAAACCTCACCAATTAACACTGGTGTCAGAGAAGGTGGTTGTGCATATTTATGAGATTGCATGGGACATTTCGTGGTCACCTCAACCTTGAAAGGTTACTACTTTCTTCAAAATTTGGGCATTCACTATGTCACTACCAACAGGTCACATGGATTTTTTGATAGCGAGGTAGTGAGGCATTTGAAAGACCTTTATTTTGGTGCCAACTTTTGGCTACTTCTACTGGGTCCCCTTTCTTGCTCTGATGGTACCTACAAGGTGCACGTGACTAAAAAGTTGGCCAAAAAACAAATCCCTGACTATCGTGCCTTCATTTTACAGTCTTGTTCTTTTAAAATTCTCGATGCTCGCTACTTTTCTATGCATAAAAAGTGCACACCTTTTTATAGTGAGACAGCAACAATAGTAGATCTATTCAAATCACATGGTGAGCAACCTAAGAGGAAAGGTTACTTGAGGGCATGGGAAAAATTTAAAAGAAAATAGAATATTCGCCCAATTTTTCAAAAAAGGTTTCGTGCCCAAAAATTAAAAAAGGAATGAGGCAAAGGGTTTTAATGAATTTTTTCAAAGGTTAAAAAATTTGGATGACCAAAGACCATAAACCCTATTCACCATTAATGGATAAAAATTGAATTTTTATACCTATATAAAGGAATTTTATCATGCGAAAATTCAGACCAACAGTTGCTCTATTTGGGGATGACAGACTACTTGAGTCTATGCAAGAATTAATAATCTTTGGGAGAGAAAACCACATACTTGGTACGGGGATGACAACTTCGTAGAGAGCACAAAGCAACACACAGAAACAAGAAACAAGAAACCAAACTATACAAAGAGAGTACTTACAGGGATTTACAAGATATACAGAATGTACAGGAAAACCAAGAACCCTAAAACTATTGTTCATGGAAAATAGATACTTTAAAGAGAAGTACCTCTTCAAGAATTGTCCATGAATTGGAAATTCAAGAATACCTCTAGTTAAATCCTTTAGAAAATATTAATCTTCTCCATTTTTATCACAAATGTTATATTGGCCAAGCCATATTGGGTCAAATTTACCATGCTTTCCTTAATCTTCCAATCTAGCATTCCACATCACTACCATGTCACCTATTTCAAATTTCCTGTTACTAGCTCTTTTGTCATATAAATGCTTCATTTGTGATTGCAACTTGGCATTTTGAACAATAAATTCTCTCCTTGTTTCCTCTAGTTGCAATATATCATCCATTCTAAGTTGCATCTCATCAATGATATCATCTTCATACAATTAAATAAATCTATACATCTCTTTGAGGTTATTTTGTGGAAGTCTAGCCTGTATACCATAGACTGAATCAAATGGGGCACATCTGATGGCCTTTTTCACAGTAACACTATCAACCTACAGAGCTAATGGAAAATTTGAGTCCCAAGCCTTCTTGTATTCTCCTAAGATCCTCTTGATAATTTTTAATATACTCTTATTACTTGACTCTGCCTAATCATTCCCTTGAGGATGATAGGGTGATGATGTGTACTCTGTAATGCCATATTTCTTGCAAAAAAAATTATATTCCTCTGATCTAAAACACATAGCATTATTAGTTATTATCTTCTGTGGACAACCAAATTTGGTTATAATATTATTTAAAATGAAGTTGATCACCACTTTTCTTGTTGCATTCTTGGTGAGGATTGCTTCCACCCATTTAGTGAAATAATCAGTAGCCACTAGGATCCAAGAATGACCACCACTAGATTTATTTGTGATCTCACCTATAAAATCCATTCCCCATTGTTGAAAAGGTGTCTATACTTCAACTAGTCTTAATGGTAGATTCCCAGAGAATTTTAACTTTCCACTAAACCTTTGACAAGCATCACAAAGTTTTACAAACTCATGAGTATCTCTGAAGAGTGTAGGCCACCAAAAACCATCTCTCAAGATTTTATGGGTAGTAGTTTTTACCATATAGTGACCACCACATACACCTTCATGCATTTCTTTTAGGTTCCTTTTAGATTCATTTTCATCTACACACTTCAAAAGTACCCCTTTCATATTCCTCCACCATAATTGACCTTGCACCATAACATACCTTATAGCCTACAACTTAAGGGATCTTTTATTATTATCTGTTAGCTTTGATGGAGATTTCATGTTTTGTAAATAATAAATTATGTCTTTATACCAATTAGAGATATCCATATAACAAAGATTGTCTTTGCAACTGTCATCAAGTTGATTAATTTTGTTTGCCTCTAGATTAGCTTTTGTCATCAACTTAGCCAAACCTTGACCCCTAACTAGTTTAGTAATCTAAATATCAATGTTAAACTCTTGTATCCTATTAATCCATCTACACCTCCTACCAGATACCTACTGTTGTGAAAAGATGTCCTTTAAAGCGGCAGTAGGAACAAAGGCAATGACAGTAGCTCCCATCAAGTAACACCTAAAAGCTTTCACCCCTTTTACCAGTGCATATGCTTGTTTTTCATTGATGTCATACTTAAGCTCTATTGCCTGTAAAGACTTGCTGAAGAATGCAATAGGCTACTCATAACCCTCCTCATTTTTCTGTAATAGTACCATAGCAATAGTGTGAAATGAGGCAAAAGAAAATATATGCATTAGTTTGTCATAATCTAGAGCTCTAAGAATAGGGGCATCTTTAATAGCTTGTTTAATTTTTTAAAATGCAATACTAGGTTCACCATCCCATTTTATCTCAAATCCCCTCTTTAGCATTCTTGATATAGGACTACTAATCTCTAGAAAATTGGTCACAAATCTCCTAAGAAAATTGATCTATCCAAAGAATGACTAGATGCCTTTAACACTCTTGGGTTTTTGAATCTTATCTATTGCTTCTACCCTTTTAGGGTCAATCCTTACTCCATGCTTTCCAACTAGATGTCCTAACAATTTTCCTTCAATGACACCAAAGTTACATTTCCTTGGATTTAAAGATATTCCATATTTAAGGGCTTTGATAAATACCTTTTCTAAGTGAATACAATGATCATTTTCATCCTTGGAGTAAGCAGTAAGTTCATCCTAATACACAACTAGAAATTTGTCAATAATATCAGCAAAAGCCACATCCATAGCCCTTTGAAAAGTAGCTCCAGCATTAGTAAGCCCAAAAGGCATCCTAACATAAACATAAGTACCCCATGGAGTAGTGAAAGTAGTTTTAAACTATTCTAATTCTTTAACAACTACATGATTATAACCTGAAAACCCATCCATCATTGACATAAGCTCTGAACTAGTGACCCTTTGCAACATGGCTTCCATATTTGGCAATCCATAATTATCTTTTAAGGAAGATATATTTAGATTTCTAAAGTCAACACATAGCCTTATGTCTCCATTTTTCTTCCTAACAAGAACTAAATTGGATACCCAAGAAGAATGTCTAATAGGTTTTATGATCCTAGCATCTCTTAACTTGATCAATTCTTCTTGCATTTTGGGAGCCAAGGTTGGGTTTTTTAGCCTTTGTTTTTTTCTGAAAGGCTTAGCATCTAGTCTCAAAGGGACTTCATGTTGAAAAAGATCTTCCCTATAGGCTTTCAAATCATCATATGACCATGCAAACACATGTCTATATTTCCTTAGTAGGTTTATTAAATCTTTCCTAATTTTAGGAGGTAGTCTCTTACCAATATATACCTTTTTAGGTGTTTCCTAAGCTCCCAAGTTCACCTCCTCTAAATCTTTGGCATTATATCCATTAGTGTCCATTTGTGACCTATCTTGGTTGTCAAAAAAAATTTCTAAAATAGCCAGACCCTTTGGAATTTTATTTGTCTTCAATTGTACAACTTTCTGCCCAAAATAGTATCTTTTCCATCTACATTTTTCACATAGGCTGCACAATCAATTTCTTGTCCTGAAAACATATACTCACAATTCAAAAATCTCAAAATATCCTTATCATCTTCAAACACTTACCAATTCTAAACATTATCAGGGATAGAAGGTCTAGTTTGAATCTCAATTTTAGACACACCAGCAAATGTGATATCATTAGGTTTTATTGCTATATTTTCTAGTAAATCTACCATTTTATTATTTGTCCTATCCTTCCAAATTATTCCAAATGCATCAAAACATTCAATCATGTCTCACACTGCATTTCTATATTTTTTTAATCTTTTATTATTTGATACATAAGCATTTCTTACTTGGGATACCACCAATTCAAAATCTCCTACAACATGTAAACATTATATCCCATGCTTATGAGCTAATCTAAGGCCTAACAACAAAGCCTCATATTCTGCTATATTGTTAGTACAAGGGAAACTTAAAGTAAAGGAAAATTTTTATGTTACCACTATTGGAGATATCAACAAAATGCCTACACCAGATCCATCTTTGCAACATGCACCATCAAAAAACATAGTCCATAGATCACCCTTGTCTATTTTTGTGTCAACTTCCATTTCTAAGTGAGGCTTATGCTTAGAATTCCTCAAAGTAAAAACCTCAACTCTAAATGCATTAATATATGTATCCACAAAATTTGTCATGTTGTCATCTTCCTCTATCATGTATATACTCTTAGGTTCCCTATTGACTTTTATCAAATTTCCCTCAATATTGAAAGTAGCAAATGAAAAATCACACTGTAAACTCCCAACCATAGCAGCACTCCACTTTCTTGATAACAGCATGCCATATTGAGGTGGAATATCAACAATCAATACACTCATAGTAAGCTCTTTGTTAGGGTAGGTTGTTAATCTATATGGCAAAGAGTTTATAGTGCTTATGACTGTCACTTCTCTTTTATCCATAGCACAACATCTTCCTTGAGTTGTATCCACTTTTAAGCCTTATTCCTTCATTATTTCAAAAGGCATCACAGTGTTGGAAGCACCAGAATCAATCATGCAATTTTTTAATGTTTTTCCATTTACTAAAATACTCAAGAAAACTGGTTCAACATTTCCCAAACACTATTTTATAGAATTATCCAAAAACATTTGAGGAATTTGAGAGACAACTACTTCATCTTCATTGTCCTTTACCTTTTCTTTACTGCTTTCTTTGGGACTGTGATTTTCATTACAATTTTGACTTACCTTTACATCAGTATTTCCCAACCATGCTATAGCTTTATTTCGATGTTTAGGGATTCTTAGCAATTTAGACAATGAAACTTTAACAGTAATCTGAGACAAAATAGCAAGCATATCTATGGAAGAATTAGAAGGATTATCATTAGTCACATTCCTTTTCTCATCTTTTTAATCAAAAATGTTCAGAGCATTTTGATGATTCTTATCATCTTTTGTGATAGTCTTTGATACCTTTTCATCTATTTTTCTGGGAACATTATTTGAAAACTCCATATCTTTAGGATTTCCTGCTTTCTTTTGTTCCCATCTTCTATTATTAATTTTAACCTTCATAGTAGGAGCTTCTTTAGGTTCACAATTTCCCCCTTCTTAGGATCAGCCCCTTTTATGAAGATACTAGCTACCTTATTATTTTCATCTCTCTGAGCCATGTTTCTAGTCTAAACTTCAGCTATCATATTGGCAGTAATTTGATCAATTTCTTCCCTAGAAGGTTTTATTAGTGTTACTTCTTCCTTTGCATTTACCATATTACACACATTGTCTTCTAGATCATTCTCATCAAAAAATACTTGTTGTTGTACAACATTATGAAATTGTCTTTGGTCATACACCTCTCTATCATAATCTTCACGGTCAGAATAATGTGATTCAAACATATTTCATCCTACATCATCATTATTTTCCTCTTGCTCATGAAACTTTTCTATGACAGTTTGATTTCATGGGAAAGACAATGCTACTGCACAAGATTCAAGGGAATGGGATAATTGACATGCAAAGCACCATGTAGGTTTAGCAACAAACTTAGAATCATCTACCAAATTTATAAAAAAATTTGACAAAGGATCAGGGATCACCTTGTTGTTGTTGTTCTTGGGAGGAGGGATACTAGCCTGACCATCCTTCCAAGTAGTGTTATAAGAGAAATTTTGCATCCTATTTTGTCTATTAAAATTTGATTGATAAAGGGCCTATTATCAGTAGGGTTCCTATCATTCTTTACCTAAGGAAGATTCAGACCTTTTATAGCATTTAGAATCTGACTCATTTCACTAGGCTCTTGCTTTTTTCCTCCTATGACCTTATTTTCTTCCTTTTTATTTCCCTTATTCCCAAAAAACCTAGGATCATCTCTTTTTCTTTTCTAATCTCCCAAAAATCCTTAAATTATTTTCTATATTAATGGCAATCTTGAAAGCATCTCTTAGAGTCCTAGGCTCTTTATCCCTAAGCTAGTATGCCATTTTTCCATCAAAAGAATTTAGATAAGTGATTAGAGATACCTTTTCATCAATTCGCATGTCTTGCATTAGCTTGTACATCCTTTTCTGAAATCTAGTGTTAAATTTAGTAATAGATTCATTAGGAAACCTATTGATATTATTGAATTCACTCAAAATATAGCTCTAATTTTTCTTGTCACCATATTGCTCTTTGAAACAATACTCAATATCTTTCCAATCAACAATAGATAATTCAGGAAGTCTCTTGAACCACTCTCTAGTACCTTCAGTTAATGATTGCACAAACAACTTCATAATGACATCTTCAACTTCAACCTCATAGCCACTCATCATATCAAGAAAACTCCTTAAATGGTCTTCACAAGAGATAGCATTATTTCCATCAAATTTAGGCAATTTTTTCCTCATTTCTTGTGGGATAGGATTTGGAAAACCAGGGATTCCATCAAAACATATTTTCCTATAGCCATCTAATTGAATAGGTCTTCTTTGTAAACAAATATTGGGGTGATTAACACTATCTTTCTTAATATTACTCATAGTATTACTAGTGCTAGGATCACCAATAGATTTGTTAAGATCTACTTTTAGTAAAGACAAAAAAAAGAAAGAAACATGTACCTTAGTAGTATTCTGATTTGCATCATTAGATCCATCATCATTTTTAGGCATAGCTACAAACTGCTTCTTGGTATTTTCCAAAAATTTGATCTTATTGTTCATCTCACCTATAGTAGCCTCACTTTCAGCAATCTCCAATCTCTTAGCTAAAGCATCCCTTTCTTTTCTTCTCTTTTCCAATTCAATATCAAAAATTGACATGGAATCATGGATTTGAACTATCTTTCCTGGCTCATTGATCTTAATACCAATCTCCTTTTGCTTTCCTTTTTCCTTAGCACCTACAATAGGTTCCACATTCTTTACTCTATTTTTATCAACTTCTAAAGTAGTATAGTTCCTAATTTGTTGTATTATAGGTCCCTCTATATTCATTTTCTAAGTTTCCAACAAATTTTGCTCTTACCTCTTAAGTTGTTCAACTTGTCCCACAATCTCAGGTTGCTAGGCACTAGCTGCTATCTCATTTTTCTTCTTCATAGCAGTGGTTCACCTAAGTAATTCTTGCTTTTCTTCATAAGCCTTTGTGATATTTTCTTGCCTTTCCTTTTGAAATCTCCTATTAATAGCTTCTTGCTCAGCAAGTTGTACTTTCAAAATTTCAATCTCATTAGATCAGGGATAGTGAATTCAGAACCAGATGTTTTCTCATCAGACCCAGATGTTTTCTCATCATTAAAACTTTTAGGTTCTAAGTGTCTAGGTCTGACCTTTTCGAGGGAATAATCTAACATGAAAGGGTTTTTGCTACGTTGGAAAATATTTCTACTAGTCCTATCCTCAAGACCAAATGTATGTGGTTGCACAACCTTTTTCTAACATATCATTTTAGGGATATTATAGAAATCATCATCAAACAAAATTGAGTGAGATCTTGGACCTTTGGAGAAAGGAACATTTTCAATAGCAGAATGGTGAGCATTGTTTGTTCCTACTATTTGCTCCTATGAATAGCTTCCTTTCTGCATCTAGTTTCCCTTCACAACCCAATTCTATCTTCCTCTAGGAGGGAGATCAATTTGTAATTTGATTCCTAGGTTTTTCCTCACATTTTCCCATGTATTTCTTTTATTTTCCACAATTTTGAGACAACAAATTTCTTAATCTTGACACTGGTTAAAACCTTTTGAGTCGCCACCCACTCTATCAAAATGGGAAAAAGAACTAAACAAATGATAAATCCTTTAGTGACAGTCTTAGGCAAAATGTATACAACCTCCAAATCCAAGGGACCCTTTAGCATGAAATTCTTACGTCAAAATCTACCCAAGGGAAACACAGATCTTAAATAACATATTGTTTTATGACAACATAGAGTATATTCCCCAGCGGAGTCACCATCTTGTTGGCTCCTGATTTAATAGTTTTACAAACAACCAAGAAACTAGACAAATGCATCTAAGGATAGAAAATTCCTATGATGGATGCACTTGGCTACAATTTTGGGCCAACTATAAGGATAAATCCTTCTTCTTCTTCAGGCTCTGTTAGACCTAGGTGGGTGGACCTCAAATTCTTTATATGGTACCAATGCAAAGGCATACAACTGAATCTAGAAAATAGATAAAATCCCTTAATCTTCTATGTTTATCCAAGCATTCATGGATGAAATAGCTACTTAACAGAGCACATGAACCTAATAAACTAAGGGAAAACTCTTTTAATTTTTAAAACACAAAAGAAAGATATTTGATTAAGATTTGTATCTCAGCATAACCTAGATATGCAACAATAGAGAACATGCATCCTTCAAGCTAGCCAGTCCCTTATCCATTGGGCATCAACTAAACCTTAACATGTAGATGGATACCTAAAGTATACTCATATAGTTAGGCATTTGATCTATCTATTTGACTTGCAAACAGACATCAATCTTCATAACAACTCTCTTACTTATCACAAAATCCTTCTAGTGTAACTTGCAACCCTATCAGTATAAAAAAACATTTACTTGGCTCTTTGTTCCAATAGAAAATCTATCCTGATATACAACCTTAAGGGGTTGCAACTGAGTTCAAGCTCTTTGTTCTTAAACATAAAACATTACAAATAATAGAAGCAGGAGATGAGAATTAGAATGAAACTAAGAAGGTTAAACTCTTTGCATTAATTTCCTTGAAACCAATACATATCTACATATCAAAATTCAGAAAATACACAAAGAATGATAGTGTAATATAACAAATGCCTCAAAAGGAATAAAATATGATGTTCATAATAGGAGAATACTGAGAAAATGGTATCACAACTATGAGAAAAATCTCAAGAAATTGGAACCAGACTAGTCTCATAATCCACCTAAAATCTTCAAAGAATTGGAACCCCTATAATAAGTAGAAAAGGAAGATATATAAGAGAGAAAATCTTTTTGGGTCTCTCATTTGAATTTGACATGTGTCCTACTAAAAGAGTCTTCAATCTAGAGTTGTTGAAACTGAACTTCCTCATCTACCTAAACTTTGAAAACCATAAATGATGCCAAAATATCTAATATATCCCCACCTAAAATATGCAAATATCTCATGAAGGAATATCAAGAAATCATCACAATTTGTACCGAGGCTACAAAAATCTGATCTCAACATGCCACACTTGCTTTGCCATGAAATTCAACATTGTGTAGTTGCCCCAAAAAAACAAATGCTTCAACCACCTCCAAAAATATTCAATTCATCCTTACAATTGCTAGAGAAGTCAAATCAGATGAAAATATATCTAAATCTGATTGCAATTTCATCTGCAACATTAAATTGCACTTCTTTTCTGCATAGTTCCTGCTACAACTCTCTGGACCACTGGATAAAAATTTTGTGCCTTAGCTCTGAAACTTCCTTATGCTCTGTTAATTTCTTGCAACACAAATGAGCTTTGTGCCAAATTAACTTCCAATAGCCATTTTTCTCAAGTTGCATCAGAATTTCAAATCTCATCTGTCAATTTTCACCACATCGGGTGGTCCTAATTCAAAAAGCAACAAACTTATGGCAAAAATGGTCATGTGCATTACCGCTTACCAGCATTCATTAAATTTCTTGCACTTTGAAATTGCAGGTAAGCAATGATCGTTAATCAAAACAAAATCAATGATCATAGAATGAAAACAAGGCTAACTCACATTTCCTCTTAGCACACTAACTTTCAAACCAATAAATGGCTTCCATCTGTACCTTTCCTTCAATGTTGGCATTTTAAACTGGGCCCATGAATGACTAAGGACACATGTCATCAACTCGCTACCTTGCTATTCATAACTTTCGAGCACCTTTCTATAGCAAGCTAGTGATAATAATTGATCTTGCTTTGATCATGTGGCAGACAATTGATTCAACCCTTAAGAGAACAATGGTGGGTCCCTCACTTGCTACCTCACTATACATATCCTCCGAGCAACTCTTCATGGAAAGATAGCGATGGCTGTCGATCTAAGATCAAATCAAAGGTAAAGAAACTACACAATGTACCTTGAAGAGTGGTGGGTCTCATGCTCGCTATATCGCATAAAGTATACAACTTGCAACTTTCCATAGCAAGATGGCAAGGATTATCGATCCATGCTTGATCTGACAATCAAAATTCTTTGCATATTATATGCATGAGGAGTGGGTCTAGTTACCACTGACGCTGAGCTAGCTTAACATGTAATCGCATATATATTATTTTAAACCTTTAGTGTCATCATACTTCCTCTGCCTTGTCGTGTTTGTTATTTTTAGGTGGGTCGCTACCTCGCTACCAGCAAAATTACCAACCTTCCGGCTAGCAAGATAGTGACTCCCAACAGAGTCATAACTCTAGTGATGGAGAACAAAAACACATTGATTAAAACCTCACCAATTAAAATTGGTGTCAAAGAAGGTGGTCGTGCATATTTATGAGACTATTTGGGACATTCCATGGTCACATCAACCTTGAAAGGTTACTACTTTCTTCAATATCTGGGCACTCGCTATGTCGCTACCAATAGGTCACATAGATTTTTTGATACCGGGGTAGTGAGGCATCAGAAACACCTTTATTCTGGCATCGACTTTTGATTACTTCTACTGGGTCCCCTTTCCTACTTTTACAGTACTTACAAGATGCACGTGACTAAAAAGTTAGCTAGAAAACAAATCCCTGACCACCGTGCCTTCATTTTACAGTCCCGTTCTTTTAAAATTCTTGATGCTCGCTACTTCACTATGCATAAAAAGTGCACACCTTTTTATAGTGAGATAGTGACAATGGTAGATCTATTCAAATTAGACAGTGAGGAACCTAAGAGGAAAGGTTACTTGAGGGCGCAGGAAAAATTTAAAAGAAAATAGAATATTTGCCCAATTTTTTAAAAAAGGTTTCATGCTAAAAAATTAAAAAAGGAATGACACAAAGGGTTTTAACGAATTTTTTCAAAGGCTAACAAATCTGGATGACCAAAGACCATAAACCCTATTCACCATTAATGGATACAACTTGAATTTTTATACCTAGACAAAGGAATTTTATCATGCAAAAATTCAGACCAATAGAACCCATTGAGGCAAATGATGAGAAGATTTCACAACCTCCAAATCCTCTTTACTAATTGGAAAACCATAGAGAATATCAAAATCCACCTTGTCCTCATAAGCCCCCACATGTAGACCATGCTCCTACCTCACTGCAAACCCAATCATCTTATACTAAGTATTCAACCCACCTTGACAGACATTGTCTGCATATTCATCTAGCACATCAGTACTAATCGCCATTTTTTCTTCTTCCAACATTAATGATTTTTTATTGATGCCAAAAAATTTATATTATTTCTATGGTTATATTAATAACAATGTTATTCCTATTTTAGATAATGATAAAGAATTATCTTATTAATATTAAAAAATACAAAATGGAAAGTTTCATTCACATTATAATGAGATATATTATAGATATATATAATTGTAATAAATAATAATTAAAATATTGTTTCAATCATATTTACTTATAGATTTTAATAACAATGGAGTTAAAGATAATATGGGTGAATATAATCATTAAGTATTATGTTATTTTATTTCTATTATTGAAAATATCTTTTGAAGAATTATCTATTATCTCTCTCTTATTTTTCCATCTATCTACCATAAGAGCTATGTGCCTTAATATTTTCTTCTAAGAATGTTATTATAGGAAGAAGGATATTTAAGTATCCTTTTTGCAACCTCTGGAAACTCTCTTCTATTTATCATAATCTAGTGCAATATATTCCCTCATTTTATGTCTGATGAAATATATGAAGTGCATTCTCCACTTGAATCACAATATATTTCCAAAACAAACAATGCCTTCATGGTACTTGAAATGCACTCTAAGGAAAATCTATACTAGTGCAAGATGAAATAATTCACTGTAATAGCCAAAACTATTACAATGTAGTAGTCAATTTGAATGAATCTAAAGACTTCAAGAGATGCTTGTCCATTTGGAAATGACACACCAAAGTTTGGCTTAGTAATGTGATGAATTGAATATACCATCGTCAACATTCTAAATGCACGTGGAGGATCTATATTAAAATATCGATTGATATTATTCCTTCTTGGGAAATAAATATAGATTGACAACTATCATTTTATATTAGTTGAGAACATACAAATTCAATGATAGATGTAAGCTTGAAGTAATTTATTGATGTTAGTTGAAGAGTTATAATATCAAATACCTACATGACCAAAGGATGATTACAAGCAACTATTACAATATCTAACTAATTGATGATCAATCAAGGAAGATTATCATTAATCAAATGGAAATTTCTATTGATTAATTGTTTCACAATTTGGAAAGTGATTTGACTAACCTATAAGGAATACAAGAAAATTTGAACAGGCATTGTTCATGGAAACAACCTATCATTACGATATGCAAGATTTAAAGAATATTATCAATACTTTTTACGAAGTTAATTATTGGAAATTTTCTTATAATAAGGTTCTAGTACAAAATTTTGAGGATGTCAAGTTGAATTTCTTCATTAGTAGTAATGATAACATGATAATGATTCCTTACAAAGATTAATACTTAGAAAGAAGAGGTTAGAGAGAGGTTGATATCATTCATGGATGATTGTCTCTCATTAGACTTGATATTGATTGAAAACCATATAAAAATGAAATATGTGGGAATTTTACATTGTGGGGGATGAATAATTACCAAATGTTTCATTCCCATATGGACCTTCATTGGAGAAATTAGCTTCATGGATGTCTATGTGCAAATAAAAATTCTTATCTTTTACATCTATCTACTCATTATAGTCTCTCTCTTATTCTTATTTCTATATGTATTATATGAACCATTTATCCTTGATCTTTTCCCGTGTATCTAAGTTTGATATTGTAGGAAAAGAAGAATGACACATTAGGAAGCTTATGGTAGTAGCTTAAAAGAAGTTATGATCAGGTTGGATAAAGTGAGGATCTTGAAGAAAATATCTTTGATGATTGAGATTATGAGTATCCTTGTACATTAAGAGGGAGTATGACACTTCTTTGAAGGCAATGTGGGAGCATAGAAGATTAATACTGAAAGGGATTCTTGAAATACATGTGTGTGACTACATGATTCTGATGGACCTACTCCTAAATGCATCATGAGGAAGTATTGACTTATCATTAGAAAATCAAAAGATTTATATCAAACTCACAGTGAGTGTGACAAAAATCCATGGGGGAAGAGAACCTCTAATGGAGTAACTGCTAGACCTAACTTCTCATGATCATTTGTCAAAGGGAGAATTTTTTGAGGTGCAATCTTTTGTGAATGATATCTTTTCTATGAGGAGAATTTCTAAGTGAAACTCCTTGTAATGCATTCTTCTTTGTGAGAGAAAATTAAGGTGAAAACCTTTATACCACCCTCTGACTAGGTTCATAATGGTTACTATTTCATATATGATATGTAATGAAAGGTGACAATCTTTTATTAACATATATAAACAAAAGGTAACCATTATAAGATGACGATCTTATAAATGGTAGACCTATTATCATGGTTCTTTGAGCCAAAAAAATTTGAACACCATGATAACCAACTTGTTATGGTTCTTTGGGTCTGATCTTGTCGAACAATATGACATAGTTACTACTATATACCACACTTAAGGTGGTGTTTTAAAGTTATGGAAATTGATTCAATTGTGTATTATGAAAGATGAGAAATTTAGCCTCATAGTGAATTGAATATCATACTGAGATGATATATCTTCATATTATTGAGAGCATAATGTGTTCTATAAATCCTCCCTAGCTAAGAGGGAGTGTTAAGGTTGTAGCTTCTGCCACATTAATTTTAACATGAGATACCTTGTTGATGGTAAATTATCTTTAAGATAAATATCTTATATATATTACATATATTATATATGTAATATGATATAATATATATATTATATTATATATTATTATATAATAATATAATAATATATATTATATATTATTATTTAATAATATAATAATATATATTATATATTGTTATATAATAATATAATCATATCATTATTTATATTACTATTTTATTAATATGTTAACTAGTGATGTATAACTATAGAGACATGTCTCTTCATGATACATGTCTTCTCCTCTCATATTTATAAGCCTTCATTTTGTTAGTGTAGTTTTTTATTTTTCCTATTTTGCTAGGTTTTTCCTACACTTTTAATAATCTTGCTTAGGTTAATAAAGCATGTATTATTGGGTGAATGGTTGTGAGGTGTCACCTTCCTACATGTGAGCATCCATTAGCTATCTTGGGAAGATACTTTGCTATCTTTAGTCTGATAGATGGCTGCTCCTCATTGGTTGGTGTTGCCACCTCCTCCCTCTTCCTAGCCTATATAAGCATGCTACCTAGCTTGTATTTGTATCTATGGTTTTTGCATCCTCTTAATGCTATTTTGCTTCCAGCATTTGCATTACTCTCTTGGAGACTAACTCTATGATGCTATTTTGATTTTGTATCATTTGCATTCATAGTTTAGATATTTACTCTTTGCACTAGTTTTCTGGGTTATTAATCTTTTCAGATTCTAACACATTTTCATTTGGAGCATAATCAATACTATGGCATTATTAGTGCATTTGCAAAGATCCTAGAAATCGACAATATTTTTATCACACACTCCTTATTTGCAAATGATAATCTATTATTTGGTAATTCAAGTGTTCAAGAAGCTTAGTAAATCAAGAGAACATTAGATTTCTATGTGATTGTCTCAAGACAAAGAATAAATGTAGACTAGTCTAAGATTTATATTTTCAATACAAACCCAATAATACAAGAAAGATAATTAATATCTTGGGCTATATACAAGATGAGATTCCTTCTATTTACCTTGGTATACCTTTACTTTTGGGTACCTCTAAATAATTATTTTTAAAATCCATTAATACCAATATCAAGGATCTACCTAGAAAGTGAGATGGTTATAATTATTAGGCAAAGTTGTTCTCATCAAATCAGTCTTGCAAGATATCCTAGACTATTTTTTATTAGTCCTCAAAGCCTCGAGTGGAGCTCTAATTTTTTTTTTTAAATTATAATAGATTTTCTATGGAAAGTTAATATAATAGATGACAAGAAAAATGTTTTGACATCATTTTCTGACATCTCTTTGGATAAAGAAATTGGTCATGTGGGGCTACATTATTTATCTAAAAGAAATATTGCATCTGTGGGGGATTGGCTTGGTTAATATACACTAGACTAGAAAATAAATGGTGTATAATAATGTAGGAGAAAGACATAGACAATTCCAGTTTGTTAAGGATAATAATAATTAAAAATTCACCAAAAGAAGTGTCCATTTGGAATTTAATGATGTCTTCAAGAGAAGTGATTACAAAATATGTCTAATGGGAGGTACATGATGGTGAAAGTGTCTATTTTTGGGAGGACTATTGGAATGGGCACCCTCCATTAAATTATATTGACATTTTCAAGAATTGGATTCATATCTTTAAAGACTCTTTGGGTATTAAGTTGATTGAATACATCTTTGCAGTTGACATCTTTCTAGGTAGGAATACTTGGAAATATCATTTTAATTTACTTATAGCCAATGATCTAAAGTTTCATTTTTAAATATTGTGTTAGAAAGAAAGGTTTTTATCTCAAAACACCATGAAAAACTTATAGGGACTCCTTATGATTGTAAATACTCATGTAGGAAAAAATGCAATACTGTTTCATCTATGGAGTCACAAAAGATTAGATGTCAAGGCTTCTCTTTCTATCGAAATAATATAGTTCTACCAAAAGTGAGGTACTTTTGATGGTTGGATTTAAGGTAGTAAATCTTTACAAGTGATAAGCTTGAGAAGATGAACATGGCTTAACCTTTTTATCATGTCCTTTGTGATGCAAATTTTGAAATATTGGATCACTTTTCTTTTAAGATGTGAATTTGCTCAACAATGTTAGTTTTTTGTAGTGAACAAACATCGTTTGGTAATGCCTCTACCTAAATACCCTATGAAATATGTTTGAAGCCTAGCCTACACTCTATTCTAAGTTATTATTTGCATGTATTTTGAAATGTTCTTTAGCTACTCAGATTTGGTCAATTTGATGGGAAAGAAACAAATAGATTTTTAGAAAAGTTATCTCCCCTTTGCACAAATTATTAGAGGATTGAATCTTCCATTTTGGAATTGGCCAACTCCCATGTGAATGAAAATAAAGATCAACCTTCATTCACCTCATGAGACTTCAAGTTACTTTGGCCCAAAATGTACCCCCTCCCCCCTCCTCCTCCCTTTATAGCCATATCCATTAGGATTGTTAAGTAGACAACTGATAAGACAAAACTTAAATGGACTCCTCTAGATGAATTTTGATGGATCCTCAAGAGGCAATCTAGGTGAATTAGGCATCGTGGTGTGTCCCATGGATCATGAGAGTGATATGGTAGCATTTAAAGCTATTCCTATTTTTTTAGGAAAAAATAATCAAGATGAAGGACATGCATTATTGTGTGGTCTTAAGTTGGATGAATTCCTAAGGTTTCCAAATTGCATATTGAGGGAAACTCCATGGTCATCATTAATGCATGCAGTAATAGATAAATTTTTAGTTGTGATATCATACATTTTTTTTACCATGCTCAAGCTTTATTGGATTCATTTTCATAATATTTCATTACACATATACTTAGACAATGAAATAAGTCTACAAACATTATAGCTAATATGTGATCTCATAAAATGGACATTGATTCTATTCAAGATAATTTCAAGTTAGTTGAATTCTTCTTGTTAGCTAAAGTTGTTGAGGATGATAAAGTTTATAGATGAAACAAACTTTAATATCTCTTATTAATGATGCCTAATATATCAAAGTAGCTTCTATGAATCAACATGGATCCAAGAATAGAAATAACATATTTTAGTCTTTGAATCAAGTCATTTGGACTTCTTTGGAGTTATATTGATTGATGTTTTAGTATTGACCAAGGTTATTTTGATAACATGCAGATAAACCAGGGTGAAAATACAATCAAAATAATATACTCTAATAAGTTACATGAAAGAAAGAATGTAAAAGCATCAAGATGACATATATCAAAAACAACATGAGAAAATGAAAGTGATCATAGGAAAAGCTTAGCCTGGTAGACTCATCAAAGTAGCATGACCATATCAAAGAAATAAAAATAGAGTCATATCAACCCCTAATGGATCATGAGGTATCCTACTCTAATGGATACCCCAAATGAAAAATTAAGATTTTCATAGGAGGTCTCCCTAATAATGGTCATCAAGGTAGTTAATGAAGTTGACCAAACAATTTAAATTCTTCTTCGATACCAAATAAACTCATTAGGATAACCTATGGAAAAATATACCATATAAATGATGAAACTACATTAGGATATCTCTAAATGGTGATATATAAGGACAAATTTACAATGCAGGGAGACAAATTTAAACCTACTCCAACCCCTGATATAAGTATCACATGGATTTGTATCAATAATTGAAGAAAAGAAGCAACACGATATGTGATGCCAAGGAAATTGTTGAATATAAATGTACAAGACCATGATGAGAAAATATATTGATATGACAAATCAAGAAAGAAAAATCATTGGGAAGACATATACCAACAAAAAAATGAGCAAATGAAAGTGAACATGGGGGAAAATATCACAATAGACTCATCAAAGTAGCATGACACTATCAGAGAAAGAAATATAGAGTTGTGTCAATGCCTAATGGATCAATTGAGGTAACCTACACCAATGAATTTCCCACACGTAAAAGTAATATTATTGGAGGTCTACCTAATAATGATCAATGGGGTACTTTATAAAGTTGGCTAGACAATATAAATTCCTCTCCAATACGTGATAAGCTCATTGGGACAACCTATGGTGAATATTTACCATATTAATGATGAAACTAAATTATGATAGCTATAAATGATGGATGTATCAAAGTATATTTACATTGTAGGGAGATAGATTTAAACCTACTTTGACACTCAATAAAATTATCAAGAGGAGTTATGTCAATAAATGAAGAAAAGGAACAACATAAAATGTGATGTTGATGCAAATGTTGAACATAGGCATACACAGCCATCAAGAGAACATATTTGGATATGAAAAATCAAGAATCAGAATAAGTTATACAAATATAGCAATATTGGAGTAAGAATAGAAATTCATGAGTTACATTGATGCTCGATGAAGTTATTAGCATGAATTACGTCGATGAACCTACCAAAAGGATTTTCAGAGATACTATACCAATGAAACCAAAATATAACTTGGTGCTATCAGTTTCTATGTTGGAGAAAATCATAGGAATTTCCTTCAAGATGGTAAATTATTTGTATCAATTCTTGATAGAATTGAATGATATTTCTTTGTGAATGATCCAAATCTATTCCAAGAATTCATGCAATTGTTTCCATAGGCTACTTGTTGTGGGGGAAGACTCTTGACAATAGAGATGAAGAGTATCTACTAGTCATGATCATCTCTAGATTTGTGATATATGAGAAGTTTAGAATCTATGATTGACTTGTTTTCCAAGTTCTCCATCTCTAAGGTTTTGGGTCCATGGGGAGAGGAGAGCTCTCCAACGGTTCTGAGAAATTGGGGGAGTAATCTCAAAGGGTAGATGGTATTTGTGTGTTATGCATTTTATTTACTTTTTTTAATAAAAAAAATTTGGGGGTTGAGGTGGGGGGGCTGGGTGAGGGGGGGTGGGGGTGCATTGCAGGTGGAGATTTTCAATCAATGGCTAAATTATTTTGAGCTGATTTGTAAGGCCTATCTTAATTATCTCTTCAAATGTTGGGGTTTTTATATTTGGGATTTTTTGTAAGGTTTTTTAATAAGGTCTCTTTTGTAAAGCTCTTTATAGGTTTTCTTTCTTTGTAGTTTAGGTTATCATATGGAAATATTCTTTTTGTACTTTGCTAGGATTGAAGGTTTTCTTTATTGGTTCTTTCCTTCATGAGATCTTAAACTAGGTATTATTAATAATGAAACTTATTAGTGGCTTGCCACTTTCACTTTTAAATTTTAAAAAAAAATTGAGAGATTTTAATTTGGAGATAAAACAAAAAATCTTAGATCCATCACATGTGTCCTCTTTCTACCACTATTCTAATAGACTTACAAATTCCTTATCTTGAAATCATGTATTTACAAATTTGAAAGAATTTCTTGTTGGCTTAACCTCCTCTACAATACATAATCTAACTGGAAAGTGAGAAGACCCTAAAATTGTAACAATTTAAACATGTAAAAAGTTTGCAATAAATCTCAAATCACCCTTGAAGAGGAACTTATCCAATCTCTCTACAATGTTGATGCAGTGGTATTCCAAATGTACCCCAACATGAGGTGATCTAGAAACCAACAAACAAACCCATAGTAGAAAATGAACAAGAGAAGAAAGATTTAGATCTAGAGAGACAATATATCATATATTCAAATCAAGAAGTTTACATCCAACATGCCTGATTGTATGGCCTTCTAGGTTAAAACCATTACAAAGAAGAATACATCTTTCAAAGAAGAATAGATCTCTAGACTCAAATACAAACTTCTACCTCCAAGTTGCTCCACCTAGGACTCTTCTCCCTAAATTAATGATGAAGACTCTACCCAAGACCCCTACTTATACTAATCTAAGCCACAAGTCAGCCTAGAATGCTAAAAACTAAATTAAATACTTGAAGAGCCACAAGTTGCCCTACAATAGCAATTCAATGTCCAAAAATTAATAATAAAGAAAAATTGTGATATCTCCTAGCCTTGATTGAATTAAAACATACACATTGAACTAAGGGTAGTAATTTAGGTCCACTACAACCCTTTAAGGTTGCAAAGTTTGGTTCACTAATAATAAGTGTACATCCATCCCAAAAGTTAAGCATAGAAACTTGTTGCAAAAAATACCATAAATTGATACTCCGGGAGAATTGCCATAACTCCCAACTTATCAGGCATTAGAACTTGTTCTTTTAACGCAAGATAGTAATCTAGGATCTCTTCATTCCCTGAAATTTCCAGACTCTAATTAATTTCAAAAAATTAGTTGCAAGGCCTACAATAGGTACCTAGAAACCAAAAAATCATAGTTCCAACAGCAAGGTAAAAAAACTCAAACTTCAACTCGATCCATCCAATTTCTATGCAATAATGAGGAAAGGTTACCCAATATGTCTCCAAAACATCCCTAAACATTAAAATCATAAACTCACCAAAATTCAAACTCAATTTTCCTACATCAAACTCTCCAAGTAAATAGAAAATTATGTCCCATACTTTGATGCCCAAAGAAAGATCTGCAACCAACTTCATCTTTACCGAAGGCTTCCACTTCATCAAAGCCAATAGAATAAATCTGAAAAAAAAACACCTATACTTCATCCATTCAAAAATTAGAATCTCATCCATCCAATCAACATAGAAACTCAACTAAAAATAACAATGCTCCATCTACAAGTTATCATCAACATCATCCATAATATCATCCTCATACATGAAAACCAGATCAGCAACAATATTCAAATCACAAATCCGATCATCAACAATATATAAAATCAAATCCATCATAGAAAAAGAATATAAATCCATAACATGGGAATCCTTCAACAAATAAATAGCAAATGAATCCATACTCATAACAGTATATATATTCATTCTTCCAGCAACATGTAAATTAACATCATCAAAATCCACATGAGTAGTAACTTCCATATCCTTCAGCATCTTAGCAGAAAAATATAAGTTTAGATCCATATCAAAAACAAAAACATAATGTAAATCCAAATAAATAACACCTTTGAAACCCTCAACCATATTACTAGAAAGTAAATCCATCTTACCACAAGCAACATCTAGATCAACATCATTCATAACAAAATGAACATATAACTCTAGATTAGTAATGGCAGCAATAGATAAGTCCTCAATCACATCCATTCCAAAATTAACATCATTCTATATATTGACATCCAATTTCTTACCAACATAAGTGAAACTCTCCTCTTCAGCAATCTCATTCTGCACAATAAGATGCTCTACAATTTCCATGTAAAATCTATCCATCTACTCATGAAAACCTAAAGATACTTCTTCTATTTTAGCAAAATCATCATGTACTTTTACAATATTTCTTCTCTTCACAATCTCTTTAACTAGCCAAAAAATATTCTTTCTAATTCTCAAATACCAACTCAAATTAGACTTTTCTAGATCATCAATCCTTTCATGTAAATCATCCCAAAAAGAATCATATTCATCAAGATATCTTCCATGATTTTGTGCTAACTCGATAGCTTCTATTCTAGTTGCAAGTCTCCTCAACATGTCTAATAAATCTAGATCAACATTTATCCTTCCTTGAACCATCTTTACACATACAAATAAAGAACAAATGATAAGTCCTCTACAAGTGTAGGCCAAATCTGCAGATCTGCCACCCTACACCAAATCACCAACAAGCTAGGACTTCTAAACTCAAAACCCTTCTCTAATAAACTTTGCCCAACAATGGTCCTAGTACAAACTACCTCACATTTTGACAATTTTCTTGCACACTAAGGAGAAAATGAGCTCTAATACCAACTGATGCAGCAATAATTTAGATGTACCCCAAAATGAGTTGATCTAGAAACAAGCAAACAAACATAGTGGAAAATGAACAAGAGGAGTGAGATTAAGATCCAAAGACAATATATCATATATTCAAATCAAGAAGTTTACATCCAAAATGTCTGGTTGTACAACCTTCCATGTTATGGCCATTACAAAGGAGAATACATCTTTCAAAGAAGAACAAATCTCCAGACTCAAATACAAACTTCTACCTCCAAGTTGCTCCACCTAGGACTCTTCTCCCTAAATTAATGATTAAGACTCTAACTAAGACCCCTAATTATACTAATATAATCCTCAAGTCAGCCCAAAATGCTAAAAAATAAAATTAAATACCTGAAGAGCCACAAGTCAACCTACAACAGCAATAAAATGTCCAAAAATTGATACCTGAGAAAAATCACGATATCTCTTGGGCCCGATTGAATTAGAACTTGTTCTTTGAACTGAGGATATTAATTTAGGTCCACTACAACCCCTTAAGGGAAAAAAAATTGGTTCACCAAGAATAAGTGTGCATCCATCCCAAAATTTAAGAACAAAAAATTGTCGTGCAAAACTACCAAAAATTAATACTCTAGGAGAATTTCCATATCTCCCAACTTATGAGGAATTAGGATTTTAACCTTTGATCAAAGATATTACTCTAGACCCTATTCAATTCCTAAAATTTTCAGCATCTAACTCATTGCATAAAATTAGTTACATGTCCTACAATAGGCACCCAAAATCCAAAAAACCACAGTTCCAACAGCAAGGTGAAAACAACTCAAACTTCAACTCAATCCATCCAATTTCTATGCAATCATGAAGAAAGGTTACAAAATGTGTCTCCAACACATCCCTAACCATTAAAATCATAACTCCACCAAAATAAAAGCTCTATGCTCCTACATCAAATGTGGCTAAATCCATCTCTTTTATAATCCCATGTGTCTAAACCATTATTGGTTTTAATGTCCATCAAGTTGCTTTGGTTAAAACAGTTACAAAAATATTTTAGGGATTGGATTCATGTTGAGATCTAGATATTTTCTCACTAGTTTCCAAGATATAATTATAGTCTCCCCCTACCACATAATTCAATTCTTTCAAAAGATTTAGGTAGTTTTCTATATCCTACCATAAATCTTTTTGTAGCATTACTTGTTGGTCCATATACATTGGTTAAGAAGAATTTTAGTGGGATTTTAATACTCTAAATCCATCCCCCTATCCAATTTGATTTTTTAATTTTGCTTTCATAAACAAATTTCCTTGGGTCTCATAAGATAGCTAATCCACTAGATAATCCAATAGAATCTACCATATCAAATTGCCATATTACTATTTTTGGTTCAATTTATTAATTCCATCACTTCTTAGTTTGGTTTCTTGAAGGATAATAACTTTTGAATTTAAAAGGTTAAGATTCAACTTGAGAAAGCACTATTTTTTTGGGGTGTTAAGTCCCCTAATATTCCATAGTGCAAGCTTCATCTATCCCTATGAAGGAAATTCCCCTTCCCTACATGAAAGAAAGTGGTTATCTTGGCTTGGTTTCTAGCCTCACCATCCTTAAATCTTGAAAAGGACTATCATCCCTTCTTTATCAATGGTTTACCACAAATTGGATTGTCAATCCCCTTAAATATTGTAGCAATACCAAGCTTCCCCTTTGATCTATTTTCTAGTTTTAAGGTTTTGTTAGAACACTACCCATTGACTTGTATTTTCGTATCCTCATCTATTCTTTCATGATGTTATATAATTATCTAATAATCTACTTGTAATTATAATTCATTGTTAATCTCATTGGCATGATGATGATGATGTGCAATATAAGAGTTTTGGTTAGATTAAAAAAAATTTGTGTTGTCATTGTTGGCAACCAGGTGATCTACAAGTTATAGATCAACTATAGTAGTAACAAGATTGATTAGAGAGCTGAAAAGGTTAAGTGTTGGAAGAATCAAATAAATGCAGATAGTTAGAGGAAACTAGATGTACATTTAGTATTATGATGAATTGCGATGAATGACTTGCACAATATATCTATCAAGGTATTTAAAGATGATTATGGAATAATACTCAATGGGTATCTATAGGGAGTAAAGAGTTGATAAAATTTACAAGTAATAGAGTCAAAAATATTAGACCAATAGAGTTTTCTTAAAAATATCTGGTGAACCACTATAGTTCTTTATTGCAATTAGTAAATTAAGTGAATATTCATAAAGAGGCTAACATGAAAGCATAAAGTTTGAGGAATTAGTTATTAGTCATAATATTTGAATTGATTTTGAGGATGGCTTATGGAAACATGTTTAAGGTTTTTCCACTACCTCAAGAATAGTATAAAGGTTATGTTAGATCAATTTGTGATAAGATTTAATGATATGAAATACAAAGTTTATGAAGGATTTTTGTAGTACAGTGTGTTTACATTGATCTAGAGTAGAGAAATGATTAGGAGTGTAAAACATCTATCATGAAATAGGTGAAACCTTTTGATCAAGTCATACATGTTAGGTCTAATAGGTTGGGAAGAAAAATCATCTAACAAGGTTTCTTTTAATAGGGTGTGTATGATCAAGGTCTGAAGTAAAAATCCTTTATCTAGGTGACTCTTAGGAGTTACAAATCCCTTAATAAGGTAGATCCTAAACAATATTATTTGTAAAGATTCTATCAAGGCTTAGCATTCTTAATTGATTAAAACCCTAATTGAGTGGATGTGAAAGCTTCTAACATGGCAATCATATTATTGCAGTACTAAAGAATTATGGGTGACAATTCCCACTATGGTTTTTACCTCTAACCAAGGGTTTCCACATGGAAAATTCTTGTGTCAAGTGTTTTATGACTGCATGTTTGAATAACTTGGTTATTACTCGATGATTTATTTACATGTTATATTATTAAAGTTAGTGGTGCAATTGATTAAATCTACAATTATATTGATTCAACCCCTCCTCAACAAGTCTTTCCTAGTATTAACAATTGGTATCGTAGCATGATTCCCTTGGAAAGGGCTATCAACTTGGGGAAAATTCTTGAAGGAAACATGGAGACTACTAGATATGTGAAGAAACATTAGGATCAATTTTTAGAGCAAAAAGAAATAATAAAAAGGTTGAAAGAGCTTGTAATGCACTCTAGGGAAAATAGGAAAGAGTTGTGGGATTGATTGGAACCCTTTAGAAACAATGAATTCAATGATGTTAAGCCCTAGAAGTCTTGTCTCAAGAGAATGAACATCTAAAAAAGGACAAGAAGAACATTTAAAGGAAATTGGAATCATCATCTATCAAGATGGATTAGGAAATGGAAGGAAGAAAAGCTCTAAGAGAAGCAAATAAAATGGAAAAGGAAACCCTACAAGAAAAAGTGGATGAACTCTTCAAATCTAAATAAGATATTGGTACTCTAAATGAACATCTTCACCAAACTAATGAGTACATGTGGGAAATAAGAAATAACTTAATATTATAATGATGAGCAATGAAATTTGATAAAAGAAAATGAGAGATTACATAAAGACCTTGATCATGCAAAAAATTACTAAAGAAATTCAATGAAATTTATGCAATATTGGATGATCAACTAGAGAACCAAAGGATGCATCAAGAGACTCATGGTATTGGGTATACTAGTTATGAATATGGAGAATCATTTGGATCCAAAAAGACAAATATCCACTAGTTGAACAAGACAAGTCCTGGTAAGAAAGACTACAAGCATGTTTATTTCAATTGTCATTGGGTAGGACATGTTGCAAGAGTGTGCAAGTTTAGACCTATTAAACCTACATGCTGAATTTTCAAGAGTCAATTCATACTACTAGAGTTAATAGAAATAAGCCAATTGTGTGTAACAGTCATTGTTACAATTGAAATAATTTTGAACATAGAGCTAATGAGTACATGACCAAATTGAATAATATTTTGAGAATATTTGTTAACCAGGAAAGTCTATAACAAAATTAAAATACATGGAATGTCATTTTCTCACATTGTCATAACTATGGTCACATGGAAATCAATCATAGGCTGAGGAAAATAATAGAAAAGGTTGGACCTTAGCGACACATTAGTATGACATATTTTAATTATCATATAAGGTTGGTCATATTTCTAGGTTTTGTTGGGCAAAGAAAAATGATAACAAACCTATAAATCAAAAAATAAAATAAAAGGTACTAATATTGTTACAAATGAAGAAACAAGGAATAAAATGAACATGATTTGAATTAAGAAGGATGAGAAAGAGTCGAAATAATCTTCATCTCCAATGGTTGTAGAGAAACCATCAGCTAATTAAGCTATCATAATCTTAGGGGGAGCTTCACTGAAAAATATATACATGAACCCTTACATATTTGTGTGTAGTATCCAATATCTATGGTTTGATAAATAATGATGTGCTAAATCATGAGATGAAATTTTATTGCATAATGTTATGTTATTCCCTACTAGGAATAAGAACTTGTTACTTAACTATTATTAGTTAGCTCAACTATTGAAGCATTTATTACTAATGTGTGATGGGTTATATAATATGGTTTATGTATCATTTATCACTTTCTCATTCAAAGATCTTGCACAAAGTTGATATAAGTGACTTTCAAGGTGATTAAAGAAATTTTAACAACCATAAAGATGATTTAAGAAAAAATTGATGAAAGTTGAAGTGTGGTGTTTGAGCTTGTGAAAGAACCCTAGTTTGTGAAATTAGAAGGTATTTTTTAGATTCCAAATCTTAAGTTTTTATTTAGATTATGGTGACCCCATCAGTATTCAATATCACTAAGAGACCCCAACCTACATCTTAGAAGCATCATTATAACTCTATGGAGGTCAACCCATTAGGTTCACGATCTAGTGTTCCCCAAAAAGTTGTGTACATTAACAATATTAGAGCTTATATCTAATATAATATTAAATATGTAGGAGTTTCATCCATATTTGATCAGTACAATATCCTAAGTAACGATAAATTTTTATTAAAAGATGAGTTTAAGGTTTTGGAAAAAAGAGTTATGCTCACATCAACAAGCTCCTAAAAGATTTTGAAGAAGAACAAGTTAGATATGTGTTGAGTTGAGTCCATGACCAATTCATGTAGTTGGACAAACCTTACAAGATAATTAAAAGATAATTCATGAAACAATAAAATAATTTGCTACCAATGAAGTTTAAATTATAAAAAAAAATCAACAAGATGAGGTTACTTGACTAACTTAAGTCCAAGTGGAACAAAAGCGAAATGACTATGAATGATATCACAAACCCTCTAGTTGGATTTTTATGCAAGTAATGGGTGTAACTAACTAGATACACTCACTATCCTCTCCTTGAGTTTATCCTAAGCCCTACCAATACTTCTTCAAGTTTCTCAGGACCCATCTCTAGCTAGAGATGTGGTGAATGACCTTTCTAGCAATTCAAATTCACCTTTTAAATATGTCTTCACCTTCTAGGTACCCACAAGCCTTCAAAAGGTAACCAAACTTCAACTTACACCTCATTCCCTTAAATCCTCCAAGATTTTAATCATTCCTAAACTTCCTTACACTACCTTCCATCTTTCCACCAAGTTTCAGGACCAACCTATATGTTTTGGGCACTCTCTTAAGATCAAACAAAAAATGTATCTAGGAGATCTAAATGGGGCTCTTCGTTGTAGCCCTATTTCACAATCTTTGCCATTAAAATCACAAAAATTGCAAAGAAGATACAAAAAAAATGAGAATATTTTATAATTCATTCAACCCTCAGAAATTCCAAAAGATGGGACTTGATTTTTTCCTTCTTACACCTTAACTATCGACCCCTAGTTTAGGCCTAACAAGACTAAACACCACAATTTTCCCTGACTCTTGCCTTGATTTATAATCCACTTCAAAAAAATTCATACAAACACTAATTAAATCTTAAATAATCTCTAACTCTATGGTTTCAAGAATCTACACCTTCCCCATTGATCTTTGCAATGTCTTCTTGCAGTTGTCTGCTCACCAAGCACATACAGATTCTTATCTTAATAAGCTGCAAAGAACATCAAGATGGTGGGTGGAATAAAAAATAACTTAAAAATTTCTTCCTTCATCCTATCCCCTTGCTTCATGTAGAAAATGGGACTTGTCCACTAATGGGTTTAGGAGGAAGAGTTCATTCTTGCCTTAAACCCTGACTATTGTCTAAGGTAAACAATGAGCAATAACAAAGAAAAAATAGAAACATAGCTATTTACAAAGTCCTAAAGGTCTTAAAATAATATCCACAAAAATGAAAGAAGACTTATACAATAAAAGAATGAAAATTATGAGCTAATGAAGCAAAACCATACAAATAGAAGTACTCACTGTCATAATAGTGTTGTGTGATTTCCCACCAAAACTTGTCAACTTTATTGATTCAAATTTTGTACCACAACCAACCTCTTCCTTAGTTAAAAAATAACAAGATATAGGTCATAAATTTTGACCTTTCCCCTTATTTCACATTTTATTGATTGTTCAATGGCCATGACTATTGGCCTTCCAAAAATTGCTCAGTAACAAAAATTGTTGCTTAAGAACTTTTTATCTTTTATTGTTTCGCAGCTCTAAATACCTTCAAATGTATAAAAATGCATGCTAAAACATAATAGACTTCTAACAGACATGAAAATGCATAATTTTGGTCAAATCCTAGTGTTGACCAATGTTGACTGACCCAGATCTTACACATAGGTCTTATTACAAACATGAACAAAATTGCTTAAATGAAATCTAGAGATGCTTGAAACCTAACATATTATTTTGTGTCAACTTAGACACTTATTACCATCATAACATGTCAAAATCTTGGTTTGACATAACTGGTTGAGACCTTGGGCCCCTACACCATACTCCCACATTTGAAAAACTCAAGTCCCTTGAGTTGCTAGATCCTGAAGAGTGGTGTAATTGTTCACAATGTCTTCCTCTATCATCCATATTGCTTCAAGCTCTGATAGGCCTTGCCATTTCACTAGGTATTCCTTGTAAGTTTTGTTTCTTGTCTTCTTGACTATTTTAGTGTCTAGTATGCACTCCAATTGTAATGGTTTGTTGGGTGGTCAATAGGTCAGATGTATACCAAGCTTCTTCTACAATTTTCTTGAGAAATGTTCAATAAATTTTGCGTCTCTATTAGTTATTATAGTTATTGGAATCCCATGAATTATTACTATTTTTTTGAAGAAAAGACTTCCAATTTGAGAGGCATCATGATTGTTTCTGCAGGGGATGAAGTGAGCCATCTTTGTGAGTTGGTCAACTACTAAAAACACCATATTCACTTCCCTAGCAATTTTAGGTAACCCAAGCACAAAGTCCATGCTTATATTGTCCCAAGGTTTTGCAGGTTTGATATAACCCTGCATTTGATGATGTCTCTTTGTCCCTCTAACAAATTAAACAACTCTCAACATATCTCCTTACCTCATTTTGCATTCTAGGCCAATAGTAGAATTGTGCCACTTGTTTTAGTGTCTCGTTTGCCCCAAAATGACCTCCAAGTGCACCATTGTTCTTTTCTTTGATGACAGTTTTTCTCATTGATGGCTTAGGGATGCATAGTCTGCTAGCTTTGAAGAATGGGGAATCCTAGAATACATAATTAGAGAAATCACCATGGAAAGTGTTAGCATAATCCAAACAAGTCTTATAAGCCTCCCTAAAATCATAATATTCCTTATTGAGGTCTTTGATCTATTCCAATCCCACACTCTACAACTTGACTTCTTGAATTGCAATTATACTTATGCTCAAAGCATCTGCCACCTTATTAGAAGTCCCCTTCTTGTGCTTTATGGAAAAAGTAAATGCTTGGATTTGTTCCACCCACTCGATATATATGTGATTGAGCTTGTCTTGTCTATTTAGAAAGTTGAGGGTATGATTGTTAGTATAAATTATAAACTCTTATGGCATGAGATAGTTCTTCCATTTATTCAAGGCTTATACCAAGGACTATATTTCAAGATCATAAGTTGAGTACTTCTTCTTTGCTTCATTCAACTTCACTAAGAAGAATGAAATGGGATGATTTTCTTAACTTAAGACTTCTATAACACTTTTCCCTAGCATCAAACTCCATAGTAAACACCTTATTAAAGCTAGGTAGCATTAGGATGGGCTATTCTGCAACCTTCTTCTTCAAGAATTGAAAACTCCTCTCCATTCTTTCAGTCCACCTAAAGTTGCATTGCCCCTGCCCCCCCCCCCCCCCCCCCCCTTGATGGAATCAAGTATGGGAGCTACTATCCCACTTAACCCTTTGATAAATTTCCTACAAAATGTAGCTAAGCCATGGAAAATCCTAACATCACCCACTATCTTAGGATTAGGCCAGTTCAAAATAGCTTCTACTTTACTAGGATTGTTTTTTAGGCAACCTTTTGAAAACTAGTTTAGATTTGAAAAACTCACACTTTTCCAAATTTATGTGTAACTTCTCTTCATGCAATTTCCTCACCATCATTCCAAGATGCTCCAAGATCTCTATTTTGTTCCTACTAAAGATTAGAATGTCATCCAAATAGACAATTACAAATTTACCAATGAATTGCACTAATACTACATTCATCAATCTCATAAAGGTGCTAGGAGAATTGCTCAAGTCGAATGGTAGTAATGGCCACTCATACAATCCTTCATTAGTCTTAAAATTTGTTTTCCATTCATCTCCCTATCTAAGCATAATTTGGTGATATCATGATTTTAAGTCAAGCTTGGAATATACACATGAATCTCCTAGATAATCCATTAGATCTTCAATCCTAGGCATGGGAAACCTATACTTGATTGTAATCTTATTGATTTCTCTTGAATCAACACATAGCCTCCACTTATCATCCTTCTTAGGTGCCAAAACTAAAGTGCATGCACAAGGGCTCAAACTTTTCCTCACTAATCCTTTGTTTAGTAATTATAACACTTGCATACTTACTTCTTCATTTTTCTAGGGTGTGAGTTTGTACGAAGGTTTATTTGGCAATGTTGCACTGGGTACCAAATTAATTTGATGGCTTATGCTCCTAATAGGTGGTAATTCCTTTGGTTTTTCCTCTACAACCAGTGAGGGATGTTGTCTTAACAAGACTTCAACCTCTAAAAATAGTGGTTCTCTATACTTGACCTCATCCTTTGGCTTTTCTATTAGGGTATACCCCTAAAAATCTTCCTCCTTAGTCATCTATAGCAATTCATTACCTTTGATTAGTCTAACTACACAATCATCATTGTCTTTCACCATGTCATCAAGTAGTGGATCCATTCTAAATAGTTTTCCATCCTTCTCTATTAAATAGGTGTTATTCTCCCCATTGTGTTGGGCTTTCACATCATACTACCATCGCCATCCTAGGATTAAAAGGCAGGAATCCATAAAGATTATTTCACATAGGACTCTATCCTTGTATTCACATAACTCAAAATCTACCCATGCTTTCTCTTATCCCATAAAAATTTGGTTCTTATTCAACCATGAAATCTTGTGAGGGGCTAAATGAGGAAATCTTTTAAGTTTACACTTCTCATCCATTTCCAAAGATATAACATTCTTTGTGGATCCAGAATCAACTATGGTTTTGCATAGCTTACCATAGGCCTTGCCATGAGTTCTGAATATAGAATTTCTTTGTGGTGGCTCTGACTTCAAGGGCATCGTTAGTATAGTCCCTCTTAGCATCATTTTCTTCCCATTAAATATTGGTGCTACATGTTGTGGTTTCAAAAGACACTACCCATTTTACCTAGAAATGGGGACCCCCTACTTTATTTTTTAGCTTTCTCGATCCCTAGTTTGGGGTCTGAATATTTTTTAGGGTTTTACCTAGTGTCTTTGGCCAATCTAGGTCCTAGCTTGAAAATCTAGATTCTAGAAACCAAAATTCTAAGGGAGAAAGTCATTTTTTGTGCATAAAAGTGCACACTAGTGCACCTAGCACACCTCCCCAGGTGCACCAATGCACTAAAGTTATTCAAGGAAAGCATTTCCCTATTGGAATTGTATAATTGTAAACCTCCAAGAGGTGCACTAAGTCCTAGGACCCCCCAACCCTCCTCACCTTCACTTGCTTTACTCTAGCTCCTATCAACTACACCAATGTAGCTCCTTAGGTGGGCTATTGTGCCCAACCACCCATGCCTTCACCTACACACACAAAAACAAAAAAAATTCAAAAGGCTACAAGGTACACAACTAGTGCACCTTTGAGGTGCATTAGTTGTGCACTTTGTTGTCAAAAAATTTAAAAACCTTTAAAAACTTTTAAAAACACACTTTACACCTTAGTAAAGGTGTGTAATTGTACACCTTTAAGCATCCCTTAAGGAAGGTAAAGGTGCTAAATGTGCACCCTTTGCACTTATAAGTGTTGTAAGGGTGCATACCTAGTGCACCCCATCAAGTGTGCTAGATGTGCACCCTTGATAAACTTTAGTATGTAGGTAAAGTGCACCTAATTCACCTCTTAGGTGTGCTAGGTACACCATTTTTTGTTTTGTAGAGTTAAAAATGGGTTTTTTTAATAGTTTTCATCAATTAGGGTTTCTAGGTTTTATTTTTTCATCATTAGGGTTTGTATTAATTAATTTTTTTCAACTCTAGACTAGTAGATGTTGATTTTGTGTAGGTTAAATGGCTTCTTTATCATCTTCCCTTGCTAGAAAGATGGTTTCAAAACTAGTGGTTTTCAAATTCTAAGGTGTTCTAGCAAAGTCATGCTTCCAAGGTGATTATTCAGAGATCCAAGACACTAAACTTGGTTATATAGACTAGAATGCATTCCTAGTATTGTGCAACAAACCCATAGAAAGGTCCCCATTGATATCTACTCCTATCTGATTAGGACTAGTTAACACAGCATCACACCCAGTATCAATATAGTCCTTAGAATTGATCATGACACTAGCAGAGAACTATGTCTTTGAGGAAAGGGTTGTGAAGAGTATAATTGGAGAGATCATACTTGATCTCTAACCTAAGAACATAGAGAAGGTTTTCCATCTCCCTAGAGTAGATTAGTTTATCCAATTAACCTATCACCAGGTGGAAAGATGGTATAGGGAACATGTAGAGGAAGTGTCTAAAATTATCTAGTTCTCATACCTCATTGAGAAGACTCCTCTAGGGTGTAAAGTGGGTAAAGTGGACATGACAAGGGGTTATATGAAAGAGGATATTGGATATTCTATTATACTCTTGAGTAGAGTTATGGGGTTACCTACATCAGGACACCTAAACATATGGATGGTGTATTTTTTTGAGACTATCAAAACAACATAGATGCCAATTGATTGGGCTTCAATTCTTGGTGAGAATTTGGATGAGCAATTGGTGATGGTTAAGAATAACTATAAGTTCTACATGACATCTTATTTGGTGTACCTATTAGCAACAAGGAGAATAGATTATTTGGGACTCTTCAAAAAATGTAGCATGCAAGATGAAAATGCATGGCCCTCTATTGTATATCCCCAATTGGTGAAGAAAAATCTTCCAGAGCATAGCAAGTAATATAGGATAGTGAATGACATGCTGCAAAACTATCCTTATCAATGAGATGCACTGGTAAAAACTCTTGATCATACAAAGGCAACCCATAATGAAAAATTTGTTCCTCAAAAGATAGTATCTCAACAAGTTAATGCTCTGAAGGAAATGCCAAATATTTTTAAAGATAAGGTTGAGGTGCCCCTATTTCTATTTAATATTAGGATATATGGGAAGAATCTTCATAATTGTCATGATGTTCCATTGTCTATAGCACAAAGGTTGGGAGTCACTCCTCAGCCTTCTAATCAGATAGTGATACAATTGGATAAAATAGAGGTGAAAGTCACTGGTGTGTTGAAAGATGATCATATGTATTTGACAGTTGACCCACATATTTAAGACATCATCAACATACATGTGGTCAATATTTCTGAAACATGCAGACTGCTACTAAGCAGAGAATGGACAAAATGCCTAAGAGGATGGTTTTCTATGGATTTTACTTAGTTATTGTTACCATGGAAAGGGTTGAATAATCAAATCAGGATAGATGCAAAGCCAAAGTTAAAAATAATGATTACATAATACAATGCTCCAAATGAAGTGGAATTCTTATAGTCAGATTTGGGCTCTTATAAGGTGATGGTGTTTGATACAACTTCAACCAAAATATCAAATGATTAGGATGAAAATTTTGGGATTTCAATCCCAAAGCAGGAGATTGTGACATAGTTCATAGACAACATGGTGGCTAATTTACAATGTTTAGAAGAAGAAGCTAACCCTAGTATCCTACTTCTCCCAAGATTTTTTTGAATGCATAAAGTTAGTCATTTAGAGTTTGAATGTTCATTGTGCCAAGAAGTAGTTGCTAACGTATTAACACAGATGATGGAAATAAAGAGTGGTAACATTCCAAAGGATGAACCTATAGAAAATAAAATTCCTATAAATATACCTAAATCTATGGAAAATATTGAAGAGGAAATTGAAGATCAAAATACATCATATAGTGATACCTCTTCAGATGGTGGAGGTTTTTCTTCTCCTCTACCAAGAATGATAAAATTTTAAAGAAGAAGATGACACATGAAAGGTCAAGGATGGACTTCAATTTTCATCCATCTTAAACCCAAAGTGGATGAAATTACAAAATTGATAGGGGAAATTTAGGACAAACAAGAAAAACATACAATTTTGGTATCAAGGAGTAATGATGGAAAATCATCAAGTCCACCCTGCAAAAGACTACAGTGGATCCCCAAGAAGCAATCCTTTCAGGTCCAAGTGAAAGAAAAGTTAAGGATGAATAAGCATAAGGTTAGAAAGCCTAAAGAAGATCTAATTTGGACACTCCACTTTGATAGTTCCAAATGCAAATTAGGAGCTAGCATAGGTATTGAGTTGATCAACCCAAAAGGTAAGTCTTTCTACGTAGCATATCAATTATAGTTTGGATGTACTAATAATGTTGTAGAGTATGAATCATTGATCCTAGGACTTCTTCTCACATTGGAGAAAGGAATCACAGCTCTCATAATTGAGGGATATTCTTAGTTGGTTATAAGACAAGTGAAATCAATATATTCTTTCAATGATAGGAGGTTGCTTGCTTACAGGAAAAGAGTATGGGATTTAATGGATGATTTTGAAGCTTTGAATATAAAGTCAATCCCAATGAGGAAAAGCATGGTAGTAGATGCTCTCACTATTTCAACTAGCGCATTATAACCACTCTAGAGAACAAAATTGAAAAGATTTTTAGTAGAATTGGTTGCTGCCGCATCTATCCCAAACAATATTACAAACTTCCAAGTCTTTTAGGATGATCAATATATAATGAAATTTATCATGTGCAATGGCCACTTTAAAGGGCAAGAGATTGATGAAACTCTGAACTACAAACCTGAGGATGATGAACTTGAAGATGAAGATGGGATACTAAACTTAAAAACCAACAATATTCCTAAGGGAATGGTTGAGTTGGAATGGATTTTTGATCATGATGAATCAACACTTAATATAAGAATGGTCCAAGAAAAAGGGATCGAAGAATGTGATTCGTACAACTTGGGTACTACCGAAGATCCTAGAATGGTAAGGATCAAAAAGGCATGCAATATGTAGGAAAGGGAAGATATGCTCAAATTACATACAAAGTATAAGGATCTCATTTATTGGAGCTATGAAGAGCTCAAAACATATGATCCTAATATTATCACACATGATGTTTCATTGAAACCAAATGTAAAGCCTTTCCATCAAAGGAAAAGGCATGTTGATCCCATTATTGAACCCTTGATAATGAAGGAAGTTAAGAAGTTGCTTGATGCCAAGATCATCTTTCCCATTCACCATTCTATGTGGGTGACTTACTTGGTTCCTATGTGGAAAAAGACTAAAGAGATTCATCTTTGGGTGGACTTTCATAACTTGAACCTCGCATATCAAAAGGACAATTACCCTTTGCCTTCACTAGATGAGGTTTTGCAAATTGTAAATGGTTAGAAGATGATGTCCTTCCTGGATAGATATTCAAGATATAATCAAGTAATGGTTGATGAAGAGGATAGGCTAAAGACAACCTTCATGACTAAATGGGGAAAAATTTCTTATACAACAATTCCTTTTTGGCTAATTAATGCAGGGGCTACATTTCAACAAGCCATGGATAAATCATTTAAAGGATTAATAAATAAGTGAATAGTCATCTACATGGATGAATTAACTATCTTGTCAAAGGATCAAAGTACTAACATTGCTGATTTCAAATAGGTATTCAATAGATGTCACAAATATGACATATTTCTCAATCCTAAGAAATGTTCGTTTGGGGTTACTAAAGGAAATCTCCTAGTTCATATCATCTTTGAAGCCAAAATATCGATTGATCCTGATAGAATTAAAGCCATTATGAAGTTATCACCTCTTCATAGTCAAAAAGAACTTAAGTCTTTCTTTGGAAAAATAAATTTTGTGCAAAAATTCATAAGTGGATTTGTAGAGATAGTTCATCCCCTTAATGATTTACTCAAAAGGGGAGCAAAAACAGAATGGGTTTTGCAAGATTAAGAAATCATTTGAGAATATCAAAGTGGCCATCTCCATGGACCTAGTATTAATGAGTCCAAATTATGAACTACCTTTCAAAATATACTCTTTTGCTTCAAAATGTGTGCTTGCATTCTTATGCAAAAGAAGGAAAAAGAAGATGAAAGACCCATTGTCTTTATGAGTTGCCCTCTTAAAAATGCCAAGTTAAATTATTCCAAGCCCAATAAATAGTCTTTTGCTTTAATCAAAGTGGTAAATAAGTTCCACCATTATATACTAAGGAGCAAGGTATATGTGATTGTGCTTGATCCAATGATTAAGACATTGTTGATGCAAAAGGAACTTGGTGAAAGATGTGGTAAATGGATGGCAATCCTTCAAGAATTTGATTTATAAATTCAACCCATGAAGTTAGAAAGGGGCCAAGGATTATTGAAAATGATAACGGATAACCAAATCAAGGATCAAAAGAAATTCAGATTTGATGATGAAATAGATATCGAAGATCACAAGAAGAATATAGTATCTCAAGTTGATATTGACTAGGGTATAGTAACAAATGTCTAGTACTAGGATATTGTGTACTATCTTTTACAAAATCAATACCCCAATTGGATGAATAGTTCATAGTGTAAGGGACTCAAAATGAAGTGTGAATCCTACATGCTACATTATAGAAAATTGTATAAAAGGAACTATGAAGGAATTTATCTAAACTTATTGGGATGTGAGGAAGTAAAAGGAGTTTTGGAGTATCTTCAGAATAAGTATATTACAGGGCATGGTTTGGTAGAAGCAACTGCTCATAGGATTTTAAGATCAATTTAGTTTTGGCCTATAATATTCAAAGATAATTTTGACTATTCTTACCACATTTATCAGACTAGTGCTAATAGAGAAAGACATCTTGTAATATCATTACAACCAGTGTTTGAGGTACGCCCCTACACAAAGTAGGGGCTAGATTTTATTGATCTAGTCAATCCACCATTGTCAAAAAGAGACACTTCTATTCTCATAGCTACTAATTATTGTACGCATTAGATAGAAGTAGAGAGGTTTAGAAATTGCACAGCTAAGGTGGTTATGAACTTATTGGAATAATACATTGTTACTAGAATTGGGATGTTTTTCTCCTTAGTTTGCAATAAAGGATCAGCCTTTGCATTAGTATTTCTTACTCAATGGGCATTGGAAAATCAGGTTATTATCAAGTTCTCTTCAAATTATTATCCACAAGGATATGGTGTAGCTAAGTCTACAAATAAGAACTTGATCATAGTAATAAGACATTTGTTGAATAAAAATCTCATGGATTGGCACACTCAACTCAAATATGTGTTATGGACAGATTGAGTATGAGTCAAGAACGCTTGAGGCACATCTCTATATTTACTTGTCTATGGAAAAGAGCCAGTATTCCCACTTAACCTCAAGATTCCTATTTTGAAATTCATGAGTGGGTATGCTGAAGATGTTTATAGAGTACGAATCAGATTAATGAATCTTTTGGAGATGGATGAAAAATGGACAACTCCTTCAGAGCATATAGCAAAACATCAAGCTATTGTAAAAATATGGTTTGATAAGAGGGCTATGATAAAGTCTTTCAAAATGTCTAACCTTGTTCTATTCTGGGACAAGGCAAAAGAAAAGTCAGGAAGCCATACCAAGTTTCAACACTTATGGATCGGTCCTTATCAGGTCGCAAAAATTTTGGGAGAAAATATTTAGGCTAAGTTCCTTACAGGGGGAATTGGTTCCATTGTCAGTCTATGGGAAATTTTTGAAACATTACTTTGAAGCCTAAAAGCAAAAAAATTTAAAAAATTTAAAAAATTCTGCAAGTGCATTTATTTCTACAAGTGTGTTTCTTTTCGGTTGCATGTTTTCTTTCAGTTGTGTGTTTATTTTCAAAGTTGCATCAGTCCATGGGTTAGGTGCATCCAAGATTTTATCTTAATCTATCTTATTAACCAATATTTTTGTTTAGACTTTTGGGAAGAGGTATTTCTTTGTTAAAACATTTTAATGATTTTGTTTCTTATAACAATTGAAGAATGGATGTTACTTGCAGTAATAAGGGACTTTTAGCCTTGAATTTAGAATCACAGATCAACAAGTTCTCAACACTTTGCAAATTTAAAGAGCAACTATCTTAGTTGCTTTCAAACTAAGGTTGAAAGAAGCAAGGAATATTCCAAACCCTATCAATTCAAATAGAAGGATCTTCTCAATGGAATTGCTAAGATCATTATTTGGTGTGAGAGTTTCTAAAAAGTTCTTAAAAGAGGAACGCAAGGCATGTTCACAAAAGATTGAATTTGAGAAATGACACCAATGTCTTGGCCACATAGTCTAAGAGTATTCAGGTTACAAAAAGAAAATAAAAAAAGAAAAGGGTGTTAAGAATGAAAGATTCTATAAAGTCTGAGAAAGGTAATTTGACTATAGGGATATGCACTCCAAATAAGCTATCCAATATCAAAAAAATTGCTTCATCGAAGCATCAAATGGTGACATTGCAAACTACGTGAAGCAAGTATTCAAAAAATTACCCATGACCTCAAATAAAATAAGAGACAACCCATTAAGAGCCCTCTAAACTAATTCTCTCATCGAGTTAGACAATGGATTGATAAATTTTTTTTGAGAAGATTCCCAACGTATGGACTAAAAGGGGTGGAAGATTGTTTCCAAGTTGTTAGAAACTTTTGATAGACTGCATCCTGAGAAGTTGAAGGAAATGGATACACTAAACACACACTGAACTTGGAGATTCAAGATTTTGAGGTTTTGACTATAAACTAACTCAAAATATGCTTGGAGTATTCAGGATTAAATTGGTGTTTGACACATATCAGAGGAATGTTTGCTAATAAAGAAATGTCTTTGTCATTTCTTCCCTTTTGTCAAGGCTATTTGTTGTGGTTCCACCACACACACCCCATTTTACCTAGAAATGGGGAACCCCTACTTTATTTTTTAGCTTTTTGCATCCCTAGTCTAGGGTTTGAATATTTTTTAGGGTTTTACCTAGTGTCTTTGGCCAATCTGGATCCCATCTTGAAAACCCAAATTCTGGAAACCAGAATTCTAAGGGAGAAAGTCATTTTTTGTGCATAAAAGTGTGCACTAGTGCACCTCCCTAGGTGCGCTAGTGTGCTAAATTTATTCAAGGAAAGCATTTCCCTCTTGGAAATGTGTAGCTATGCACCTCCAAGAGGTGCACTAAGTCTTGGGTCTATAAAACCTGAAACCCACCCCCCAACCACCATTCCTCACCTTCATTTGCTTTACTCCATCTCCTATCTACCACACCAATGCATCTCCTCAGGTGTGTTGCTACATCCAACCACCCATGTCTTTACCTACACACGCAAAAACAAACAAATTTCAAACGGCTAAAAGGTGTACTAGTTGCACACCTTATTGTCAAAAAACTTAAAAACCTTCAAAAACTATAAAAAAAACACACTTTACACCTTAGTAAAGGTGTGCAACTATGCACCTTTAAACATCCCTTAAGGAAGGTAAAGGGTACACATTTAGCACCCCCCCATGAGGTGCACTAAATGCACAACCTTTGTGCTTATAAGTGTTGTAAGGGTGTGTACCTAGCGCATGGCATCAAGTGCGCTAGATGCACACCCTTGATAAACTTAAGTATATAGGTAAAGTGCACTTGGTGCACCTCTCAAGTGTGCCTTTTTTTGTTTTGTAGGGTTAAAAATAGTTTTTCTCTAATAGTTTGCATCAATTAGGGTTTCTAGGTTTTTCATCTCATCATTAAGGTTTGTATTAATTTATTTGTTTGACTTCAAACTAATAGATGTTCATTTTGTGTAGATTTAATGGCAACTTCATCATCCTCCCTTGCTACAAAGATGGTCCCAAAACTAGTGGTTTTCAAATTTCAAGGTGTTATGGCAATGCCATGCTTCCAAGATGATTATTCAGAGATTTGAGACATTGAACTTGGTCATACAAACTAGAACACATTCTCGATATTGTGTAACAAACCCACAAAAAGGTCCCCATTGATATCTACTCTTATCCAATCGAGACTAGTTAATGTAGCATCACACCCAGTATTGGTACAGTCCTCAAAATTGATCATGACACTAGCAGAGAACTATGTCTCTAAGGAAAGGGTCATGAAGAGTATAACTAGAGAGATCATACTAGATCTCTAACCTAAGAACATAGAGAAGGTATTCCATCTCCCAAGAGCAAATTAGTTTATCCAATTAACCTATCACCAGGTGGAAAGATGGTACAAGGAACATGTAGAGGAAGTGTCTAAAATTATCCAGTTCTCATACCTCATTAAGAAGATTCCTCTTTGGCATAAAGTAGGCAAAGTGGACATGACAATGGGTTATATGAAAGAGGATATCGAATATTCTATAATACTCTTGAGTATAGTTATGGCGTTGCCTGCATCAGGACACTTGAACATATGGATGGTGCATTTTATTGAGACTATTAAAATAACAAAGATGGCAATTGAGTGGGCTTCCATTCTTAGTGAGAATTTGGATGGGTGGCTAGTGACAGTTAAGAATAATTATAAGTTCTAAATGACATCTTATTTGGTGTACCTATAAGAGGCAAGGGTGATGGATTATCCAGGACTTTTCAAAAAGGGCAACATGCAAGATGCAAATGCATGGCCCTATATAATATATCCCCAGTTGGTGAGGAAAAAGCTTCCAAAGCATTGCAAGTAATATGGGATAGTGAATGATGCTTTTATTTTCACAATTATTTGATTCATTGAAGGGGATTATGTGAAAAGGATGTTAGATGAGGCAACGGCCAAGATTTTAGAAGTTGACACCTATTACATTCAATTTTGAACATTTACTTATTTGAGCGTAGTGGCAATGACTATCAATCCCAAGAAGCTCCCTAGGTATTCAAAAGAAAGAATTATATTATTAGAGACCGCTCGACAACTCTTGTCTCTTTATGATAGAGTAAGGAAGCAACACAACATAACCTAGGTGTGGCCTACTACTATAGGACCATTTAGTGTGGTCTGGAGACAAGATATTTTTTCTTTTGAGCCTGAGTGGGATCATTATCCCTTGGAGGAATATAACTCTCCTTGTCCTTATTTTGATAATATTAGAAGAGTGCAGTACTTAGCTAGCAAGACATTCTAATATGAAGATGCAATTGAGGACCATTGGATGAATGTAGTAGACAACTACGATATTCAAAGAAGGGATTATTGTAGGATGAATCCCTATCTAGAAAGTAGTGCTTTGAAGATAAAGGGTCCTTTAAAAGTAGTACAATAAGATATTGAGGATGTCCTTGATCCATTGTATAATAGTGACAAGATTTTTGATCGACCCATTATGAATGTTGAGATTGATAAGGAAGAAAACTCAGATATTAATCATAGGGTCAAGCATGTCATCAAATTGACTAAGGATTGGATCAAAAGACCTTTCAAACTAGATCCAATTCCTCAAGTGGTAGTATTCCACACTATAGCCCACCCAGCAAGAGGTAGAGGAGCAAACATAACAGTATCCACTTTTTATAGCTCAATCCCCAGTGAGGTTGGAAATAGTGCACTGACTAGATAGAGAAGTTGGATATTATAGGGCTCAAAAGGGTAAAGGAAAGAAGAAGAGAACTTCTCCCCAACAAGCTAAGCTAGAAGAGGAACTAGCTCAAGCACTACCACAACAAGGGGCAGAAAATGTATAAGGGGTAGAAAATGTACAAGGGTCAGAGAATGTAGAAGCTACACAAACCCAAGATAATCCTCAAGTGCCACCACCAAATCAAGGACAAGGAGAAACTTAAATAGAAGTGCAAATAGTGTCTCCTCCTCAACAAGAGGTGCAAGCCTCCCAATCTACTCCTAAAAGAAGAAAGATCAAGACTTTGGTCAATAGGAGACAAAAGGTGGTTGGGAGAGTTATTCATTTTCCATCAATACCAAAGGTTATTCTAGAAGGAGAAGAAGAGAATGATGAAGCTAAAGAAGATAACCTTCCTTTGAATTGGAGGACTTGTCTTGCTAGAGCATCAGAGTTAGAATAGAGAAGAGCTCCACCATTACACCACCATCCATTCTCAAGCATCCTATTCAGTCTACCACTTCATAAGATGAGTTGTAGTAATGGATTGGTGAGTAGGAGGGTGAAGGGATTGATGTCTTTTAGATGTCAGAATTTGACTTTATTTCGGTTGGCACTGAACTGGTGGGAGATTAGATAAGAGATACTCCAACTAACCAACCTCAACAAGAGGATTAGAGTTAATTTCCATCTCAACCACATGGACCTGAAGTAGCTCGACCATCACCAAAGCTTTAGCTACTCCTCTCCCTCCAAGAAATGAAGAAGAATAGGTCCAAGTGGAATAGGAGGAAGAGCCACAAAAAATACCCGTTGATGAAGTGTCAAAGGAAAGGAAAATATGTGAGTAGCATCAATAGACCTCCCAAGACATAGAGGTGAGAACTGTGGACTCAACAGATACCAAGACTCCCAATGTGTATCTCTCAAAAAAGGAGAAGACTCCAGAGAGGAGTGATAAGGGAAAGAGCCTAGAAGAGAAAACTCCTTTGTTGTCAAAAGCTAAATCTTTGATGGAACATATTCCAATATGGTTGAGAAATGAGTTGATTAAAAAAAAAAGGCAATGATATGATTCTAAAGAAGAAGGAATGAGGTAATTGATTGAAGTTCTCAGGAAACCTGAGTCACCACCAAAAGATACATAGGCATTGGCTTTTATTATGAGTTAGGATTTGTTTTCTCATGTTGATATCCCTCCTCCACATGCATAGGTTGAGGAAATGACTTCAAAAGATTATTAGATCAAGGAGGTTGTACTTGGGAAACTCATGGTTGATACTACCAAGTTAATGGTGATAACTAGAATTAAAGAAGTGTTTAGGCACTTAGAGTAGGATGATATAGAATTGATAACACTTTGGAAGTAGAATGAGATCCTATGGGGTATTTAAATGAATTTGTTGATCCCCTAGATCCTAATAATCCTAAGGATACTTTGAATATGGCACTGGAGAAAAGAGATAAGGAGATGACACAACTAAACCCATTTTTGAAATCTTTATTGCAATGGTGAGAAAGTTTTGAAGAAAAAGGTGTACAGATTATATAGGGAAATCTTAAGTTGCTACACCATATGTATAATAATGTAGATAAGCTAGTGGCCATTTTGAATTAGTATTTTGGTTTAATGGATGAACTACATACCTAAGTCAAGGACCTACAAGAACTACAGTCAATCAAGGGCCAAAGGTATCAGATGTTAATGGAGGTATATATAGTGGAAGAGTTAGATAAAATTGATGATTGGATAGAGAAGATTGTGGATGGTAATAAAGTAATGGAGACATTACATGCAGGTATTCACAAGCTCAAGGATCAAACCCAAGAGAAAATTTTGGAGGGAGAGAAACATAATAGTGATGCATGATTAGATATTTTTGAAGATGATTCAAGGGATAAATTGATGACTGTAGAGGTAGTCATTGAACAGTTCTAGAAATTTTTTGAAGAAGCTTCTAATGATGATGATATTAGACAAGCATTCAGGACTGAGGAAGCATTACTAGATTTGGATGTGAAACTTAGAGATTTTGTAGAGACTCGCATTAAGGTGGGAAACTATAGGCAGAAAGTGAAGGACAAATATAAAGCCTTAGATTTTTCAAATGTAGCTCAAGTCATTGAGATTATTGAGAAATTCAAGAGCAAATACCTAGACATAGCTCTAGTATGAAGGGGAGCAAAACCCATAAGCTAGAATTTCAATTTTGACACTTGGTGAAATTTTACATTTTTGAACCTACTTCTAAGGTGCACTGCTTCCAAGGTCAGTTAGCTACCAGTTCTAAATTTACAGCTTTCCATGCATTGAAAACACATTCTAACAATATTTTAACTCCTACAGACACCTAGTGAACATGGAGCTTCTATTTTTGGCACTTCTAGAGACTCCTACATCATCTAATGACTTTCTTCTTCTTATTTTCTCATGCTTTCTTTGTTTTAAGACATGTAAAGGCTCATGCATCCATTTAATGATATAAATATGGATGGAGTCCTACTAAGCACCAGTTAGAGAGTTAGTTTGTACATAAATAGAATTGTTTTATTAGTTTAGAAGCATATATTTGAATAAAGAGATCTCTCACTCTCAACACAAATTGAGGAGAAGATTTCCTATAAATTGAGGTATGTAATATGTATTTTAGGCCATTATTTTGATGCAATAATATATGCTATTGGTGCTTGCATTTGGAGTGTAGTGATTCTTTCCTCAGTGTGTTATATTTTCTTAATGTATATTCATGAAATGTATTGAGCCAATAGTTTTATTGTTTTATTTTGATTGTGTCATCTTTTAATTCTGGTGTTTGCTACGGTTTTACAAATTTTGTTGATGTACTTAGTTTGAGAAGAGACCACCCTATTGTTCTTGCATAGCTTTTTTTCTTGCATGAGCACACTTTCTGTGGCCTTGTGATCTAATGAAAAGTGAAATATTTTATGGTTATTAAATTCCTATCAATGATTGCCTCAGTGGAATTAAGGAAGTGTTGCTCCTATTTTCATTGGTTAGTCCACCAATCTTTTCAAAAGCTTAATTCATAGATGTGTTGTTTACATAGTTTACGTCCATTAGGATTTTATTTTTCATGTTATTTTCTTAATTTCTTGTTACCTTATCTCCATCATTTTCTTTGATAAATCTTGGTTAAATTAGGAATTCATATAGTTGCATTGTTAGATTGCATTCATAAAAATAATAATAGAAAAATAGAAAAAAAATTATTTATTTTTGTGGGGTTATTCTTTTGATATAGCAAGCAAATTCAAAATCTTATCTGAATTTTTTGAACCAGCAAAGGCATCCCTATGGACAAATACATTTATCTTCATCTGAGTAGATTCTAGTAGGTCGAAAGGTTCCCCAGAACCTTGGAGTTGTCCTAGATTATTTTTTCAAGAGAGGAGTTCAAAAGGATTCCTATTGTTAAGCACCATGCAAAATGATAGCTCAACACTACACTCCCAACTTGTGATATACTATTACTACTACAAGCCTCATCATTCATGATTAAATGGTTCCTTCTATCTCTAGCAATGTTAGGAGCATTTGTAGTTTTGAGTGGACATTGAGCCATTGTGTGCCCTGGTTGCCCACAAGGATAATATTTTAGGACTCCATTTCCTATTCTTTGTCCACCTTCATATCCTTTGCCTCTGCCAAATGGTCACCTCTAGGAGCCTTTGAATCCTTGGCCACCCCTATGAGAACTTTCACCCTTGTTACCACTGTCATTCCTCTATTCATTATGTTGATGATCTTCTAGTCTCCTGTCTTGGATTCTAGGAAAGTTTCCTCTACCCCTAAGTGAATTCTCTTGCCTTCTCTTTATCTTTTCCTCAATCTTCAAGTCAAGAAAAAACATTTTTCCATTGTATTGGGGCATAAAATGGTTACTTCTTTCTAAATATTATACCTTAGACCAGTTAGATATCTAGCTACCTTCACACTCTCTGGTTCTACCATCCTTGATCTTATACTTAGCCTATGGAATTCTCCATTATACAAGCTCACATTCAGCTCCTTCTACCTCAAATTTAGTCTTCTCATATGTAATTGGACTTCATAGTCCTTAGGAACATAGGTGTGAGTTAATCTTGTTCTTAGCTTCCCTTGTTATTTCTTCTTGAATGAAGTTCCACCATGTGAGGGATGCTCCATTCATTCTTGACTATGCTAGCCTCACCTTCATTCCCTCTATTATCCCATGATAGCATCAGGATCCATCTTCCCCCCAAAAATAGAAGCGTCAATTGATTTTCTCCCAAAACATTCTAGGGATTTTATAAAGGTTACCTAGTCTACAAGCATTTTTTCATACTCATCATCCACATATTGTTCATCCTTCTCTTTAATCTCTCCTTCTCCTTTATTGAGATCTTCCTCAATATTCTCTATAGTCTTCTCTATTAGCCCAACCTTGTTTTCCAACTATTCAAGCCTCTCTTTCACCAACTTCTTTTCATCTTTTTATTCTTTTAACTCCTTTTCCAACTCTACATTCATCACCATTTTGTCCCTTCCTAATGTAGAACACTGATTAGGTGCAAACATCCAATCTTCAAGCTCCAAGTTGAGCTCTAATACCACTTATGATGCAAGTAATGGGTGTAACTAACTAAACACACTCACTATCCTCTCCTTGAGTTTCTCCTAAGCCCTAACAATACTTATTCAACTTCCTCAATACCTACCTCTATCTAGAGATGTGATGAATGACCTTTCTAGCAATTCACATTCACCTTTCAAATCCATCTCCACCTTCTAGGTACCCACAAGCCTTCAAAAGGCAACCAAAATTCAACTTACACCTCACTCCCTTGCACCCTCCATGATCATAAGCATTCATATATTTCCTTACACTACCTTCTATCTTTTCACTAAGTTTTAGGACCAACGATATGTTATGGGCACTCTCCTAAGCTCAAAAAAAAAAATCTCTAGGAGACCTAATTAGGGTTCTTCCTTGTAGCCCTATTTCACAATCTTAGCCATTAAACTCACAAAACTTGCAAAGAAGATACCAAAAAAATTGAGAATCTTTATAATTCATTCAAACCTCACAAATTTCAAAAGATGGGACTTGGATCTATCCTCCTTACCCCTTAACTATTGAGCCCTAGTTTAGGCCTATTAAGGCTAAATGCCACAGTTTTCCCTAACTCTTGCCTTGCTTTATAACCCACTTCAAAACTTTTCATACGTACACCATGGAAATCTTAAACCATCTCTAACTCTATGGTTTCAAGCATCTACACCTTCTCCATTGATCTCTACAACATCTTCTTGCAGTTGTTTTCTCACCAAGCACATAGAGATGCTTAGCTTAATAAGCTCCAAAGAACATCAATCTGGTGGGTGGCATAGAAAATAACTTCAAAATTTATTCCTTAATCCCATCCCCATCCTCCATGAAAAAAATGGGAGTTTTCCATGAGTGGGTTTAGGAGGGAGAGTTCATTCTTGCCTCAAATCCTGATTGTTGTCTCATCTAGATTATAGAGGCTCTTAATTTGATAAATGTTTCATTTCCATCTTTATAAACATAGTTTTTATGAAAGCACAAAGGTAAAAAGGAAGAAGCTTTAAAAAAAAATGTGATAAGGAAGAAAACAAGGGTTAGTTTTAATAACTAAAAATAACTTTCCAAAAGAGGAGCATAAATATGCAACTCAAAGCTAAACAGTGAGTTCTTCTTTTTCTAAAAAAGGGGTAGAAGCTTTTTCCTTTCTATAGACTTTGTGTTGCAAGGGTGATTGGGGTTTCTTCTTCTCAAAATGAGAAAACTGTGTGTTTCTTTTGAAGGAAAACATAAAATGTATAGGTAGAGGGCAGTTTCTGATGGTGATCAGAAATGTTCTTCCTAATTTAATTTTCTTCTCTAGTTTTTTGCAAGTATTTGATTGTTAGTAGCATTCAAGAATAGTATTATTTTTGACTTGAATAAAAATTTCATCATTCTAAAGACTGTGTGCTTCATCTTTTTCTCACTCTTGGTTTAGATGTGAATCAAGACTAAATAATGGAATTGAATTCTACAATAGTATTCATTTATTGCAGGGGCTTTTTGTTATTTGTTTAATCTTTCTTTTTTCTTTTTGACTGCATATATGGATGTGAAGATTGTATGCTTCCAATGTTGTATCCTAAGACCTTTTTCTCTATTTTAGTTGTAATAATTTCCACCCCTATCCAAGAATAGTGTGGGTAGCCTTCACTTTTAGGTTAAAAGTGTTTCTTAAATCTTATTCATTATAAATCTAATCAAGGAGTTATACCTTAAAAAATTCAAAGGGAGCTTGCACAATTCAATGGAAAAGCGACCCAACTATTGGCATCTTTTTGCATCTTCATTTTTGGGAAAATAAGAGTTGTATTGATGGTTTATTGTTTGGAGATAAATTTGTTCACCAACATATTTTTGGTGAGTCTACTAGGTAATCATGATTGATAGACCAATGTTTTTCTTTCCTTGGTAAAAATTATTATCTCTGATTGCAAGAGATTGGCGACTCTATGCAAAGACCATGTTGAATATGAAAGCCATGAAAAAGTCAAGGCCAAATCCTTCTCTCATGGAACTTTATCACATGGATGATAAAGTGTTGTGTGAATTCATGGGAAATTATAAAGAAAGTGTCTCTCGAGCTGTTAGAAACAATATAAGCATGGAAGAGGATTCCACATCTTGGCTTTTGTCAAAAATCCTTTGTGTGAAAAGAGTGATAAAGTTGAAAGAACAATTGATGGTTGATGACAAAAAACCTCTAGTCATAAACATATCTCACATTTACTCAATCTTTGATGATGAAACTCATCCCCAAGAAGCTTTGGATAAAGACAATAAAAGTCTACCTAAAACTTTCGCATCTTTTGATATGGAAAATTCTGGAAATGATGATAATTGTTCTACTTTAGAGCTTTTTAATGGAAAATAATTACAGAACAATGTTCAGTTGGAAGTTGAAAGTTTGGTCTATGCTAGAAATGTAAATAAAGAGGACTCTCTAGGAATAAATATTTAAGACCAACCCATGGAAAAATCTTTTTGTTTTGATGAATGTTGCAAACAAAAGATACTTCTTGACCAGGTTTCTTTGCATGCTGAAAATCTTTTTGAAGAAAGAAATCCTAAAGAGAACTTTCAGCTTATGTCTTCACCTAATGAAGATTTTTTTCATTTCAAGAGAGGAATTTTCTTATGTTGAGTTTGATCCTATTCTTATGTCAAGTTTTGAGAAATCCTTGCCTTTAGCTATATGTCATAAGAATAATTTAGTTTGCAACATGCAAGAAGAAATTGTGAATTCTAATTTTTCTTTTGCATGTCAAGGCAAGACTGTGGCTGATATAATAGTAGTAGAGAATCAATCAAAAAATCTTAATGATGAGATTATTTGGAGCAACACAAATGTATCATACTCTCATGCTAAGCATATGGAGGACTTTGAAATTAGGGATAATCCTCTCTTCATCCCTTGTGATCTTTGTGACATTAATGAAGAAGAAGAATATCATATTGGAATTTTCAACAATATGAACATACATCAGTAAAGCGAGGAAGCTACAACCAGTCCAAAACATGACAACTAGTTAGAAGCTCCTTCAATGAAAAATACATGGCTTCTTGAGAAAACTAAAGATGACTTGGTGAGTGATGTCCAAAGGATTACTGAGATACATAAAGAAGATGGCCAATGTATGATTGAGGTAAATGATGCCTTAAACTTGATGCTTTTAGTTTCCAATATAAGAATCTTGATGTCTTCTTTGTTGAATCCCATGTTGTCCATGATGTGGTAATTGATGAATCAGAATTTAAAATTTTCACATTTGATGAAAAGATTGAATATGAGGCTTTCTTGTTTGATCTTACTACAACTCAAGAGAAGTTGTTTCAACCTCAAATGTTGGAGATATTTTTTTTTAATAATGAAGTTATTGATGGTCTTATGGAAAGTAGACTTTCAACAAGCTTAGATCCAAAACTTAACTCACATGCTTCTACTAAGTTCTTCACCAATGCCTCCCTCATCCATGGTTCAGCTTGCTTTCCTTAAGAGAAGGACATGGCTATCTGTGGTATACATTCTTTTATTCAAAATGATGATGGGGTATTGCAATTAGTTATTTATGATGAGAATTGGGTTTTTGAATCTAAATTCATTTTAATATTTTGGCATATGGTAGTTGGGTATCTTGTTGTAGCAGTTATTAAATGTTGGTTTAAAATGACATGCCTCAAGTATCAATCTCTCTTCCACACTAGAAGATACTTCTCACAGCCAGTTGATGGTTTCACATGAGCAACTAAATGATCCTTTGAAGGTATGGGCTCTGAGCCCTATCTTGTGAAAATAAATTTTTTGGTTGTGCGTAGTTTAGTTTCCCTTGTTTTTGTTTTCTACTACCTTGTGTTTTGCTAAGGTGCTTAGAATAGGTTGTTTTGCCTCTAGTCTAATTTTGTTGTTATCTAGTTCTCCCTACAAGAAGCTGCCCCTCTTTTTTTTATGTACATTAACTCTATTACCCAATGGATTAGGCACCGATCTTTTCACTAGAGATGTTGGATTCTTTATGCACCTATCATGTACATACTCCCTAGTCAGAGCTGATGTTAGTTGGTGTTCTGAACCCCAATTTTAAAACTTGGTCCCCTTGATAATTTTTTCATATTTTTCCCCTTTATCTCCCCTAATCTGTGTGGAAAATAATTTATGGAGTCTTGTTTCAAGAAGGCAATATTCAAATTGATTGTTATAAAGAAGAACTAAGTGATGCATGTGCCAAAACTTTAGATCGAGAAAATAGGTTCAAATAGTAGGAAGTGGTTTTGAACCACTTCGTACCTATTGAAAAAATTATGGTGATTCAATGAGTTCAAAGTTCAAGTTTGTAGAGTCCAATTTCCAATTTTATTTCCAGATGTACACCATTGCAAGATTTGGAATGTGAATTTAGATACAAATTCACCAATTCAGAGAGGGATTGTTCTAATGATTATTAATCCTAGTTATTCATCACTAAAAGAGGATAAGTTGAGTTGTGAAATTGGAATCTTGCCCACCATCAGAATGTGCAAGGTTGTGGTTGGAACCTCAGGTGTAGTATTTCAAAAGTTTAACAATCCAAAAATTCCAAAGATTCAAAGAAATTCAAAATTAAAAAGACGAATCTGATTTTTAAAACTTGTGGTTCAAATGAAGATTTCAAGGTGAAAATTCTTAAATTCATGGTCCACCATGCCAAAACCAATTAGAAATTTTCAATTGAAAATCTCACTCAAAATATCCAAAAACTTATTTTAGCAAAGAATGGGATATAATGAGATCGGTGTTATAGATGGATATGGAATATTGCTTTATATGACCAAGCGTTTCCTAATATTATAGTTGGTGATAAGGTTGTGTGCTCATCATCACCAAGGAACCTCACATGTAGGCAAGATTCACCATGAAGCTCATGAAAAGAACATGCCCACAAAATGCTTGACAAAATAAACTTTAGAGGTATACCTCTTCACATAGACAAAGCATCTTAACTATTTAATTAAATGTCAAATGCTTGAACCATGAAAGAATGGTTTTATTGTTTAAACATTGGCAATTTAGATATGATAAGACATGATTTTGAGATTTAATTTGTAAGAATATATTCCACCGTTAAACCTAACACAATCCAGTTCACATCACATCCTTTTTGTATGGGAATGCATGGTCTATACACATAACTTGAGCAGTGCATATAACACGTTTGATGGAGTATTTGAAGCCTTGATATGGCACAAAGAGTGTAACACCTAACATTTTACATAGTGCTCAAAAAGAAAACATGAGCTCAAGTACTTCTATCTTGAAAGGACATGAATATGAAGTTGACACTTCAAGAACTATGAAAATGATATTTCTATCATTTAAACATATCATGAAGCACAGTCATGTGAAACATCCAATCGACTAGCATGATGAAACATAAGTCTAGCTAGTTGAAGGAGTTATGGTATCTCTATCCAAGGAAGGATATCCAAGCCTGAATGAACACTTACGTTCTCACAAATGGAAACTTGAACCCAAAATGTGAGAATGCATACAAATCACCTCACTTCATTGGAGAAGCCCAAAGGCTCACATTTTATGGAAATTGAGGAGTGAAGATAGATTCACATTGATCTTCTTTGAGTGACACATAGTTATGCCTCTAGGATGTTCTATAGAATGCTCAATGTTGATGAGCTCATGGAGACTGCATGATAGTAGAAATGAACATGAGAACCACACAAATACAATAAGATAGAATGTCAACCATTAAGATACATCTGCTAATGATATCGAGAGAAGAAATGGAAATATATTGACAAAAAATAGCTTCCATTAATACTAGGGTCAAAAGAATAGAAAATTAAAACTATGTGATACTTGTCCAGATTATACAGGCTCTTGATTTGATAAATATTTCATTTCCATCATTATAAACATAGTGTTTATAAAATGACAAAGGTAAAAAGGAAGAAGCTTTTAAAAACAAATGCAATAAGGAAGCAAACAAGGGTCAATTTTAATAACTGAAAATAACTTACCGAAAGAGGAGCATAAATATGCAACTCAAAGCCAAAGAGTGGGTTCTTCTTTTTTTGAAAAAGGAGGAGAAGCTTTTTCCTTTCTATAGACTTTGTGCTACAGGGGTGATTGGGGTTTCTTCTTCTTAAAACAAGTAGATGGTGTGATGTTGTTGAAGGGAAATGTAGAATGTATAGGTAGAGGGCAGTTTTTTATGGTGAGTAGAAATGTTCTTCTTAATTTAATTTTCTTCTCTACTTTTGTATGAGTATTTGATTGTCAATAGCATTCAGGAATAATATTGTTTTTTAGTTGAATAAAGATTTCATCATTATGAAGACTGTGTGCTTCAAATTGTTCTCAATCTTGGTTTAGATGTGAATCAAGACTGAATAATGGAATCAAATTCTACAATTGTATTCATTTATTGTATGGGCTTTTTGTTGTTTCTTTAATCTTTCTTTTTCTTTTTGACTACATATATGGATGGGAAGATTCTATGCTTCCAATACTATATGTTGAGTCCTTTTTCTCTATTTCAGATGCAATAATCCCCCCCCCCCCCCCCATCCAAGAATACTATGGGTAGCCTTCACTTTCAAGTTAAAAGTGTTTCTTAAATACTATTCATCATAAATCTAATCGAGGAGTTGTATGCTATAAATTTCAAAGGGCACTTGCACAATTCAATGGCAAAGTGACCCAACTATTGGTTTCTTTTTGGGTCTTCATTTTTGGGCAAATAAGAGTTGTATTGATGGTTTATTGTGTGGTGACAAATTTTTTCACCAACAATATGGTCACTAGTTAAATATCTTCTATAAATGTCAATTTTGATGAAGAAATTAGTGCTCTCTTGATTTTTTGTTATTTTCCTAAAAGATAAAATGGCTTGGTAATGATCTAATACCCTAATAATTGATGATGTAATTGGTGTTATTCTAAGTGAAGAAACTCATAGGAAAAGCTCAAAGTAGAGCGAATGAGAAATGAAGCAATTCAGGAAATCATGAGAAATCAAGAGGAAAATCAAAGGAGAAGAGGTCTCAATCAAGAGGACCAAAAAATTGTTGGTACTATGGGAAACTAGGGCATAAGAAGAAATTTTTTGGACTTGAAAGAACAATGAAGGAGAGAAACAAGAAGGAAATAAAGAGAAAAATGTGGTAAGTAACGAATTCAAAGAGGATGATTTTCTTCCTTCATTAGAAAGTGTTGATGATTCTAAATGATTTTTAGATTGAGGGGGCTTCATTTCATGCCACTCCCCATAGAGGTTAATTTCTTAATTATGTCCAAGGGGATTTTGGGCTAGTTATTTGGGAGATAATGAACCCTAACAGATTGTCTAAAAGGGGAACATCAAAATTATGTTTTAAAATGTGAATATTGGTTACTACAAGAGGTAACACATGTTCCAAGGCTATGTAGGAATTTAATTTCAGTAGGACAATTGGGTGATGAAGGTTGCATAGTTACTTTTAATGATAAAAAGTGGATTTTTTCAAAAGGTTCCCTTGCAATAGAAAAAGGTGTGAAAGTAGGCAGCTTATGTCTTTGTAAAGGTCATATTGTTCCTTATACTTTAATTATTTTAGAGAAAAATGAATGTTTACAAACAATTTTTGCAGTTGAGTAGAGAGAAAAAATAGATGTTATAGATTCTAATACAACACTATGACACAATAGAGTTGGGCACATGAGTAATAAAGGTATTAAATTACTTCATTCAAATAAATTTTTACTATGTTTAAAATGTGTCAATATGAATTTTTGTGAAATTTGTGTGTATGGAAAGAAAAAGAGAGTTAGTTTTTTGAAGAGTGGGAAGGAAAAAAAAAAATAGAGCTCGTGCATACAAATCTATGTGGACCAACTTAGGTATCTTCCCTTGGTGGTTCTCATTATTATGTGACATTCATTGATGATGCAACTAGAAAAGTATGGTTTTATTTTCTTAGACATAAATATGATGTATTTGTAAATTTTAACAAATGGAAATGCTTGGTTGAAAATGAAACTAATAAAAGGTTAAAATGTCTCAAATTTGATAATGGTGGTGAGTATTACAGTAATCAATTTGAAGATTATTGTTCTACTAATGGTATTGATAGGCAAAAAACCATTCTAAGGACTCCACTAGAAAATGGAGTGGTTGAATTCATAAATAAGACAATAATGGAGCATGCAAGGAGTATGAGGTTGCATGTTGGGCTACCCTTAAACATGTCAATAAAGACTATCAATATTGTTATATATTTGATTAATAGAGGTCCCTTTACTCTTTTGGGTTGTGTTATACTAGAGGAAGCATGGATTGATAAGAAAGTGAGTTATTTGTTTCTCAAAACTTTTGATTGTGAAGCATTTCTACAAATAGATTCTAAAGATAAAATCAAGCTCGAAGCTAAGTCAAAGAAATATGTATTTGTTGGATATGGAATTGATGAATTTTGTTATAGGCTTTGGGATTTTGAAAATTATAAAATTGTAAGAAGCAAGGTTGTCATATTCAATGAGAAAATATTGTGCAAAGATATGTTTCTGCAAATTGAGAAGAAATAAAATGATTATGTAGTGTTAGATGATACACAAAAGGATGGTCTAGCAGTCCCTCATGATTTGCAACAATCACAATAAAAAATACCACAAACCCCAGAGAATGTTAGATGATCAACAAGGCTAAGTAGACCTCTACAAAAAAATTCACCCTCTTTGTATTCTATTTTATTAATAGATGTTGGTGAACTTGAATGTTATGATGAAGTTTTATAAGTTGATATAAAGCTTCTATGATAGTTTGCAATGACAGATGAAATGGACTCCTTGCTGAAATATCAAACTTGAGATTTATATAAGTTACTTGCAAGTTAAAGAGCTTTAGAGGATAAATGGTTTTATAGGATGAAAGAAGAGGATGGAGGTAAGAAAATATTTAATACTAGGTTAGTTCTAAAAGGATTTGCATAGAAAAAGCGAATTGATTTTGATGAGATATTTTCTCCAGTTCTTAAGATGGACTCTATGTGTACTATTCTAAGTATTGTTGCTTCTAAAGATTTGCATTTAGAGAAGCTTGGTGTCAAAATAGTTTTTCTTCATGGTTATTTGGATGAAAAATGTATATGGAACCAAAGGTAAGGAGAATTTAGTGTGTAGATTGTAGAAAAGTTTATATGGCTTGAAGCAAGCACATCAACAATTGTATCTTAAATTTGGCAATTTTAAGAATGAGCATGGTTATACTTAGTGTCATTCTGACCATTGTGTAACTTATTTTAAGAGGTTTAATGGTGACAACTACATTATTTAATGATAATATGTTGATGATATGCTTGTAGCTTGGTCTAACATGGATCACATTAAGGGGTTAAAATAATAGTTAGCACATTCATTTTCTATGAAGGATTTTGGGGTAGCAAAACAAATCCTTGGTACAAAAATTTGCAGAGATAGAAAAATAGGAAATTGACTCTATCTTAGGATGATTATATTGAGAATGTGTTGCAACATTTCTCTATGAAGAATGCCAAAGTTGTCAGCACACCTTTGTGTGGTTATTTATAATTAAATAATGAGATGTGTCCAAAGACACAAGAAGAGGAGGCTAAGATGTCCAAGGTACCTTATGCTTCAACTATAGAAATTTTATATATGTTATGGTATGTACTAGGCCAAATATTGCACATGCAGTGGGGGTTGTTAGAAGGTATACAAGTCATCTTGGGATTGAGAATTGGAATGCAGTCAAATGGATTCTTAGGTATTTAAGAGGAACATCCAATAAGTGTTTACATTTTGGAGGATCTACTACTGATTTACAAGGCTATGTTGAGTCAGATGTGGTAGGGGATTTCGATACCAAGTGGAGTACTATAGGTTATGTATTTAATGTTAGTGGGGCAATAGTGAATTGGGTTTCTTAGTTACAAAAGGTGAATGTTTTATCCACCATAGAGGTAGAGTATGTTATTGCTACAGAGGTAGCCAAGGAGATAATATGATTTCAATTCTTCATGGAAGAATTGGGACATCCACGAAGGGGTAACTATCTATATATAGATAGTCAAAGTCTCATTCATCTTGCCAAGAATTATGCTTTAGATTCAAAGACAAAACACATATAGTTGTGATACCATTTCATTCGATTATTTTTGGATGATGGACAAGATACATACACATGATAATCCAATAGATATGTTTACAAAGATAGTGACAAGGGAGAAGTTGAACTCCTCTTTAGCTTTAGTTAGTCTTCTAGAATGAACAAAATAACATAACGGTTGAGTCCAAGGTGGTTTGATCCAATGGAAGCCTCATGTGGTAGTGGTATTGCTACAAGATCAATCTCCAAGTGGGAGATTGTTGTTTAGTGTGGAGTCAAATCAGTTCCCAAGTGGGAGATTATTGATTTGTCATGATTGTTCAAGGAAGTACTATATACCTTTCATTAAAAAAAATTGGTTGACCTATCAATAATTTTTGAGTTGACTCATTAACCATTTCCCAAGGTTTACTTGTCAAGGGCTTTTTAGGTAAACTTGTCAGAATTATCTAGCCCTAATTTTGTAAGAGCCAAAAGCTTGTATAAAATGGCTTAGAGTTGGGGATTTTATTAGTGTATAATGAGATTGTAGCTCCTTGTGATGGTATTGAGCTATAAGGGATTGTAAATTATAATCACTATATAATAAAATATTGGACTTGATGTTTGGTGGATGTAGCCCAAGGATTGGGTGAACCACTTTAAATCTTGGTGTCTTGTGTTCTCTTCTATGTGCATTATTATTATTTTCTAAAATTAGATATATTTGCATGTAATTTTTAGTTATTTTTTTTTTAATCCTAACACTTCCAAGTATTAGAATTTCTTTTAAGACATTGGTAATGTTGAGTGGGTGGAAAGTTCACCAATACTAGTCCATATCAATAACTTTATTAGAATGTTTGAAATAATTTTACACATCTAGTTAGGGCTATTTCAAATATTTCTAGCAAAAATTACATGAAAGGGAAATAATTTCATTAGTTGTGGTGTAAAATTACAAGGACACAATATGGTTTATGGTTTATACTAACACATGTCAAATGGAATATAATGAACCAATGATATCTTGGGTGATGCTCATGGAAAATAAAGTGGAAAGTGATGTATTATCTAGCTATTATGATTATGTTCTATCACAACTAAGAGATCCAAATACTCCAAGATTTTGAATATATGAGGAAAAGGACATGGAAGTGCATAAAATTCTAAGTAAATTAGATATAGAAAAGAAGATCAAAAGAAAGTTGCCAATTTTTGTCTGAAACATGGGTTTACAAAGGAAGCAATAGTTGAAGCCATATAAAATCATGCTATGAACAAGGCCAGTACATTAGGTATTGTAAGAGTTAAAACAAAGGAAGTTATCCCTACTATGAAAGCAACTACTAAGAGACAAACAAGGAGTGAGACACAAAGGAAATAGGAGACACCTCTAGTAAAGGTGTATAAAAAGAGTAGATGTAAATATGCCAAGGTTGATAAACTCGAGCCTACCAAGAAGAAGAAGGAAGTAAAACCTAAAAAATCAACACCAAGAAGAAAGAAAGTCAAAGCACAAAGGGAGAAAGTATTTGAGTTTAACAAGGAAGAATCCATTGAATTAGATGAAGGAAAAAAAAAAGAGAGCTAGTGGGAAACAAGATCTAAAGTAGTTAAATCACCAACTATGAAAGAAATACAAGAAAAAATTGGTAAGTGCAACCCTGCAAAAAAATTATTAATCAAGTTAAGAAGTGGGAATAAATGTTAATGTGAAAAGGTACTATAATTATTTGAAATAGGATGAACATAAAAGGTTGGAGGATGTTGTGGTTTTCAACATGAACAATTTAAAAAAAAGCATTGATTGAAATGCAAGGTCAAATTCTAGATACGCTATATGACAAGTTGGAAGTGATTTGGAGATGAGAAATCTAAGAAAGATAGAGAAATAATGAGGCATTTGTTAGTGAAACTCCAACTTGAGTTTTGGCAAGAGAAGATCAAAGAAATAATTGGGAAAATAAGGCCACTATTCAAAATAAAGAAGAGGTTAACTAGACTTCTCTATGGTGATTATAAATTAGATGAAGAGGAAACTAAGAAGATATTCAAGAAACATCTAAAGTTGGAGGAGGAAGATGTACTATAAATTGAGGATGAGGAACCAAAGAAATAATGAACATCAAATTATTAAAGATGAATCAAATCTAATGGATCCACAATTTCCAAAAGTTACTCATGTTGACATTGGATGGGTTGTTGGTGACATAAAAGGAACAATTAATTATGATGATACCTAGAATGTACATAAGGAGCTAATTGAAGCTCATGATAAGGTGACAATTGAACAAGTTATGAAAGAACATGATGCTATTATCAACATGGCTATCAAGAAACAATCAACGAATACAAATCAAGAAGTTAATAGTATTGAGGTTGAAAAGGATAAACATTAGGTAGAGAAAGTTCAAGATAAAGAATTACAAACTAAAAGAAATAAGGATAAGCGAGAGGTTGCAAAATCAAAGAAGGATACAAATAATGTTGGTCAAGAACAAGAAGTTGTCAAGGTATTCACAATTTTGAAAAGTGGCACTGATGATGATGAAAACCTATCATAAATCAAAGGGACTATTGATTTGAGCACAATGAGTCTAGAAAATATGATGTATATGGCAATGCCAATTAACTCAAAATCCAAGAGAGATTAGAGGAAGGAGATATAGATAACTAAGTCAAAAAGTGATATACTTGCAAATCTCATATATAATGTGAACTTTGATACTAAAGAAATACCTATTGAAAAATTGGTTTATTTGGTGTCTTCTACACGTGATCTTCTTGAAGAGTCTACAATTCAAAGTTTTGAGAGGAAATATGAGAAGAAGAGATCACATATTTTAGGTTAGAAAATTGAAATGGATAAGGGAGCATTGACTATTGGAGTTAATAATAAAAATGAAGAACTAAAGGAGAGCTATAGAGTACTAACTATTGTTAGTGATTTTACAAATTTTGCGAAAGAAATTATACAAGGAGGCATAAAGCTTAATGAGAGCTTAGACTATTGGTTACAAGTTTTAATACCAATCAACAATCAGTGAGTAATTTTGGAGCATTAGTAAGATTAGTGAATCATAAGCTCAAAATACTTAGTGGTGAGTAGAAGAAGAGAATAAATAACCTTATTGACTTGCAAATTCAACTAATTCCTAAGGTAGATATTTTGAAAAGCGGAGTCAAAGAAGTTGAAGCTGTCTCAACACTACCAAAAATAAGCTCTATGGATGCGTTGGAAGAGTTGGCATATCAAATCAAAATTTAAATTACTAGTGGAAAATCTAAAAGAGACATTGGATTCTAATTTATAGGTATTGAAGAATTTTTTTGATGATGTATTCAAGAGGATTTGAACCCTTACCACACTAATACATTTGGGTTGCATTTTTTACCTAAATTTTCAACAGCAGGCCAATTTGGCTAGTCAATTTCATTTTTAAAAAAAATATGATCCTGATAACGTCAAAATTTCAATGTCAGTTAAATTTATCATCAAAATTTTAGCGTTGTTAGGGATATAATAAAAAGTAAAACTTCATTTATTCACATGACAAATTGCAGGCAAGAGGCTTCAGAGGCGTGACAAAGAGTCATTCAAGGTAAGGGTTTTTAGTGTTTTGTTCTTGCATAATGAAACCTTTTTTTTTTGGAGCCATATCTTACATATACAGCATTGTAGGGTTTGACTTGGCACATCAATAAAAGAAAATTCAGATGATGAAACCCATGTTGAATAAATAACTAGCACAATCAAGAATGTCTCCCATGCCCTACAATATTTAACAAAATTTAACTTTTCAGATATCTTTGAGCATGAATCAACATAGTCACTTTCTCAAAATATTTTGGATTCTTCACTTATTAAATTTCTCTCGTAGCCCATTGGTATTTAATGGTCTATGGAGCCCTCTATACAAATATTTGGAACTTCACAGACAAGATTCAAGATTCAAGACTCGAATTAGGGTGATAAATAGGGACCATTATGAGGTTGACCACTACCTTAATTAACTTTATCTCTATTAATATCCTCTTTTGAACCTTGGAATAATCTAGGCTCTTGCTAATTCAAGGGCATTAGTGGCCAACCTAAGTGAATTCCCTAGCTAGCAAGAGAAGAATTTTTTAGTAGATGTTGCTTAAATTCTCTACAAGTATTTTCTTTGTGCTAATGGTCCCATGATATTTATGGCTCTCTACTTATTTGTACACACTTTTTTAAGGTAAATATGTTGAATCACCTATATTTATGGAATTAAAATTTAGAGGGAAATGTTTAAAAAGGATGGAATGATTAAGAAGTGGCTACATATTTCCAGCATGCCCCTATTCTCCCATAATATGAATTCTAATTCCTAATTTGTTATTGCTCCCCCTTTTCAGGAGAATTTTCAACGTTATACCTTATGATTGAAAAATAAGTGGCAAGCAATTGCATGGGATCATGAGGTAAAGGAGGTATCATAGAATTTATGTAAAAGACCTTGAAGCTTCATCTAGGATCAGCTGAGTCAACCAGTTGCCTCTTATGTTAGTGCTTAAATAATAATATTGAATCATCCTTGTACCTCCAACTTTTTGAAACCTTTCTTAATTATGATGTGAAGATCTTCTAGCTAAGCTATCAGTCCTTATATGGGTATGGTTACATGTATAGGGATATGATATGGTGGTTAGCTAATGGTTTTGTCCCATGTTCCATAGGACTTGGTCATCGTTGTACAAATATTTATAAAGATTCTAGTCATGTAAACAAAATTAATCATGCTATGCACTAAATAAACAAATTCAACCACAAAATAGTACCAAAGGATGAAAATCTAATGCTATGAGCCAAAATATTAAAATGGTTTATAAAGTTATATCTTCTAGTAAATATAGGATAATAGGCAGTAAGATAATAAAGGAAAATTAGACACACTAATGCTTCATCTCCATTTATAAAAATAGTTAATCCTCATAGCCTTACCAACAAATAAAAAAATTGTGGCCAGTTATGATAAGTATCACTCCCTTACTCACAAGATACAAGACATGCTTTCATTCACACAATTTTTGGGTATCAAATCAAATGTAAAAACTAAACAAAAATCTAAATATAGTAATGAATCATTGGGAGAAGTGAAGAATTAATTGCGTAAGAACAAGGAAAGGAAAAGGGTTGCTTGTTTGCAAATTGTGAACTACAACTCATCAAAATCAATGTAAAAACCAATCATCATGTGGTATCCCTAAAGAAGAAGAAAAACCTTGGATCAAGAGGAGGCACATAGTACACCATTTAGACTTCATATTGATCACAAAATGGATCAAATTAAAATCATGGCCTAGCCCATTATAGATGTTAAAAAAATGTAACCAATGTATGACATTTATTTTGCTTTTTGTAAAAATAGTTTTGATCATGAGGTAGCATCCATTTCACATGAACTCAATAACATGGGTGAGTCTTCCTATATTTGTACTCAAGTTGATAGTGGTGCACATGAGATATATATTGTGGAATCGAGGCATAAAGGTCATGATTTTATTTATCACATTGTCAAAGATGTTAAAAAGACACAAGATATGTGTATGGGTGGTCACAAAAAGCTAAGAAGGTCAAACTGTTTATTGCCTAAGAAAGACAACACTTACAAGAGATCGAGGAAATATGCAATAAGCTTGACAATACATTTAAACCTATTTGTGAGGATTTGGAGAGTTAACTTATCAAAATTTATAAACCTAAATGGATTTTTATAAGTTGTAAACTTTACATTCACAACATTAGATCCCTACAATTGGCATTTTAGTTAACATATTCCATTGGCAGGTGTAATTATTGTGTTATCTTGACATAATTAGTTTGAGATTTTATGGGTAGGTGATATTTTTGTGTACGTTGGTTGAAGCCCTTGACCAATCTTGGTTGTTTCCCTACACACATGATTAATGCTATCTACTCATATTGGTCACCATAGTGCAGATCTCTAGCCACCTCAATTTTGTAGTGTGGTTTTTTTGTGCATAATGGAATTGTTTTTTTTTTGCAGCCATATCTCATAGACGACATTGTAGGGGTTCCAATTTTACATGTTTTCATTTTGATTTTTATATAAGGGATCTATTATTCTAACTAATGGGTTTTTCAATTCATCCTTTCATAAGAATTTTGACTATATGGAAATATAATTCTTCGCATGCTGGCATCTTAAAACATCTTAGGTGGCTTCATCTCTTGCACTATCTCTACTTATTGTCCCTCAAACTAGGTACTCCAAGTAGGTGCATGTTCTAAAAATAAAAAGTAAAACATTCATCTTCATCCTACACCTCTTCTACACAAGAGAAATTAGGGTTTTCCACTATGGGGATTATAAAGGAGACTCCATTTCAATTAAAACCCTAAGCATAGAATAGGGTAACTAGTAGACACAAAATAAATCAAACGTACTTCAAGCTTAACCTACACACCTCAAACTAATTAGCACCTTTTCTAGGAAGCAAAAACACAACTTTTCATAATATAAGCATGTACTTAGTGTAAAACTGCAAGGAGATCTTAAAAATGTACTTGATATCTACACATATTTTCACACCAAAATTGCTTTCTTATTGATTCAAATCCATACATATCAACTCCAACCCTTTCCTAGGTTGAAGAACATTCATTTATAGGCTATATCTCTTGACCTTACATATTCTTTCCTACTTGTTTGATCAAAACAAAAGTCTAACTGTTGACCTTCCAAATTTGCAAATAAAGTTGTTCAGCAACAATATTTGTTGCATGACAACTTTTTGTCAATTTTTGCAACTTTTCCATATTTATAATCAAATGCCTTCCAAGGTGATAAAATTGCATGTGAATATGTATGAATGTATGTATGTATGTGTATCTATATGTATGTATGTATATGCATGTATGTATATATGTATGTATGTATATAGAGAGAAATCTTGTGGATTGTGGAGATTAGTGAAGATCTAAGATTTTGTTGTCATGCCCTTCTAATCTTTTTATATGCATGCATGCATGTATGTATGTATGTATGTAAATAGAGAGGTATTGGCACAACAAAAAAATAATTAAACTCACTCAATAGGTAGCATGGCCACGGGTATTGTCACAAGCTTTTAAACATAACTATATAATGAGTGAGCTAGGACATATATAGGTTAACCTTAAATTAACTATAAACTTCAACAAAAAAGGTTACACTAAGGTATTACATGCAATATTGTATGCCTCTAGTGTGTAGCTGCCTTAGACATAGTTAGGTAGCACTTAACTATTTTAAAACATTATATGTTAACTCATGAGGCTCATTTCCATGCAAAAGTCTCTCACCAAATCACCCAAGATGGTTAGGATATCTGGCTGAGCACCTCTTATATTGCTAAATTTCTTGAATTCATCTTTGACATAATTCTAACAATGTATAAGAGGATTATATGTTTCTTCATTTTTGCCAATATATATGTTCATTCTAAATATGTACTAAGTAGAAACTGGAAAAAAAATTGCATTTCAATTCTTTGCTAGGGACATAATCGTATTTGATTCCTTAATTTTGGGTGCAATAATGAGGGTTTTAGCTCAAGCCATAGGAGAGCATTGTTGGAATAATTGATTGATTATGTATTTTCTTTGATGTTACACAACATGTCATAACATTATAAGTTAGTGCATTCTGAGCTCGCTCAGTCATTGAAGACAATTTTCTGTAGCTACCAAGCATTCCAAACTTTGTTTAGTTTAAAAGGCAATGTCTACCGAGCTCACTTGGTTACCAAAGGATCTATGCAAGTATGTAGTGTTAACTAAGTTCACTTGGTTAACATAGGATAATTGTTTATAGTTAGTGCCTACCAAGTAGGGTTGGCTAACGAAAGATTTTCTTAGTTTGGCATATTTAGTTTAATTGATCTATCTATTGGTTCTAGCTGACTAAGAAGATGAATATTAGTTATTCTAAATTGTATTTGAGTCAACTTGATAATATGAAAGATATAAATAAAAGGTCAAGTTTTGAGCTAGAATGTGTGAAGTATATGTGAATGCATGGAATTTTTTTGAAGATCTAATGATGCTAAAAGGAAATAAATCAGAAGGATAAGCAAAATATCCTTAAGAAGCTAAAAAGATATATTTGATCAGGAAGGATCAAGTCTACAAGCTAGATTTGAGATCTGTAATTAGCAATTTAGTTGCATCAAATCAATTCATGTCATTTTTATTGATCTGTAACCATTGTAGTAGTGATCTAAATCTCCTAACAGAGTTGGCTTAACAATTATTTGTAAATCCTCTAACAAGGTGACAGTTTTATTGAGTTGTCTAAAGACCTTTAACAAGGCCACTCTTAGCAAGGTGATTAAATCCTCTAACAGGATCACACCTAACAGTGTGTTTTATAACCTTTAATAGGGTTGGCTCTTAACAGTGCTCACTTTAGAAGAGTGAAAATTAGTAACTAGTTGCAATTGGTGGTTTTTCTCAAATTGGGTTTCCATGTTAAATCTTGGTGTCATATATGTTCACGCTATTTCTTTTATGTGTTTGCAAGTATGTTAAAGTAATAAGTAATCACAAATAACATCTTAAGATCTACATGTTAAGTGTTTGTCCAGCAATTACAGTGTTTACTAAGTTACAACATTTCTTCATTTGTCGAGCTTTAGTAGAGTTGAGTTTTCACAGAATTATTTTGCACTAACATCTAAGGGATCTAGAAATTATTTTTGTAGTAACTAATTCACCCGTCCCCCCTCAGTTACTCCTCTTATATTTCCAACAATTAGTATCAAATTTTTTGGTGCTTGTAGAGAAGGTTCCAAGGTCCTGAGCTAAAGATCAAGATATCTTACAGAAGAGAGATTCCCAAATTGAATAGAGACAATTTTTGTAGCATGGCAAGGACTTATGAGATTACATTTGGTGACTATTAGTGATTCAAGTTGTAAATATCTTGATGCTAAATACAAGACTCCTATTGGAACATTATTAATGGAAGACATTTTTGAAAAGAAGTATCATAACATCATGATGATTGATATTGCATCTGCCCTCAGTTACACTAAATTTGATGAAGTAAAAGACTACAAAATAGCTAATGAAATGTGGACCAAACTAAAAGACATCTATGGAGAAGATGACAATGTAAGAAGAGTCAAAGCATAAAGTCTCAAAGGACAATTTGATCAGATGAAAATGAGAGAAGATGAAAACATTGCAAAATATGTGGAAAGAATCAAAGCTAGTGTGAGCACAATCAAAGCATCTCAAGGAGACATTGATAAAAAAATAGTTATAAGCAAGGTACTCAAAACTCTTCTTCCTATTTATGCAATTAGAATGTTAGCTATTCAAGAAATGAGATGTGATCCAAACAACAAAATAACTTTGGATGCTCTAGTTGGAAGATTGACAGCTTTTGAGTTAGATAACTATGTTTCTAGTTCCAAAAATATTGAGTTTGCATTTGAAGCCAAACATTCACTCAAAGAAAAGAGCAAGAAATTGAAGGTCAATCAATCAAGAAGTGAAGAAGAAACTAAAGAAAGTTCTGATAGTGATTTTGAAATTGTTGAAGCCCTACCTACAAAGAAATACTCCAAAGGCAAGGGAAAGTACAAAGGCAAGATTTCTCTAATTTATTTTTCTTGTGAAGAAATTGGTCACATTGATACTAGGTGTCCAAACAAAGAAAATAAGAATGAGAAGAAAACAACAAATACAAAGAAAAGAAGGAATTCAAGAGCTACAAGGACAAAAGTAAGAAATCTTATTTTATGGCTAAAGATTCTAATAATAGTGAAGATGAAATGGTATATATTGTTGTAAAAGATGAATCTGATGATGAAAGAGATAAAATGGAACTTATCTCTCATGTTAGCAAAAATGATGCATGGATTATTGACAATAACTACTCACATCATATGACTGGAGACAAAAAAAAAAATTGAGCACATGGAATATTATGGTGGTGGTAGTGTGAGATTTGGAAACAATGAACCTTGTAACATAAAAGGAAGAGGGTGGATCTCTTTGACCAATGAACTTGTATGTGATAATTCTTATTGGGTTGAAGGACTAAAGCATAATCTACTAAGCGTGGCACAGTTGAATAACATTGAATTCAAGATAAAATTTATGAATGGGAAGGCCAAATTGCTAGATGGAGAAGAAAATTTGATTGGATCTGACAAACAAACAAAAGGTAACCTATTTTATCTTGATCTTAGTGAAAGTTCATGTTTTATTGCTCAAGTAGAAAAAAGTTGATTATGACACAAAAGATTATGTCATGTAAACTTTGATAATCTAGTTAAAATAAGCAAACGCAGAAGAGTAAGAGGTATTCCTAGTTTGGAGAAACCTGATATGGGTCTATGCAAGAATTACCAAATTGGTAAGATGGGAAAGACTAGTTTCAAAATCAAAAACTATCATTTTGAAGAAATCTTAGAGTTTGTGCATATAGACTTATGTGGACCCTTTGGAATAGAAAGTTATAGTGGAGAAAAGTTTTCCATTCTCTTTGTTGATGATTATTCTAGAATGATAACTATAATGTATCTAAAAGAAAAATCAAAATTTTTTCAAAATTCAAGTGGTATTTGGCAAGAGTAGAAAAAAAAAGCTAGAAAGAAGCTAAAATGTTTGAAATTAGATAGAGGTGGTGAATTCATCTCCAATGGATTCAATAAATTTTGCATTGAAAAAGGAATTAAAAGACAAGTATTAGCCCCTAGTACACCAGAACAGAATGGTATAGCTGAAAGAAAAAATAGATCCATCATGGATTGTGCAAGAGCATTGATGATAAAAAAGAATGTTGCAATCAAATATTGGAAGGAAGCTATCAGTATTGTAGTTCATACCTTGAATAGAGTAAAACTAAAGAAAGACTCAAATCAAACTCCTTATGAGCTATGATATGGCTACAAACCTAATGTAAGTTACTTTAAATTATTTGATAGCAAATGTTACATCTTGAAATAATCTAGAAAAGGAAAATTTGATGTCAAAGGTGATTAAGGCATATTTATAGGATACTCCAGCAAAAGTAAAGCATACAAATGTTTAAACTTGTCTACTCATAAAATCATAGAAAGTACACATGTGAGAATTGACGAGTTTGTAGAAAAGAGTGAAGAAGAAAGTAGTAAAGAGCCTGAGGATTATAAAAGATTTGTCTACTATGAACTTAATACCTTTTCAAATCTATCTAAGAGAAAGGAAGCTTCACCTCTCGAGTCCCCAAAATCTCCAACAGCTACTAAGTTGTAGATAGTACAACCCAAGCCATAGTTTGAAGGACCTGAGTTACAATTAGAAGCTACTGAACTACTTCAAGAGAAAATCGAGTCTGATGGACCCGAGTCATAGATAGTAGGACCCAAGCTTGATATTGAAGTTCATAATCAAATCAATAAATCCAAAGAACCAATGTTAGCAAGATATGTTAGAAGGTATCATGCACTTGATCAAATCATTGGAGACAAATAAGTTAGAACAATGATAAGAAGCAAATTGAAAGGTACATGTTTTCTTGTTGAATTTAAACCTAGAAATGTTAAAGATGCTTCGGATAATGAAAGTTGGATTGAAGCAATGAATGAAGAAATAAAACAAATAGAGAAGAACAAAATTTGGACTCTTGTTCCTAGAACCAAGGACAAAAATATAATTGGCACAAAGTGGGTATTCAAAAATAAGATGAATGAAGATGGAAAAGTCTTTAGAAACAAAAAAAAGTTGGTATGTAAAGGCTATTCTCAAGAAGAAGGTATTGATTATGGTGAAACTTTTTCTCCTATTTCAATATTAGAAGGTGTTAGAACTTTACTAGCATATGTAGCTCACATAGGATTTAAAGTCTATCAAATGAATTTAAAATCTACATTCTTGAATGCAATTCTTGATGAGGAAGTCTATATTGAATAGCCTAAAGATTTTTTAGATCTTAGAAAAAAGGAAATAGTCTACAAATTACACAACGCATTACATGGTCTCAAGCAAGCTCCCAGAGCTTGGTATGAAAGATTTCATACCTACTTGATATAGATTGGTTTTTTAAAGAACAAATGATAACAGTGGTCTATATATCAAAGAAGGAGTAGACAAGAAGATTGTGTTGGCAGAAATATTTGTTGATGACATTTTATTCACAAGAAATGATGACTTGTGCAAGGCATTTTCAAAAGAAATGAGTATGGGATTTGAGATGTTTATATTTGGAGATATAAAATTCTTTATTGGATTGCAAATTTAGCAAAAGAAATATGGTATCTACATTACTCAATCTAAATACATCAAGGAAATACTAAAGAAATTTGGAATGGAAGATTTAAGACCAATTGGAACCCTTATGTATACTAGACATAAGCTTTCCAAAAATGATGATTCCAAAGAGGTAAATCAGACCACATATAGATTAATGATTGAAAAATTGTAGTATGTAGTGCATACAAGGCCTACCATTGTATTAGTAGTTAGTATGGTGGCAAGATTCTCAGAAATCCCAAAGAAATTCATATTATGGTAGTTAAAAGGATCATGACATATTTGAAAGGTACAAAATAGGAGATAATTTGGACTTAAAAGTATTTACAAATGCTAATTGGGTAGGAAGTATTGATGACAGAAAGAGCACTAATGGTGGAGCATTCTTTCTTGGTAAAAGATTACTATCTTGGAAAAGAAAGAAAGAAAATTGTATCTCTCTGTCCATAGCATAGGCAAAATATGTGGTAGTAAAAGTTAATTGTTCTAACATTGTTTGGTTCAAATAATTGATGATAGGTATGAAGGTAGAGATCAAGGACCCAGTAGTTGTACATTGTGATAACACCAATACAATCAATATATCAAAGAATTCAATAATAAGCACATTGTTATAAAATATCACTTCTTAAGAGAGTTGGTGCAAGATAAAGAAGTCAGATTGGAATATGTAAATACAAAAGAACAAATTGCAGACATATTCACCAAGCCATTACCTAAGGATGCATTTTTGTATCTAAGAAGTAAGCTAGGGGTCATTCCCCTATTTGAAGCTCACTAAATGAATTTTAGTGATGCATCAACCCAAGCATTATTGAAGATCAATAAATTGGTTTAGAATTGGCAAGGATATGTTGCAAATGAATTAGTACTTGAATATTCACCGAGTATTGTCTTTGGCATGAGATGTTAAAGAGAGACAAGTTTACTGTCATATCTCATAGAATTTTTTGTTGAAAAGAGGGAGAAGTTCTCTATCATAGAGAGAATTTTCAAAGAGGGAGAATGAACTTGGTAGAAGTTCTAGTAGACAAAAGCTTTTGGACAGAGGGAGGAAAGGTAAACAGAGTTCACACTAATAGAGGGAGTTCTCATGGATGAGAATCAGAATGAAACTAAGGATATGTTCTTACTTTTTCTCCAAATTTTCACTATGCTATAACATATTGTATTGCCATCAATGCCAAAGAGGGAGATTGTTGGAACAATTGATTAATTATGTATTGCTTTTGATGTTACACAAAATGTCATATCATTATCAATTAGTACTTTTCGAGCTCACTCGGTAATTGAAGATAGTTTTCTATGGCTACTGAGTGTTCTAGAGTTTGTTTAGTTCAGAAGGCAGTGTCTACTAAGTTCACTTAGGCGTCAAAAGAAAGATTGCAAAAGTTGAGTGTTAACCAAGCTCACTTGGTTAATGAAGGAATGTTGAATGGAACTAGTGCTAACATAGCTCACTCAGTTACCAAAGGATCTATGAAAGCATGTAGTGTTAACCGAGTTCACTTGGTTAACATAGTAAAATCATTTCTGGTTAGTGTCTGTCGAGCAAGGTTAGCTAATAAAGGATTTTCTTATTTGGGCATATTGAGTTTAATTGATTTATTTGTTGGTTCTAGCTGACTGAGAAGATGAATATTAGTTATTCTAAATTGTATTTGAGTTGACTTGACAAAATTAAAGATATAAATAAAAGCTCAAGTTGTGGGCTAGAATGTGTGAAGTATATGTGAATGCATGGAAGATTTTTGAAGATCTAATGATGTTGAAAGGAAGCAAATCAGAATGACAAGAAAAATATCCTTGAGAAGCTGAAAAGATATTTTCAATCAGGAATGATTAAGTATAAAAGCCAAAATTGAGATTTGTAATTGTAGACACCTAAAAACCTTTAGAAAATAAAGTATTTTTATTTTCTAAAAAATTCCTAATGACATCATCATTTATTAATTAATTAATTATTTAATTAATTAATTATTTATTTAATTAATTAATTAATTATTTAATTAATTATTTAATTAATTAATTAATTAATTTTTATGCCATTAAATCCCTTTATCTTAATTAAAAATATTTAATTAAGGAATCCCTCCCAAAAATGTTTAAATCTTATTTAAACATTATTTCTTTATTTATTAATTATTTAATTAATAATTGACCAAAAAATCTAAAATAAATAAAAAAATTATTATTTACCCAAAACTTGGCCAATTTCCTTAAGACCACTAACCTCTTCCAAAATCTTCTAATCCTTCTTTAATTTTGATTAAAGGCTAATCCCATCATTTCTTACCCCTGATCCCAACTCAAAATATTTAATTAAGATTAAATATTAATCCTCATGTTTATTAAAAAAGTTTTAATAAATATCTCCTCAACTCAAACCCTTGAAATAAATAAAACTTTATTTATTTCCTAAAAATATAATTTATCCTCATCCTAAGAAGTTCTAAACTCTTCTAGAAAGTCTTCATCCTCATCCTAGGAAATTCTAGACTATTCTAGAAAGTCTTTATCCTCATCCAAAGTCTAGACTCTTCTAGAAGATGTCTTTAAACCTAATCCTAATCCCCTCCTAACCTTGTCACATTCCCTGAACATGGGTTAAGACTTACTAACCCAAGTCAAAGTTAACAAATATCTCCTCCTTCACCCACCCTCATTAAATGCCATCCACTTGCCTATCCCTAAGCTAATCCTAAACCATCCTAATCCATCCTCTAATCATTTTCACAATCCTAAGCAAGCTTAAAACCTTCCTAATCAAGCCCAAGTCAAAATTTCTCTCATCTCCTTCAAAATATCCCAACCATAAAACTTTATGAAGCCCACTAGGCCATAAATGACTCTTCCAAGCCCTTTTATTGCTCTTACAAGCCATTATAAGGGTCTTTATGAAGATTTTATCCCTTGAGCCTCCTTTGTTGACTCATGCTTCCCCTTTCCTCCATCCTCTCACCCTGTGACATGCGTCACTCCCTAATTGGCTGTAAGGAAGCACAATTCATGTGCTCTCCTCTCATGCAATCTGAGCCCTCCATGAGCTTTTTCCCATCCTTGCATCTTAGCCCTCAATCCCTCAAGCCTTTTGCCTATAAATTGGATCCTTCCCCTTTGCAAAATAACACAATCCATGAAGTAAATTCATAATGTTATTTTAAGAAGCCATTTTACATCAAAACCACACACTCACACCCAAATTCCAACTCCATTTGAAGCCCTTTTTGAAGCATAAAGATTGAGCATACATCCTATCTATTTAGACAAAGCCACTCAACAAGAGAGCTTCTCATTGAGAGAGTCCATTAATGGCTCATATTCTCAATTGAGAGTTCATCTTAGTCTATCTTGAAGTTTATGAATTTTGTTTAGTTTGTAGAAGCTTTATTTAAATTTGGTTTCTATTAGCATACTAACATTGCTCATATACAGTAATCAGTAATTTAGTTGCATCCAAATCAAGTCATGTTATTGTTACTCTCTAACCATTATAGCAGTGATCTAAATCTCCTAACAAAGCTAACTTAACAACTATTTGTAAATCCTCTAACAAGGTGGTAGTTCTATTGAATTGTCTAAAGACCTTTAACAAGGTCACTCCTAATAGAGTGATTAAATCCTATAACAAGGTCACACCTAACAGTGTGTTTTGTAACCTTTAACAAGGTTGGATCCTAACAGGGCTCACTTTAGAAGAGTGAAAATCAAGAACTAGTTGTAATTAGTGGTTTTTCCTAAATTGGGTTTCCACATTAAATTTTAGTGTTATATGCATTCATTCTATTTTTTTTATGTGTTTGCAACTAAGTTAAAGTAATAAGTAATCACAGATAACATCTTAAGATTTGCATGTTAAGTGTTTGCCAAGCAATTACAGTTAAAAAAAAATTTTGTTTGTCGAGATTTAGTAGAGTTGAGTTTTTACATAATTGTTTTGTACTAACATCTAAGGGATTTGAGATTTATTTTTGTAGTGATTGATTCACCCCTCCCCTCTCAGTTACTCCTCTTATATTTCAAACAACCATTTGAGTTGTTTTTCATAAAATTGGGAATGATTTATGTCATATTTTATTTTTTATTTATTTATATCTAAAATCAACTTCACATTGTGTTGGCATAGGTGTTTGATCCTCGATACCTTTCATTTTAGTATTCAAGTTTTCAAGTTTCCTCTTCATTATATGTTTGGTTTATCAATGAGTTCCTCCGGTTAGATTACTATATGATCAAGAATGTTATGAAGTACTAAAGCCTATAGTAACTTCTCTCATGTCTCCAAAAAATGTAGCATAGGTTTATGGTCCCTTGGCTCCTAGGAATTTGTAGCATAGGTTTAGGGTAGTAACTCCTTACACTCAAACTCTTCAATGAAGTTATTCTCACTGCTACAATGACATTACCTCTAAACCATGAAAAGGATGTTGAAGTGGTTCCCAACCTTTAAACACTCTTATAACTTAAGAAATGGCAAAGAAAATGAAGATGTAATACATGACAAATTGTACAACTTGAAGTCTATATATATACAAAGAGATTTTTTTAAGGTGCTTATTATATATTAGCACAACAAAAAAATTGTTCCAACTGCATACACATTTCATAATCCAAATAATAAGACAATGAAACTCACTCAACCTTTGTTAAGTGACAAGCCATAATGTAGTTCAATTGGCCTAGTTGTTGATTAGCTGGGTTGATTACAAATTTCTATAGGATTGTCATCAGATTAGGTAAGATAAAATGAACAATCAGTTGTTCCCATCTAGCATTAACTTGACTAGTCTATTTAGAACCATTGATTATTGTCACAAGTTTTTTAACATAATTATATAAGGAGTGAGTTAGGATGTATAAGTTTAACCTTAAATTAATTGTAAACTACAACACAAAGGTTGTTCTAAGGTATTATAGGATTGCAATTATAGAAAATCGCCTAATTCACCCGATGGGTGTATGATGGCGAAGAGTTGTATTAGGTGAGTAAAGATCACGAATGGTTATAGGTATACAACTACATCATAACAATTAGAAACCAAAACTACATATTCGTTAGAGTGAGTAGTTCAAGGGTCTTGATCCTATGGATACAGGTATGTAGGCAACCTAGTAGGCAGAGTATGCCTCCAATGTGCAGATGCCTTGGACATAGTTAAGTAGCCTTGGACATAGTTAGGTAGCACTTAACTATGTATGTATGTATGCATATATGTATATAATTATATGGTTCTCTTTGTAAGTTTATAAAATTGAAATTACAAGTTAATTGAATTTACGTACATCTTTTTCAAGTTTGATATTTCTCTTTTTCTTGACTCATAGTCCAAGAATAATTTTTCAAAACACATACTGACTAGTTGGAGATTGAGCTAAAAAATTGTAAGAACAATTGTGCCAAAAGAGATTAAAAACATGATAGGTGCACGATAATCATCTTTTTATGCTCTTTTTGGCATAGTTGTTCTTACATTTTATGATTTTTGGTGAGAACAAAATTCCAAACTAATTAGGTAGGTTATCCAAAATTAAATCATAATTAGTTGAGGCATGTTTAAACACCTTATTTTACATGTTATTGAATGTTATGTGTTTATGTGCTACTATTAATGAATGTTAAAAGATGAATGTTCTAGGCTATTGTACCAGTTCTTAAGCCCAAAATAGATAAATCATGATTTGAAATGCAAAGTTAGGTGCTTAACTTAATGAATGAGAACACTAAGTGAAAGACCTTGTGTAATGAAAGATTATATGATTTTCTGCATGTTTCACCACATAGCAGTGCACTACATGTTCAATACATTCTTAAGTAGACATTTGTGAGCACTAGGTGTGTAAAGGCTCCATGCAAAAACATGTAGAAGCAAAAAAGGTCATGATGAACATTTTCGATGACATGTTTTCCAAGAGCATACACAAGTTTTTCAAGGTGACTTCACATTATTAAATTTTCATGTTTTCCAACACCATTTCGCTTCCTCCATATTCTGCACAAATAAAAAATTTGCCTCCAACATTGCAACCATATGATAAATGGGAATAAAACATGCCCAAGCCATAACCTAGTTAAATTGGTCTAGTTGTTTTTTAAATATAAAGCAACCAAAACAAGGGGGTTGGCCCTTACAAAAAAAATGATGGCAACCAGCACACTACCAACAAAAACAAGAAAGAGGCATCACTACAATAGAGAACTACACTAACAACCAAGAAACTACCAACTAGCAGAGAATTAACCAAACTAAATTAACAGCTATAGTACTAACCATAATATGATTGTTCAGAGCATAAACTATTGGCATAAGCAAACCAACCCAACCCAAAAATAACACACTACCATTTACATCTATCAGAGTAACATCTATTCTTGTGTTGAAAATGATATTACTAATCATACTATTAAAGTTTAGAATATAAAACTGTTCTCATAAACAAGCCAACCAAGTCTAAGTAATAGCTATAAAACAGCAAACCAAATAGTAGCCCAAAAAAAAAAACAACTAGGATCATAATACCTTTAAAGGCTACCATATTATTTTTCATCATTTTCCTTTCCTTTCCCAGCCAGAAGCACCCTAACCCAATCCTCCACTAGAAAATTATAGAGGAGCTTGTTATCCTCCATATCCAACCCTATTTTGTCCTTCTCCTACGCCAGTAATCAGAGGGTGGTAGGAGCAACATGAGTAACCTTCAGTACAAATTTAGAGGAGTAGAACCCATCCTCTAAGGATTTGACCCTTTTTTCTAGCTATGCCTTCTCATTATGTTCCTCCTCTTTCTCCTTTTTTTCTTTTTCATCATTTTTATACACATCTTTAGTCTTTGTCAAGGGTTAGTTCTCATCCTAAAAAACCTAAGGGTTAGTAAAAAAATTGATTTTTTCCTTTACCAAAGAGGAGATGGTGATAGGGAAGGTGTTTACTTTGCTACTATCCTCACAAAAGGTAATAGGCTACAGGGTAAAGCTCACTGAAAAATGTGTGGACTCGGTGGTATTGACATTACCAACAAATAGTTGGGTATTACCATTAGACACCTACGTATTATCAACAGAGTTTTCACTTTTTTCTTTCTCCTCATTCCCCTTTTCTCTCTTGGAATCAGATTGTTTCTCCTCCTCCAATTCTCTTTCATTATTTTCAGAACTCTCCTCCTTTGCCTTGTCAACCCTATATCTATTACCTTTTGTTTATACCTTGCCTATGTTTTTGCAAGCCTTCTTGACCTTCTCCTACTCTTTCCACCTCCTTCCTCTTCTGACTTCTCAATTTACACCTCCACTAGTCTAGTTGTTGATTAGTTGGGTTGTGTAAGAAATCGAGAAAAATAAAAACTAATAAAACAATCCAAAAGAGCTAAATATGAAAAATATTACCATAAGCCAAATGAGCATCTAATATGGAGTAGCAAGAATGGAAACAAGAGATTTTGAAAGGGGAAAGCAAAGAAAATCACTTGTGTAATATTATGAATGGAAGACAAAAGCCTTAAGAAAGGAGAGAGAAAGAAGGTAGGGAAAATAGTTTATTACAATAACATCAAGATGATGTGTAGAAGAAGTGTAGAAGAATGAGAGAGGAATTTATTTTATAGACACAAGAAAGGAGTTGCATGTGTAACTCTCATTTCTATGAATGTCACCATTTATAATAAGTGTGTGCAAAGTGTGAATATCCTCTTAAGGAGGAATAACTATTTTCCTTAATAAAGGAATTACAAAAAATGAGTTGTCCTTACACATGGACAATAGGACAAGAAAATGAAATGTCCTCCAAATGTGGACTAGAGGACAGACAATGTAAGGATACCTTGGTTTATCCCATTCAATAAATAAATACAACCAAAGAAAGATTACTAATTCTAACATCCCCCTTTAATCTTTACTTGGGGAGATGGTATCAAACCTAATTTACAATATTACAAGTTGATTTTTTTAAAATATCTTCATTGTGAAAAAGGTCTCTTATTATCATGGGTATATTGTTGGAGAGCCAAGAAAAGTGGATAATCCTTCAAGTGTGTTACATCTTCAAGTAGATTCATGTGGCATAAGATCTGCACAACAAATAATGATGTCTTGTATGTGTCTTGATGGATTACTTGAAACATAGAAACAAGAAATAAGACAACTATCCACAAGGATAATTTCATCTTATATTCAAGTTAAAAACTTTTTAAGTATAAGTAAACTATCATAGAGTAAATTGAAATAGAGTGATAAATATAAGTGTAACTTGGTACTACAAAGAAATCAAGATAAATCAAATTTTGCAAAGAACAAATATGTTATCAAAACTCTCAAAAAAGGAATATACAAGGCACAAATGACCATAGACAAGGTCAATTAATAAAACCAACATCAAGAATGCATCAATCATGTGGATATAGAGAATCCACTAATAAGTCATGTCACTGCAAGTTGATGGGTGATCAATCCATAACCTGCATGACTCATGATTTAAGCAGTAAAGTATACATAACATTATATGACATGTTTTCAAAGATGCCAAAGGAAAGCAATATGAGTATTAACAATAGATTGCTTTCAAATAAAAGTAAAATGCCTTCAAGATGGGTTAGATTAATTGAATTTGGAGGGAAACTCCAAGAATAAATGGTATAAACCATAAATTGCCAATATAGCAATAGAATGATGCTAGACAAGCATAAACTACACTTATGTGTCAATCAATAGAACAAGATAAATGTTGAAGGCAATAGTTTATAATAACTCATAATCCAAAGGAAAAAAATATTGCATATGTGAAATATATAAGAATGCACTCATAATTGTCAAGTCACAAAAGACACAATAATTTGTATATTTATCAAGATATATATGTGGGCTCCCATATATACACACGAATAAATATACCTAAAATATCATGGTATGAAATAATGCAAATAGAATTAAGATCATAAAGTCAATAGTTAATAGAACATAATTTCTAGGTTTTACAACATACTAAAAAGAAATGTCAAAGATGATGAATGAGGATCATTAACATCAAACCGTATTTGCAATAATTAATCCTCCTAGGTTGAAGTCCACCCATTCTAGAAATTGATCTCTTTTACTAAGTAATTTCTTAAACCATTTAGTTTTTTTCTTAACAAATTTATCACTAGAGAAAGAGTCATGATGTATAAATGTACCATTTGTATCGACATTAGCATTATTACCATTATCAATATTAGCAGTATTACCATGACCTATAAATGCATCATTACCATTACCATTACCACTGTAAGAAAGAATAGGAGGAATAAAGATAGATATATGAGGAGTAGGGTTTAGAGAAGGAGGTTGGTCCTCCACTAACACAATTCTACTTCCACTAAATTGTTCATTTTGAGCATTAGAAAAATCATGCACATCATTTCCTGCAAGACAAACATTTCATGCTATGTGCACTTTGTTAGTACTAGGATTATAAGCTTGATAACCTTTGGTATTTTGCATGTTTTCACTCATGCACCATGTACATGCAATCTTAGATGAAGCAATAGGAGGTAAATTTTCAATTGTATTAGATGAGATATGCTCAGTTTTCAAATGAGCAATCCTTTCATGCTCCATATTAAAAGCAATATCTTTGTGCAAAGAGTGTATGGAAGAGGTGAACCCAGATAATTTAAATAAGTTATCATGGCCTAACTTAATATCAGCAACAACTTTGTTAATGTTAGGATCAATAACATAACACATATCTTTATAAAATTCAATTTTATAATCTTGACATAATTTAACAATAGAAAGAAGATTGTATTTCAAATCAGAAACATAAGGAACATTATGCAACTTTCTATTTGGAACACTAACATTACTGAATCCTTCAACTTCGCAAGTATGATTATCAACTAATTGAATTGGTATACTAGAAGAATCGGGTTTTAAATAATCAAACACTTCTTTATGAAAAGTAACATGTTGAGACACACCAGTATCAATAATCCATTCTAAATTTTTAAGAACATTATAACTAACAGTAGAAGTATGACAAGATGGGTGAGAGTTTTGATTATTGTTATTGATAGGTTGCTTATCTTTTTGTTTTTTAAAACAATTATTAGTTACATGACCATCTTTCCCACAATAAGTACAATGAAGTTTTTTATTAGATTGATTAGGATGAGTATTATTACGATGTGTGTTTGGATTATTATTATTATTAAAATTATGATTATTGTGATTATTATTATTATTATGAGTATTAGGAGAATCATTATTAGAAATTTTGAAATTTTGATTTTGACTTTTAGACACAAAGGTATGTTCATTAGATCTAAGAGTACCAAATTGTAACAACTTAGCTTCCTCTTAACATAACAAATTTTGAAAAATACTATAAGTTAATTGAGTAGACAAAGTAGGAATAGCAAGTTGAGAATGAACATTAGTGATAAATGGTTGAAATTGTCTAGGAAGACATTTTTTTAAAATAATGGTAATTAATCTAATATCAGTGAGAGTGACACCTAATCCAATTAGTTGACTTTTAATATAATCAAATTTAAGTAAAAATTCATCCATAGATTTGAAATCAATATACCTTAAGTCTTCAAAATTGTCTTGCAATTGAATCTTACATGATTCAGATGGTCTACCATACGTTTGCTTCAAAATATCCCAAGCTTCATAAGCAACAGTGCAATGAGCAATTAGAACATATACATATGGGTTAAGAGATATACCAATGAGGCCAAGGGCTTCCTCATTTTTAGTATTCAATGCCATTTTTCATCTTGTGTAGCTGAGGTACTGAGAACTATAGAAGAGTCAGTAGCAACATCTAACATATGCTTAAATCGGAAAATAAAGGAGGGATGTGTTTTTCAAGCATGATAGTTAGAGTTATTCAACTTAATTTCAAGAATGAGAGTCGACATGATTATAAGATGAAAAAAATGCCTTCTTTACTAAATAAATTTGAAATATATATACATATATATATATATATATTTTTATTTATTTATTTATATTATTTGAGAGAGAAAAATATAAATATTTTAATAATTTTAAAATTAAATCTAGATTCTATTTTCTTAAAAAACTAACTATAATATAGATATATATATATATATATATATATATATATATATATATTTTTTTTTTTTTTTTTTTTTTTTAAATTTTTTTTTTAAAGTATATATTTTTTGTTTCTTTTAAAAAAAAACTTCCTTCCTAAAAAAAATCATGTACTTTATTTTTTTTTAAATCTCAAGTTTGAATTAAGATTTAATTAAAAACTTTATGAATAATAATAGTAAATAAAAAAAATTTAAAAACCACGTGAGAGGAAAAAAAATATGATTGAAAATTTTTGTATATTTCAATGCAATTTTTTTATGAGAGCAATCCTTTTTTTAAATTAATAATTGATTGAAATGGTGGAGATGAAATTCAAGTAGTTTTTTAAAAAAATAGAATCTAATAAATGATTAGACAAAAGGAACAAACCACATGGCTAAAGTTATAAGGAGAGAATAAGACACACAATTATGATTGTAAAACTCTCAATAAGCTAATAATAGGAAAGAAGTGGAGAAGAAATTCAAGTAGTTTGAAAAAAAAATAAACATAATCTCATAAATGATTAGATAAAAGGAACAAACCACATGGTTAAAGTTAGAAGGAGAGAATAAGACACACATTTATGATTGTAAAACTCACAATAAGCTAATAATAAGAAAGAAGTGTTATAAATAGAAAAGAAGAATAGTTATGAATTATTAGTTTTTTTGATATTTGAATTAGAAACCCCTATAGCTTTGAAATTATAACTATCATTAAAAAAAATTGTACCAATGATGGATATAAATTTATTTGAATGAAATATAGAATAAAGAGAAACAAGATAGTTAAAAATATTATTAATGAAGCTTTTAATGATTTGTAAAGAGTAAAGTATTTTTTGTTTAAAAAAATGAACTAATTAATATTTTTTTTAAGTCTATGAAAGAAAGCGTTAAGAGTAATAAAAGTACAGCTATTTTTTCTTTGTTTTGGCAGCAAGTCTTCCAAAGCAAGAAAAAAATGGGTTAGATGATAAAAGAGAACTCTTTGGTGGTAAACCTTCCAAAGAGGGTTAGAAAAAAAATTGAAGATTGAATAAAAAACCTACAAAAAAATAGGAATGAATTTTTTTCTTCACTTCTCCTCTCAACAAAGTTCTCCAATCTGGTAACCTTCACAAAAGCTCAAAACAAGGATTAGAAAGCTCTAATACCGTGTAAGAAATCGAAAAAAATAAAAACTAATAAAACAATCCAAGAGAGCTAAATGTGAAGAATATTACCATAAACCAAATGAGCCTCCAATATGGAGCAACAAGAATGGAGACAAGAGATTTTGAAAGGAGAAAGCAAAGAAAACTCTTTGTGTAATATTATGAATGGAAGAAAAAAGCCCTAAGAAAGGAGAGAGAAAGAAGGTGGAGCAAATAGCTCATTACAATAACATCAAGATGATGTGTAGAAGAATGAGAGAGGCATCTCTTTTATAGAGATGAGAAAGAAGTTGCATGTGTAACTCCCATTTCTATGAATGCCACCATTCATAATAAGTGTATGCAAAGTGTCAATATCCTCTTAAGGAGGAATAACTATTTTCCTTAATAAAAGAATTACAAAAAATGAATTGTCCTTACACATGGACAATAGGGCAAGAAAATGGCATGTCCTTCACATGTGGAATAGAGGACAAACAATATAAGGATCCTTTGGTTTATCTCATATAATAAATAAATACAACCAAGGAAAGATTACTAATTCTAACATATTGATTAAAATTTTTTATAGAACTGTCATCAAATTAGGTACAATAAAACAAAAAATCAATTGTTCCCAATTAGTAGGATCAAATATAGTTTTCCAAGGTGAAAAAATTGCATATGCAGATGCATCACTTGAATGCCAAGCATGAAGCACATTCCCCAATTTATAACAAATGGTTGAATATAAAGACTCCATATGTTGGCCCAACAATGGAAGCCAAGGATGCATGTATTGGCATGCTCTCCTTGCAAATGGTCCCAAGTATCTATGGTTGTTGTTAATTTGGGCATCACTATATGATCTAGAATGTTATGAAGTACTAAAGCTGGTAGTAACTTCTCCCATGTCTCTAGAAAATGTAGCATAGGTTTAGGGTCCCTTGGCTCCCAAGAATTTGTAGCAGCTATTCTCACTGTTGGAAGAATAACTTCAATGAAGTGTTGAGTGTAAGGAGTTGAAGAAGCAAGTTCTGCTTCTGTGTAAATGTCATAATCACAAGGCTCATTCCCTTACATAAGACATAACCCAGTTAAATATACATATATATCAACATAACTAATCAACAACTAAACCCATTTAACTAGGTTATGGCTTGTTTCTTTCTAAAAATATTTGCTATGATATGTTTTTGTAGAATTTCTTGCAAACTCTGCCCATTTTTCTTAGACTACATTATTTTTGTGGACAATCTTGAAGTAAGTCACTTAGCACCTTAAAATATCTCTTTGTATATATGTATGTATGTATATGTGTGTGTGTGTGTCTATATGTATGTATGTATGTATGTGCCCTTGTGATCATTGCATTTCATTTCCATGCCCTTGTGATCTCTATATATCTATGTACGTATATATATATATATATATATATATATATATATATATATATATATATATATATAGAGAGAGAGAGAGAGAGAGAGATCTTGGCATAACAGAAAATAATAAAACTCACTCAATAGATAGCATGGCCACGAATGTGATGGAAATGCCTATTGGTAAGTAGATTCCTCTTTTTCTCTCTCATTTTTCATGTGTTTATTTCACTTGATCTATTATTTCTTAGGGGGCATTTTCTAATATTAGATTCATTTTATGTAGTAGGTGATGAGGACATTCCTGGATGTATTTGTGTGATGAATTGCTCATGAGCAATGAAGATGGACATCCCTAAGAGTAGCAGGAGGCGATGAGGACATTCTAGGTACTTTAAAGATTGATCCTTTCTTAAATATTTTAGATGTTAATGGTGAATTTAGATGTTGGGGGGGGGGGGGGGGGGGGGGGGGGGGGTGCGGTTAGTGAGGGTGGGTGGAAAATAAGCTTCCACCTTCATGTGGTTGGCCCTGATTAGTATAGAATATTAAACTATTCTCAAAATCAAGTGAAGCACAACATAAACCTACAATTGTAAATATCTTGGTTTCAAGCAATGCAAAAGGATGCCCTAGTTCAATATGCAATGTCAATTCATATGCATATGATATCAGAGGAGCTAAAAAATACAATAGGTTTGTGTTTTTGCTAGATTTAGAGTGGCAGAATCTTATATTAGATGCGATGGAAAAATGACATGCACTAGAAGATGGGAAAATGATGTCACTTTTGTAGGTCTGAAACTTTTTTTGTACTTTTGCACTGTGTTTTAAAGACTTTTGACCATGAATTCCTTGCAAATGGATCTATCAACAGCCATATAACAAACCTCACTAAATGTCTATTTGGTGGTTTTACCGATGTGGCTAGATTCATACTTGGTTCATGTTAGAATTTTTATCCATAACTGATGGGAAGCTCTGTCTCAAGCTATATAGCCACATCATTCTTAAACATAGCCTATCCTCACCCTATTTATATTCTTCTATAGCTCATTGAAAAATAATGTACCCCTATTCATAGTGATGAGGAGATAATCGGACTGGATTATGTGCACTTGAGTAATGGGCCCTCAAACATGCTTAAATAGGCAACTAGGTTCATACCCCTTGACATGGTAACCCAATTGTTCTCGAAGCCAATTTAGATGCAAACAACTTTATGGAGCCCTCTTTCAAACTACAAGACTCAAAGTTCAACCTCTTAACTATTTGTGTGACAAGATCCAAAGATCATTATCCCTTGAGTGTATATCCTCTCCACTAAGTGGTAAAACAAGAATTTAGAACTTTAGGCATGGGTAGACCCTCAAGATTCTATTCTTAGTCACTTGGATGCAAACTACCAAGGTTCCTAGACCTATTCTTCCTCCAAGATTTTAGCTCTATACTTTAGGCCTAAAAGAGACCTAATTCTAGGTGAATGCCTTAAAATGGCCTTAACAATAACTCTATTGGGATGTTCATTTGTAGGGATTGATATTTTTATTGGAGATTGAAGTTGCATGCTATATTCAACTACAATCATCCACCTCTCACCTACATGTAACATAGTATGAGCTTCAAAAAGTGGTAAAATTGAGAGGTGTTGTTATTTCAGTTGCACTTAAAGGGTAATCTTTGTCTACATTATTCTTTTCATAATTTTCTCCCTGATTCCTTCTCAATTTGTGTAATAGGAACCCATTTGATTTTCTCCCTCTGCAATCCTAGTATTTACAACGACATTGATGTTTTGTCACTTTTCTTATATTTTTATATCGCATATTACATTATTGTTCAAACATTCATATTTTGACTATAGGACCTCATTGAACTGTATGCTATAATTGGTATGTTACATCATTGTAAGCATTTTATCCAAATCAAAGTCATCACTGCCCATTTTGATGTGTAGATTAGCATTTTAAGCCCTAGCATCAAAATGGAAAAGGAGATTGTGTGGTATGAAAAAAAATTACTTGCCCCTGAATTTTCCAATACCTCATATACCATATTTTAAAATTGTAAATCTGCATTGCTCTCCATGTTGATACAATGCTTTGCAACATAAGATTTGGCCCAGAACAAATTTGTCCATCATTGTTTTCTATTTTGGTTTTGATCCTATGTTTGACAGACTAATTATGTAAAGGATGTGAAAGTCATATGAGCACAATGAGAGGAATACTTGATCACACCAATCACTTTTTCTTCAATTTTTTTGAGATTCCAAAGTACACTCATACCATTAATGTTTTTAGATCATCAAATTTGTGTCACACTTAATAAAACTATCCTCCAATCACTTTAAACTTAAGAAATAACAGAGTTTGAAATTCAATAAACTTACTAATATTTGATAGGAGATAAGTCATGTTTTGTTATCATTAAAAAGAGTAAGAGGGTGTTGGTTCATGGAATAGATTATTGACCTATTAATAGTACAATAATAGCACTAGTAAATTTGCATCACAACAATAATCTATCAAAAACCAAAAAAAGAGTCAACAATAAAAAAAAATCTAGTAATGATGTTATTAGCCTGATATACAGTGAGACTATTTCATTTTTTTCCCAAAAATCTAATTGTCATTGATATATCAACACAACTTTTCGTCGGTGGTATGAAAAGCTCATTGAATCATCTTTGGATTTCCTCAATATTTCGATGTGGAATGATGTCAATGGTATGAAAAACTTGCCAAATCATCTCTGGCTAGCATCAATAGTTCGACAGGTTCTGTTGTCGATGGTATAACAAACCCCTCGAATCATCTCTAGCTATTGTCAATAGTTAGACGTTTAAAATTAGTTGTCTTGTCTTATGCCACCATATGATATAGATGGGGATGTTTTCAACGGAGTGGCTTGTCGATAAATTGATACCCATGGAGTGCATCAAACTTTCAACGCAACTCTAGCAACATTGACTTTCGACATTTAAGTGTCAAAATTTTGACCACCCACATGTCAAAAAATAGGTCCAAATTTACTAGTGCCAATAACACATTTTTGACAAGATGTATACAACTTTTTCATTGTTGTCAAAGGGGAAGTAGTATCGATCGAAGTTTTTTTGTAGTGGTATAGAAGATTGTATACCAAGTAGTACAAGGGGGAGAACTAATTATAGTATGATACATGTTGATATTCTAAGGAGGAATAAGGAGAGTTACATTTTGGGTCAATAACTCAATTTTGGACAATTCGTCAAAATTTTTTAGTGTTGCCTTCAATTCCAAAGGGAGAGATTGTTGGCATGGTGATAATAATGATGATGTGCAGTAATTTTGGATAAGATTTTTGGTTAGATCATAATTTGTGTGTTTCCAGTGTTGGTAATCAAGTGATTTGTAAGTTCTAGATCAATTATATCGGTAACAAGATTGATTAGAGAGTTGAAATGGTTAAGTGTTGAATGAACTCGAAAAGGTAGACAATCACAACAAATTGGATGCACAATGAATATATTGATGAATTATGATGAATGGCTTGTAGAATATATCTACCAAAGTATTTGAAGATTATTGTAAAATAATATCCACCAAGAATTTACAAGGAGTGAATATTGTTGGAAATAATCAAGACTAGCCAGGTTACTGAGAGGGCAGGGGTGAATCAATAACCTCAAAACTTTTGACAAATTTAGCACTTAATAACATAATCCATTTACCATTAAGAGATCTAATCTACTGCATGCATGAGAAATTGAAAGCACAAAACACTTTGAACACAATATTTAGTAACCCAAAAACCTTCCAATAAGAAAGTAAAATTGGGTGGGGATGATACCCACAAAACTTCAATACTGCAGTATAAAGTTGGCCTGTTAAGGCTTACAATGATCACTTCTGATGATCTACCCTGTTAGGAGCAATTAGGACTACTAGATCCACCTTGTTAGAGGTTTTACATACATACAATAAAGTATGCACTCGGTAAAGAGATTTAAAGAAAAGACTTTTTAGTCTACCCTGTTAAAGGATTTGAAGTTGATTCACCTATTACAATAAAATAGTAGATCTAACTTACAACTGAATTGCTAATTAAGATCCTTGAAGTACTAATCACCTCTTTGTCATAGATGTAACTTGATTGCCCCTAATTTGACCTTGATATACACTTGCTCTACTACCGATTTACATTTGCATGCTTATCATCACATTCGCATTCACTTCCATTAAAAACATTACTACTAAAATTGGTATGATACAATACATTACATATATACCAACCCAATTCACATATTTTCAAGGTCGACCAATACACAAGATAACACCAATATTACTGAGTCAGCCCAAATGTAGAAACTCGGGTTTTGAAAGCTGACTTGGTGACTTTCTAATACATAGCGTCAACTGTGTTACTCGACATCATCATGCATTCCATAGAAGTAGAGGCTCAATCCATACTAATAACTTCAATGTAGCTTCAAACTCGGTATACACTGGGGACTCGGTAGATACAATGTCACTCGATAGAACTGAATTCCACATTTACCATGCTTGCACTCAGTAAACACTACTCATCCCATCACTCGGTCAACACTTGCTTCACATCACAAGAACTGATGACTCAGTAGACACTGCAAAGTTCAATAACCAATGAACTGCTCGGTAAGAACTGTTGGACTTCGTACTGCCTGTATTCACTTTGTAACCACTAGAATGCTTGGCATGAACTGTGAAACTTTGTAACCACTGAATTGCTTGGAAAACACTAGAGACTGATCGAAGAGCTCAGTAACCATACAAAATCTGAATAAGTGTTGTCACTAATAACAAACATGACTTAATAGCCAAAACTAATGCCAACAATCTCCCCCTTTGGCATTAGTGACAAAAAGACTTATTAGCCAAAACTTATGTATAGTGTCATGCTGATTTAGATTTTTCAAATTTTGTCTTTTTAATTCTATTGTATATACATTTTGCATATATCTCCCCCATACAATGTACATATCAAATCAAGCATAATAACATACTGAGTGTATATACAAATATTTCTCCTCCTTATAACATGTCTCTCCCCCTTTTTGACAATAATGCCAAAAATTTAAAATCTACTTATATAGAGACACCAAAATGTGAGAGAAACTCATAATTTACCTTGAGAATAAGAGTTAAGGTCTTGTCCCTATTTTCTTGCAAAATTTTGCAAGTTTGAAGTACAACTTGGACTTTTGCAGAGAGTTAAATCATATGATCTACAATTGAAAAATTATTGTCATGGATCAATGTTTTAGAATAAGCAATGTGCTTCTGCATTGTATCCATGATAGGAAGGATCATGTTTTAGATGTCTATGAGTGTAGACTAGATCCTTGCTTCCTCTCTCAATAACTTTGCCTACATATCTGATAGGAATCTGATCCTCATGTGGTGTGCAAAGCTTGAACTAGGGTCAAGTTCCAACTTCTGTGCACTAGCCTTCAAATCCTCATCAATCTTATTCAATTTTCCCTTAATTTTCTTTGTATGCTCGGTAACATCACATAACTTAGCAAAAAGAGATGTTACATTAGTGTAAGAAGTTTCAAGATTTGCTAAAATTGAAGAGAGCTCTACCTGATGGATAGCTATATGTTGAGCAATGTGCTCAAGCACATTATTGTCAAACTTCTTCTCTGCTTTCTCTATTAGCTTTTCCTAGCCAGTGGAATCTTCATTAAATTTGTTAAATGCCTCTTCTAATTTTGTAACAAAATGTGTTGAGAAGAATCGACATCAACACCTATAGCCTCTGTCAAAATGTTCTTAGCACTCTCTATAATTTTGAATTCTCTATCTCTTTCTTCTCTTAGTTGCTTCTGCTTAGCCTTCTTTTCAAGGAGCTCACTGACTAGTCTCATTTGTTCTACAGTAGCATTGTCAAAATCCAACTTGGGAATCTCAATCTTCTTATCCAGATCTATGTATTCCTCAATTTCCTTTCCACTCATGAAAATTCTTAGTGGTGTCTTTGGTTCAACTTCTGACATTAATGCTTTAGATTTTGAAATAGAAATAATAGTGGAAATAGTAGGGCTTGCAGTAAAGACTTGTATAGTGCCTACTGATGGAATTCTTACTAGAGTACTAAAAGAATACAAAACTAATGTACTTGTAAAACTTCCCAAAATTGAAGTATTTATAGTGGAATACTGACAGAAGTATGCACAATTGAAGAACTTACTAGAATATGTACACCTGAAGTAGTCAAAACTAAATAATTCAAAATTGTAGAACTAGAACCAATACTTATTGCTGATGATCCTGAATCAGGAGCTAAAGAAGAGGAAGGTTGTAGCTCAGTAGATGAAGTGTTAGACACTTCCATTAGAGATACCTTGAGCTAAGAGGGAGCGAAGAGTGATTAGACATTTCATGTGTCTATTGTGGTCACAATAACACTTGCTGAAGTTGTTTCCAAGCTTGATGATATTGCTATTTTTGCTGGAGAGTGAGGAATGGAGGCTATGACAGCTCCAACTATCTTAATTGGATCACTTTCTTCTTCTTCTTCTTCTTTCTTGGCTTTCTCTTTAGCTTCTTCCTCTTTTTCTTCTTCTCTATCCTTCATCAATTCCTGATATTCTTCAACATCAATGGTGACACAAGGAGTATTATCTTCTTCATTTTCTTCATCCTTGTCACTATCATCATCATCATCTTTGATCTCAACAGGATTCTCACTTGGCTTGTGAAGATGGAACACATTCTTTCATAAGTTTGTTGCATTCTTCACAACATACTCAACATCTTTCATTAAAACAAGACAAGTATTGAACTTTAGAGTCATTTTTCTTTCATTACCTCTGCATCTATCAAGTTGGGCACCAATTGTTTTAGTGTTTGAGCAAAAATGTCTTTTACAATTTGAATGGTTTTCTCCCATCTAACCTTGACCTTGTCCAAAAAAATTGTAGGGATTTGTGATGAAAACTGATTAGGAGAGAATTTCCATCTGCCTAACTTTTCCATGATCATATCTTCAACCTCTTTCTGTTCTGCTGGAGTCTTGGTCTCATATTTGAGTGCTTTATTCTAGCACCTTCTCTTAACTATTTCAATCTTTCCTAAAATGTGGGAGGAGGCTTATTAAATACAACTTCACTGTCATCTTTTCCTACTTTCTTCTTAGATCTTCTTGTGAATACAGTAGTAGAGGGTTTGGGTGGCTTGGTGATAATCACCTTGTCTTTCTTCTTTGCAAGCTCTTATTCCTTTTTTGATTCCCCATTCTCAGATTCTTCCTCATCTTCACCTTTTCCCTCAGTAAGCATAAGAGGGGCACTTATTGTTTTCAATTTTGATATCCTCCTCTTACCTTTATTTACTACCTATGGAAGCTTAATCTCAAGTTCTATTCTTGCTTTAGCTTCGTCATAGTTTCCAAAGAGGGGTGCCTTTGGATCTACAGGCTCATTCACCAGTGCTTCTATTATTTCTTTTGCCTCATCAATATTAACCTTACGAGGAAGAGTTTTTACCCACACTATTCTAGGCTTTACTGCCTAAATGTATACTTTGTCATTGTCAACCATAAAACAGACATCATCCTTGTAGTCTTCAACCAATTTTTGTGGTATCTTGAATCTATTATCCATCTTTTCTTTGAATGATTCAAAATAATTTTCCATGATGCTATCAAAATTCTCACCTATTTCAACTATAGACTCATTGATCTGATATAATATGGGTGTGTCTTTTCTCCATACCACTATGCCTTTAGAGGGGAAAAACTTTTGAACATAAAAGAATAAACATGTCAAAAGTGAACCAAACTTGCATGGGTTATTCTTCAAGGTTCTAATACTTTCCATATTCTTGTTCAGTTGTTTCAACATCAAATCTGCTAGGTCATGTTCCAAATTCTTCTTAACAACCTTGTAAGCTAGACTACTTCACACAACACACTATTGAGTTGACTAGAGCTGTAAATCTTATGAGCTATCATGTGAATGCCAAATTTGAGTTCTACATTAGATACATTGCTAATTTTCATTCCTTTATTGTCCCACTTGGCTAGGGTTTTGTTTTGAAACTCATCTTGACCTAGGGCTTTTGTGACTTTGACCTTGGTAAGCATAAGGAGACCAATAATGCAATGAATCATCTTCTTTGTAATCAAAATTGGCTATTCTAACCACAATTGACCATTATGGACTCAGCTCAACATATACCTAATCCATTTGATTTGAAAATTTCATGGCAGGTGAGGAATATGGGTTAAGCCTTTCTCTTCTAGGTGTTTATGCTCAGGCTTAAGAATTCCATCCACACAGAGTTCACCTAGGGCACTATCCATTTCTAGGGTTCCTATCTCATGTACATCACATTTGAAATGAGTTTAAATGTCATTGATAAGAAGTACCTTTGGTGGAATTTGTGACTGAGCTCCATTCGGATCGAGGGTGTCTACGATCGTTGGCACCAATTTGAAATTCAAAGCTTTCCAATCAACACCTCACACCAACATTTCATATCCTTTCTTCACCTTGTTGCTGCTGCTCTGGATGCCATGATCACTCGGTAATCTGAGAAAATTCTCCAAAAAACTTCAACTAGAAATTCTGCTCAAGATTGCTTGAATGCTGTGCAAATCAGTCTACTCTGAATATACTGAATTCATAGTGGAAATGAAGTCAAATTTCTGCCTTTTGATTAAAAAAATTCCCATTAATGCTTGGTACGATGAGAGTCATAACAACTTAGTATGTGATAGCCTATCATCCACTATCTACATGGATCACTCAGTAGAAGCTTGCAATTCAGCAACCAAACAAAACTTTGTTACTCTGACTTCGCTTGGTATGACCTTACTTTACTCGGTGATTACTAATGTTGAACTTTTGTGATCCCCTTGTATCTGGAATACTAATTTGGATCTTTTGTTTCCTTTCAAATGGAACTATTTAAGATGTGACCTTGAAAATACAATTCCAATTCTTCCTTAAGAACTTAATTGGAAATGATGGAGTCACCCACTTCTTGAGTGACTTGACTACCATCACTTGAACTAGCTTTCTCAGTAGATTTAGGAATCCACTATTGTTTCATCTACTTTCTGATGTTATCAACTTTTTTTTTCTTTTCATCTTCCAATCTACCTATATTCATGCAATTCTTAGCTATATGACCAAGTTTAGTACATGTGTAACATCTTATGGTAGTATCATTTCTTCTCATGTGATGCCTAACACAATTTATGCCAATGTGTCTATATTCTCCATAGTAATAACATCTACACCAAGTATTGCAGTCCCAACCAAATATTGCCTTTACAAATTCTTCAGCTAGATTGAATGGTTTTGATCTACATTCAGATGCCTTGTGACCCTGTTTCTTGCATTTGTGACACTTGCCTTCAAACTTTGGTTTCTCCTTTCATTCATTAGCCTTATGACCATGCTGACTGCAATTATAGAATTTTCCATTGAATTTTGTCTTTCCATTACTCCAACATTTGTTTGATGTATGACCTATCTTACCATAGTAATTGCAAGTAGGTCTTTGATTCCTTTGAGCACCTTGTTTAGAGGATTCACCTTCTTCTTTGTATCCAAGTCCTGCTTTGCCCTTTTGCCTATAAAGATTGTACTCATTTTGTTGATTCGATTGATCCATGTCTGCTTGGGATTTCATTATTCTTTCATTGAGTTGCTTTTCAAAATTTAGATCAACTTTCATCCTTTCATTGATTTTCTTTTCAGTTTTTAAGTCATTCCTTAACCTTTCATTTTCAGATCTCAGACTCATGATTTCTTCATTTGCATCAAAGAGCTGATTGATAAGACTTTCTCACTAAAGGGATTGATTTTGAATTTCATTGTTCCTTACCTCCAAATCTTCTTTTGCCTTATTTCTTTGTTCTGAGATTTTACACAATCTTATTGATTGGATTTCTTATTCTCTTTTCAATTTCCTTACTTCTTGTAGGGAACCATTCTTTTCTAGGAGTTCTTTGATTGCATCATTTGCTTCATCTAAACTGCTTGAGGGGAAAAAGTCTTCAATCTTCTCTTCAACATATTGTGGTCATTCATCTAATTTGTAAATTCCTTCCTTCTTTTTAGGGATTGAGAAAGATTCTCATTTGCTTCCTTGAGTTGAGCTATGGCCATCTCCAAATCTAGCTTTTCATTGTCAATAGCTTTGTCAAGTCTAAATATCTCCATTGTCCTTTATCTTTGCTCAAGTTGTCAAACTTTATCGGAGAACCATAGAGCTCTGATACCAATTGTTGGAAATAATAAAGACTAGCTAGGTTACTGAGAGGGGAGGGGTGAATCAGTAACCTCAAAACTTTTGAAAAATTCATCACTTAATAACATAATCCATTTACCATTAAGAGATCTAATCTATTGCATACATGAGAAACTGAAAGTAAAAAACACTTTGAACGCAATATTTGGTGACCTAGAAATGTTCCAATAAGAAAGTAAAACTAGGGTGGGGATGATACCCACAAAAGTTCAATACTATAGTATAAAGTTGGCATGTTAAAGCTTATCGATCTATCCTATTAGGAGCAATTAGGACTGCTAGGTCCACCTTGTTAGAGGTTTTATAAACATATAATGAAGTATGCACTCAGTAAAGAGATTTAAAGAAAAGACTGTTAAGTCTACCCTGTTAAAGGATTTGAAGTTGATTCACCTATTAGGATGAAATAGTAGAATTGACTTACAACTGAATTATTGATTAAGATCCTTGAAGTATGGATCACTTCTTTGTGATAGATGTAACTTGACTACTCCTAATTTGACCTTGATATACACTTGCTCTGTTGTTGATTTACATTCACATGCTTATCATCACATTCGCATTCACTTCCATTTAAAACATTGCTACTACAATTGGTATGATAAAATACATTACATATATACCAACCCAATTCACATATTTTCAAGGTTGGCCAATACACAAGATAACACCAATATTACTGAGTCAGCCCAAATGTAGAAACTTGGGTTCTGAAAGAAAACTTGGTGACTTTCTAATACACAACATCCATTACATTACTTGGCATCATCATGCATTCAGTAGAAGTAGAGGCTTGGTCCATACTAATCACTTCAACATAGCTTTGAACTCAGTATACACTAGAGACTCGGTAGATACAATGTCACTTGGTAGAACTGAATTCCATGTTTACCATGCTTGCACTCAGTAAACACTACTCATCCCATCACTCAGTTAACACTTGCTTCACATCACAAGAACTGATGACTCGGTAGACACAGCAAAGCTTGGTAACCACTGAACTGCTTAGTAAGAACTATTGGACTTCGTACTACCTATATTCACTTGATAATGATTGGAATGCTCAACATGAACTATGAAACTTGGTAACCACTGAATTGCTTGGCAAACACTTGAGACTGATCGAAGAGCTTGGTAACCATACAAAATCTAAATAAGTGTTGTCACTAATAACAAACATGACTTAATGCCAACAATACCAATTGTTGGAAATATAGATGGAGTAACTAAGGGGGGGGTGAATCAATTACCACAAAAAAAAATCCATAGATCCCTTAGATGTCTATTAAAACTATTTACTACTATCTCTCGGTAAACATACTTAAAATGTTGTAACTCAATAAATGTAGTGTATGTTAACTTTAGTAGATCTTAAAAATTCATAGTGATTAACATGCAAGCATAAAAGAAATAACATGAACACATGAGACACTAGATTTAACATGAAAATTTGATGGGAAAAACCACCAAGTAACTAGTTACTGATTTTTACTCTTCTGAAGTAAGCTTTGTTAGGAGCTAACTTGGTTAAAGGTTACAAAACACACTATTAGGTGTGACCTTGTTAGAGAATTTAATCACCCTATTAGGAGTGGCATTGCAAGAGGTCTTTTAAACAATTCAATGGAACTATCACCTTGTTAGAAGATTTACAACTATTTGTTAAACCAACTCTGCTAAGAGATTTTAGAATCACTGCTACAATGGTAAGAAAGTAACAATGAAATGACCTAAATGAGATGCAACTGAATTTGTTGATTACAGGTCTCTATTCTGCTTCACACTAGATCCTTCCTGATCAAATAGAATTTTGTTGCTCCTCAAGGATATCTGACCATCCTTCAAATTTGCACAAACTTTCTTCCTTAAACAATCAATACACTTGCATACTCACTCATACACTTTAGAATCTCAACTTGACCTTTCATTTATACGTTACAAATTATCAAGTTGGCCCATACACAAGTTACAATTACCAATAATCATTACCACAATTGGCTAGAATAAATACTTGAAATAATTAAACTTTATTTCCAAAATTAACAAAATCTTTCATTGGCCGACCCTGCTCAGTAAATATTGATCCTAAAATGATTTCCTGTGTTAACCAACAGAAGCTCGATTAACAATGTGAACTTGCAAAAATCTTTTGGAAACTGAGTGAACTTGGTAAACACTAACCTCTGACCAGATTTACTTCGTTAACCATGAGAACTCGGTTAACACTACTTTCTGTCACAATTTCCTTCACCGCACGAATGAGCTCGGTATACACTGTCTACGTAGAGTAATTTCTAGGAATTCTCGGTAGACACAAAAAATTGCCTTACTAGCCAACTAAGCTCGGTAAGCATTGTCTGATAACTAATATGACATTTGTGTAACATTAAAGACAACACACAATTAGACAATTGCATCCAACAATCTCCATCTTTGGCATTGATGGAAACACAACATATCATAGCATAATGAAATTTGAAAACAAGTCTTTCTCTAACAGAAAATTTTCTCCTTCTTAGATTTTATGCCACAATCTTCTCTAATGTAGTAATCTCCCTCTATGAAGGAATTACATAGCTTCTTTTCCAAATAGTAAACTCTCCCTCAAACAAATTTGAGAACACATGCCAAAGACAACACATACCAAATGAGTAGCAATGTACCTTGAGTACTGATTCATATGCAATGTTCCTTTGACTATGCTGCATCAACTAATAGACCTTCAATTTGATTCATGTCGATGCACCACTAAAACTTTATTTTAGTGAGCTGCAGACAGAGGAATAACCCCTAACTTACCTCTTACATACAAGAATGCATCCTTAGGTAATGGCTTGGTGAATATGTCTGCAATCTGTTCTTTTGTATGGACATATTCCAATCTGATTTCTTTATCCTACACCAATTCTCTAGTAAACTAATATTTTATAGCAATGTGCTTGGTTTTGGAATGCATCATTGGATTTTTTGATATGTTAATTACACTTGTATTATCACAAAACATAACAACTGGTTCTTTGATCTCAATCTTCATGCCTTCCAACAACTGTTTAAACTAAACAATATTAGAATAGTTCACTACTACTGCAACATACTATGCTTCTATTGTAGATTGGGATGTGCAATTTTGCTTTTTGCTTATCCAAGATACCAATTTTTTTTCAAGAAACAATGCTCCACCACTTGTATTTTTTATGTCATCAATTTTTCCTACCCAATTCTAGATTTTCTCCAAGTTTATACCATAAGCCATAATCTTTAGTGCCTTTCAAGTATCTCAAGATTCTTTTGATTGCCATCATGTGATTTTCTTTGGGTTTTACCGAGAATTTTGCCACTATACCAATTGCAAGAGAAATATTAGGCCTTGTATGAACTACATACTGTAATTTTCCAATCACTAATTTGTATAAGGTCTGATCTACCTCTTTTAAATCATCATCTTTGGTAAGCTTTAGTCTAGTACACATGGGGGTTCCAACTGGTTTTGAATCTTCCATACCAAACTTCTTGAGTATCTTCTTGATATAGTTAGACTGAGTAATGTAAATACCATTCTTGCTCTATTGTATCTAAAGACCAACAAAGAACTTGATCTCACCAAACATAGACATTTCAAATTCTTTGTTCATTTGATTTGAAAATTCTTTGCATGGATCGTCATTCCCTATAAACAAAGTATCATCCAAAAATATTTCTTCCAAAATAATCTTATTTTCTGGTCCTTTAATATACAAACTATTATTTTCATTAGTTCTCTGGAAATCAATCTGAATAAGCTAGTTATGCAATCTCTCATACCATGCTCTAGGGGCTTGTTTCAGACTATACAATGCTTTGTGTAATTTGTAGACCATGTCCTTTTTGTCTGGATCAACAAAACCTTCAGGTTGTTCAATGTAGACTTCTTCATCAAGAATACCATTGAGAAATGCAAATTTAACATCCATCTGATATACCTTAAATCATTTATGTGCTGCATATGCAAGTAAGGTCCTGACACCTTCCAATCTTGCAACAAGAGCAAAAGTCTCACCATAATCAATTCCTTCTTCTTTAGAATATCCTTTACACACCAATTTAGCTTTATTTCTTGATACCTTACCATCTTCATTCAACTTATTCTTGAATACCTATTTTGTTCCAATCACATTTTTATCTTTAGGCCTAAGTACAAGAGTCCAAGTTTTGTTATTCTCTATTTTTTCTATCTCTTCATTCATAGCCTCAATCCAACTTTCATTTTCTAATGCATCTTTGACATTTCAAGGTTCAAAATCAACAAGTAAACATATAGCTTTTAGCTTACTTCTTATCATAGTACCTTCTGATTTATCTCCAATAATCTGATCTGGTGCATGGTGCCTTCTGATGTACTTGGCCAATATAGGTTCCTTGCCTCTTGAATGAATTGCATTGTCATCCTCTTGAAATTCAACTTTAGGTTTTGGCTACTCAGACTCAATAGGTATTGGCTTGGTAGCTTCAAAATGTGACTCGAGTCCTTGTGACTCGATTTGAACTTCTTGCAACTCAGTGACTGAGGAAGACTCGAGAGTAGTAGTCTCCTCATTGAAAAATGTGTCTAAAAATGTATCTGGTTCAATGTAAACAAATCTCTTGTAATCTTTTAGTTCCTTTCTACTTTCTTCTTCAGTCCTTTCCGTAAACTCATCAATTTCACATGTGCACTTTCTATGATTTTGTGAGTAGACAAATTCAAATATCTATATGCCTTACTCTTGCAAGAATATCTTAAAAATATACCTTCATCACTTTTCACATCAAATTTTCATTTTCTAGATTCTTTCAAGATGTAACATTTACTTCCAAATACTTTTAGATAACTTACATTGGGTTTATAGCCATACCATAACTCATAGGGGGTTTTGAATGAGTCCTTCAACTATACTCGATTTAACATATGAACTACAGTGTTGATAGCTTCCTTCTAGTATTTGATAGCAATGTTCTTCTTAATCATTAGAGTCCTTGCTAATGCATGAGCATCCTGGGTTGCATTGTTATCCTGTTTATTTTGTTCATTTAGCAGTCCTTCATGTGCCTAGTAATTCCTTCATGTGCCTAGCAATTCCTTCATGTGCCTAGTAGTTCCTTCATGTGTCGAGTTACTATAGCAATTCCTTCATGTGCCGAGTTACCTCATGTATGCCAAGTGACTCTTCATGTGCCGAGTTACCCAGTGTATGCCTAGTGTTTTTTCATGTACTGAGTTACTCAATGTATGTTGAGTGTTCCTTCATGTGCCAAGTTATCTAGTGTATCCTAAGTGTCAGTAATTGAACATGATTTTTGCGGGCCAACTTGCGAGATTTTTTTTTTGTGACATTTATTTTGAGATCTTTTCTTGGGATGAGTCCAGACTATTGTTGGGTTGGCCTTCCTCTTATATAATTTTTTAGAATGATCTGTAAGCCATTTTGGCAAGTATAAATAGAGTGTTTAGGCTTAGAGTTAGGCAAGTTTTTGGTAAAGAAGATTAGAGAGCAAAACTGAAGGTAAAATTTACTGTGGGATCTTCATAGATGAATGTATTGTAATTTATTGTAACCAAGAAGGCCTTACAACTAGGCATGTATAAAGATATTTTGATGAATCAATAAAAGTATTATCTCTTCTTCCTTCTTTGGTTGTTCTTCCTTGTGTTTTCTTCCATTGTGTTAACTCTTGCAGAGTGGTTTGGATAGCTAGGTGAGCCTTTGGCCCTAGTTATTCTTTCTCTTTCATGCGTCGGTTGGTATCAAAGCTTGAGGTTTGTCCTTTTGGAGATTGGATCATGTAAAACCATGATTTGGATTTGGTTGTAAGGTGGCAGATTTGTAGATTTGACCTATAACTTCCAAAGGGTTATGATCTTGCAGGAACCTGATTTGTAAAGATGCTTTGTGGTAGAAGAAATGTTGATGATGCTATATTGGATCAGTTGAGACAAATTGCAGCCAGATCAGATGTTGTGGAGACAGCGCAGAGGAGAGGAGCACATCTTGATGATGTAAGTGATGATGTTAAGCAGCAACACCAAACCATAATCTAGAACCTAAAGAAGATCAAGGTGAGGAAAGATTGTTGTGAATATTGTCTAGGAAAAATTCAAAGCCTACTATAGAAGTTGTTCCCTATGATGGAAAATTGGACACCAATGTTGTGTTGGATTGGATCTCTAATATGAAGAAGTTCTTTGAGTATGAAAACACTCTTGATAATAGAAAGGTGAAGATTGTAGTCACTAGGATGAAATTTCATGCATCACTATGATGGGAGCACTTGCAAACTGATAGACAAAGGAGAGGAAAAGAGAAGACCAGGACTTGGCCAAAGATGGTGAACAAGGTAAAAAAAATTCCTTCATGTTGATTACCAAGTTAACTTGTTGAAAAAGATGCAAAATTTGAAGCAAAAAGACATGACTGTGAAAGAGTATACTGAGGAATTCTATAGACTAGACATCAGATCTAGACATGTGGATGATGGTGTTGAAAAAATTGCAAGGTACATAAATGGGTTAAGATCTAGAATACAAGATGAAATAAGTTTAGTGAAGTTGGAAAGTGTGGAAGAAGCATACCAATATGCCTTGAAGGCTGAGGAGATCTTGACAAAGAAGCATGAACAAAGGCAAAGAGGTAGAGGTGGCAGATTCCAGAGAGGCAAAGGTAGATCTTATGGTGAAGGTGGCAGATCTGAAAGTTCTATGCAGGATAAAGGCAAATCTGAATGGAAAAATGATGACAAAGGCAAGACTAAATGAAAAAGTGGTAATTCTTACCGAGGAGGCACTAGTTCTTATCGAGGAAGAGGTAATTCTTATTCTAGAGGTGGATTTTATGGTAATTGTTTTAGATATGGCAAAGAAGGGCATAGATCTTTTGAATGTAGATCCTTTAAAAGTGGGCAAGGTAATAGAAATGATGTGATTCAAGGAGATGATGAGGGTTCACCAAGTGTACCTAAGGTGGGAGAAAATCTGATGGTGAGAAGAACCTTATGTAATAAAGGAAGTGATGAGGAACCTATTTTAAGGAGGAATCTTTTCAAGACAAGATGTAAGATGGCTGAAAAATGCTGTAAAATGATCATTGATAGTGGAAGTTCTACAAATCTGGCATCAGAGGAGCTAGTTACAAAGTTGCAATTGTAGAGGTTGAAACATCCAAAACCATATCATATTTCATGGATCAAAGATGAGCATAATATATTGGTAAGCGAGCAATGCTTTGTAAAATTCAAAATTGGACATTACTTTGATGAAGTTTTGTGTGATATTATGCCCATGGATTGTTGTCATATTTTGTTGGGTAGACCTTGGCAATATGATAGATATGTTGTACATGATGGAAGATTGAATCAATATACTCTTTGGGTAAATAGGAAGAAACAAACATTGATGCCTTTGATTGAAAGTCTAGATGAGGTTAATTGTACTGTTGTAAAAATTTGCATGGTTAATGGAAAACAATTTGAAAAAGAAATGAAAAAGAATCAAGTTTTTTTTGCCATAGTTCTTAGAGGACCGAGTGTTGGTAGTAATGGTGGAGTAACAGAAGCTAGTAATGACCAATTGACAATAGATAGTGATAGCCAAGTACCAGTAGAAATTACAGAATTGCTGAATGAGTATAAAGACATTATTGTTGATGATATTCCTAATGGTTTACCTCTAGTAAGAAGTATAAGTCATTGTATAGATCTGATTCCTGAAGCTAGTTTTCCAAACAAAGCACCATATAGATTGACACTTGCAGAGAGTTAAGAATTGAATAGACAAGTGCATGAGTTGTTGCAGAAAGGGTTGATCAAAGAAAGCTTGAGTCCATGTGCTATGCTTGTTGTATTAGCACCCAAAAAGAATGGAGAATGGAGAATGTGTACTGATTCTAGAGCCATTAACAAGATAACGGTGAAATATAGGTTTCCTAAGCCGAGGATGGATGACATAATGGATTGTTTGAGTGGAGCAAAGTATTTTACCAAGATTGATTTGAAGAGTGGCTATCATCAGATCAGAATCAGAGAAGGTGATGAATGGAAGACTGCTTTCAAGACAAAAGATGGTTTGTATGAATGGTTGGTTATGTCTTTTGGTTTGACTAATGCACCTAGTACTTTTATGAGGTTGATGAATGAAGTTCTGAAAAGATTCTTGGGTAAGTTTGTGATTGTTTATTTGGATGATATTCTGATATTTAGCAAGACTAAGGAAGAACATCTTGAGCATATTAGACAAGTATTGCAAAGGTTGAAAGAGGAAAAGTTGTTGATTAATTGGAAAAAGTGTTCTTTTATGCAAGAGGAGATTGTGTATCTAGGATTTTTTATTTCAACTGATGGTTTGAAGATGGATCTTGAGAAGGTTAAACCAATTTTGGAATGGCCTACACTTGAGAATGTGAGTGAGGTAAGATCATTTCATGGTTTGGCTAGTTTCTACAGAAAGTTTATAAAGAATTTCAGTGTTGTTTGTAATGCTATGGCTGAGACAATGAGGGGAGATAAAAAAGAATTCAAGTGGACACATGGAGCTGATAAGATTTTTGAGACTTTGAAACAAAATATTATTGAATTACTTATATTGGCTTTGCCTAATTTCAACAAAGTATTTCAAGTTGAATGTGATGCAAGTGGTAATGCAATAGTTGTATTAAGTCAAGAAGGTAAGCCTATTGCTTTCTTTAGTAAAAAGTTGAATGATGCTAAAAGAAAATATTCTATGTATGATCAAGAGTTTTATGTTATTGTTCAAACATTGAAAAAGTGGCGACATTATTTGATGCCTAAAGAGTTTTTATTGTATACTAATCATAAAACTTTACAATACTTGGGAAGTCAACATAAATTTAATCAAAGACATATGAAGTGGGTTGAGTATCTGCATAGTTTTACATTTGTCATTAAGCATAAGAGTGCAGTTACTAACAAAGTTGTCGATGCATTGCGTAGAAGACATTCTTTGTTGACTGAAATGAAGGTTGAAGTTCTTGGTTTTGATGAGATGAAAGAGTTATATAATGTTGATCCTAATTTTTTTGAGGCATGGAGAGAGTGCAGAGCACCAAATCTAATAGACCACATAAGTAAGTATGATGAGTATTTCATTCAAGAAGGTATGTTGTTTAAAGGCATTCATTTATGTATTCTTAGAATTCTATGAGGTTGAATTTGATTAAGGAAAACCATAGTGGTGGATTAGCTGGACATTTTGGAATTGATAAGACACCGAGTTTGTTGAAAGAGAAGTATTATTGGCCACAAATATATAAGGATGTTCATAAATTTGTAAAGAGTTGTGGAGTTTGTCAAGTTTCAAAGGGAGTGAGTCAAAATACTGGTTTATATACACCTATTACTATTCTTGAGAAACTTTAGACTGACATTAGTATGGATTTTGTTCTTGGATTACCTAAGACAGTGAAGGGTTATGATTCCATATTTGTTGTAGTGGACAGATTTTTTAAGATGGCTCATTTCATACCATGTAAGAAGACATCAGATGCTAAGCATGTTGCTGAAATTTTCTTTAAAGAGATTGTGAGCTTACATGGATTACCAAGAAGTATTATTTCTGATAAAGACAATAAGTTTGTTGGCTACTTTTGGAAGACTTTGTGGAAGAAGATGGGTACTGAATTGAAGTTTAGTTCTACATTCCATCCATAAATAGATGGTCAAACAGAGGTTGTGAATAGAAGCTTGGGTAATTTGCTAAGATGTTTAGTTGGGAATAAGCCAAGTAATTGGGAGATGGTATTGGCACAAGTTGAATTTACATATAATAATTCTATGAATAGGAGTACAAGAAATAAACCTTTTGAGATTGTTACTAGAATGCATCCTAGAGGTATATCAGATTTGAGAGATGTTGCTGGTGAAGAAAAAAGAAGCACTATAGGAGAAGAATTTGTTGATTTTGTGAAGTCTTTGCATAAGGAAGTGAAGTTGAGGTTGGAACAAAGTAATTAGAAGTATAAGGAGAATGATGATCAGTTTAGAAGACACCATGATTTTCAAGTTGGTGATGAGGTGATGGTTCATTTGAAGAAAGGAAGATTCTAGTTTGAACATACAGTAAGCTAAAGATGAAGAAATTTGGACCCTATAAGATCTTGAAGAAGTTTGATAGTGGCAATGCTTATGAACTTAAGTTACCTGATGGCATGGATATATCTCTTATATTCAATATTGCTAATTTGTATAAGTATCATGAGTCAGAGGATGAAGTTGTTGTATCAAATGATTATCCTAAGAAGCAAATTGAAGAAGTTGAACAAATATTGGATCAGAGAGTTGGCAAGAGCACAAGGGGAAAAGATTACTATGAATATTTGGTGAAGTGGAAGAACAGACCTATTGAAGATGCTTCATGGATTTCTCCATTTGAGTTGGATTCAGCTCAAGTTAGGACATCTCAATGATTTGAGAAAATCATTTCTGTCAACCCTGGTTGTCTGATGCAAGAGCATCCTGGGTTGCCTTGTTATCCTGCTCATTTTGTTCATTTAGTAGTCCTTCATGTGCCTAGTAATTCCTTCATGTGCCTAGTAGTCCTTCATGTGCTTAGCAATTCCTTCATGTGCCTAACAGTCCTTCATGTGCCTAGTTGTTCCTTCATGTGCCAAGTTACTATAGCAATTCCTTCATGTGCCGAGTTACCCAATGTATGCCGAGTGACTCTTCATGTGCCAAGTTACCCAGTGTATGCTGAGTGTTTCTTCATGTGCCAAGTTACTCAGTGTATGCCGAGTGTTCCTTCATGTGCCGAGTGCTAGTAATTGGACGTGATTTATGCAGGCTGACTTGCGGGATTTATTTTGTTTGCAACATTTATGTTAATATCTTTTCTTGGGATGAGTCTAGACCATTTTTGGGTCGACCTTCCTCTTATGTAATGTTCTAGAATGATCTATAAGCTATTTTGGCAAGTATAAATAGAGTGTTTAGGCTTAGAGCTAGGAAATTTTTTGGTAGAGAATATTAGAGAGCAGAATTGACGGTACAAATTACTATGGGATCTTCGTATATGAATGTATTGTAATTGGTCGTAACCTAGAAGGCCCTATAGCTAGGCATGTATGAAGATATTTTGATGAATCAATAAAAGTATTCTCTCTTCTTCCTCCTTTGATTGTTGTTCCTTGTGTTTGCTTCTGTTGTGTTAACTTTTGTAGGGTGGTTTGGATAGCTGGGTGAGCCTTTGGCCCTAGTTATTCTTTCTCTTGCTTGTGTCACTTGCACAATCCATGATAGATCTATTCCTCCTTTCAACTATTCCATTCTGCTCGAGAGTTCCAAGGGTTGATACATGTCTTTTGATTCCTCTTTCAATGAAAAAGTTATTGAATTCATTGGAAATGAATTCACCACCTCTATCTGACCTTAAGCATTTCAATATTTTCCCTATTTCCTTTTCTACTCTTGCCAAATACCATTTGAATTTTTCAAATGCTTCTGACTTCTCTCTTAGATACATAACAGTCATCATTCTAGAGTAGTCATGAACAAAAAGAATAAATAATTTTTCTCTAGTATAGCTCTCAACTCCAATAGGTCCACACAAATCAGTATGTACGATTTCTAAAATATCTTCAGACTGATAGTTTTTACTTTTAAAGCTAGTCTTTCCCATTTTACCCATTTGACAATTCTTGTAAAGACCAACATCAAGTTTCTTCAAACTAGGAATGCCTCTTACTTTCCTAAATTTGAACTAGGAAAGGTAGACAATCACAACGAATTGGATGCACAATGAATATATTGATGAATTATGATGAATGGCTTGTAGAATATATCTACTAGAGTATTTGAAGATTATTGTAAAATAATATCCACCGAGCATTTACAAGGAGTGAGTATTTGATAAGGTTTATAGGTAACAAGGTAAAAAGAAACAAACTAACATAGTTTACTTACAAAGATTTGGTGAATCGATATAGTTTGTGATTGTGATTGGTAGAGTAAGTGGATAGTCATAAAGAGGCCAAAATGAAGGCACAAATTTCAAGGAATTAGTTCTCACTCATAATTTGAAATAATTTTGAGGCTGACTTATGGAAACATGTCTAGAGTTTTCCACCACCTAAAGAACAATATAAAGGTGATGTTAGATCGATGTGTGATGAGAGTTGATGATATAAAGTGTAAAGTTTGTGAAGGATTTTTGTACTACAATGTGTTTACATTGATCTAGAGGAGAGACTTATTGAGGAACATAAGGGATTTGTCATGCAAAAGGTGCAACTTTAAGATCAAGCCATACTTGTTAATTCTAAGAATTTGACAAGAAAATCCTCTAACAAGGTCACTCTAAATAGGGTCTGTAAGATCCTATTAAAAATATTTAACCAAGTGACTCTTAGGATGATTTTTGAGTCCCTTGACAGGGTAGGTCCTAATAGATCTTATTTGTAAAGCTTCTAACAAGGCTTAACACTCTTAACTAGGTGAAACCCTAAATGGGTGAATGCAAAAGCTCCTAACAATGTACTTGATCAATGCAGTAGTGAGGAATTATGGTTGATAATTATCACTATATTTTTTTCTCTCTAACTAAGGTTTTACATGTAAAAAATATTGGTGTCAAATGTTTCATGTGTTCATTTTTTAATTACTTTTTTATTTCATTTACATGTTGCATATGAAGTAAGTTGGTGATGAAATTTTTTAAATATGTAACTATACTAATTCATCCCCCTTCCCTAGTCTTAACAAATCTCAAATACGTTTGATCCACATTATTCCTCTTCATTATATAACAATGTAGTTTCTTTAGTCAGGTGATCAAAACAGTATTTCACATAATATTCCTTAACAATGGCAACATCTAGGATTAGATTAATTCCCGCTCTATTATATATAGTTTCTAATTCCATAAGAATTTGACACTTTCCAATTAAAGTTTTTATTGCATTTTTTGCTAATTATGCATGTGCTAGTATTCCAGTTGGCCTCTAACTTCATCATGGTTTGAGATTATGTCTTCAAATAAACCACCTAGTACACCCATGTTGATCTCCATCAAGTCCTCATAGTTTCCTTTTGGGATTTCATATTTTTATCTTGGCTACACTATAAGGGATCTACTAGTAGAAATTCTTGCTCACTATCATCTTGATTATTAGAATCTCTTATGACAAGTTTTATCCCATACTCATGACTTTTTCCTAATAAACTAGCATATATATTATTTACATTGGGACCAACTATACTTAAATTCTGATTCAACTCTTATGTGTCTAAATTGCCTATGTAAGCTAGTTCTTCATTTCTAACAGGAGATATAACTTCCATTAAAGACATAATTCTAGTTTCATTGATTATGGTAATGATCTATCCTTAATAATTTCCCCCACTTGAATGCCCAAATCTATGAGGGGTGCAAAAGTAGGATTAGATAGAGCTTGATCTATGTTAGCTATATGAAAGTCATCAGAAAACACGAATTTGGTGTCTATCTTAGGTATCTAATGACATCCCTCAATTATTTTACATTTGGAAATTGAAGAAGATAGAGAGTTTTGAATTATAATTCCTCCTTTCTTATGATTGAAATATCATTATATCTCCCTAGGAACTCATGATCGAATGTCTATAGTTTTTAGTGTACAATCATAAAATTCAGTGTCTAATGCTCATGCTTATCCTTATCATTTTTAAAAATAGTTATATCTTGAATTGAACCAATTTATTTCATGCAATGATGTAACAAGCCTTTAGCATACACACTATTAACTATTGCGATAATTATATTATCAAGTTCCAAATTTTTACCATGAGAAACATTGATAACTAGTTGTAGAGGCTTATCAAAGGGTAGCTTATGTCTCATTTCATAATTGAGGGCTTATACAAATATTCCCATTGATATTTTGACAAAACCCCTAGGTTTATCCTTTATAGGAAGAGGTATATCTTTATTTTGATTATCAAAAAATGTGTGAGAAGGATGAGTGGTTGAATTGCATTGAACCATCATAGAGATCGAAGCACCTATGGAGGGATTGAATCTCAATTCACATCATGACCCAAATGAATTTTATTGACACAAATTGCAAAAGGGAGTTTAGAAATTGAAATGAGAATCACCCACACTTCCCTATTGGAACCCTCTTCCCTCCTAAGGTTTTAATCCTCCTAGGTGTTCTTTCATCAATGGTCATTCACAATAATTGAACCATCCCTTGCATCCCTAGGCTCAGTAATAGGGCTCTCAACTACAGACCTATCCTTCCAAAAAAACCTTAGATTTTTTACCTTTTTGTTCTTAAGGCTTTCATTGTTCATGGCGTGTACCTTTTTCCTAAAAAAAGAGAGTCTAAGTGTGGAAGCCTTCATCAAAGAAGAGGGAGTTGTTATAGAGACCTCCTTATTCATCCCACATTGAGCATTCTTTTGGAATGAAGACCAACTTTGCTAGACCTTTTACTATAGTAGATTTTTTCAATTTTCTCATTGTTTTCTCATTTGCAATACCCACATATTATTCCTATACAGGAACATTGGGACTAGGGCTTCTTTGCCCCCATGCATTTTCTTAAGAGCCACTAGTAGATACATATCTCCTTTCCTACAAATGAAAACCTTTATTGAATTGTAGACCTTGCATTAGGGGACTTGAAGCCCTAGTTGATGGAATAAAAAAGTTTAATACAACAAACTTATTTTTTTGAAATTGATTATTAAAACCCATTGAAAAGGGTATATTTTCTAATACTGTTAGCCTTGATGTATCACACAAAATTTCTCAAAGAAGAGCAAGCAATTGTGTCATTATCCACATATTACTACAACTCTTATTCTTGTTGCATCTTCATAATTTAAGTATAAGTATCCTTATTATTCCATCAAAGTTCACAACTTTCTAACTAGTACACATACCATGTTATTAGCATAGATTCTTTTATATTTTATTTGGTATAACTAATCTAGGTGGAGTTTCGCCATAGAAAGCACAAGAATGCAAAAACACCATTTATGTAATTAATTTGGATTCCATCACTATCCCGACATCTTTAATCTGTGGTCGTGGTTATTGATCTTCTCTTGTGACCTTCAGATATGTTTTCCATAGTACAACCATTTGGCAAGGTTGTGACCATGAAACCATAAGATTTCTAAGCAACACTCATGTGATTAGTTTGGATTTTGTCACTATCCCACCAACTATCCTTTATGTGCAATTATAATGGTTAATGCTCTCTCATATTACATGCCAAATACATTTTGTTGGGGCTTGTTTTTTTAATTCATTCATAATAGTAGGAAAAAAATAAAGACAGTACCCATACTGTTGGATACAATTGTTAATTGTATATTGTCTTTGATGTTACAAAAATGTCATATCAGTCATCAGACAAAGTCTACTAAGCTCAGATGATCAACAAAGCAATTTACAGTGTCTACCGAACGTTCCTGAACATTACTCAATAAAGTCAGTTCTTACCAAGCCCACTCGGGCATCAAAGGATTTTGTAGTAGAAAGTTAGTGTTAACCGAGCTCTCAAGGTTAACGAAGAAAAGTTAATGTTTACTGAGCTCACTCGAGCATCAAAGGATTTTGGAGCAAAAATTTAGTGTTAACCGAGCTCCCAAGGTTAACGAAGAAAAGTTAATGTCTACCGAGCTCACTCGGTCATCAAAGGAAATGTGGCAGAGAGCTAGCTTCTACCGAGCTCACAAGGACAGCAAACGAAGGTCAGTGCTAACTGAGTTCACTTGGTCTCCAAAGGATTTTTGCAGGATTTGCAGTGTTTACCAAGCTTCACTTGGTTAACACTAGAAAACCATTCTGGAGCAATGGTTACCGAGCTGGGTCGACCAGCGAAGGATTTTATTGTTCAATCGCTTCGTGCAATAAGTGTAGCCAACTGATGTAATGATTTTTTGTTGTTATAACTTATATTTGAGCCGACTTGATAATTTGAAAGGTATATATTTAGATGTTCAAGTTGTGAATTTAAGTGGGAGTATGTGTGTATGGATGAAGATGGAATAAGCGAATATTGAGCAAATTCTTATGAAGGATTAGATATCCTGGAGGAGCTACAAAGTTGTATTTGATTAGTAAGGATCCAGTGAAGTCGAACAGAGATCTGTAATCAACAAAAGATAAGTTGCATATCATTCAGGTCACCTCATTGTTGCTTTCTAATCATTGTAACAGTGAATCTAGAATCTCTTTACAGAGTTGGTTTAACAACCATTTTGTAAATCTTCTAACAAGGTGACAGTTCAGCTGAATTATTCTAAAGACCTCTAACTAGGCCACTCTTAACAAGGTGATTAAATCCTCTAACAAGGTCACACCTAATAGTGTGTATTGTAAACCTTTAACAAGGTTGGCTCCTAACAGGGCTCACTTCAGAAGAGTGAAAATTGGTGACTAGTTACTTGGTGGTTTTTCCCATATTGGATTTTCACGTTAAATCTGGTGTCTCTTGTATTCATTTATTTAACCTTTGCATGCATATTAATAACTGTGAATACTAGATGAGTAGTAATTAGTTAATCTACTGAGTTACAGTATTCTTGCACTGTTTACTAAGTATCAACAGTAAGTATTATAGACATCTAAGGGATTTTTGGAATTGTTTTGTGGTAACTAATTCACCCCTCCCCTCTTAGTTACTTCATCTATATTTCCAACAATTGGTATCAGAGCTTTTGGTGCTTGCAGGATAAGATTTCAAGGATCTAAGCCAAAGATCAGGATGTCTTATCATAGGGAAATTCCAAGACTTAACAGGGACAACTTCTCAGCATGGCAAGGGTTGATGAGACTTCATCTAGCTTCTATTGAAAAATATGCAAAACAAGCTGGTACACTATCTATCCATGATATTGCTGAAAAGAAGACCCACAACATTATGATGATAGATATAGCATCTGCTCTGAGTTATGAAGAATTTGATGACATCAAGGACTGCAAATCTGCTTTTGAAATGTGGGAAAAGTTAAAAGAAATCTATGGAGGAGATGATAATGTAAGAAGAGTCAAAGCAGAAAGTTTGAGAGGACAATTTGATCAGATGAGGATGAGAGAGGATGAAAACATTGCAAAATATGTTGAAAGAGTCAAAGCATGTGTCAGTGCAATCAAAGCATCTAGAGGGGATATCAAGGAGACAGTAATAAATAAAGTTCTTAGAACTCTACTTCCCATTTATGTAATCAGAGTCTCTACAATTCAAGAAAGAAGATGTGAAGCAAATCATAAAATAAATCTAGAGGCCATAGTTGGAATATTAACTGCATTTGAACTAGATAACTTTGACAACTATGTTCCAGCTTCCAAGAACATTGAATCAACACTTGAAGCCAATCTGTCACTTAAGGAGAAAAAGAAAAAGAAAAAAAAATTGCAGTCAGGAAGTGAAGATGAATCAGACCAAAGTTTAGACAGTGATCTTGAAGTGATTGAAGCTCTACTAGCAAGAAAATATTCTAGAGGCAGAGAAAAATATAAAGATAAATTTCCTCTAATCTACTTTTCATGTGAAAAAGTTGGTCATATTGCTGCTAAGTGCCCAAAAAAGCAAAACAAAGATGAGAAGAAAGGTTACAAGTACAATGGCAAAAAAGACTTCAAATCATTCAAGGATAAAGGTAAGAAAACATGTTTTATGGCTAAAGATTATAATGATTCTAATTATGAAGAAGAAGATGAAATTGTCTACATTGCTATGAAAGATGAATCTGATAATGATGAGGAAATGGCACTCATTTCTCATAAGAGCAAAAATGATACTTGGATCATAGATAGTGGTTGTTCTCATCACATGACTGGTGATAAAACTAAGTTTGAATACTTTGAAGACTATGATGGTGAGAGTGTAAGATTTGGTAACAATGAACCTTGTTGTATAAAAGGAAGAGGAAGAATCTCTCTAACCAAAGAACTTATATGTGATAATGCCTATTGGGTAGAAGGACTAAAGCATAATTTGTTGAGTGTGGCACTGCTACTCAATAATGGATTCAAAGTAGAATTCATGCATGGAAAAGCAAGACTATTGGATGGTAAAGGAAAACTGATTGGATCAGGCACTCAAACAAAAGGTAACTTATTTTATCTTGAACTTGGTGAATGTTCATGTTTTATTACTCAAGCTGAAGAAAGTTGGTTATGGCATAAAAGATTGTGTCATGTCAATTTTGATAACTTGGTGAAGATAAGAAAATTCAAGAAAGTAAGAGGCATTCCTAACATAAAGAAACTTGAGGTCAGTCTATGCAAGAATTGTTAGATTGGTAAAATGGAAAAGACTAATTTTAAAAGTAAAAACTATCAGTCTAAAGATATATTAGAAATTGTTCATATTGATTTATGTGGACCCATTGGAATTGAAAGCTATACTGGAGAAAAGTTCTTCATTCTTTTTGTTGATGATTACTCAAGAATGATGACTGTCATGTATCTAAGCAACAAATCAAAAGCATTTAAAAAATTCAAAAGGTATTTGGCTAGAGTAGAAAAGGAAACAGGGAAAAGATTGAAATGCTTGAGGTCAGACAGAGGCGGAGAATTCATTTCGCATGAGTTCAGTAACTTTTGCATTGAGAGAGGAATCAAAAGATAGGTATCAGCCCCTGAAACTCCTGAGCAAAATGGAATAGCTGAAAGAAGGAACAGATCTATCATGGATTGTGCAAGAACCTTAATGATTGAAAAGAGCATTGCTATTAAATACTGGAAGGAAGCTATCAGCACTGCAGTTCATACCTTGAATCGAGTATAGCTGAAAAATGACTCATTCAAAACTCTCTATGAGCTATGGTATGGCTATAAACCTAATGTAAGTTATCTAAAAGTATTTGGAAGTAAATGTTACATTTTGAAAGAATCTAGAAAAGAAAAATTTGATATAAAAGGTGATGAAGGAATATTTTTGGGATACTCTTGCAAAAGTAAAGCATATAGATGTTTGAAATTGTCTACTTACAAAGTCATAGAAAGTGCACATGTGAAAGTTGATGAGTTTGCAGAAAGAACTGAAGAAGAAAGCAAAAGGGAAATAGAAGATTATAGAAGGTTTGTTTTCACTAAACCTGATACAATACTAGTCAATCAAAAATCTTCTACTCCTGAGTCATCAGTAACCAAGTTACGGGAAGTTCAAACCAAGCTACAGCAACCCGAGTTACATTCAAATGCTACCGAACAAGTGTCTACCGAGTCTGAAGGACCCGAGCCAATATCTATCGAGCCAGAACAGCCAGAACCTGAAGTTGAAGTGCAAGAGGATAAAAATAAAATTCATTCAAAAGGCAAAGAACCTGTATTAGCAAAATATGTCAGGAGACATCATTTAGCAGATCAGATCATTGGAGACAAATCTGAAGGAACCATGACAAGAAGTAAGGTGAAAGGTACTTGTTTACTTGCTGATTTTGAACCTAGAAATATCAAAGATGCATTGAGAAATGATAGTTGGATTGAGGCCATGAATGAAGAAATAGAGCATATAGAGAAAAACAAGACATGGACTCTTGTACCCAGGCTTAAAGATAAAAATGTGATTGGAACTAAGTGGATATTTAGAAACAAGTTAACTGAAGATAGTAAGGTATCAAGAAACAAAGCTAGACTAGTATGCAAAGGATATGCTCAAGAAGAAGGAATAGACTATGGAGAAACTTTTGCTCCTATTGCAAGATTGGAAGGAGTCAGAACCTTACTTGCATATGCTACTCACAAAGGATTCAAAATTTATCAGATGGATGTCAAGTCAGCATTCCTCAATGGTATACTGGATGAAGAAGTTTACATTGAACAACTTGAAGGTTTTGTTGATCTAGATAAGAAGAACATGGTCTGCAAATTACACAAGGCATTGTATTATCTGAAACAAGCCCCTAGAGCATGGTATGAAAGATTGCATAACTATCTTATTCAGATTGGTTTTCTAAGAACTAATGATAACAGTAGCTTGTATATAAAAGAAGGACCAAATAATAAGATTGTCTTGGCAGAAATATTTGTAGATGATACTGTTTTCACAGGGAATGATGATCTTTGCAAAAAAAATTTAGAACAAATGAACAAGGAATTTGAAATGTCTATATTTGGTGAAATCAAATTCTTCGTTAGTCTTCAAATTCAGCAGAATAAAAATGGTATCTATATCACTCAATCAAAATACATCAAGGAGATATTAAAAAAGTTTGGTATGGAAGATTGTATACCAGTTGGGACTCCTATGTGTGCTAGATTAAAACTTACCAAGGAAGATGAATCAAAAGAAGTAGATCAAACATTGTATAGATCTATGATTGGAAAGTTGCAGTATGTGGTTCATACTAGGCCAGATATTGCCCTTGCAGTTGGTACTGTAGCAAGATTTTAAGCAAAACCAAGAGAAAATCACATGATGGCAATCAAAAGAATAATGAGATATTTGAAAAGAACTAAAGATTATGGCTTATGGTACAAATTTGGAGGTAATCTGGATTTGAAAGTGTTCACTGATGCTGATTGGGCAGTAAACCTTGATGATAGAAAAAGTACAAGTGGAGGAGCATTCTTTCTTGGAAAGAGGTTGGTTTCTTGGACAAGCAAAAAGCAGAATTGTACATTCCAATCTACAGCAAAGGCAGAGTATGTTGTTGTTGCAGTAAACTGTTCTAATATTGTTTGGTTTAAACAGTTGTTGGGAGGCATGAAGGTGGAAATCAAAGAACTAGTTGTTATGTTCTATGATAATACAAGTGCAATCAACATATCTAAGAATCCAGTGATGCATTTCAAAACCAAGCACATTGCAATAAAATATCATTTTGTCAGAGAATTGGTGCAAGATAAGGAAATCAGATTGGAATATGTCCATACAAAAGAACAAATTGCTGACATATTCACAAAGCCATTACCTAAAGATGCATTCTTGTATCTAAGAGGTAAGTTAGGGGTCACTCCCCTATCTTAAGTTCACTAAAATGAAGTTTTAGTGATGTATCAATGCATACCAAGTTGAAGATCTATCAGTTGATGCAGCATAATCAGAAAACATTGCATATGAATCAGTACTCAAGGTACATTAAAATTCATTTGAGTTGTGTTGTCTTTGGCATGTGTTGTCAAAGAGGGAGAGTTTTACTGTCATATCTTTCTGAAATTTGTTTGAGAGAAATAGTTTGCTATGGAATTCCCTCACAGAGGGAGATTACTGAAAGAGGGAGAGTTTTCTATCTAATATAGAAAGTTGTTCTGACAAAAGAAGACTTGTTAGACTTGTTTTCAAATTTCATTCTGCTATGACATGTTGTGTTGTCGTCAATGCCAAAGAGGGAGATTGTTGGATACAATTGTTAATTGTGTATTGTCTTTGATGTTACACAAATGTCATATCAATCATCAGACAGAGTCTACTGAGCTTAGATGATCAGCAAAGCAATTTACAGTGTCTACCGAACGTTCCTGAACATTACTTAGTAAAGTCAGTTCTTACTGAGCCCACTCAAGCATCAAAGGATTTTGTAGCAAAAAGTTAGTGTTAACCGAGCTCCCAAGGTTAACGAAGAAAAGTTAATATTTACTAAGCTCACTCGGGCATCAAAGGATTTTGGAGCAGAAGGTTAGTGTTAACTGAGCTCCCAAGGTTAACGAAGAAAAGTTAATGTCTACCGAGCTCACTCAGTCATAAAAGGAAATGTGGCAGAGAGCTAGCTTCTACCGAGCTCACAAGGACAACAAAGGAAGGTCAATGCTAACTGAGTTCACTTGGTCTCCAAAGGATTTTTGCAAGATTTGCAGTGTTTACCAAGCTTCACTTGGTTAACACTAGAAAACCATTCTAGAGCAATGGTTACTGAGCTGGGTCGGCCAGCGAAGGATTTTATTGTTCAATTGCTTCGTGCAATAAGTGTAGCTGACTGATGTAATGATTTTTTTGTTGTTATAACTTATATTTGAGCCGACTTGATAATCTAAAAGGTATATATTTAGATGTTCAAGTTGTGAATTTAAGTGGGAGTATGTGTATATGGATGAAGATGGAATAAGCAAATATTGAGCAAATTCTTATGAAGGATTAGATATCCTGGAGGAGCTACAAAGTTGTATTCGATCAGTAAGGATCCAATGAAGCCGAACAGAGATCTGTAATCAACAAAAGATAAGTTGCATATCATTCAGGTCACCTCATTGTTGCTTTCTAATCATTGTAACAGTGAATCCAGAATCTCTTTACAGAGTTGGTTTAACAACCATTTTGTAAATCCTCTAACAAGATGATAGTTCAGTTGAATTTTTCTAAAGACCTCTAACCATGCCACTCCTAACAGGGTGATTAAATCCTCTAACAAGGTCACACCTAATAGGGTGAACCCACAATACTAGGTACCACTTTTGTGGGAGGAAGAAACTTCAAAAAAATGACAAGTTTTTGCAATTCCATTTCTCGTACGTTCGCGCAAACACCCTAGACATGTTCGCACGAACATGTTTTCGCCGAGTGTTCGCATGAACATATCGTGCCATGTTCGTGCGAACAAGTACGCAGCACATGTTCGCGCGAACATATATTGACAAAATTTTTGGCGGCTTAAAACATCTTCTTCACTTTTCCAAATTCATTTTTACGGCGAGCACTGTTCATTGAGCGTTCAAGCGAACGTGTGACTTGAGCAACTTCCATTGACATCATCTTCTCACTTTCGTTCTCATTTTCATTATCGGGTATGTCAAAATAATATTAATTTAATGTTTTCAACATTTTTTAAGTATTTTTTTTATATTATCAAAATAGATTTTAATGTTTTCAATGCATTCTTTTTTTATTTTTAAAACATATTTGAATGCTATATAGTTTTTAATAGTTTTGAAAATATATTTGAATGTTATTTACGTTTTTAATAGTTTATAAAACATATCTAAATGTTAATTTAATATTTTTATTGTTTATTTATATTAATTTAGAAAACAGAAAAATATTATGTAGAAAACATTAGAAAAAATAGGTAATATAAAATTTAGGAAAAACATTAGAAAACAAATTTTTAAAAAAAATTACGAAAACATTAGAGAATTTATAATTTAATATAAAATTTACAAAAAATTTATAAAAAAATATTACAAAAACATTAGAAAATTTATAATTGAATATAAAATTTAGAAAACAAATAGTTAAAAAAATTTTAAAAAATTTAAAATATTTTTTAAAAAATTGAAAATTTAGAAAAAAATATTGCAAAAACATTACAAAATTTAGAAAAAAAATTACAAAAATATTAGAGAATTTATGATTTAATATAATTTTTTTTTAAAAATTAGAAAAAATATTAGAAAATTTATAATTTAATATAAAATTTAGAAAACAATTTTTTTAAAAAAATTGCAAAAACATTAGAAAATATAGAATTTAATATAAAATTTATAAAATAAACTTAGAAAAAACATTACAAAAACATTAGAAAATTTATAATTTAATATAAATTTTTAAAAACAAATTTAGAAAAAAATAAGAAAAACATTAGAAAATTTATAATAATATAAATTTTAGAAAACAAATTTTTAAAAAATTAGAAAAATATTAGAAAATTTATAGTTTTCAAATATTTTGAAAATAAATTTAGAAAAACATTAGAAAAAATATTTTTAAAAAAATTAGAAAAACATTACAAAATTTTAGAAGTCAAATTAAAAAAAAAAAAAAAATATATATATATATATATATATATATATATATATATATATATATATATATATATATATATATATATATATGTTAATGTTAAATGTAAATATGTCAAATTCACTTTAATGTCTTAATCTTAGAAGTTTAATTAAATGACATACCTTAAGGGTCTAGATCCTGAATTGTACATGTAAAAATATAGATTAAAATGTATAATTTTTTATTTTGAACATAGATGTACATGTATATTTGTTCATGGTTAAAAGTAAATGTATGTACATATTTTTAATAAATTCACATTTTTATATGTATAATTTGTGTATATGTTAACTATTGATCTTAATTTATCTTATAACTAAGTGTAATTAACTATATTTAATAACACATGTCTTAAGGGGAGATCCTAAATTATACATAAGAATGTAGATTAAAATGTATATTTTATTTCATAAATGTACATGTAAATATGTTCATGTGGTAGATATAGATGTACATACATATGTTTTCAATATTCATGTTTAAATGTACATATGTTATTATTTCTAATGTCTTAATAATTAGAAGTATATAATTAACTATATAATTCAATGACATGTCTTAAGGGGAGATCCTAAATTATACATATATAAGAATGTAGATTAATTTGCATTTCTACCTGTATGAATATAACATACATGTACATCCAAACCCTAACCCTAACCTAACCAAACCCTAACCCTAACCATTATCCAAACCCTAACCTTGACCTTAAAATTTAATTTCTAAACCCAATATTATAAATGATAATGAATACCCTAAATCATAATCTTGAACCAAATCATAAACTTCATATGCTAAGTTCCCTTATCCTAAATTCTTAACCATGGACTTTAATATTAACCCTTAAATTTAATGCTAAAAATTATGTAAGTTCGTGTAAACCTTGACAGTGTCATAAGGTCTTAAATCTTAACCTAAAATTGAGCCTAATTACACTAAAACCCTATTTGAAAACCTAATTGAAGCCTAACTTACATAAAATTAAAACAAGTTGACCCTAATCCTAAATTGTTAAAAATTACATTTGAGATACATGCACATACATGAAGTATGACCCTTGTTTTAAATGATATATATGTAACCCAACTTGAAACCTAAACCTCGAAACATTATTTAAAAAAAAAGAAAAGGAGTAAAAATTTATTCAAATAAAACCAAATTACATAAGGCCTCAGACCCAACCAACTAAAACACCAACCCAAAACCAATTACATTATGTCATTTTCCACTAATTGCTCGAAAGTTCTAGCAAGATCAGCAGGAAGATCATCCCTAACAGAAATATCCCAACCAGCACCTTTCTCTGATGCCCATTTTGCCAAGACATCAGCCACTCCATTCCATTCCCTAGGAATATGATAGAAAGAGATCCCATCCACAAAGCTACTCAAGTGGAGAATCTCTCTAACAATAGAGGCAATTTGCCAACTAGATTCATCCACTCTCCGATTATTTATCATATCACAACAATCTGAGAGTCAGACTCACACACCATTCTCCTCCAACCAAGAGAACAAGCCCGCTCCATAGCCACCTTAATGGCCAAAGCCTCCATCACGTTATTGGATTGAACTCCTTTCTGAATAGAGAATATGAAAATAACATTGTCATCTACATCTCTCCCAATCCCCCCCACTCTAGCCAATCCAGGATTCTCACGGGAGGAGCCATTAGTGTCAATCTTTAGGACTGCATCAGGAGGAAGACTCCATCTCCCCACTCTACAAACCTTCCTCTTTCATGGCTGAGATCTCTTACTGCTACTAGTTCCAAATCCTTTATCCACTAATCCTAAATTCCTGATAATACGAGAATCACCAGGATCTACCAGCTCTAACATATCACATTTAGCAGAGATAGTCTCTTGAAGCCTGGTTAGGATCAACCGCCATAGTTTAGTGGCTCCCAAGTTGGAATTATAGAAGATCTGACGGTTACGCTCCAACCAAAGATTCCACAGAATGAAAGAAGGTCCAATAGCCCAGGCCACTTGAAGGAATTAAGTTTTCGTAGGGGGTCTGCCAAGGCTGTCCCAAAATTTAATAAGAGATTCGGCATGAATACGGCTATGGCACCACGCCTCCCACCACTTATGCCAGATCTTTCTAGAGAGAGGACATAAGAAGAAAACATGAGAAACATCTTCCCCATCCAACATACATAGCGGACAAAAAGAGGGTCCCTGAAACCCTCTTTGCTGGAGATTATCCCAAGTAAGACACTTATTTTGTGCAACCAACCATAGAAAAAAATTACATTTCGGCCAAGAAAATTTATTCCAGACCTTCCTCCACCAAGGAACCACCTGAACTACATTACATTGGCTATCCAGCCGAGCATATCCTTAGGCCACACTGAACTTACCTTTTGGGCAAGGACCCCAAGCCAGGATGTCTTTGTCTTTAGAAGAGCTGTAAAGCCTAGCAGAGAGAAGATGCGTCAGTTCAGCCCGAATCTCTGAGGAGCCCCCTGTGGGCCAAATTTGTGGATCCTTCCAACTAGCCACCTCCATCAATCCACACCTCCAAACAGTCTTGAAGTGAGCTACTGTGGTCCAACCTGCAAAAGAAAAAACCTGAAACAGAGGCAAAAGGTGGGGAAAACTAGAGAGAATAGGAAGGTGGCCATCCCAAGAGTCCTGCTAGAATAACACACTTGACCCCTCATTACAGATCCAAAAAAGGCCATCCTTGATAAGAGGAGCACCTCTTTTAAGGGTGTCCCAAATAAAGGACCCCTTACCATTAATCTCAAGTCTAGGAATATCCTGGACCTCCACTCCTAAGAAATACTTATGGGTCAGAATCTTGGCCCAATCTCGATCTTGATTCTTGCACCATCTCCAGTATAACTTTGCAGCAAGAGCTTTGACACCGAGAGCCATACATTTAAGGCCTAGACCCCCAACAAACTTAGGCAAACAAACCGTGTCCCAGTTGACTAAGCTCCATTTAGAGGATTGGAGATTGCCTGACTAAAGGAATTGTCGTGACAAAGCATCAAAATCTTTCAAAACTCCCACGGGAGGTGTTTGCACTAAACACATGTAAATAGGAAGAGCCCGAATCACAGTCTTGAGCAGGGTAACCCTCCCAGCAGATGAGAGCCACCTATGAGTCCAGTGACTCACTCTGCTAATAATATCAATCAAGAATTTCAAACCTTGAAACATTATCATTTAAGAGTAATATAAATAATTTATTAGGTACCCTTTAATTGCATTCTCTAATAATACCCTCCAAAATATAATAAAATCTTAGAATAACAAATTAACTCTAACCATAACCAAACTCTCAACTTTAAAGTTATCTTATACTTATATGCAAATTAATCTAGGTCTGGATGTGTTACAGATTATCTAGGTCCATGATGTGTGATGTATGTTTAATTACGTGTATAATTTTTAATGTTAAAAATAAAAAAGTATGTACAACAAACAATTTAGCTCTTCATACATTTTTACAGATATGGCTTCACACGATATGCTTGATGTGGCTTTTGGTGCGACACCTGATGTAGTTCCTACTGCAGCTCCTACTACGACACAGGTTGATGCGGTTCTTGTTGCAGCACCTGATGCAGATCCCAATATGGCTCCTCATGCAGCTCGTGGTGGGGCTCGTGCTACAGCTTCTGGTGGGGCTCGTGCTACAACTTTTGGTGGGGCTCCTCGTGTACCTCGACATAGGGCTCGTTCTACAGCTCATGTTCTAGCTCCTAGTGTGGCTCATGTTCCAAGTTAGGCTGCACCTGCAACTCCTACTGGAGGTCCTGCTGCACCACCTCCACGCATCGATATTGATGCATTATTTGCATTTTCAGAGCATGAGGTTGCTAGACTGCAGCACTCTATATTGAGCTCTGATGATGGTGTTTATAGAGACATATGTACTACGATATGTAGGAGTTTACAGGATTTGATAGCTAGGTTTAGAGGTCACCATTCATTTACTCTTGCCATATTAGCTTCCATATCTAGGGAGCTTAGGGCTGAGGTTTCAGGAGATGCATCATTTGATGACGTCAAGAGGGTAGCCCCCAAAGACATCATCCGGAGAGAGTTATTTTTAGCTTATGAGGGGACACAAGGTAGGGTGAGAAGCTACAGAGTCACACGATGTAGAGACCCTATTATTGCTAGCATGATCTATCCACAATTTTTAGCTGCATATGGTCGTTATCCTAATAACGACCAAATACCCCTTTATTTTACACAGCAGTTGTACGCTGAGTTCCGTATAGGGCTCAATGTCAACTACTTGGATATTCCTGATTATTACGGACAGGGGCGTGGTCGGGTGGCAGATTGTGACCTATACCGCAGTGTAGATCGTGTGCCACCTGCAGATCTTAGACAGTTTGTTGGACCAAGGATGCCTCCTGTGATTCCTACACATGCACCTATTGCAGATAGAGTTGTTTGGGAAGCAATTGACACTATTGGGCACATTGCATCTGCGGCAGCCAGTATCACATCAGATTTTGTTGGTTGTTATCTTCATAGTCGATGTCCTCATCCACTTGGTCAACCATCTTCACATGCATCTAGTAGCACTTCAGGTGCCTCCTCTAATGATGCATATAGAGCTGTTGGGCTACCACTGCCAAGCGATATTCGTGGTCTTTCAGGACAGCAGACACATATGGATATGTCACTGTATTTTTTGGACGATATGTTGCACTTTATTAGCTATATTTCTGATACATAAAGGATTCTAGTACACGCGGTGATGGATGTTGTTAGACAGCATTAGAGCCCCGACACAGTTCCACAGACATAGGCCGCCACACCAGTGACAGATGATACACCTATGCGTAGCTCACATCATTCAACACCAAACTCACGACACTCTACAGATGACTCGAGCATACGAGTTGGAGATGTCCATATCATAGCTGAGGGCCTTGATGATTTTGGTGAGCAGTTGCGAGGCCTATCTGAGATTGATACTAGTTCGACCCTGGGTCTTTCATCATACATGGACCTGTTATTCGGACCTGGTAGCACTAATTCTACACCAGATGTACTCGGCCAGTTACACAATCCACTTCACTCAGATTTACTAGCAGTTGGACATGGAGTTTCAGGCTCAGGTGCATCAGTAGATGATATGATGGAGTCTGTTGATCATCCTCCACCTCCGGACACCCAGGTACATATATAATTTATTTTTAATTTTAAATATATATGAAATTAAAAAATATGTTCATTTATTGAAAAATTTAGTTCAGATATATATGCAGATATTTAATTTAATCTTTAACTTGTAATAAATCATGTAGGCACAGGTTGTTGAGCACATGGTTACACATACTGTTGGTTCAGGGCATCATATACATGAGAGAGATGATTCTATTGAGGCACCTGGTAGTGCTCAGGTACTTGAGTTTTAAATAATTTGTTTAAAGTTATTTAAATATTTTGAAAACTAGATATATATATATATATATATATATATATATATATATATATATATATATATATATATATATATATATATATATATATGCAAATTTGTATTTAATTTGAATGTATATGTACATGATGCACGTATGTATATATATGTTTTAAAGATAGAACTCTAACACATGTATGTATATATGTATATATATTTTCAGGGTTTGGTTGATGCGCCTCGGTGAGAGGATGTATAGGAGACTCGATCAGAGGGTCGTTCTATTCGTATGCGTCTTGAGGGGTCCTTCTAGTAGTAGATCAGATTTATATATTTTTTGATGCATATATATTGGAGGTCCAGTTTACATGTACACATGTGTATTTCAGTTCCTTGATGACATCCATGTACTTTCACTTTTTATTTGATTATTGAGTATTTCAGTGTTAGATACCATCACATGTACGTATATATGACTTTTTATATTTTGCTACATATGTATATTTATTCGAGATTTACAGTTTGCATTTCAAATACATAGAGATATATTAGATCTATAGATGTTTATTCTTGAGACGTGTATATGTGTACAAGTTGATAAATGAATTTAAATTATTAGATTCATATATGGTACAATTAATTTAAATTATTAAATTATATAATTTTTTAATAAACTAAATTTGATAATTAAGAACTTATGATCATACAATCAAAAATATATTTAATTCAAGATGAAATTCAATAGTTTGAAAAAAGTTGATATTTAAGAATTGTAACATAGATAATGAAATTGTGTAAGTTCGAAATTGTAACATAGATAATGAAAGTGTTGCAGTATAAAAAATACATAGAGGGTACTATGCAAGACAAGCAAGCAATGTTTGAATTATGTGATGCAATCCCTAATTTGTGTCCCAATGAACTAATTGGTTTTGGAGTTCCTGGGAAACCTATTGGCGATTTCAAGCAGAACCTCTCCCCCCATGACTATTCAGGAAGCACTTCCGCAAATAAAAAAGTATTGGCCTTCATGGGATCAGACGACAAAAAAAAATTCCATAGACTGAAGACGATGTGGCACTGTCCTTATTGATCAACTGAGAGTTATGATTCAGAATGCACGAGGGCAACTACAAGATAGTGCGCATAAATATATACTTCAAAAGTGTGAAGAGTGGAATTTGGTATGGGTGGGGCCAAGTGACCTCGTCCCTCTAGAGCTCCATGAGATAGAGCTTATATTAAAATTTGATAGAGATCACACTCGTAGAACTTCTTGTCCGACTGACCGCTTGTGTTGTTTGGGTAATTCATTCCAAACAGATACAGTTGCATATCATTTATCAGTCTTGAAAGCATTATATCCTGATGGCGTTAGAGTACTTTCTCTATTTTCTGGTATTGGTGGAGTAGAAGTTGCTCTTCATCGATTTGGAATACATTTAAGTTGTGTTGTATCTGTTTTAAATTATGAGTTTCCTCGCATTGTGATGGAAGTGAGAGAAATAATGCACTCAAAAGCCTCAGCTAGTAATTTTTCCTGATCAATGTGTAGGCTCATTTTTTTTGTAAATAACTCAACGTTAATAAACTACCTGAAAAATAGAAAATTAATTTTAACCAGAATAGAATGTTCTCTACTGATTTTAAATTGTCAAATCAAAGGATTACATGCCCTAACTAAGAATAGTAATTTTTTTCATTTTCAAATTAATTTTATAAAGGTTTACAATCATAAAATACTTTTTTTTTAACGAGAGTTCAATTTTTAGTCGTCCAACGAATTTTTTTGAACCGACTCTAAAGTGGTTTGTCGTGGAAGTTTATCGTAATAATAATGTTTCTGATCTTCTTTAACATATGGTTTTTAATTATAACTTTTGGAGGACCTCCGTGGGCTTAGAAAGTATGCGTTTTGTTTTACAATGATACAAAATCACCATATTTATTGTTTGCAACTACTTGAATTTCCTTGGAACTTTTTAAGGTGAAGTATTATTAAATTCATCCATGGTACAATTAATTTAAATTATTAAATTATATAATTTTTTAATAAATTAATGAAAATAAAGAACTTATGATCGTACAATTAATCTAAACACATTTAATGCAAGATGAAATTCAATAGTTTGAAAAGAAGTTGATATTTAAGAATTGTAACATAGATAATGAAATTATGTAAGTTCGAACTAACTTCTAGCCTATTTATATCGAGTTGTTAAATTATTAAATTCATCCATAGTACAATTAATATTATAGTTTTTTAAATAAACTAATGATAACTGAAACTCAGATATTCAGATTAAAAACACAATTTCACCAAAGTTGATATTCACAATTTCACCATAGCATGTAATTGAAAACACATTTCACCAAAGTTGATATTCAGATTATTATAAAATAAATCTCAAAAGTCTAATCAACCATGATGTACACTTATAACATGCAATATTTTTTCATGATCTTCACTGTCTAGTCTCCACTTGCGACGTGCACGCTTAAGTTTGACTGGATGCAGACAAAGCCCTGTAGCAACGACCAGGTGGCTATATTGTAAAACTTTGTTGTCAGGTTGATAATCAACAAAGTGTATTCCATATTGGACTATTTTCTCTTGCTTCAAATATGTCCCCTCTATCACAATAGAACCTGTACCACAAATTTAAGTGTTTTAAAATTTGACAGATATGAAGTTACCTAAATATATTTATTTATTTAAATATATATGTGCATGTACATATGTATATGTATAATTTACCTATGGGGAACAACATTCCATCACTTTTTTCAAGGTCATATAACTTTGTCCTCTCTGCAGTACATCGCAATAAATAATAACTGACACATTCATGATTTTCAGGCTCAACAATCACTGCAAAGACATCTCCTGCATAACAAGTATACATGAATGCATGTGTACAATATTTATAAGACAGTTGAAATCGATAATTAAATAAAAACTTGAGATTAATTTTTATGATACTCACCCACTTTTACCAATCCAGAGATATGATTATAATCATCAGAAATCAATGGAATATCATCAAAATTTTCATCTTCTTTATCAAATGTATCGGTAACATCAAGTGGTATCGAAATCCATGCACCTGTATATCCATGTGTCTGATTGATGCATTCTTCATAGTTTTCATCAATGCAACTGTCACAAAAACATGAGTATTCTCTTGTCTTCAATGTCCAATTGCAATTATTTGTACTCATGACTAAATGTAAAGAATGTGTCTTTTCTATCCTCTTGCAACCATGCATGTTTTTTCTATTAACACCTGAAAGTTCGTTAAATTGAAAATATAGAAAAATTAAATTTAAACTTCAACGAATTCAAAAATAAAACTTAACAATAAAATTTTATAATTTAATCGTGCATAAAAGTTAAATAGACGTACACATCCATACCTGTTATCTCCCAGAAGACTCTATATGGTGTCTGTCGACTCATTGTTGATGATGTCCCAACCTCATCTAATGCAAAATGAGTCTTACACCATTCAACATCATGTGCATCATTTACACGAACTCCCTGATAATTCATTTGATATTTTCGCAAAGCACGTTTGATGCAAGCTCCAACACCATCATGTTCACCTTTTCCATGACCACTCTCAAAGAAATTCCATATGTGTTTTATATTCTCATTGCGATGATATCTACACAATGCATAAAATGGTCTAGATGATTTGAACTGCGCGGCACATCCATCAAACCAAACATAATGTTTATCAACATTTATGTTTCTTTCTTTCAAATAAGAAAAGAACGCATTGAAGCAATGTTCTACATAGTGAATGTCATGTTCTTTATCATCACTTATATAAAAATGATATTCCTTTATAATTACTCGTGTTTGAACTATACTCTGAATACCATCCAAATCTAACTGTGCATGTCTATAAAAAACATGTACCATAATAGTGACCTGCTTATTAAAGTAATAATCTGATTGAATTGCTTTCTGATGAACAAATGAATAGTTTTCTGCAAAATCAACAACTGATACAATTGTTCCAAGTGGAAAATTATCTCTGAACGTTCAAAACTGTTGTGCTTGCCACTTTGCAAAAAATGCATGACAAATATAAGGTTGAATCAATTTCTTAAATCTGTCCATAAATGTTAGAACAGGCAACTCCTCTTCAACATATTCCAACCTTTTTGTTTCTTTCCCCAACTTTGTTTCATTCTTGACATACTTGTAACTTTTGCAATTCAATATTTTCAGTTTTCAAAGGAAATAGAGCCAATTCACCACATGTTTCACATAATCCTTTGATGCAATTTATTTGACCAGCTCGATCATCTATGTTGTCACACAAAATGGATGATATAAACTCACTTCTCCTACTAGGAGGAGCAACATGAAAACCATATGTGTCTTCTACAAACTTTCGAAATACCTGATAGTGGAGATCAAACTCAATATGATAATGACAACAACACGTTTCAAACACTTTGTTTGACCTCACAAAGTATGGCTTCAATTTTTCAAACAATGTTTGCCCAACTTTTACATTAGGATGTTGACTACAAAACGAGACATATAACTCATGCTGTGTTGTGTCCAACCAATGTTTTGTATGATGTTCATATTGACTAGGTGCAATCCTATGCCTGATAACATCTCTACTATTTGATGAAGGACGAGTGTTATCAATCCAAAATGATATGATTAATTTTTTTAATAACTCTTCAATCCTATCAGAACGAGGTGCTCTACACATGATTGCCCAATTGCCCTTCATAGTACTGTCATCCACAATTAATCTTCTCTTAACATATTCTCTCATTGTTTTCCTACTAAAACCCATTTCAGACGAAATTGAAGATATTTGTCTATTTTGGGTCATATTCTTACTTACAATAGACATCAACATCACTTTTCTTGTCGCAGACTTATCTTTAGTTCGAGAGTGTTTTCCTATGTTTCTCAAACCTTGTTTAACATTTTCAATCAAATTAGTTTGCATGTTAGAAAATCTTCTCTTTTTTGATGTTGTGTTTACACCTAACAATTTCAATGCCTCTTGCAACTTTTTTTGTGTAAGCAAAAGCGAAAGCAACTGAGCTTGTTCAAGTCTTTCAGTATTATCAAATTGAGTCATAATTTCTCTTATCTTCTTCTTCATTGACCTTCTCTTAGACAAACTTAATGGTTGAACACTAGCTGCAAGTTTTCTCAATTTATCTACATCCATTTTAAGTAAATGATCTAAATTCTTATGAGAAATACCATACTTTACAGATTGGACAATATTTAAGAGTTCATCCATACTAGTTCCTGCACCTGATCTCGACCCTTCTCTGATTTCTGTTACTGGAATTTCTACAGGGACCGATCTTGAGCCTTCTCCAACATCAATAATTTGAGATTCAACAAGGAAAGATTCTGACCCTTCTCCGACTTTTGTTATTTGAACCTCTGTAGGGACTGATCTTGAACCTTCTTCAACATTCATTGTTTGAGATTTTGTAGGGAGTGTTCCTGACCTCTCTCCCATAGGCACTACTTGTACTTCTGTTGAGCCTTCTTCAACATTTCCTTCACCTTGTTTAATTCGATGATAATGTGGCACAATTTTCTGAATATTTCTTTGTTCTACTTCATCAGATCTTTTCCTTGCATATTTGTTTTGCCTTCCTCTCTTGTTTCCCATTATAAAATCAAAAATAAAAAAATTTATCCCTTGCCTCAAGATAAATTTTGTGCAGTAACCAGATTAAAAAATCACTATATGGATTTGTCTGTCGCTGTCAGTACTTTTAAATTATTTGACAGAAATCAATAGAATGCAGTCGTCTGCAACAAGACATAAATATTTTTCATTATATGACTAAAATCTGTGAGTCGCATTCTTTACAAGTAGCAAAGCATCAAATCCTTCTTAAGCCATCATTGAATCACAAACAAATAACATGGTATGAATACTATAATGTTTGTCCTAAAAAATAAATTTTTCTTTCTTATAAAATATATAATTGTTTTGTCTCTTTAATTTTTTCGTTCTTATTGTAGGACTAGAAAAACGGGTTAAATGCATAATATACTATGAGAAATCACAAAACTCAATCAACATACATTAACACCCACTAGTCTACCATGAAAGCCAAACTAATCAAAAAAAGTAAACATAAGGTTAGAAACCCCCTCTTTTATTTGTAGCTCCCATGTCCTTCTTTTTTCTACAAATGATGTAGCTCCAAAGTTTCTTAAAATGCAAATTTTGAGTGTTTTGAGTGATTTAGAGTGTTTCTTAAGGTCTTGGGATGCAATGCAAGGTGTGGAAGTGCAGATTAGGGTTTTGGAACCTAGAATGAAACACCTAATTACCAAGTGTGCCCTGAAACTACCAACTGTGCCCATGAAGTGTGCAGTTGGTAAAACAGGGTTGCAGTTGATAAAAGAGGTCAAAACTTGATAATTAAGATGTGGGTATGCAAGATATGAGTGTTTTTTATATTTTTAAGTGTTTAGGGATGTTATGCAATGTGAGGAAATGTTAAATGACCTAGGGTTTTGATATGCAAAGTACAAATGTCCTAGGGATGTTATGCAAGTGCAAATGCAAGGTGTCGTTTTGAAGGTATGCAAGATGAAGATTATGATGTGCAAAATGAAGGTTAGGGTTATGTTTTGGACTTGGTAAGGATGTTAAAGGTAGGTGTACGCAAAGTGGACTATGCAAGGGATGGTTTCCTAGGGTTGATAATGACGTTTAGGCTATGCAAAATGAGGATAGGTGATCAAGAAGACAAGTTGGTTGATGGACAATTTGATAGGGTTTGATAGTGAAAATGATGTTAGGGTTTGAAAAATGCAATATGAGGGGGATATACCACTAGGGTAAGTCAAAAATGACATTTAGAAATATGATTATGCTAATGATAGCTCGGTATACATAAGGTTTTTTGAACTTAGGTGAAATCTTTACAAGGTATTAACCTAAGATTTTAACGTTATGACAATAGACTTTGGATCTTGATCAAAAAAATGACAAAAAAAGATAAGATCAAAATGACAAAGCCAAATCTACCTTGACATAGGTAGCAGTTGGAAAGTTGGGTTGAAACTAAGGCAATTCTAAGAGCTATGTTTTCTAGATTTTTTGTTGAAAAATGGGTCAAACTTTACTAGTGCCTCTATAGAGATGGAGAAAAGGCCCAATTGGTGAAGGGATTGAGAAGAAGAGGGATATGGAGATAAAAGGAAGAGATAAACAAAGATAGTGAGAATGAAATATATAACTAAGAGAAGGTAGAGAAGGAGATATAAGAATAGAGATGGATAAAGGGAGAGATGGAGAAGAAATATGGATATAGAGAAGAGGTGTATGTGGAGAAAAAAATGGATAGGTGATGAGAGAAGTGAAAGGGGTAGACAGAGATGGAGGGATGAATATAAAAATGAGACACAAGTAAATAGTGTTTGTGTGTGTGTGTGGGAGAGGCAAAGAGCAGTGAGGGAGAGATACATTGAAGGAGATAATTCGAAATGAATGCTCAAAATGATGTGTAGGACATCCAAAATGATGGTTAAAGTAGTCAAGATGAGGGTTGGGTATGCAAAGATGCAAGATGGAAGATGCAAAGTGATAATTTTTGAGGTGAAATGCAAAGGATGCAAGCTTAAATGCTAATGATTGCAATGTGAATATGAGGGATACTAAAAAGGTGCTATATGAAGTCTATATGATGCAAGTATGAGGCTCAAACTATGAAGAATGCAAGTGGATGCTCTGCAAGAGTGAAATCTATGTTTTGCCAAGCACGTTTAGGAGCACAAGTTGCTATGTTTTCCAAGGTTTGAATGTATTGAACCAAAGTTTGTAATGTTTTGACAATGTTTGATATTTTGACAAGGTTTTGCAAATTTTCAAGGTGTAAATTTGAATGTTGGCTTTTATCTTGATTATGTTTTACACACATGCAAGACACATTAAGACAAGAATAGTTGTTGTTAAAAGTGAACAATCACACCACAACCTAGGCTTTAGGACTGTATCCACTAAATTCCTACTTGAACCAAAGTTCAGCCGCGCTTATCCATAGCGGACAACTTAGGACCTTGGCACCACAGGCTCCCCCTTACAGCGCACTCACTTCTCGGGGCTACCAAGATCCGCTTCCCAAGGGGCATGACTTCCCAAGGGATTGTTGTCTCTACTAAGGACTGCGAGAATGTAGGATGTCTTCACGAGCATGGGTGACCCCTTGAGCCAGTGGATAGAAAGGATTTTGGCCACTAAAACATGGTTTTTAGTAAGGGCATTCCGTTCAACAAGTGAGTGATAAACTTCCTCAGAAGGTCTCCCAGCCCCGAGAACCGAGGTTTGACGCACCACAAGGATACTGGAGGAGAGCTATCACTCAGCAATACCGCTGACACGGCTTTCACCGTAATCGAGTTTTATATAGCGGCTAGAACGTTGACCTGGCTTTTGGCCCATTACCGCTCTGAGGTCGTCCCTTGGCATACCCAATATCGAGTATCTTGGTCCAAGGCAGGCCTCCTATACAAGTTACATGGATTTCTCTTACACCCAAGATCCACAAATGGCGAGGGGAGACGATACGTCTAATGCAACTCCTAGGGATTTAAACACTGTAAATATGCTAGAAAGAAAATAAAAAGTTCATTTTAAGCACCAAACGAAGTGTTATTTAATCTAATAAATCCACACACATGGTTTTGACAAACACACAATGGTCTTCGACAACGTCCTACAAAGCAAACATTAGTAGTTTGTTATGATCATGTCTTCATCCCACAATTGCCACATGCTGCAAGGAGACCATTAGTAACACAAAATCATCTAATCTATGTTCTAGAAGGAATGAAAACCTTAGATTATTTCTTTATAGAAATTGAGAATTCATAAAGAGTTATGACACATTTATTTTTATCGAATGAATTTGATTTGAAAATAAAATAAAATATTTTTTATTAATTCAAGTTATAAATTAAAAAATTCAATTAAATGTGAACGAAGATAAGAAATATTGATGCAAGTTTGAACGAAGATAGGAAGAATATTAATTTGCAAATATTGAGAAATCTCTCACCTGCCTTCGATTTATCTGTGGACAAAATTTGTGACAAAGACAGGCCTGCAATGCACTATCAGGTTGATACTAAATACGAAGATCGATGGCACAAAATGACGTCTATAGTGAAAATTTGCAATCAATGATTGAAACGTGAGACATGGTGGTTTTTGTTTCGCAGATAGAATGATGTTTCATGCACGTAGGCGCAGGGCCCATTTTTGATAATTTTTTGGCTTTTTGGATTGTTCGCACGAACACAAAATTTTTAGCTATGTTCGCGCGAACATAGCTAGATATTTTTTCAGCCACCGTGAAAGTGCAATGAACATGTTCGCTTGAACATGTGTTCGTGCGAACATGCATAACATGTTCACTCGAACACAGTGTTCGAGCGAACGCTCAAAATTAGAAAAATTTGAACTCATTTTTCATAATTTTTTTAATTTTTTGCTCTTTTGACTCCCATAATTGCAGGAGAATGATCTCCTACTGTAAAATAAAAAATGTCAAAATGTGCCGCTCGGAGCAAGCTTTCCAACGACTATAATTTTAATACATATTTTAGTCATTAAGACTTTCAAATATGAGTTTAACTCATTATAAGTTCATTACCGATTGAACATTAACCGACTTCGACACTTCGGAAAAATTAGTAAATTAGGTCAATTTTTTTTTGAAAAATATGTAGGCACTAGCTTATTGAGATACCTTACTATTCAAAAAAAAAAAATTAGGTTTATGATAAATTGACTTCAAATTATTGACTTCAAATTATCTGTGTCAAACGGAACGTATGTTTAAATTACGATTCATGTCACTTCAAAACTTCATAAACTATACAATATTCAACAAAAATAAATCAAACCAAATGCAAACACTGGATATTGATGTTACAAATCCAACGCCGAAAGAATTACTTCATTATCATTTCTAGAAAAAAAGTTGTGTGTGTCAAACGGACTATCACTCTTTAAAATATTGAATTTTATTATGTACCACTTTTCAGAGGAGATAAAAAAATTGACATAAATATTTTTTTTTTTAGATTAAAAAATATAGTTACAAAGTAGGAACAAAGTATTCAAAATTACTAGTTTATGTCATCTTGAAATTATTTATAGTTTTGGAGATATAGTCACTTGAACGTGACGTTTGTTGCAAAAATATTGATTTCAGTGTCAAATTGGTCAAAAAGTGGAACCCATTATTGTGGGATCACCCAATAGTGTGTATTGTAAACCTTTAACAGGGTTGGCTCCTAACAGGGCTCGCTTTGGAAGAGTGAAAATTGGTGACTAGTTACTTGGTGGTTTTCCCCATATTGGGTTTCCACGTTAAATCTAGTGTCTCTTGTGTTCATTTATTTAACCTTTGCATGCATATTAATAACTGTGGATACTAGATGAGTAGTAACTAGTTAATCTACCGAGTTATAGTATTCTTGCACTGTTTATCGAGTATCAGCAATAAGTAAGTATTATAGACATCTAAGTGATTTTTGGAATTGTTTTGTGGTAACTGATTCACCCCTCCCCTCTCAGTTACTTCATCTATATTTCCAACACATACAAGTTGGGAGCCTTTAATTCTATAAATTTGTGTTGAAGTAGAGTGACATAGGAAGACCTCAAGCTAATTTATGATCTTGCATTGGCAAAATTACTTTATATATTATTATTATTTCTTGTTGTGTTTATTTTTTAATGTTTTTGTTCTCAACTTTCCTCTTGAATTCTAATCTAAGGAGCATATTATTGCACTTTCATTAGGTCTTGTTAATGGTTAAGTTTCAAAATGTCTCAGTCAAAACTCACCATTCAATTTTTTGGTTCAATATTTCATGACCAAAAGATCCCATCTTTATTGGTTATTTTTAATTTCGAGAATTTAGAGATTGTTGACAATATGTTTATAGGTGGTGTTCCATAGTCTCCTATCTTTTTCTTTGTTCACACTTTTGTTGATGAGAGTGATCTTCTTTTCACATGTCTTTCAAGATTCAAACTTCAATAACCCCACTTATGTATTTAGAATTAGTGATTTTGATTCTAATGTGAACAAAAGTATGATTCTACAACCTAGTAATGCAACAAAATCATAAAATACATAAAGCTAGACAAATGCACGGAAACATGTTATAATACAAAATTCTTATGATTGTTTTGTCTCCTCAATTTAAGTTAAACAGATGTAAAAAGTTGTCACATAAAAAAAAAAAAAATTTAAACAATTCTTCAAAAAACTAATCTTCTTAATTTTAAAATTTTATTTTGAATAAGAATGTATCTTTCAAATTTAATATTTATTATGCGTAGAGATCTAATTACAAATTTGCATTTAAATAGACAGCAAAACTCTTTAAAAATAAATTTTACATTTATTTACATGTCAATCTTTAAAAACTATATAAAATAATAAATATCTCATTGTAAAATACTAAAAATAAATCTATTTTTAAAGGTAGATCTTCAATTTTCTCAACATATAAAGCATCATAATATATCTAATTCCAACTAATAACTTTGAAAAAAACACACAAGATATGTCCTAAAGATTTAAGGTGGATAACATCACAAATCTAATATTTGAAAGTGATGTCTCCCAAACCAAACTAACCCACTAGTTTAGATGTCAAAGCAATCTCCTATGGAAATGAGACAACTATCCCATTAATAAGACGATAAACAAATAGTATACAAATACAGACAAACATATTGCATAGAAGGTCCCTAAATGTAGTACCATTTAAATTCATTTGATTTCCTTGAGATCCACCATATGATACTAGTAAAGGGCACAAACAAGGAGGACCCACGACAGATATGGGAATAATCATGACGCTCACATGACAAATATCACAACCTTAGTGGAGGCAATCATGTTAAACAGAAATATATTTAAAAAGTCCGTGGCCTCCACTCATAAAAATAAATCAAAACATAAGAGCACTATACCTTCACAGGCGAGCCGTCCATGGCATCGAGCGAATAATTTCAATCAACTGACGGCAAATTCGGTTGCTGCCAATTGACGGTAATTGTAATGGCGGAGCAGAGATTCGTCAAGAGACGGAAGAAGATAGAGTCCACAACGACAGCGCCGTCAACAAACGGCAAAAAGGATCGCAGGTCGCGGGTTCGAAACGCGCCTCTGGCAGTCGATGCAGAAGGAGGCATCTGGTGTTGCGCACCCTGTCCTTCTCCAATTGCCGTTACGAAAAACCTCAAAAATCTCAAAGATCTCCAGAAGCCGAAGTCGAAGCCAAAGCCTTGTAAACCTCAACCTCCCGGGGATTCGAACCCCAAACCTGCTGATGTCGAACGCAAAGCCTTGAATTCCAACGGATCGCCTTTAAGGCTAACGGAGCCCGCCGTTAAAATCCAGACAGCCGGTGATGAAAACAGCAATAGTAATAATAATAATGCTCAGCCGCCGCCGCCGCCACCGCAGCAGCAGCAGCAGCAAAGAATTGGCTACAAATTTAACGATTCAGAGAGCAGCGACGTCAGGGTTTCCGTGTGTGGAAAAGAGGGATCGTGTGTTAATTTGAATCTGCACATACAGGTTTTGGTAAAGTACAGCAATTTGTTTGCTGCGAAGCTCGCCGAGCAACACACTTTGCCTTGCTTACTGGAAATCGTGGAGTGCGCGGACATGGAGATGTATGTGGAGACTTTGCGCCTCATGTATTCTTCAGATTTGAAGCGCAGGCTCATGAGAGAAAGCCTTTCCAGAGTACTTCGCATTTTGCAGGTGAGTTGTATTTCTTCTCATCTCTTCTGTAAAATTTTACTCGATAAGTCTGATTTTCTGAAAATATTGTGAATTTCTTCCTTTCATCTTTTCTGTACAAATTTATTCAGATAAGTCTGATTTCTGATTTTCTGAAAATATGACTAAAAAAATTCTTCGCAATTTTCCTGTATAATTTTATTCAAATAGTGCGATTTTCGGTCAATGTTCGTCAGGAACATTTTATTTTCGCTTGTTTCTTTGCATCCTTTCTGTCTGAAAATATTTAGATCCTTTTCTTCTTCGCAATTTTTCTGTAAATTTTTATTCAAATAGTACGATTTTCGGTAAATGTTCGTCAGAAACATTTTATTTCCGCTTGTTTCTTTGCATCTTTTCTGTACAAATTTACTCACATAGCTGTGGTTTTCTGAAAATATTTAATTTTCTTTGCTTCGCAATTTTCCTGTAAAACATTTTATTTTCGCTTGTCCAGCAAAAAGTTGAGTTCTTAGTACTGTAAATTTCTATCAAAGCAGGAACATATTGTAAAAAAATAATTTTCTTCTGATTGAAAATAAATAATTCCGTCTACCAAGTATTTTCTTAGTAAATATATTTTCTTCAATATATAATTTTTTAATATTATTGGAGCTGGTTTTAGCGAATCTGAAGTTCTATTAGTGTCTATTCACAAATATTTTTATTTAATAAATTATATTTTTTCAAAATAATAAATTTTTATTTAATATTGTTGGAACTTAAGTATTTCTACTAAATATATTTTCTTCTAAAATAATTAAAAATTTACAAAAAAATTTTAATGTTATTGGAGCTGGTTTTAACGTATGTAGAGTTCTATTAGTATCTATTCACATATATTTTTATTTAATAAATTCTTTTTTTTTTTCAAAATAAAGTTTTATTCAATGTTGTTGGAGCTGGTTTTGACGTATATTGTAAGTTTATTAAAGTGTCTATTCATATATATTTTTATCAATTTTAGATGTCCTTTGAACAGCTTTTAATTTTTTGAGGGTTTTCGGTTGTCCACTTATCTGTCAATATCAGGCAGTTGGGGTTGGAACAGCTTTTTACTTAATAGTTTTATGGGGAATATTAATTTTGCTGTCAAAATCAAGCAGTTGGGGCTGCCACTCAACTTCAGCTTTGTTGGGACTCTCTGTTTTTTGTCAGTTTAAAGTATGTTTGTTTTTCTCCCAAGGCTGGACCCGTCTTTCCTTGGGATCAGCTCTTTGAATCAATTTCTCATTAGCCAATCTTCAAATAGATCAGCTTGATATTATAGTAGATATTTGTATTTGATGTGATAAATAGAAAGTGTAAATGTGATTCTATGAAGTAGGTTTTTGTTGAGGGGAAAGGAAAATTTGTGAAATTTTTAAAATTGTATAATGATGAAGGAATAATTATATTTTTATAATATTAGTTATTTAATCAATTACACTTAATAATCTTGAACTTTACTAGGTCAAATTGGTCTTAGTATCTTTTAGATTATTCTTTAATTAAATGTAATTAATCTTTTTTAATTTCTATTTTTATTTGTAAGAACTATACACAAAATAAACTAGTACTTTTGTTTTGAAATTTGATTTTGTAATTATATTTTAATTAGCATTTATGAAGTCATTTAAAATAACAATAAAAAATAGAAGAGTCTTTTAATAGTGGCATCAATTTTATTTTCAAGATTTCTATTTTTAGAATACTCTCCTTAAAATGTGTTATAATCCAATAACCTTTAGATGATAACTAGGACTATAGATAGTAGGACTTTTTTTCTTTTTTATTATAAATTTATTTTTCCAATTACTATGTTCACCTCTCTAGAAAGTGCTTTTATTGCCCACAATTTCTAATATTGTACAAACTAAAAATGAGATTTATCAAAGTGAATTTGTTCAAATAGAATGTTTTTAAAATAAATTAGGTATCTATTGTTTCAACCTAAAGTTTTGTATATTAAATTATTTATATAACTAGAAAATATGCTTTGTTCTTGATTTTATATTTTATATTCTATTTTATGTTTCTTTTAACTAGGGGAAAGGACCTAATATACACACACCCCAATTTCGTGTACTTGTAGATCATAAACATTATGATAGTTTTCAATAAATAAATAAATAAAATTTGTCTTTATATGCGAGCTAACTACTTAAAGCTAAGGTTTCAAATTTTGGTTATTCAAAGATCTCTCTGTCAAGATTGTTTAGCACAACATGGTCATTTCAAAGTGTCGTCTGATGCCCAATATGTTCTCGCATCAATAGTCATTCACTCAAAATTGCTAGTACTTGTGGTCATATGTCCTAGTATTCATTACAAAATGTCTCAATAGTGGTGCACAAACAGGCCAATTGCCAACCAAATATTAGTAATTTGGGGGTCAAGATGGAAAAAAAGAGCCATGGTTATTGGACACCCTGTCAATTACTAATACTCTTCTCCTAGGTGGAATTTATATTTTTGAAACTAAAATGAACACCCAATCACAAATTACATGTTAACTTTAGATCACCACAATCTTAAAACTTATATAAAATATTGTTTAGTTATCATTGATTCACCACATATCGTTGTGATTTATAATTGGAAAAATGTGAAAAGAGTTAAAATAGGACCCCCAACATAGTGTACATGTAAAACTATGCTTCATACCCAAAAAAATCACATTACCCAATATACTCGTCATATCGGGGTAATGTGATTTTGCACTAGTTAATAGGGTCAAAATCTTATCTTTTGCAGATTTGAGATCTTTGTATATAAAATAATTGATGTTTGAGGTCGACTTTACTAGCTATGGTGTCACTTATTCCACAGTATCGTCAGAATCACTACTGTTGACAATGTCAAGGGATTGAAGATCAAAATCAATGAGTGACCAATGACCCAATTGGTGGGTCCATAACCCCAATTGACAATGTTTAGGGCCAAATTTGAAGAATGCAATGCACCATGACATTGTGTTGTACTTGATGGTTAAGAGGTGACATAAGGCACCTAACAAAAGGGTGTTTTTTTTTACCTTTTGAGTCACAAAGTTGATAATGTGACTTATTGTCAACAAAGAACTATTTATTAATATGCATGTGATTGAAAGCTAGTTCAAATCATGCATTTGTGGATTAGGTAGAACATTTATGATTAAATTTATTACGTAGATATATCAAAGTGCATGATCATCTTGTTCAGCCTATCAAAAGTACCATAATTAGTGGCCAAATTTGTTGTTTGGCTTTAACAAATGAAATGTCTCATTTTGAAAGGTCAATGGTTGTTTTACATGTTCTGCTCCAAGTGAAAATTCCACAATCTTGCATTTCATGCCTAGTCATTGCATTTTTCACTTAGTTTTATTTACTTTTCTTCTCATTTATTTTGTTTTGTCTTTGGGTATTGTTTGACTAGTGTCAATATATAGTTGAATGTAATGTCAAAAAACTGAATGAAGGAATTGGGAGAAATAAGAAAGAGTTAAAGTATGTTGTCAATTTAAAGGGTGACTAGGGCAAACTTGATGCATTGACATGTGTATATGTCAATTCACTCGTGTACAAAGTGGCAGAGTGCCCTCCATGTCTATTCCAACTACATTTTTCAAGTTTTCAAAAATAAAAATAAAAAAAGAAGGAAATGGACATAATTTCTAATAAAGAATTATGGTTAAAGCATTTTAAAAATGGGAAATGATAAAGGAGAAGGTTAGTTTGGATCCTTGGCATGCCAAAATGGTAAAATGTACAAATTGCAAAAGTACCCCCTAAACCAATGTGCCACTTTTGCCACATTTTCAAGTTTGCTGAAGTTTGAAAAAAAAACATTGTCAATAGAGGGAATTTCAACCCCTTGAGGTGGTGGTTAAAACAAAATGAAAATAAGAAAATAACAAACTATCAAAGCATGAGAAACACTTTTAAAAAGGTTCAATATCCAAAATGGAAATACTAAAAAGAACAAAGTGGTAGAAGTCACCTCTACATTTTTGTCAAAAGTGAAAATTGAAAGAGAGAAAAAGTGTAAGCTTTAGAAAGGAAAAAAACACTCCATAAAGAAAATTCATTTTGAGCAAAGAGACAAACTAACAAAACACATATTGAACATTTGCTTGCCACTTAAGTTTAGACAAAAAAACCCTAGTTTATGGATGGATGGATTGGTAGTGGCACATGAGATCTATGCAACTTTAAATAAGTTAAAACATTAACAAATTTTATAATAGTTAAATTAACATTTTAAACTTGAGGCAATAATATCTTTGTAGATGAATGGTGTGTCTCTTGGTTGAAGTTCTGTTACGATGCCCCCACCTATTTCACTACAATTTTATGAAGTTTTTTTGAAACAAAATTACAAAGTAGCAAAGAAAGAAAATCAACTAGAAGATATAATAATAAATAATACTCAAAAAATAAAATATAAATAGATAAACAATAATATAAATCAATATAATATATCAATGATACTATTATATATCATTACAAAATGATATAATACATATCAAAATAATTATAATATACATGGAAGCAAATTTCTACTTTTGCACGTTTAAGCAAGATATGGCTTTCAAAGATTTGGTGAATGAGCACCTAAAGAATGTTTTATCTTTGAGTCATCATTATTTCCTCATCTTGGTTATGGCACATTTCTCGACATTGAGTACATGACATCTAATTCTTGGCTTAGAACCAACATTGATATTGCCCCTCTCTTTTGTGCTTGGGGGTCTTTATTTTAGGTTGAAGGAGGATGTGAAAACAATAATGGAGCAGTGTGTGCGACTTGAGTGGGGAGTGGGCTTGGATTCAATATCTTGCAATGCATTGTACTAGGGTGTGGTTTTGTGTTTGCTAATGGGGACTAATTTGGTTTTATTGTTGTGTGTATTTTGTTGCACCCTTTCCTTTTACATAGAGCACTAGGTAACATCCATGAGAGGAAGGGAAAGGCCCAAAAATTATGGGCAAAACTTGTGGAATTTGTGCATGATTGGGAGCTTGTCTTGGTTGTCGAGGTTCACAAGTAGAAATGGATTCTAATCTCTTCAAGCTTCACTTATCGGCAACATGAGAGAAAATGGATGTTAAAAGGCAAGCCAGGGTATGGTGTAGTCAACAACATAGTCATGGTAGTGGTGGTGCCTGTGGTCATGCTCACAAAAGTTGGCATGACTCTTGCAGTGGTGGTTAGCATGGTGTTGTGGTTGGTTTTATGCATGGTGGTTGTGATTGGGGGCTTGCTAGTGGTGGTGCTCGAGTGGGTGTTCATAGTGGCATATGCGGTTGTGGTGTTTCTGAAGGGTGGGACAATGTCCTAGTAGGGGATGGCTCATTATCCCTCCCCCTCGCCTACTTTTCTCCAAGTTTTTAGTAGTTTCTCTCTATGGGTTTTTGATGTCATATGCGTAATTCTTTTGTAGAATAGTGTTGTTGCATGTGGTAGTTAGTCCAATTTTTTATCTTTGTAAGGTGATGGGTTATGAGTCTATTCTTACTATTTTTTGTAGTTTTGTTCCCTCCCAAAGATTTGTATTCAAGGTGTAGTGTTCAAGATTGATTACAATGGTTGATATAGCTTCTTGATTTAAGTCTCAACTAATTTTGGACAATTACATTATATTTTGTAATAATATTAATTTACAATTAATATTAATAAAATATTAATTTATAAATAAAAATAAACAAGTTATAATATAATACTATATATAAATAAAGATTTTTAATATATTATCATATAATATATATTACTATATATTATACAAATATTTGATCTTGTGATATACTATAATATAAATAAATTATATATCATCGTATAAATGTTATATTTAATATATAATTAATATTGTACACTCTAAATATACATTATTAGAGCATGATATAAATCTAAAATATCACATAATATATATAATAATAAATATATAATGTATATTCCAAACAATATAAACTAGTAGTCGCAAGCTTTTGTGCTTGCAACAATGAGTTGATAGGTGTTTACTTTAAGTAAAATAAAATTTAATTTTGGAATAAATCAAATAAATAATATTTACTTATTTAATTTATTATATACTTATAAATTATTGTCTAAAAAATATTCTCATAAAAAAGGGAAGTCTCGGTGCTTCACCTCTGTGAGCATCACATAAATCCAAAGACTACTAATTGTTCTATTTATTATCGTGAGTAATGGATTCTTGTTAATTTATATTCATTAAACATGAGTCAATAAGTTTGACTCAAAAACTACATAGTTAAACCCTATAACAATATCACAATTTAACTTCTTGTGGAAAATATCTTCTACTTATTAATTTAAAGTCTATTAGCTTAAATTTATGAATAAAATCATTTAAAAAAAATAAAAACTAAACTAATTTAAAATCTACCAACTTAAATAACTATAAAAAAAAAAATCATTTAAAAATAATCTGCATAAAAAAAACTATTATGAAAAATTAATATGAGAAATATTTTTAAAAATATAAAAAAATAGCAACTCTCGTAAATATCATATTGACTAGACTAAAAATCAACATTCAAATGAAAAATTATACTAATTTAAAAAATAAATTAAAACAATTTCAAAACTAAAACTTCAATCACAATCGCTAATCCTATTCGCTAAACTCAAAATCAATATTTAAAGTGAAAAACTAAACTAATTAAAAGAATAAAATAATTATTTTTAAAAATCTATAAAAATTAATATGAGAAATATATATATAGTAAAAAAATAGAAACTCCTTGACAATATCGTCTTGGCTAAACTAATTTAAATAATTAAAAAACTAAAACTTCAATCAATTTTAAAAATTTAAATTTAAAAAAAAAAGAAAAGAAAAACATAGTGGAGATAACAATTAATTAATTTTATAAAAATAAAATAAAAAAAGAGTTAAAAGTATAGATAAATTAATTTATAAATTGAATGGGAGAATTTAAAATAGAGATAAATAAATAAATAAGAAAAAACGAGAGTTAAACATTGTAGATAATAGCTAATTAAATTAAACAAATAGGAAAAAAAATAAGAGTTAAAGTTGGAGTGAGATAAAATTGGTCGAAAAATAACTAACGACAAGCATTGACAATTTTTCGGTCAAAGGCTGACAATTTTTCAATCAAAAAAGTAATTTCGGCATTCGTTCATGCTGGAATGAGCTCTCTTCTAGTATTCGTGCATTCTTAAAACAAGTTTTGAATATCATTTGGACTTGTTTTGTTAACCTAGAAGAGGAGTCAAAATATGCATATCCTATGTTTCGTTGCAACAATTGAAATGGGAATTGGAACAAGTTTTGTTTTAAAATTTTAATAATTAAATTATTATTTTTAGTTTGGTAATATTTTAAATAAACAAGATTTTTTATTTATAGAAACTCATTTTTTATTAAATTCTTAAAAAGTCAAATTATTTTAATTAGCCTTTATTTTTTAGCCAACAGACTATTTGTGAGAACTTTGTTCCCGGAAATTGAAATTTTGACAGAAAAGTTGTCAGTTGATTGGAAAAGTTGTTAGTTAGCTGAAAAATTTGTTAGTTTGAGTGGAAAATTGTAAATCCTTCCCATTAATTATTTACCGGCCAGTTTTTATCTCACTCCAATTTTAACTCTTGTTTTGATATTAATTAATTGTTATCTCTACTTTTAACTATTATTTTTTCATTTTCAATTTATTTTAAAAATTAAGTACTTGTGATCTCCAATTATTTCATTTTGTGATTTCTATTCAACTTTTGATTTTTAAAATTGATTTAGATTTTAGTTATTAAATTATTTTAATTTATTATTTATATTAGTTTAGTTCTTTAAATTTTATTTTTTAGTTTCTATAATTTATTTGGTCAATAGAATAAATGTTAGACTTGTCGCTATTTTTCATATTTCTCTTATTAATTTTTCATAATAGTTTTTTTGATAGAGTTTTTTTAAATGATTTTTTTTTTCATATTTGATAAATTAAATTTTAAATAAATAATATGTATTAATCTATTTAAAAGATTTTTTTTCTATTAGATATAAGGAGTTCAAAGATGCAAAAAAAACCACAGAGTATCAAAGAAACAGAGGACTAGCCTCACACACAAAAAAAAAAAAAAAAAGATTACATATAACTCGAGAAGATAAGAAAAGGATGGAGCAAAGAAAAACAACTAGTGGAGCACATCATCAAAGGTGTCCACCCACGTTGTCCAACCCATAGAACCTTCCATCCAAACCATGATCTTTTGATCTTGAGTTTGTTTAGGCATGCAGATCATCTCGCTAGTAGTGTTTTGAGGGTTTCTTTTAATCTCCTTGCTGATGAGGTTGACAATTTGATTGAAGGTGTGTATATTATCCAAGTGCAGCTTGCAGAAGAACCCATTCTTCACCTCATTAGCGAAGAAGGTGGCATGACCATCTTTAAATAGCCTTTTGAACTTAGACTTGTTGATTTTCATGGTAATTTGAATCTATGAAAAAAATTTAAAATATGTGAGACTTCAAAAAGACTCAATAAGCAATTTGGGGATGTTTTGAAACCTTTCTTCATTTCTACACTTCCAAATTTTCCACAAAATGTTAGATGAGAGAATGTCCCAAAACATGTTAACATCTTTTTTAGCATTAAAAATAAAACCAATAATAATTTCAAAAATATTGAAAGTAGAAGGGATGGATATGCCAAACATCAACCAAACCTCTTTAGCAAAACTGTACTCAAAGAAAATGTGTCTTCTCGTTTCTGGGGTTTTGCAAATGCTGCAATAATTAATATCAGAGAAAGTGTTCCTAATAGGAAGCTTGTTGAGAATAAGCAACCTTTAAAACATTTAATTTTAGGATCAATAGAACTTTTCCAAAGATTATCAAAAAGCTTATTCCAGGAGGAAACATCCAAATCAGTATACCAAGTATTATTAACATGATTGATAATTTATTCATTGCAATTTATAACAATGTAAATATTCTTAGCTTTAAGTTTGGAGATGATGATACCATGAGGCCATTTAATTTTTAGATAACTATTGGAGTCAACATAACATAAAGTAGGAATATCCTTACTAGCCTTGACTATCATATTATAAGTTTTCTTATGAGAATCAGGAAGGTTAAATTTATTCTTTAATTCATCCCACTGGATAAGTCTGCCCCTTTTCAAAGATATCAATAAATTGTTTGATCCCATGGTTGGCCCAAATTCTTAGCGAAGCACCCTTGGGTAAGAGCAAGGGGTTTATTACCCAGCTTAAGGTTCCATCAAATGGATCTTTCACCATGGAGGTTCTTATCATCATAGAAGTTTTTGTTTTTGATGAATTGCCTAACATGGTTCCAAGCTTTCCAAATCGACTTAAATACTATCGAGCCTTAAACAATGATAGGAAAATCACCACAAATGAGATCAGTGACTCGAGGAAGATTCTTCTAGAATTTGGCATTTTTTGGATATCCCCTCTCAATATTGTTACGAATCAGAACTTTCCAAGGGTCATCTCCCTCCAAGGCATGAAAGATCCATTTGGAGGCCAAAGCGAGACCACCTAGTCTTAGGTCTTTAAGCCCCATGACACCAATTCCATTTGACAAAGTGAATCTTGTTATTCCCTTTCCCATCCGACCAGATATACTTTCTGATAGCTTTCTGGATTTCCAACACTTGGTAATCATTAAACATCCAAGCAGAGGCATCTAGTATATATTGTAAGAAGAGAGAATTTTCTGACACACATGGATTCTACTAGCAAAAGACAAAGACCTATTGTGTCATTTGTTTAGTTTATTATGAATCTTATCCTTGACCCAACTCCACATCTCTTTTAAAGAGGGTTCAATGGAGAATGGGATACCCAGATATTTGACAACTTTAGAGGGGCCACCCCATTGGAAACCGAACTTATCAAACCAATCAAAAAATTGTTCTTTCCATCCAAGACAAATAGACTTAAAATGAGATAACCGAGCTCCAAAAATTTTATAGAAAAAATTGAGTTTATTGATCATGGCTTCAAAATTAGCTTCAGAGGCTTCATGAAAAAGAGAGATGTCATCAGCAAATTGGCAATTGATAATTTCCTTACTATCAGGAAGGGTGATGCCTTTAACTGTAGGGGATAAAGTGTTGTCTCTAAGAATATAGAAGAGAGCTTCAGAGGCAATAACAAAAAGGGCTGGGGCAAGTGGACAACCTTGTCTCATCAATCTTCCCAAAGGGAAAGGCGCTGAAAGAGATCCGTTAACATCAACCTGAGCATGAGCATCTTTGAGAAGCATTTTAATAATGCCACAAAAGAAAGAGGGGAAACCAAAAGTAGCAAGCATCATATTGATAAAATTTCATTCAATTCTATCATAAGCCTTTTCAAAGTCCAACAAAAACATAGAAACATTTTGATCAATATGCTTGGCCCAATTAAGAGCTTCCCAACTAGTAATCAGATTTTCTAAGATATATCTACCCTTGACAAAGCCAGTTTGGGTAAGACAAACAAATTTAGGAAGAATGGTTTCCAGCCTACGAGAGATAATCTTAGCTAGAATTGTATAAGAAACATTTAAAAGAGTTATGGGTCTCCAATTCTTGATAAGGGATTTATCACCCTCCTTGGGGATGAGTTTAATAATTCCAAAATTAATATCTCTACCCAGAGTTCCAGTATCAATGGCTTCATTGTATATGTTAAGTAAAACTTTGCAAATCCATTTGCAGTTAGCTTTGTAGAATTCCACAGGCAACCCATCAGGTCTAGGGGCTTTATCGTTATTAAGGGAGTTGATGGATTTTTCAATTTCCTCAAGAGATATGGGTTTCTCGAGGATGGAGGCATCATGATCTGAAATCCTTTTGGGGATAAGATTCCTACATTGATCTCTAAGAGCCCTAACATCCTGAGAGTCTTCAGAAGTGAACAAATCTTCATAAAATCAAGCAAACTCTTTCTTAATAATGTCTATATCCGTAGTTAGTTGATTGTTAATGAGAAGCTTATCAATAGTCTCCTTAGCCTGTTTTTGCTTAATAAGATTGAAGAAAAATTTGCTACCTCTGTCTCCAAATTGTAACTAATAAGCTCTTGATCAAATTCTAGCTCCCAGAGCTTTTTGATCTTGGTGTTTTCTAGGAGCGTTCTTAGCATGAGCAAGTTGATGACAAAGATAAGGGTCATCAGAATTGTTTAGGATAGCCGTTTTAGCATTATAAAGATTATTGTTAAGCTAGGACTCCTTATATCTATAGTCCTTGGCCTTCTTTTGACCAACAGTCCTTAATAAATTCTGCCAAGCAGAAATATCCAAGTTCCATCTAGACTAATATAAGTAGGGATAATGAGACTCATTAATGAGTCTTATAATAGAAATAATAGTAAGGATATCTTCATCTTCCAGAAGACTAGTATTAAGGATGAATTTATAGTTAAAACGATTGCTGAAAATAGGGGAGCAACTAAAGTTAACCGAAATAGATATAAGGTGATTATCTGAGAGTGGTAGGGGAGACAAGGTTATTATGCTTGTGCGGAAGCACAGAGAAAAAATTATTATTAAGGTAGAAACGATCCAACCTAGAATAGATTCTAGACTGACCTTTCTAAAAATTGCACCAAGTATACCAAAAGCCTAGGGTTATTGTTCTTGTTCCCACTTAATAGATCAAAAAGAGATTTAGCAAATTTAAAATTATTCTAGGCAAGTTTTTAGTAAATATTAGGTTATTTAAATTGTAAATATTATGTTATTATGTTATTTATATTAGTTTAGTTTTTCTTTAGATATTGTTTTTTAGATTCTATAATTTATTTAGTCAATATGATATATTTGTTAGAGACGTTGCTATGTTTTCATATTATTATTTTTTGTATTTCTCTTATTAATTTTTCATAATAGATTTTTTGAAAGGGTTTTCTTAAATGTTTTTTTTTCATATTTGATAAATTGAATTTAAATAAATAATATTTATTAATCTATTTAAAAGATTTTAGTACATATTATGACATTTAAATTGAAAAATTATTAATAATCTAATTTGTTTACATAAGATTATATTTTAAAAAATAATTTTATTATTGAGCACCTATTTGTTTATCGTTGCAAGCACAAAAGCATACATATTATTTTGTATATTATAAATTTAATTCTAAATTAAATCAAACTATTTTAATCTGTAATAAGACTAAACGCAAGATTTATTTGTAAAGATAATATTATGAAAATTGAAAAAAGATATCAAATATGATATTAGTCATTTTTGTCATTTATAAAAAACACATATTGAACGTTAAATAATGTTGAATTAGTTGATATCTTATGATGAACTGAGACCAAAAATGAATTTGACTGGCAAAATACAATCAAATGGCAAAGTCACGAACTGACAACCCATATGCTCAATTTGCGAATTTTAATTCTTATTTTATATTTTACAAACAATATTTAGATTTTTCAATTCACGCCCAATTCCTGCAACCAAACGAGGCAATAGCCTATCAGCTAAATAAATACCCAACATAAACAAACCGTCACTTGCGGTTTCTGAACGAAAGTAAAATCGTGACCCTATAGCCGCGTCCATTCTCCCGACGCGGGATTTTAAGGGAAAGATCGAACAGGACAATATACCACCAGCATCAAAGGGAAACTTTTTTTTCATACACAGTCAGCAATTAATGCTCCAATTAGCATTTGTTAGTATACAGTTACCCTACAAATTCATCAGATTAACAGCAACCAATGCTAGGGGGCAAAACAGCAAGCAGGAATAAGATTACAATGGAAAAAGAGCCGAGCAGCGAACATGTCTGAAGAGTAAGGATAGCATCTCATGTTATTGCTTATATCTTTGACATAATTGATGACCAAGATATTGGAATAAAAATGAAAATATGGATTATAACATGAAAGAATACGAGTGTCATGACCATATTTCATTGAAAATAATGTCAGAAACTCATATTATAGTGACTTGTGTGAACATAATAGTACTATGATAATTTCTGTTACAAAATTATCATTAAACATGGACACAGTTGAAAGAGAAATTTTGTTACGAGTATGAAAACCACCAAATTGTTTTTACCAATACAATACTGATTAATCAAGAAAATCGATTCAAATAAAAATTGCAGTGATATTCACAATGTTATGATAGTTTTAAATTAAGAGATAGTACTGAATGAATGTTAAACGAGTTATATTGATCCCAATAAATTTTTATTAAAAATTCACATTCCTATCACCAAGATGGTAAAGATTAATATCACATACATTCTAATCACCAAGATCCCATGAGAGTGAGGCAAGAGCATAAAATGATAAATTATGAAAAATACATATTTATTTCAAATAAGAACAACTATCCCTTGAAACATGTCTAATAAATATGTGCTAGAACCAAAAATATATTCAAATATGTTAGAATATTATTAAGTAAAAAATACATAGCTTTTGTTAGGGTTGTTATTAGTTTGGGTTTATGCACAACAATCTAGTTTATGGATTTGCAATTTTTATTTTATTATGATTTTTATTACTTTTTTGTTTATCTATCTATTTTTATGTATATATGTATTATTTATATCAAAAAAAAGAAATTTATATAATTTAAAACTAAATCATTTTATAGTAGAAATCTATGATGCTTGATCATTGATCAATGTTAAATGTCAAAGATAAACATTAAAAATTTAAATACTTGATCATTGATCTATAATCACAATTCTAAAGAAAATCATCACATTGAATTACTGAATTACAAAATGAAAACTCAAAATATAGTTTGAACCCACATTTTCTTAGTTTGGCTCATGGGTTCACACGAGATTCCCCTGGGTCTGCATGGGGTGGACCCTAGGATCCTCGATGGATCTAGATAGGGTCTGTGTTACTAAATCACGAATCTAAATCCAATTCACACCTAAATCTGGTTCAAGGGTCCATGGTGCAAATACGGTAACGTAGGTTTAGAATCTTACCTTTGACAATAGCAGCCTCTACTTATTAGAATGCATAATCACACCCCCGACATTTTCAATGTGTCACCACTTTCAATTGCTGTTTTTGAGAGTAACATATTATTCTCCAAATTGATCTCCTATTGGATGTCTTCAAATGAAATCTTCTCCCCTTTATATCTTATAATGTGGGGGAAAGTCAAGACCTCTCATAATCACAATCTTTTGGAAGAATCAAAACTTGTCATCATTTCTGCCCTTCAAGAGAGTCATGACCCTTCATTGTTGTCCTTTGCTAAAATCATTAATTTTCTTCCTATTCCTTTCTTCTTTCATAAATCCTAGTCTTTTTTTCTCCCTTCCTCAACTCCCTTTTATATCTTTTGTCGAAGAAAACACAACTCTTCATTATATGTTTCTTGACCTTTCACTATTATTTTTTTTTTTATAATTTATTTATTTAATTCTATATCACAATTTTCTTATTATTTATTCTTAAAACCTAAAAAAAAAACATTTCAAATGAGGGTTTGCTCAATTAAGCTAAAATAGAAACGGAAACCATAATATAGAAGATAAATAAAAAAATAAAATAGTAAAAAAGTTCTTCAAAGTTTTCGTTGGCATGATGGTAGGTTGCTCCAAATTAACAATGGGACCTTCCAAATGCAATTTCCTCCTTTGTTGTATCTATCTCCACTATCAAACGTTTTCTTCTAATGCAACAAGCCCTTTTTGAAGAGTGTCAATTTTTAGTTGCACCATCTCATTGCCGGACACTATTTTTTATTTCATCCTCAGCTTCAACCATAGGTTGCTAGTCGATGAGTTGAATGTCAATTTCAAAGTCATTCTTAAGAAAATTGTATATTTGTTGGCTATCATCAAATACTTGCTAGCTGTAGATATTGTTTGGATTAGTTGGCCTTTGAGAATCTCCACACTGCAATGGTATGTGGGCGAGATGAGATCATCTTCCTTATTCTCATGTTTATCACAGAAACCAATGAAATGATCGATTGTTGTATAAAAGAAATGTTTTGCAAGTGATGGCGTACTTGTCCTCCACATCGTCCAGCATATTTTCTTCTGCGTGTAATTTGATATTTACCCCAGGCACATGGATGGTACCATATGACAAATCTATTTGAATGCTATCTCCAATAGATTGTGCCAACTTCCTAGACAACAACCTATTTCATTTGGTGTGTTAATCAAGAATGATTTATTAGGCTATGCAACAAATTTAACCTCAACATTATTTATAATACCTATGACATCCACTTGTCAAGGCCATAGCAAAACATTGACCATGAGACTTGGATACTTTCTGTCCTAATTAATTGACAACCTGAGAAGACATGACATTATTGGAGGCAGTAGCGTCTAACATACAATTATGTAATGGACATTTAGTAATGATGAAGGTGCTGTAAAAAAAAGATTAACACTTGGAGGCACTAGAGTCTAACATACAATTATGTAATGGATGGACATTTAGTAATGATGAAGGTTCTGTTAAAAAGATCAACACTCAAATGACTATTGATTATGAAAATTCGCGAAGTACATTTCCATAGTTTCTGAATCCTCTTTATTCTTTTTTCTGTCTGGAAGCTGGTTGACTCGGAACATTCCTGACAATGACATAAGACATAGTCCTATCCCGTGTTCAAGAATTCTAAAGATCTCTCTTATTGGGATAGAGATCCTAACTTAACTTTAAACTTGTACCATATTAATAGGTAATGGCTTAGAAGGGGCATGTCACGTGGAATAGTTACATCCTCTGCATCGAGAATAAAAGGAAACAATTAACATAAGAGGAACCAACAGTTCTTATCTTTTGACGCTTTCTTCTTCTCTGCAAGTCTACTCCTCAATTGTATATTTGATCTTATTTGGTTTTATATTTTCAAGTATTTGTCTATGAGAGGACATTATTTGATGGTATGATATTTATAATTTTATATATATATATATATTCTCTAGTTTTTGCAAAGGTACTTGTTTTTTTTTTTTTTTTTTTTTTGCCCCTCTTTGATTGGGGTTTCATTTCTAGTTCCACATTTTTTTTTTTGGTTTCTACTTGTCTTTTTTTTTTGGTTTCTACTTGCCTTTACAATAGGTTGTTCACCAGCCTACCTCATAGTTGATATGTGGCTTGAGTTTGTTCTAGTGCTGCATTGGCGAGGATTTTGATGTCCTTATTAGAAGGTTTTGTTTTTTCATATTTACTTCATGAATTAAACATTCAAAATCGTGAGCTGACAATTCATACAGATTAGGACTAGCACTACACTCTGAAGAGCATGTGTTTATATTAAAGGGGTGGGGTGGATCAGTATAAAACAATTACAAAGTACTAATTATAATTATATTTATTATACAACATGATTAAAAGAACAAACAATTTGTCTGAAAACTTTTATAGGAGAATTTTAGGACAATACATTATTTAAATAAATTTCTCTTACAAGACTTGTAGGTACCGACCACCACAATCAACAGCTTCCATTGATAAGCACCGACTTAACAAGGGACACCAATCTCTCCGGAAGAAAACGCCAACTTCCAAAACGAATTTCCAACTTGAATGTTTCAGCATGTGATGGACATTATGATCCTCTTTATTTATTCAATCCGTAATCCCTTCTTATTAACGTTAACCTTAACGCACTTGCATGATCACATATGCTTGCATATTCTTGCCTTGATTACTTCTCGTTGAGTGATCTTCATATATCTTCTATTCTATCCTTCTCGAATATGCTGTTGTTTTTATAACCTATCTTCTATTCTTCATACTCCTCATATAATTGATATATTGTTTAATCATGAATGATATCGATAAATTTTCTTGTCACTCCCTTCTCGGATCTGTGTATGTATCATGTTACATTTCCACAAAATCCTCCATCAAATGTTTTTTCCTCAAGCTATGCTTAAAATCAATCAATTATCATTGTACTTCTCTGCCGCTACACTCCTCCATCAAATGTTTTTTTCTCAAGGTATGCTCAAAATCAATCAATTATCATTGTACTCCTCTGCCGCTAGTTTTACTGATTAATCTTTGTGTCCTTCACAAGATCTGTCTTATATCTGTTGGAATGTATAATTTCTCCCTCAAATGAAATTGTAAAAATTATACTAGAAAAATCTAGAAACTCTAGCTGGATTACGAATAGAGTTAGGTCAAATTAATATTTAGGTTTGTATATGTTTAGATAGTTCTAGCAAAGTCTATTTGTCCTATGTCGGTTAATTTGGATATTTCCAAAAACAATCAAACACCTCTTTAAATAGAGGCATCTTGTAATGTTATTGATATGGACAAAATGGTTAATGAAACATATTAGTGCCGCGGCACATTGAGTATTTTTCCATTTTAGTTTATTTTGTCCATCCACCTTTCACAAGGTATATTAGAACTGTCGCGATTTCTACAATATCTGCACTTTAATCGATTTCAGCCCATACCTATATATATATATATATATATATATATATATATATATATATATATCCCCAATGTGGGGAGCTTGATTGCCAAGGGTCAACCCCATAAATAAAAAAATTCTTTCAATTTTTTTCTGTTCCATGTAAATGCTATCACAAAGGTGATCGGCCATTAAGAATTTAACTTCATTTGATTGCTGTTCAATTCTGTCTCTGATCTGCTTCAGCAATCTATGTCCTTGGCAAACATTCCTTTGACATTAATCACAACAATCCAAAACATCTCGTCTTCTAAATCACAATTAATATTGTAATATTCCTCATCCTCCAGCTCATGCTGGAAGACATCTTGTTGGTCATTCTCATACTCGTAGTACTCAGCACAACATTCTTCATTTCGAAATTCTTCTTCTCTATTCATTGAAAGAGCAACTAGACGGTTTGATTAATCAGGAGGGAGAAAAGCAAATTTTACATAAAGATACCACCTCTTGGAAGTTCACATGGTCTCTCTCAACTGATTTGGTGTATCTTTTTCTTGCTATCTTAAAACAGCTTTCTTAGAAGTTGTTTGACTATCATTTTGTTGTGTTTTCCTGGATCAGTCACTATTGTAAGTTCCATTATTCTAATTGTGTATATATTTCTGCTCCTACAATGTGTTTGAAAGAAACAAACCTTTGAGCTTGTAGTCAAACTTGATATCAAGGGTTTAGCACATTGCCAAACCATTGATTTCACTGCTGAGTAAGCTGCTACTGGCAACAGCCTTATGAAACTTGATCATATTATTATGCATGGGTATCCTTGTGACTTAGTTCAGCGACGAGCAGCCAGCCGCATGTGCAAATTAGGGCGAGACTAGTTTTGCATAGGTGAAATCAGCTGCCTGCAAGATATCTCACCTTTTAAATTCAGAAAAGATTTAAACCTAAGACAATCGAAAATTATCGATAACCTCAAGCCTACTCATCTACCCTGAAGACTTATAGAACTTGATCATCATTATGATTCCTGTGTTTTTTCAAATTTCAATTTTATTGTCTTTTGTAATGATTAAAGTTATTTTGCTTGGGTATACCTTGAGCCAAAGCCTACCGGTACTATTGCTCAATTCATTCATCCCGAGCTCCAAGTTCTTGCTTCCTTGGCCTTACAATGTCCAATAAAGCTCACTCCTCATTGAAGATTTTCTCTCCCTTCAATACGATGCATTGGCTGATTATTATAAAACTCTTGTATATGCTATTGTGACCTAGTTGGTGAAACATGGTGTTCGGAAGTAATAGCAATATGTGCTCTTGTGTTTAAGCGTGCCGAAAATTCTCATACGTGCGTCCCTAGACCTATATTATCTCCTCTACCAATAATTCTATTGTTTCTATGCACATCATATGCACTTCTAATATTCTAAGAAAGTTATCAGCAGAATCATCATAAGCATTTCGTTATTGATGCCTCAAATCTGCAAATACATTGGTTATACCTGATGTACTTGTTCTAGATTATTTGTCTTGGAGGACTCGCCGACACCTCTACTAGCCTTTAATTTTCCATGCCTTCTTGATGTGGAAAATGGTATCCACTTTCTTCTTCTATCAAAGCAACTTCATACCTTTTGGGTTGACTGAATAGAGGTGCAACTCTTTGAAAAGAAGAGACAAGCTTTCAACTTTTATAACCATGTTTTCAAAAATGTTGCCACCAACTCTAAATGGCTACAAGTTTTTCAAATCACCGAAGTCTTTCCTATCCACAGAATTGGATTCTTTTCAGCAACGACATCAGTCTATTGGTTTTGTAATCATTGCTCCAAAATCCTAGAACATGATTTAACTCTCAAAGCCACGGGTTGTCTGTCATCATGAAAGTAAAAGCGGGTTCATTAAAGTCGACAGGCTCTCCTACACATTGAGCTCACCGTAAACTTACGAGAATTCTCTTAGAGGTGATCCTAAATATAAGACAATTTTATCTACCAAATGTTGTCACCAGGTCAAAGACAGTCCAACTGCACATTTATCTCTTATAGAGATGATAATACCGTCAATTTATAATATGCAAGATAATGATCCAAGGACATGATACAATATTTTTTTTTGTTTTGCTATAACTTAAATCTTGAATTACAAAGATATAAAAATTAACTTCAAATTATTGATTAACAATTTCATTTGTTTAGTCATTTGTTATCTACGTTTGGTGCCTATTTAAGTGGGTAATAGAGTTATGGGATACAAGAAGGAACAGTCAATGAATGAAAACATGAAAAGATGATCTAAGCATAAATAAACTTGAGAACAAAGTCATATACATGAAATAAATGGTCATTACATTTTAAAAATATTGCAACATTTATCAATTAGACAGATAATCTTGAAGACATTCTATCCTAGACATTGACAATAGTCATCTTACTCTATCCTACACATTCACAATAGTCATCTTACTTAGGATGCTTCAAAACCTATTAGTACTTTTGAAAGCTCAGCATTGAATAGTTGAAAATGTAAAAATCTTGTCACTCACATAATTCCATGGAAATGGCAATGAAAAACTCCAGGAAAGGAAAATAATCAATCAAAAAGCTCATGGGAATCTGCAACGACTCTTGCAACCTAAACTTACCAATTTGATTGATGGTAACTCATGCCATAGCTCGACAAAATAATAAAAATCTCTTCTGCAATAACTTCTACTACATTAGATCCCCTCCATTAAGTCAATGGTACAGATTTGAATTGGCATGAGCCTAGTGGTTGCTCCTCATAAATCATTTACAGGGTTCCATATTGTGTGCTACAATAATTCTTCTGAAATCAAAAAATTTAATCAAAGAACACATTTAAATGAAAAAACAAATGTGGTTATAAGACAAAAATAGGCACATTTTAGTTTAATCAAAGAAGTTTAATCGAAGGACACATTTAAATGAAAAAAACAAATGTGGTTACAAGACGAAAATGGGCACATTTTAGTTTAACCAAAGAAGTTTGATCAAAGGGTTCCTGGAAACGCATTTCGTCGGGTTTCTAAGACAAAATGGAGGAATTTCCCGCCTAGGTGTCCACTTTGGGAAGTGGAAGAGTCATTCTTACATGTCTTTGGCGGTTGAAGAGTCTCTTTCGTAGGAGCCCACTTTGGGAATTTGAAGTCTCTTTCTTAGTTGTTTTAAAGTACAAATTTTTGCTTTCCTCGAAGGGCCTTCTTGTTTGGTTTGAGTTTTCATATCTTTACTGGAATCATCGAATGCCATCTACAATTTAAACTTATTTGAACCAACATTTTCCATTTTATCACTTTATTTGGTTTTCCTAGTTTTATTCTTGATAATACTGATTGTTTATTGGAAAAATATCAACAGAGCTTTTGGAAATGTGTTGTCCCAAAGTCCTTTCTATTCAATGTTAACAGAACACTCCAAGATTTATTTTTCCTATTGGTTTTACTACTTTTTGAACTGCAATGTATGTTGGCTCTACTTTTACGGTTCTGAATCACCTTTGTTCGGTATGCTTTAATCGCAGAAATTAGATATCATTTTCTTTCTTCTGATCTCTCTTGATCTTTGGCTTCTTTGTGATGGTAAACCATGAAGAAAATTGTTCAAGTTGAGATTCTATTGTACCGTTATTTCAGTTTCTGTTACCTAACGGAGTTATATAAACATCTGATTTCTCACTTTGGGTAGGAGCTCTTTATGATTCTCTCACTGTTCCAATTTTTTATTTTGATTGCATATTTCAGGTTTCAGCTGCTATTGCGTTTGATGCTGGCGTGTTCTCATGCTTGGAGTACTTGGAAGCTGTGCCTTGGACGGAGGAAGAAGAGGAAAAAGTGGTTTCATTTCTCATACAACTGCAGCTAGATAGCAATGGAACAGGGAAGGTTTTAAGAAGGGTATTGACAGAAAGTACAAGTGGATCAGAAGAGGTTATCGTCCATATCTTACAACTTGTAACCAAAGCTAACAATGAGAAAGCAAGACGAGAAATGAAACCATTGGTATCAAGAATGCTGAGAGAAAATGCAGCTCAAAGCAATAACACTAATGATGTTAGCAATGTGAATCTCTATGATGCTTGTCGGAACTGCGTGGATCTACTTTTCCATTACTTCATTCAAATAAAGGGTTCTAATTTCTTGGATAGTTCAAGCGAAGACAGGGGTTCAGTTATGAGTCAAATAAGTCGTCAAGCCGACAATCTTCATTGGTTGCTTGACATTTTGACGGACAGGCAGATAGCAGATGATTTTGTATGCATGTGGGCAAATCAATCTGAGCTTGCAGGCCTTCATTCGAATATCCCAATAATGTTCCGCTACGAAGTAAGTCGCCTTACTGCAAGATTGTGCATTGCAATAGGGAAGGGTCAAGTCTTGGTATCTAAGGACATTAGGTTGTTATTTCTACAAACATGGCTGCAACCTTTGATTGATGACTATGGCTGGATTCAGAGAGCCTGCAGATCATTGGACATGAAGGTTGTTGAGGAGGGCATATGCCAAACGATTCTCACTCTACCTCTCAAGTATCAGCAAAACATATTGCTTACTTGGCTAAATCAGTTCTTGAGCAATGCTGACGAGTGCCCCAACCTACAGAAAGCATTTGAGGTATGGTGGAGAAGAACATATATAAGGCCTTACATTGAAGATGAGTAAAAGCCAGCAAAATCTTGCGAGTTCTGAAGCACTCGAAACAATGATCTAGATTCCGACATGACTTCCAGATTCTTTTTATTGAACTGACTTGCTGCCATGGTGGAAAACATGACCTTGATGACAGATTTAGAAATCTTTGATGCCAAAGCCAGTATCTTTGGAGAGGTCAAAGCTTTCTTAACATTGTTTATAGAGTGGACGGCTTGAAGTCCCAACATCATGTCAAACATTAAATTATGATATAGTTAACAGGATAAGAAGTGAAGAGAAAAAAATCTCTTGATCTCAAGACTTGGGATATAGAGATTGAGATTGGGGTTATGTGAGCAATTAAATACTTAGGCATGTAATGAGTACTGATTGAAGTCCATTGTTCAACACATGCATGCAAAACTCATTTGTCTTTGACTGTATCACGAAAAGTGCCTTGTATATAAAAAATGAGTGCGTAGAACTAATTACTCTATTTTCATTTGTTCCATTTCAGAGTAATTGATCAGTTTGAATTACTTCGTATATGTTTTTATTTTGCTCCACCTAAGTTGCAGCTGTGATTGCTAATATGTATCCTATTCATGGTTAGAGAACCAGATCTCTTAGGTGCAGTCACGAATTTGTTAAAAACAAACACTTAAATTATTTTTTCTTTGAACTTGTAAAAAATAATGTATAAAATTGTGATATTTTTATTAGGATTTAATTGTGTGATTTTAAGTCAAACTCATTGACCCATGCATAATGAGTAGTGATTCGACATGAATCTATCTCTCATGAGAATAAATGGAAGACTTAGCACTCATTGAAAATTATAATCACTACTCATGAAACATGGGTCAATGAGTTGGACTCAAAATCATATAGTTAAATCCTGATAGCAAAATCACAATTTGAGTTGCTATGGAAATTATCTCCTACTTATCAATGCATAAAATACCAATTCCTAGATGAATAGCCACTAAAGTACATCCCTATACGAATACCTCTTCAATTTACATACTAGATATAAACTCATATTTTTTTCTTTTGACAGGGGCTATTCTAGATTCCCATGAAGCTTGGACTCAAACCTACAACTCCCTCTATGATGTTTGGTGCAACTCCATTTCAATCACTTCCTCTTTATATCCTAACATTTCAACCCATGTCATTGCAAATATATTAGCCATAATTTTTTTTGGCAATGAGAAGTTTTGTGACTTGAATTTATAGTTTTAAGTGTGTTCTTTTTTACATGAGGTTATAGTCAAGTCACATAATTATGGACAGTGGACTAGACTTCAATTTCAATAAATTAGATAGGCCACTTTCAATGATGGATGCTTTTTAAATTTATATTATTAAGATATAAATGGTAAATATTTTATATCTTCTTTTTCTTTTTTTCTTTTTCTAATTCATATTCTTATCATACTTGAATTTTTGAAATGTGCAATCATTAAATAGTTAGTGGTCTAATACATCATTATATTTAAATGATTGTAGTTATGAAATATTTATGTTCAAGTACTATAAATCAATGATAATTAATAATAACGACTAAAGGTGCTATCAAATAGCTATAGAATTAATATATTTATTAGTTAAGCATTATATAATATATGCCACTTCTTGTTATGACTTAAAATATGTTTTTAAAAAAGTCTTTATAGTATTCTTACTAATTTTTAACAGTCAGGAATATAAAAATGATTTAAGAGATTTTGATATATATTAAAAAATATATATATATATCATTATTTATTTATTTTTTACTAATGACTTTTATTTTCTTCAAAAATCTTCAAAAAGAACTTAAGTTTGTCCATAAACACTCATATAAATCCTCACATCCTGTAAGATAAACAAAACTAGCATAACATTAGATTTCATAATCAAAATCAAATTAAATTTATCATACTACCCCAAGAGTTCATGTTTGTAAATATTATTGTATTCAAGTCAGAAAAACATATTTTATATTTCAATAATATTTTCTACGTGTCATATATTTTGAATTTCAACCATCCAATCTCCTTCCTTGAGAATAGTAGCAAATATTTAACAATGGAAAATTATCCTTATATGTAGTGCCTGCCCTCGTTTACATCTTTTCTGGACATTGTTGTTGTTATTATCAGACTATGATAGACTAGTTTTATGTTGATGGATTAGTAGTATTGTTTTGAGACTATCAGACATTATGTTATGGATTCAATTGGTATATGATGAGATCATTTAGACTTTACATTTCATGTGTGCATGATGATCATTACATTGCTTTTAGTTATTGTTGATGATTAGTTAGATGGTTTATTATCTCATGTGTTTTATTATGGATACTTACCCCATACTTGCATGTGTATGGTGTGCGTGTTTGCTCATATTGTATGGCGTTTCTGATATGGTTAAGGAAGGGAGTCATAGTCACCTGCTAGTCAGGATCTACACGATGCACCACTTCCTACCATTGTCTATTTAGCTTAGCATTATATATATTGTATGTATATGCATGGTTTTTCTGTAGGTTGCAGGTACCGGGTATCGACTTCCTTGAATTGCCAGGATGAGCGTACCCTACTACACTATCTCAATGATAAGAGAAGGGAGATAAATTTTCAAGTCCAAATCTCAAACCCTTAAACCAATTGTCCTAGTGAGGTAGGACAAGTATCTAGATATTTTACCCACCAAATGTGTCGGATGACATATTTCGTGATTTTTAACCCTTTAGACTGATTTTGTGTGAATTGTTCTATGATGGGTTTTCATATTTTATCTTGAAAGTCTATGGTGAATTTTCTATTAATTAAGTCTTAATAAATAGATTTAATTAATAAATTAATTATTTGAGAAAATTAATATAAAATATCATGATCTTTGATATTTTGATTATAATTAATTAAATGAGGATTAATTGAGAATTAAATAAAAGAAAATTAGAAATTAAAATTAATAATAATTATAAAATAATAATAAAGTAATAAATAAATAATAATAATAAAAGTTATAAAAATTAGAATGAAAGTTATAAAAATTTAAATAGAAATTATATAAAAAGTAAATTGGAGTTATAAGCTTGTTTAGGAGTTAACGCACCTTTTCATTTCTCATATGTCAACAACACCGGGGTTAGTGTATCAATTAAGCACATGGTGTCTACAACCTTATGACTCATCTAAAAGGTTGGAAAAGACATGCTTAGTTGGTGACACCTTCTAGCTATTTCTAGAGAGATTCTAGGTGTTTCCTGAGAGCTCTTTATATTCAGGCATTCCTAGAAGCTTAGACATAGCATTTGGAGAGCATTTGGAGCATTGGAGGACTCAGGAACTTTGAAGAAGGGAGGAGCTTGCTCTACGGGTTTTTCGAGGAAGAGCGAATTAGCATCAGAATCCGGGTAGATTCTTGTGATTTTATTTATGCTATTTTCGCATCTTGCACTTCTTGTCTTCTTCGTGTCTTCCATATGTCTTCTCAGAATTTTCCTATTTAAATTGTATGCATTCTCAATATGGGTAGTTAAAGTTTATTTGAGAATCTTATTTGCATAAATCTGAAAAGAACACGGGGGTAGGGTTTAATTGGTAGCCAAAACCATTAGATGTATTATTGGATAAATTTGAGATCAAAAGTTTATAGGAAAATTCTGAAAATTGAAATTTTTAAATAAATTGTGTATATATATGTTTATATTTTCGAATCTGCATACATACATACATACATATATATATATATATATATATATATATATATATATATATATATATATATATATATATATATATATATATATATATATATATATATATATATATATATATATATACATGTCTATATGTTGTGATATTTGATAAAACTTTGTATGTATATATATACATATATATACACACACACATATATATATATTTAATTAATTAAAAGTCGAATGAATTTTCGCAGTGAAATCTCATTAAAATCGCATCGCGATTTGTATTCGCGCATGATAACGTTTATTAAAAAACGTTATGAAAAAAAAATTAAAATTTGGAATGGGGCAGGAGGGACTTATTTCCCTACCTCCGCCGATGACTATGACCACGCAGACTACGGTACCACAAAGTACCTGCGATCCGCAGGACGCATATATAATTGTGACCGGCAATTATTAAACTTGCCATGTGTAATGTGCGGTTGTCATATGTTTTGTTAATTCAATTTTTTATATAATTCATTTTTATAAAATGATAATTATATATGTATATGTATTTATATATATATATATATATATATGTATATATATATATATATATATATATATATATATATATATATATATATATATATATGTATATACATTATTAATAATAAATAATTAATATATTGATAGATGATTGGAATTTAATGAGTAATTCTTTAATAAAAAATTATTTTATAATGTTGAGCAATATAGGTTCAATTTAATCTTTTTAATTTGGAAAGATGAATATGAAAAGAATTTCAATTATTATTTTGAAAATGATGGGGGTCATTATCATCAAAATGTGTATATAAAAGACATTTAGAACATTAGAAAATTGATTTTAAGAGTTAGAGGGAAAAACCATTATCAGTCAATACAATACCATTATCAGTCAATTATATATATATATATATATATATATATATATATATATATATATATATATACACACGTGTCTATATGCTGTGATATTTGATAAAACTTTGTATGTATATATATACATATATATACACACATATATATATACATATATACCTTTATATATATATATATATATATATATATATTTATTTATTTATTTAATTAATTAAAAGTCGAATGAATTTTCACAGTGAAATCTCGTTAAAATCGCATCGCGATTTGTATTCGCGCATGATAACGTTTATTAAAAAACGTTATGAAAAAAAATTAAAATTTGGAATGGGGCAGGAGGGACTTATTTCCCTACCTCCGTCGATGACTATGACCACGCAGACTGCGGTACCACAAAGTACCTGCGACCACAGTGTACCTGCGATTCGCAGGACGCATATATAATTGTGACCGACAATTATTAAACTTGCCATGTGTAATGTGCGGTTGTCATATGTTTTGTTAATTCAATTTTTTATATAATTCGTTTTTATAAAATGATAATTATATATATATATGTATGTATGTACATTATTAATAATAAATAATTAATATATTGATAGATGATTGGAATTTAATGAGTAATTCTTTAATAACAAATTATTTTATAATGTTGAGCAATATAGGTTCAATTTAATCTTTTTAATTTGGAAAGATGAATATGAAAAGAATTTCAATTATTATTTTGAAAATGATGGGGGTCATTATCATCAAAATGTGTATATAAAAGACATTTAGAACATTAGAAAATTGATTTTAAGAGTTAGAGGGAAAAACCATTATCAGTCAATACAATACATGGGTTGGAAAAAACATACAAAATTTTTCTCCATTCATTATCCAACTTGGAAACGTAAACTGAGACCTCTGCATTTAATTCAAATATGTAAATTTAGCAAAACCAAAACATGTGTTTGCATTGTGTATTCTTTATGCTATTGTTTTGGGTTTTGGGTTGACTAGTGTTGACCAGTTATAGGATGTCTACCAGAGGCTTGGGGGTTATGTGATTGTGATGTCATGATGATATTTTAATCTCGATCTTTATAAACCCAACCATGGTTATGTGATGGAATTCTCTACATAATGTTTGTAATTACTGATTGTTATAGTTGAGATTCTTATGTATGAGACACTTGACTTAACCATTTTTGGTTCATCGATCAGTTATCCTTGGTTTATTTTCTAGTCGCCTGGATGGGACTGAAATGTGGATTTATTCTTGATGATGTCATGTTGTAACATGTTTTGACTCAACCATTTTGGAGTCTTCGATCAGTATGATTGAGATATATTTTGGTTATTGAAAACCAATGGATACTTTTGATTATCAGTGATACTTCAGTTGCCAATAGAGAGTTGTTGTGATCATGATTTTCTATGGATGCTTGATCATGGAGATTTGATGATTTTACCATGGATTATCTTTTGTGATTTTGAGATTTATGATTCCATGAGCTTAGGGTAGGATATCTGCATGTAGTGTCGGGAAGTGGCTTGCAATGGGGGTCGGGGCCCTAAGAGGCTGCCAGGGTAACTCATTGTAAGTTGGTTAATAAGTGAAAACATTCACACCTAATACTAACTGAATGAACCTAAAAAGATAATTGTTTTGTTCTCGCCCATGCCTTGAGTGCTTGTACAGACTAGGATGGGAGTAGAGAGAACGCATGGTTGCGACCTTGCATTCCATAGTATGCCTCGTCTATATGAGAGGATACTAGTGGCCGCATGAGGATCAGTATGGACCCGTGGAGTTTAGCTAACTGCCAAGGTAACTTGTACATGATATATGCGATGACACTTTCCTGCTTGCATAGTAGGTTCCTACATGTCATTGTGTGCCTCTGGGATTAGATGTCAGTTTTGTGTGATGGAACCTTTGAGTTAGTATACTTTTAGGATTCTTGGACTTATAGAGATTTATGCTATGTGATTTTGGATACCCTGTTTGGGACTTGAGATTATCTCCTCAGCACGGTGGGAGTGGACCATTTAGGTACCACGCAGTCGGGTGGTAGTGTTTTTCCACTCTTATCATTTGAGATTCATTGAGACATCATGGCTGATGCATCCTTTATGATGGTGGATATGTATCCTTTCATTGATGATTAGCATATGATAGATGATGTTATCTTATGCTTTTATTTGCATGTTAGATTACTTTCTGCATATGATGTAGTATATGTTAGGAGTGACATTCCTACTATCTTAATACCGATGATCTCTTCGGTGATTTGGAATGTTATGCACGGAGGGATGGCTAGGGCCCACGATGGTCTAATGATGCTATTAATGGTTGGGAGGAACTGTGCACTTAGTTTATTATGTTTGATCTTTATGATGGATGTTTATATCTTCTATGATGATGTATCATGTGTATCATGTGATTATCTTTACTTTAATGTATCATGGATTAGAATAGGATGATGTACCTTATTTCACATATGTATATTCTTTTAAGCTTTTCATACCCTGTGGCATGTACAATGGATGATTGAGAATTTAGAAATGTAATGTATAAACATTGGACTTATCGTTATTATTTCATGTGGTTTTTATATTAGATGGATTCAATAATGTTAGTTGACTTAGATGTAATTCAACGTTAAGGGATCCTTAAAGAATGTAATCTTTTATGTATGTTATGTTTACTTTTAGATGGACATTTCTATTGCTTCCATTATGGTGCATAAGTTATATGTGGTATTTACTTTCATGTTTTAAAAAAAAAAAATGCTACCAAACTTAGTGAAATTCTAGGTTAATTCTTTGGATCCCTTGGCGGGGCATTACATTATATATCCATGCAATACAAAGTTCAATTGACAGTGTCAAATGAGAAAATGATAAAGTAGAATTGTTTCAACTTGTTGGTTAATAAATTGGTCCTTCAAAGAAAGTACAAAAAATGCTTCCAAATGTATAGGCAGAAGGACTATTAAGCACCAATAGTTGGAGAGATCATCATGGGTTTGATGATCTTCCTCTAAATTTTAGAGGTAAAACCATTCTAGCATAAATGTTGACAATATTCCTATGGGAGAGTATTCTAGCAGACTCGTAGACATGTTTCAAAGGTTGTGTGTTACATTCATGACAAAGATTGTCATTGATGTCAACATACTAGTTATTATGTGAAGACTCATAGAGCAATAGATAGAGAATGGCTTCACGCAGTTCAAGGATTGAAGATTATCTTATGTGCATGTGGGATTGTGTTCTAGATTATGTCTAGATGCCATAGTCAAGAGTTTGTCCGAAAATATGAAGACTAGATAGAGTAATGATGGATTTAGTGAGGGTAGCTTTCAAACAACATTTTTGGAAAGTGGGTACTAATGTTTGGATGTATCTCCTAATAGAGATGGAATTTGGCTAAGCGAGCTAAGACAGGGGTTGAAGACATGTTGAAGGTTCTTTAGCTAATCATGCACAATGAGATGATCAATAGCTATGAAGTTATGAAGATTGTGAGTTGGCAGATTTCTTGTAATTGTGAAAAAGATGTAGTTTTTTATTGTAATGTGTAATGTAATATCTTAGGTTGGTCCTATATTATTATTGTAAATTGGAAAAAGCCCCAAGACCAACTCAATAATTTGTTTAAGGACTTGGTATAAAGGAAAGGTGTTTTCCTTGGTTGTAATCATTAGTCAGATTAAGTTAATGATATGCGAACCTAAGAATGAGATCCAATGCAGATAATAAGATCTTAGGTATTGTGCAAACTTACATGTGAATATATTTTGGATTAGAGAAGTGATTGGTGCAATTGAGGCAAAATGAGATTACAAGGAACTCTATTTGGCAAGGGAAGTTTTTGTTGGACAGTTGTTGATGTACACTTGTATTATTCAGTGAGGATCATATTGAAATAGTTTCAACATTGGGTCCTTTTGTCTTCCTTTCAACTCCTAACAAGGGTGGCAGAGCTCCTAATATGGTTGGAATCTACTAATAGGGTTTCAAAGTCTCCTAATAGGGACTCATATGTGTAGAATGTATTTCATTGACTCCTAACAAGGTCCATCCTTTCACAAGGAACATTTATATCTGTACATCAAGCCCTTGAAGGAAAAGCTTAACAAATTAAGGAGATTTGTGGTGCACTTCAGGAAAGAAAGTCTAAAGTTTGATGGAGTTATCAATGATAGTTAGAAAGAAGAAATGAAGAGACATTTGTTATGCATGAGTCTAGGTTATTAGTTGATTCGATAGGCAAAAAGGATGTGATTGAACAAGACAAGCTTGAGGATTGTGATGAAACTCAAAAATACACGTTCATGTTCAATATGCTTTCTAGAGAAGCACTATTATCAACTCTTCCTCAAAATGAATTTTCTCAATTAAAATCTTAAAGACTTGCTCATGAAATTTGGAAATCTTTGCAAAGTACATTTGAAGGTGATAAACATGCTGATAAGGTTAGATTACATAATTGGATATGATTATTTCAAGATGCTAAATTGATGGAAGACGAATCTATAAGACTTGTGGTGGAGAGAAATTAGAAAATGAAGTTGTATGGAAAATATTAGAGACTTTGATACCTACATACAAATAGACAACGTTCTATTAATAGAACAAGATATTCCCTGCACATTTGATTTTACAAGAGAGACACTTCTTGGGAGATTATAGTCAATTGAGATGTGTATGAGACAAAGTAGAGAACCGCCTAGAGTTGAAACTACTTTCAACACATTAAGTGTAACCTATGTTGAAAATGATAAAGAGTGCTAGTACAAGTGGAGATTATGCCTATAGCAGTCGAATAAGAGTAGAAGATGAAAAGAAAATTGAGGAAGGACTTGTCCTTATGAAGAAAGAACCTAAAGGTAACAAAATATTTAAATGTTGGAATTGTAATGAATATGATCATTATTCTTCTAAATGTCCTAAGAGAGTAAGAAAGACTAGAAAGCCCTATAAATCAAGAATGCCTAAGAATTGTCTTTTTGCTAATGAGGATGAATTAAATGCTAAAGTGGAATAAATTTTGAGTGAAAGTGGTGATGAAATAGGATCTGTTTCCATTAAGGAAGAAAGCCCTGAAAAAGAAGAAGTTAGAGAAGAAAAAGCATTAGTATCACAAGTTGAAAAGAAGAAATCTAAATGGATTATTAATAGTGGTTGTTCCCATCACATGACTGGAGATATGAATAAGTTTGTTGACTTCAATAGCTATGATGGAGGAGTAGTTAGAGTTGAAAATAATACAACATGTCATATAAAAGGAAAAGGATCTATTACACTTGATGAAAAAACTAAAACTAATGATTTTTATTTTGTAGATGGTTTGACACATGATCTTTTGAGTGGTGGACAACTAGTGGACAAGTCAATTGCAAATTACATAGAAAACTTACATTATCAAAGATAAAGATGGCATATTGATTGGTATTGGTATAAGGACAAGAGGTAATGTATTTAAATAGAATTCAAGAGAGATGACATGTTTTGTTTCTAAGGTGGATGTAGTTGGTTATGACATAAGAGATTTTTTCATATCAACTTTGATAACATTGTGAAGGTCAGTACTACATTTGTAGTTAGATATTTTCCTAAAATTGTGAAACCTACTAACATGGTATGTAAGGAATGTGTAATGGAAAAATTAGAAGAAAATTTCATTTCCAAGCAAGAAATTTACTACTTTAGTGAAGTTGGAGATTGTGCTCACAAACTTGAGTGGTCCTACAAAGACAAGAGCATTCTATGGTAAAAGGTGTTTTATGATTCTTGTTGATGATTTCACTAGAATGATGTGGTCAACATTTTTTAGAGAGAAGTCTAAAGCATTTAAGAATTTCTAGATATTTAATTGTAGAGTTGACAATGAATCTAGTTTGAAGATTAGATTTTTGAGATTTGATAGAGGAGGAGAGTTTACTTCAAATGAGTTTAACTTTTTTTGTGAAGATAATGGTATAAAGAAACAACTTTCAGTCCCTAAGACACCTTAACATAATGGGATAGAAAAATGGAGGAATAAAATAATAACAGAGGCATCAATATTAATGATGCTTGAAAAAAAAATATCTAAGATATTTTGGAGATAAGCAGTAAATACAACATTACACCACATGAACACAGTACAAATTAGACAAGGCATTGGTAAGACACCTTATGAACTTTGGTTTTGACATACACCTTCTGTGAAGTATTTTAGAATCTTTGGAATTAAATGTTACATTAAAAGAGATGATGATGTTCGAAAGTTTGATTTAAGAAGTGATGAAGGTATGTTCCTTGGATATTCATTGAAAATCAAGGCATATAGATGTTTTAATAAAAGAACTAAGACTATTGTTGAGAGCGCAAATGTGAGAGTTGATGAGAAGTTTGAAAAGGATACTTGATTATAATTATGATGAAGAAATTAATACAAGGCCTAATAGAGAAAGTGTTGAGCAGGAATTATTTTATGAGACTAACACTAACTTGCAGAATGAAATTCAAAAAGAAGTATCGAGAGAAGATTAAAGAGAAGAACCTAGATTTGAACATAGAACTGAAATAAGAGTCAAAGTAGTGACACCTAATAAAAATTTGATAAAGATCCATCTTGCTGAACACATCATTGGAAGAAAATACTGGGTTATGAGAAGAAACAAGGTACAAGAAGAACTATGTTTAATTTCTCAAGTTGAACCTAAAAATGTTGATAAAGCTTATAAAGATTATTTTTGGATTAAAGCTATGAAAGAAGAACTAGAGCATATTGAAAAGAACAAAACATGGGAATTGGTTATTAGACCTAAGAATAAGAATGTTGTTGGAACTAAATGGTTATTTAGAAACAAGATGAATGAACAAGGTGAGGTTGTAAGAAATAAAATAAGATTAGTATGTAAAGGTTACTCGCAACAAGAAGGAATTGACTTCGAAGAAACTTTTGCACATTTTTTTAGATTAGAAGCAATGAGAATGTTCTTAGCATATGTAGCTAACAAGATTTTCACAATTCATCAAATGGATGTCAAATCAAGTTTTCTAAATGGTGAACTAGAAGAAGAGGATATGGTTTGTAGATTAAAGAAGACATTGTACATATTGATACAAGCACCTAGAGCCTAGTATGCAAGATTAGATAAGTATTTGACAATTTTGGGATTTTTAAAAGTTAATGCTAATAGTAATTTGTATTTGAGAAAGAATGATAGTGATTTATTAAATTTTGAAGTATTTGTGGATGACATGATTTTTGAATGTAATGATGAAGCAAGGTATTTTCAAAAGAGATAGAGAAATAATTTGAGATGAGCATGATTGGTGAGATGAAATACTTCTTGAGATTTTAGATTGTATAGAATAAATATGGGATTTTCATATCACAAGATAAGTATCTTAAATACTTATTGAAGAGATTTGGTTTGGAAAGTTGTGAAGTTGTTGGAACACTTATGGTAACTAGATGTAAGTTGTCTAGAAAAGATGAATCTGTTGGAAATATAAAAGGAGTAATTGAGAGGGGAGGGGTGAATTAGTTACCACAAAAATAAATCCCAAATCCCATAGATGTCAATACATAACATAAACTCTTCTGAAACTGTTGTCACTTAGTTAACGCTTTAACAATATGTTGTAACTTGGCAAGCACAATTGTTACTCAGCAAATACTAAACATGTAGATTTTAAGATATTAACTATGATTAACCTTAATTAACTTAGTTGCATACATATAAAAGAAATAGCATGAACATAAGTGACACCAAGATTTAACGTGAAAACTCAATTTGGAAAAAACCACCAATTGCAACTAGTTACTAATTTTTAGTCTTCTAAAGTGAGCCTTGTTAAGAGCCAACCCTATTAAAGGTTGGAGGATTTAATCACCCTATGAGGAGTGTCTTTGTTAGAGGTCTTTAGACACTTCAATCTAGAAATTCCACCTTGTTAGAGGATTTACAAATAGTTGTTAAGAAAAATTTGTTAGGAGATTAAGTACACTGCTACAATGGTTAGAGAGTAACAATGATATGACCTAATTCTGATGCAAACTTATCTTTGTTGATTTCATATCTCAATTATGGTTTCAGTACTTGATCCTTCTTGATCAAATATATCTTTGCAACTCCTCAAGTATATTATGTGTATCCTTCCAATTCACTTCCTCTAAGCGTCTTCTTATCTTCCACACATTCTCATGCATTCTCAATCCTCAACTTGACCTTATACTTATACCATATACATTGTTAAGTTGGCTTGAATACACCTTAGAATAATCATTCTTCATCTCTTGTAATGTCCCCATTTGTTGCCAGCATTAGAATTTTAAGGATTAGCCTAATATTGGATCCTTGTAGGCTAATGAGGATGGTTAGAAGGTCTTCTAAGGATTGATTCATCTCCAACATTTAGAGATTTATGGATTTGGCCTTTGTTCGATATCATTTGGACTCCATTTTCCATACTTACTATGTATAGTAAGTTAGGAATAATAGAGATGGACCCTTTCTATTTTTAGAAAGTGTATTTGGTCACATGGGGAATTATGAGGAGAGATTCCTATTTCAGACGACATGGAAATCAAACAAGTATTTCAAAAGATATTAAAGTTCAAGTGACTTAAGTGATTAATTTAAATATTTTGATGTTATTATAAAGTTATAAAGTAATTTATAATAATAAAGTCACTTTAATATTATAAAGTGCAAATATAAAGTTACTTTATGATTTAAAGTCACTTTATGACAAAAGTAACTTAAGTGGCTAAAAGAAGAAACTAGCTTTTTATCCCACATTGCCTAATTGTTTGTGTCTTCCCTCATATCAAGGTTATAAAAGTGCGGAGCTACGTTGGGATTGAAACCATGAAATATATTACTATACAAACAAAAAAGTTTCTTAAATGTGACTGGTTACTTGTGAGGATGATACCCCTCAAGATGTTTGAGAAGTTGGACATAGCCCCAACATCTCATTGAAAGTTGTGCTCAGAATTAGGCAAGAGAAATCAAGCTTCAGTCAAATCCATTTTTGAAGTAAGTCTACTAACATTTCTGGCATTTGGAAGTCTTTATTATATTGGAAGGTAATCATGCTATTTGTTCCACAAAATATGTTTAGACACCAAGGATTAGTTGGCTTTCAATCTGAATCCACTAAAATGTTAAGGAAGACCATAATCATTGTTGTATCAGTACATAATTGATAGCAAAAATCTAAAGATTAGTGTTAGGATTGGAAAGGAAATGGTTGTGATAGTATTTTAATGAGTTGACCAAATTTTGGAAGTGTATGCCTGCATATTAGCTATGATACATGATACTATGAATGTTGTACAAGATGGAGTTGTCACCTAGATGTTGTATAGGTTTCAAAAGTGTTACAACAGTACCATTGTACCCATAAATCAAACATAAGGAAGTTTTTGTAGGGAAACCATCAATAGTGGCAATATTGGACCTGTAGTCTGTTTGAGAGTCATTTACAACCATCATATCACTACCATTACGTTGTACTAGAACCATGATGTGTAGTGCAAGTTCCAATCAATCCTTGGAGTAGCTAAATCAGGTTCAAAGACTTCAGACATGTTAGAGAAGTTCTGAATTTGTTCTAGTGTTGCAACATCAATCATTGTTTTTGGTATGTAAGAAATAAGCACCAACATTCATTTGAAATGCATTACTATGACTAATTAATCTAAAAAGTTACTATTGTTGCTTACTAGTAAACAAAGTATAGTAAACTTCTATGAATTTGTATTGAATATCATATCTACTTTGTGAAAATATTATTACATGGCACTTCCCTTGATTCTTGAACTAAACTACTTAGTAAACACCAACATCATCACTCTCTCCTAATTTAGCTTACAAAATAAGTTTGTAACTAAGTTTCTAGATTGCTCACAAACTATTTGACAAAATTCAGAACTATTGAAACATAAACATTTTAAGAGTAATAAAGAGGGCAGGTCATTACAGCGATATCAGACCTATGTATTATGCCAGCCTATGTGGTTTTTGGAAATTGCTTATCATAATTTTTAATCAAAGATTTCATCAAAAACATTTTACAAAAGGTTTAATCTAAATGGTTTAAATTTTTTGATAAATGTTTTGAAGTTGTATTCTTTTGGAGGTGGAAGAGTACTTCTTTGTGAGAAATAAAGTGAGAATAATCCCAATAATAGGGGCACCTCCACCAACAGAGCAGGCACATGGGGAGGGAGATGGAGCGAGGGATGGTGGACAAGCGGCTATGATGCCACCATGAGCATAGGGGGCATAGGAGGGACCGCACGGGTGCAGAGTCCGAGCGAGGAGAGGGCCAAGGCCAACACTAGCACGGGGGCCAACACAAGAGCATACCAGGCATAGGCACAGGCACCACCGTAGGCACCTCTGCAAGCACCACCACAGGCACCACCAGAGGGACAGGTATAGGGAGGGACCTAGACATGGTTAGGGTCGAGAGGGACAGCCTACGGACAGAGGTAGCTCAACTACAGTGGGTAGCACAGGTGCAGCAGGCACGAGCAGATAGCTTAGAGAAGGCCATGGGGGCCATACAGGCAGAGCTGCAGGTGCAGAGGGCCATAGGAGATAGTGCATAGGAGGCCTTAGCATCCCTACAGGCATGAGTGGATGTAGGGGAGTTTGTAGGGGTGGGCACCCATACAGAGGCAAGGGATCGAGCAGAGGCAAAGAGGCTCCGAGCGGATGTAGCTGCCCTATAGGCCGAGCAGGCCATCCATCAGGTGCAACTGGACGGATACCACAGGTAGCGGGATATAGCCATACAGATGGTACAGCTTGGGGCAGCCATCTCAGTGATGCAGGAGGCCCTCATAGCTAGCCGAGCAGAGACACGGGCCATACGAGAGGCAACCTATTATAGGGAGGTCGTGCCTACTGACTGGAAGCATGTGGATTTTGAGAGGGGAGCCAGCTCATGGATCTCAGGTGGCAGACCCAGATCAGAGCAGTCTGTAGGATAGAAAAGACCTCCTCAAGGGGGGAATATAGGAGGGGTAGGGCCCTCACAGCCAGCGACTTGATTTTATAGAGTGATCAGTGTTTTTGACAAATATGTGCAAATGCAACGATTTTTGATGATGCATTTGTACTACATGATTCTACATGATGTGTATATGGACTGTACAGACATTATTTTTTGAGATATATACATGACATGATTTGATGATTCTATGTGTATGGATGTATGTGATGCATATGTATGTTTTTATGATGTGGATACTAACATTTTTGATCCAAGATGTGATGCTATGTGATGTTTCCTATGATGTATGCATATATATATATATATATGATGTCTAACATGTGTGTGATGCATATTTATGAGATGTATGCATGGATGCACTATATATATGTGAGATGATGTATATGTGCCTAGATGTGATGAGTAAAGTGTATGCAATTAATGAACTAATGCAATCTAATAAAATGAACTAAAAAAATTCTAAGGAACACTAAATGAGATGAATCAAATGAACACTAATGTAATGGAAAATGAATGAATGCAATAATGAGAAGTTAATGCAACTTAATGGAAATGAACTAATAAATGAATATCTGTCAAAACTGTCATTCATAGAAACCCAGTAGCATAGCAAAGGAGGGGGGAGATAAATAGAACCTTGTCTCAAGCACGACTCAAATGAAATTCTATACTACATGCATCCTAACTACATGATATCAAGAGATTCCATTGTGTTCAAATGGAGAGCACACCTTAAGTTGATTTTGCAAAATGAGTTTATGCATTATATGCTATAGAAGCATAAATGACATGACTCTTTTGCATGGACTAGACATACAAAACCATAGAGACTTTAGGACAATAGGTGTAGTTTGCATAGTCATGATGGATCAAATGTCATATACGCAATAGAGAGGTCTGGGCACACCCAAAGTCTTTTAGGGACCTTTGGTGGGACGTGTGCGAATCCGTTGCCCCCATTATGCAACGCATTAACATAACCTGAAACTGACACACATGAAATAAAGCCTCAAAAATAGATCATACCACAAAAACATGTGTAGTTAATGACAGCTATTCTAGTACGACCAAAATATGGAAGATCAAGGTGCACCATAAAAGGCTATTACTAACACACAAATAAAATCAACCAAAAAGAGACCTCATGACCAAGTAGTCATTCAGTCCACAGTTCCTGCCAAGAACCTTAGGTCTAGAAGTGAATGTCACAATGTCGCCTATAGGAAGGATTCATCCTATGAAAGTGTGTCAAGTTGAAATGTCAAATGATCATAAAATTGTGCATTGCTGGCAAGGGCTGTGAAGCAAACAAGTTTCTTGAAGCATTAAGTCTCAAATGGTATTTTTTTGTAAGTACAAGGGTGGTCACTGTTGTTTAAAAGCTCAGCGTAATGGGATGACAATCACTCGACAAAAAATGCCTCGCGAACTAGAGGTCTTTCAAAAGATGGAAGTGAAATGAAGCCTCGAAGACAAGAGGTCTTTTATTGGATGCATGAAACGCAAAAGGCTAGATAAGAATTTGCACAAGGGAAGTGGAAGGGTGGAATGGAGTGAAGCAAAACGAGCCTTATAGACAATGAATCAAACCATACTTTTTTTTTGGAATATTTTATGAATTTTTTTCATTTTTGATTTTCTAATTTTTTTGGATTTTTGCAGGACTATAAACACTGTATAGGAACTACAAAGGCTCAAGCATAGAACCACTTGAGATGCTGGATATTTACAGGCTCAAGGAGCGGATCTCCCTCTAGAGTAGCAATCTGATATGCCCTAGAACCATATTTGGCTGTAATGATAAACGAACCTAGCCAATTTCCCTCAAATTTTCCTTTCGTTTCACGGTTTTGGAGGTTCTTCATATTATGCTGCAAAACTAAGTCACCTACTTCAAATTCCTATGGCTTGAATTTCTTATGATACTAAAGCTGAAGGCAATTTTGATACACATGGAGGTGGTTTAGGGCATTCAGTCATCTCTCGTCAAGGAGTGCCAACTCTTGCAAGCGAGCAACTCAGTAGTCTTCTTCGGATATCAAATTCTTGAGAGAGATTTTGAGGGAAGGGAGCTCAATTTTGATGGGCAAGACGGCTTCAGAACCATAAACAAGGGAAAATGGGGTGGCTCCTGTGGGGGTGCAGATGGAGGTACGGTAGGCCCAAAGGGCGGGAGCAATTTGGATGTGCCAATCATGGCCAGCTACATCAATGGTTTTCTTTAGGATTTTCAAAATGGTTTTATTGGTAGCTTCAGCTTGGCCATTTCCTTGGGGGTAGTATCTGGTGGAAAAATGTTGGGTGATTTTGAATTTCCTACATAGTGTGGCAACCTCTTGATTTTTGAAAGGGGTTCCATTATCAATCATGATATCTTGAGGTATACCGAAATGACAAATAATGTAATTTAGGATGAACTTTGAAATCTGTTTTTCGATAATGTAGGTTAATGGAATAGCCTCGACCCACTTTGTAAAGTACTTAGTGGCGGCAATAATGTACTTGTGGCCATTTGAGGAATTTGGGTATACTTGACCAACAAGATCAAATCCCCAGCAGGAAAAGGGCCATGGAGTGATGGTGGGATGAAGGTCTTGGGCGAGAGCATGTATCAAATCACCATGCTACTGACATGGAACACATCTTTTCACAAACTGATATGCATCTGCTTCCATAGTGGGCCAATAGTAACCTGTCCTAAGAAGCTTTTTCGCTAACGTAAGGCCGCTAGAGTGGGCACCACAAATCTCTTGGTGAACCTCTTCTAACGTCGTTCGGGCTTCATCTAAACTGAGACATCGAAGGAGGGTTCCATCAAAGTGTTTTCAAAAAAGTGTATCACCTAGGATGGTATAGCAGGCGGTTTGGCAAATGAAAGTTTTGCTTTGGTTTGGGGTGAGGGCTATGGGAATGGTTTTGTAACGTAAATAGGCAAAGATGTCAGTGTACCATGAAGACTTAGGACCAACAATCTCACACACCAACTCTGAATCAATTTTCTCATAAGCAGGAGTAAAAAGATTCTCAACGAGAAACTCACATTTAGGACTATATTCTGGCATGGCAATCATAGAGGCAATAGTAGCCATGGCATCTGCTACTTTATTATTAACCCTTGGAATCTACTAAAAAATAATCTCTGTAAAATGCTGCTTAAGATCCTCAACTATTCTACGGCAGGGCAATAATTTATCATCCTTGGTGTGGTATTCATATGTGACTTGTTTAATGACCAATTGTGAGTCTCCAAAGACAAGAAGGCTTTTGATATTCCATCTGATAGCTTGATGTACTCCTATAACTAAACCTTCATACTCAGCTATATTGTTTGTGCAAGGGAATGAGATTTTATAAGACTTTGGAATGAGGTCCCCTTGTGGTCTCACAAACAAAATTCTTGCCCCCGATCCCTTTCATGTAAAGGATCCATCAAAAAATAATTTCCATGGTGTAGAAGGAGCTAGAGTCATAATTATGTCATCTGGAAAATTGGCTACAATGGAATGGTTCCCTTGAAGAGGAGCTTCAGCAAGCTGATCTGCAATTACTTGTCCTTTAATGGCCTTACGATCCTTATAAACAATGTCGAATTCACTCAAAATTAAGACCCATTTTGCTGCTCGGCCAGTGAGGGCGGCTTTTGATAACAAATACTTGAGTGGATCTATCTTGGCAATGAGATATGTAGTATGATTAAGCATATAATGACGTAGTTTTTGCGTACAAAAGACTACAACCAAACATGCTCTCTCAATAGCAATGTAGTTTAACTCATAGCAAACTAGTGTTCGACTGAGGTAATATATGGCTTGCTCATTCCCCTTATCATCTAATTGTGCCAAAAGTGCTCCTAAGGCAACTGAAGTAGCTAAAATGTATAGAATCAATGGTCGTCCTGCAACTAGAGGTACTAAAATTGGAAGATTAGCCAAATATGTCTTAAATTGTTCAAATACTTTTTGGCATAGGCAATCCCATTGAAACTTGTTTCCCTTGTGAAGCAAATGTTGAAGTGGATGGACTTTATCTACTAGTTATGAAACAAATCTCTTAATAGATTGTAACTTTCCTTGAAAACTACGGAGTTGTCTCAATGTGGTAGGTGGAGGCATATCCATGATGGCCTTCACTTTTGCTGGATCTACCTCAATACCTCTTCTTGACACAATGTAGCCTAATAGTTTGCTTGGTTTGACCCCAAATACACATTTCTTAGGATTAAGGCGCACTTTATATTTCTCCAACCTATCAAAAATAATGGTAAGGACATCAATGTGTGATTCTCTTGTCTTGGATTTTCCTAGAATATCATCAACATAGTCCTCCATTATGACATGTAGAAGATCATGAAATATGGTAGTCATTGCGTGTTGATAAGTGGCGTCGGCATTTTTCAAGCCAAAAGGCATGACTTGATAACAAAAGGTTCCCCATGGGGTGGTGAATGTCATTTTATGTTGATCCTCTTCTGCAATTCTGATTTGGTTATAACCAAAAAACCCATCCATCAAAGACAACATCTCATGTCCAGTAGTCAAATCCACTATGATGTCTATGTTAGGAAGTGAAAAATCATCCTTAGGACATGCGAGATTTAAATCTCGAACATCTAAACAAACACAGATGCCCCCAAATGCTTTCCCTACAGGAAGAATGTTGGAGACCCACTCAGGATAGTCAATAGGATGGATGAATTTTGCCTCTAACATTTTCTGTAACTCTACTTTGACTAGGAGTGCTACCTTAGGGTGCATTTTGCGCAACTTTTGCTTCACTGGTTTAATCTTGGGATCAACTATCAAATGATGCACAACCAAATCTATATCTAAGCCAAGCATGTCTTTGTATGTCCATGCAAAATTGATTTTTCCTTTTTTTAAGAATTCAGTCATGGCTTTTTGTTCCTCAAGACTTAAGGTAGCAGCAACGTAGGTGATTCGTGGACTATCCTTTGTTCCCAAATTGACTGGAATTGTGTCCTCATTCAAAATAGGCAATTTTTTTGGTGGCAAGGATCTAAATGGCAAGTCAAGCTCTCCCTCTTTTGGTGCCTCTAAGAGGTTTTCACCAGAAGATGTGTCCTTTATTTTATCTTTTTCTTAATCCAAAAGCGCCCCAGGGGAATTTTCACTAGAGGATGTTTCTTTTGTTTTTTCATTTTTACTTTCTTTTTCACTTTTTTGACTAAGAGATTTGACTTGACTACCAAAGTAGGCTTCCTCATTGTATTGGATCTCATGTTTGTAATCTCGGAGATTCTTAAGGCCAAAAAGTTCCATCACTACTTCATCAGACTTATAGATATCGAGAGCTGGTGGTGTATCTTGAAGGTCCCAGTCTATCATGTCAAGATTGGTGAGAGGTAGGTTAATGGATGAAAGGTCATCTATGGTAATGGCATGGACATAGTTATCTAGGCCATCTTCAATGTATTAGAAAGGTACTTCAAATAATTCCTCCTCTTCAGTCTCAAAATCAGGTTCAATCGTGCAATAGTTGTCAGCAAAGGATACCTTAGGTTTAATGGAGCCCAATCCACATCCTTTAGGATAGCTATTAGCTTCTAAGGGTTGTCTAATTCCATCTTCTTTTGGTCCATGGCCGGTACCATGATATCCCATGTTTTCAATAATGGGAGGTGCCTTAACATATTTATCCTTAGGAAACTCCATAGGTTCATCTTTTCCATCATAATATAGCCAATCTAGGATATTATCTTCCATGTGCTCATCACTAAGTGAACCCCAATGCTCAAATGTTGTCTTGCTAACTTGCATGGTTTCCTTATTAGTAGAAGGTGATAATTGAGAAGGTTTTCCAAAGGAATGAGGGGAGAGTGGTAGTTGTGCAACACACAAGGCATTTTCAAACTTATACTCTCCCATTCCTAAATCAACAAAAGTAACCTTCTTTCCTGTAGTGTTAATTTTAGTATCTTCAACCTTCTATTTTCCCTTGTGAGAGCTTGAATCCTCATTAGCTAATTTTGGTACTGTTGTGGAAGGTGGTTCTGTTATGGTGAGAGATTTAGGTACAACTTTGGCAAACTCACTTATTGGACAAAAATTCATTGGTGCACCTTCCAATCTTTTACAAAATTCAAAAGGAGTGGGATACCCTGGGATTGTGATCTCTCTTCCTTGGTGGGGAAATTTCAAGCATTGATGATAGGTGGATGGGACCGCCTTTAGTGTATGTATCCACGGTCTACCAAGCAAGATGTTATATGGAAAATCTAAGTCTAAGACATGGAATTCAATATTTATGATGACTGGTCCAACCTTTAGAGGCAACATGATGACTCCTTTTGATTCTCTTTCTCTTTCATCATATGGTTTTATTGTGATCCTTTTATTAACATCTAGGAGATCCTCTAGTAGTCCCAAGAAATGAATCATTTTCAATGTACAAAGGTTCAAACCGGATCCATTGTCTATAAGAACTCTTTTAATCTTATGTCGTTGTATAAGGACTTCAATGTGGAGCGAAAAATTATGGTGGGGATCAGGACCTTGGAAATCTTTATTTGTGAAGACAAGGTGTTGTTGAGCGGCAAGGTTTCCAATCATAGCAGTGAATTGGGAAGCATTAATATTTTCAGGAACACGAGACTCTAAAAGAGCCTTCTCCAAGATCTCTTTATGGATGGGTGATGTGGTAAGAAGCTCAAGAATGAAGATTTGTGAAGGAGTCCTACCTAGCTGGGACAACAAATCATAGCAAGAAGCGAGCCTTTGTGAGGTGGATGGCATAGCAGGTGCATGTGGCATTGGTGGATTAGTGTTATTGGGAGTGGCAGCTTGCAAAGTGAGTCTTCCCCGTCGAGTGGTGGCATCACAATCAGTCGCTTGTAAGACAAGGCTATTCACATGAGCATCTACTTCTTCAATGTGACCACATAAGGAGTCAAACCCTAATATGTGGTTAGTAGAATAATCATAAGGTAATGCATTTGATGTGGATGCTCGATTCACATTATTGGTATTGTTATTATCATTGTTGTAATCGAGAAATAGCTTTTGAAATATCTTCAATTTAGCATTTTTAGAAGTTGGACCTCCCTCTACTTCAATTTCCCCATCATCAACAAGATTTTGGATAAAAACTTTGGGCTTAATACATTTGTCGGTGTCATGTCCTTTGATACAGTGGTATTTACAATATTTGTTTTCCCTATACCACTTTGACTTTGGTTGATTTTCATCAAAAGGACGTGTGTTAGGAAATACCATCAAGTTGTGATCCACTAATTTTTGAAAGATGGCCTTGAAAGGTTCATGAAAGATAGTGAACTTTCTATTTCAATCATAGTCACGATTGTAGTTGTTGTTGTGTGGAAAGAATTGTGTTTGATTTCTAGATTGTTGATTGCTTTGATTGTCATGATTTGAATTATTGTTGTTTCGATTGTGGTAGTTGTTGTTGTTCCCTCCTTGAAGGTTTTTGACATCAGTAACACCATCATGTGTAACACCCTTATTCTTGGACCAGAATTTGGGTTTGCTATTTTTGTTTGACTCATTGTTGGAGGATGATGAATTATAATGTTTGATGGTACCTTTTTCCAAAAGTCCATTTTCAATATTCTTGCCCTTTTTGACTAAAGTGGAAAAGTCTTCGGGGCTAGCCATTTTCATGTGGAAGGACATTTCAGGTATCAAGTTCTTGATAAATATATCCACAAGATGGGAATCCTCAATTTTATATGGCATACGATTAGCAAGATGTCTCCACCTTTGTAGGAAGTTGGCAAAAGTTTCTCCATTTTGTTGTTTTGTGTTGCACAAGTCACTCAATGAGGCATGATGTTCAATGTTGTAAGAGTATTGTGCTATAAAATTGCTTGTCAAATCATTGAAAGAAGTAAAGGAGCCCTTAGGTAAATTCATTAACCACTCAAGTGCAGGGCCTCCCAAACTTTGTGCAAAGAGTCTCTTAAGATAGTCATCACTGTAGGCTACCTCTTGGCACAAAATGGAAAATTCTTTGAGATGGGTGACGGGGCATGTCTCTCCCGTATACTTGTCAAATTTAGGTATTTCAAAACCGATTGGAAATGGCACCATATTAATGGATTTATTAAATGGAAAAGGACAAATTTCCTCAAAAGAGACATCCTTCACCCCTTTGTTGTTCATGTTAAGGACCAAATTTTGCAATTCTTGGAATTGTTGAGCCAAATCATGATTAGGTTGCACTTTTGATTGTTGGGTGTTCACAAATCCACCTCCTAAATTGTGGGGAGTCCCAAATGTAGTGTGAGGTGGTGGAGGCACTCCACTTTGGCCAATGTATTGATATGCAGTTGTTGGAATTGGCACGGATGTCTTTACCATTGTGGTTGGCACTTGTAAATAAGAAGAGTGCATTAGTTGTGTCAGAATTTCCATTGGTTGAGTAGGCACTTGTCCAATGCCTAAGCATCCCACAGTTGATGTTGTCAAGGTAGATTGTGGAATGCTAGCATGTGTGGTAACATTGGGCATGGCACTAATGATCTGTTGAATATGTTCTGCACTCAATTGAAATGTAGGTTGTGTTGAAGTGCTAGATGTAGGCATAGCACTAGTTATCACCATGGTTTCTTTCCCTTTGCTAGAAGTCGGAGTTGCATTTGAAGTGGGCAACACGGGTGCACCACCTTTTGTAATTTGTCTAAACAAAGTGTTCTCATCAAAGCTTGGGGGAACATTAACACCATCCTTGACCAAGTTTAGGAATATCTCAATCTTGTTTGCCCTAATGGATTTTTCCATCATTTCCACATTGTAGGGGTCTACAAGGAATGTCCTGACATCACAAGGTACATCGTTAGGGTCAATAGGATCTTCATCTTGGTATATTTCTTCGTCATTATCCCCCAAAGTTGTGTTATGGAAGGGATCTTCTAGTTCTCGTGTGGATGTTGAGTTAGGCATACCAAGATTTGAACTAGAGGGAATTATGTTCCCTAATGAAGTTGTGAGTGGAGGAAAAGGATTCTCCATCTCTGATTGCCTCAATGATTCCCACAAATGTGACATGGGATTAAATGTGAACCTTCCTGATTGTGTGTGTACCATACAAGAGTGACCAAGCCAATGGGTGGAAGATTATGGAAGAAAAAGAAAATGAGGATAAGAGCTATTAACCTTATGTGATTAAAGGGTCAACTACCCAAGTTTGAACAAAAGACCTTGGTTTAGCAAACAAAGATTGATTAGGGGATAGTAGTATCTTTCTCCTACCAAAGATAGCCAAGTGATCTTGTAGGCAAGATAGGACACCAAATTGATTGCTTACTATTTGGAGATAGACTTGTGATCTCAAATAAGTAAGTGCGATTAGGATAAATGTTTGCTTATAGATGAAAGGTCTAGTGTTGTAATTTCAAAAGATGTTTTTAAGGTTTAAGCTCTCTAGAAGAAAATTAGAAGGTGGAAGACTAGGAGTTTGGAAAGATGGAGGTAGATATGAAAATATGAGAGTGTTGTGGTCACTAATGCAGCTATCTCAATCCTCATTCATTGGAAATAAAAACCTTGGATTCACTCCTGGGAAAATAGACTAGTTTCAAAGTTTTTCATTGTATTCAATTCTATCATAACGGTCTTGTGTAGCTTCTTCTTTTTGAATGACTTTGATAGCATATCTGAATTGTTTGTCACCGTATGCTAGGTTCTTCCTTTCCTTGTAGATAGGTGGTTTGGACAATTTCACTTTCTTATGTTTGACTTGGTTGACTTTATCGGTCATGGCAGGAATAAAATAAGACCCAAATTTAGAGTGACTAGACTCAACCAATTTCAAAATGCAAACTACCAAAAGTAACTGTGAGTCAAGAAGACCTCACTTAACCTATCTCATTCAATGAAAGGTTACCTCACAATTTCACTCATTTTAGAACTTGTTTGATGTTTTGGCTTTGATTTTTGAATGTTTGGACAAGCACGTTGAACACGCCAACAACCCTAATAAGGCTATCTCTAGGATGAACAAGGCTTATCTAGAGGGAGTCCTCGATATACACAAAGTATGTGAGGCCCAAATCTGGAGATGAAAGGAAATACTGCCACATAGCCAAGGGGAGACAGTAACTCAAATCTCCTCCTTCACTTCTCAAAGGTATAAAGTTCTTTGAGGCTTAGCCAAGAGTGACAATATTCCACTTCCAAGAGAGGTGTCTTTCGATTCAGCTCCTAATTTTTATACTCTGCCAGAATACTAGAGTTAAGGTCATCCCAAGGGGTGATGAAATCCCCAAGCAGGCCTCCTAAATATAAAAACAAAACTACTTATTTTTTGTGCACCCCAGATCACCCAAAGGCGCGACGGGAGAGAATATGTAAGTGGTCTTGGGGTTTAAAAGACACTTGTTCTTTCCCAATGAAGCTTTAAATTTTCTATCTACTTGAAGACACTCATGATTAAAACATGCAAAGTTCTTTCCAACTTGAAATAGCGCCAACGTAAATGAAAATGTGGGTTCGTCAACAAGAAAGTAAAGCGAGTGCGTGAAAGTAAAATGTTCAAAATAAAAATGCAATAAATAAAGTCAATTTAACTTAGGGCATTCAAGAGTGTATGACTTCATTTTAAGCACAAAACCTAAATTTGATCTAGCCTAGGCATACATGTCTATTTTAAGCACTAATTCCAAATATTGTCTAGCCTAGGCATACATGTCCATTATCTCTTAAAACATTCAAGATGGTGTGAATTCTTTTTAAGCACCAAATTCAAATGTGTCTTCTACCCTAAACATTCATTTCCCTTTTAAGCACCAAATTCCAAATGTTGGCTACTCTAAACATTCATGTCCATTTTAAGCACCAAAGTCCAAATGTGGGTTAATCTAAACATTCATGCATTCAAATGAAAGTGTTTAATCCATACAAGTCCATTAGCCCTTAAGTTTTAAGTGATAAAAATCACTACAAATCTCCTTTAGTGATGAAAATCACTATTGGTTTTGTTTTTTATGTTTTTAAGGTTACTTCTCTACATGAAAACCATTAGCTAAAACTTGCAAGTCGATCAGTTAGCAAAAATTATTGTTAAAAAATTAAACAATTCTGGTAAAACACGGAGACACCAAAATACAGGCGCAGATGCCAAAATTTGTAAACAACGAAACACGTAGACGCCAAACTACGCAAACTTTGAAACTTGAAGATGAAAGAAGACCTTTGGAAGCAGACTAAACAATTTCAGACGCATATGACAATATGAAAAATGGAGACGCCAAAACTCAGAGATGCCAAACAAAGCCCGCACACAACGCAGACGATAGACCTATCTTCACGGATGACAAACTAGCATTGCAGGTGAAAGAACTAACCTCGGAGATGACAGAACTGACCTCAAAGATGATAGAACTAACCTCAAAGATGACAAAACTAATGTCACAGATGATAGAGCTAATGTCACAGATGACAGAACTAATGTCACAAATGATAGATTAATATTCTTAGACGACGAAGGACTCTTCGCAAATAATAGAACAAAAATGCAAACGATAGAACAAAAATGCAGACGACAGAATGACTTAAATACAAGTATTGTTTGGAACTACTACGGAGATGCTAAATAGCACAGAAGCTAGTTTGTGGAGATGTTGATCTGCGCAGATGACAAACGCAGATGACGTTGCAGCCTACAGAGATGACAATGCGATGTTTTACGACTGAACCAAGGTTGTTTGAAAAATTTTGAAATGAAACTAGGGATGTGGGTCCCATCGGGCATGCCAAAATGTGTGTGACCTACAAGAAGCATGGGTTAACAAACAAACACTAGTTTAAAACTTTCAAAATGCATCAAACATTCATCAAAACACAAGGAATAAATACCAAATAATGCTTGCTTGGGTTTTGCAACCCTAAGCAACCAACAAATCCAACCTTCCAGCCACCTCTACAGCTCAACAAAGGCACCCATGAGAGGTCTTGTTGGTGTGTTAAGATGGGGGGATGTTTGATGTGCTCTCCCAAACACAACAATAAACGAATCTCTTGAGTGTGTGGGTGCAAGTGTGTATGCAAGTAGGATATGAATCTAAACTAAATGAGGTGAAGAATACCTCAAGAAATGGCTATGGAGAGAGCCATTCTTGAAGGAATTCAAGGATGAAGATGATATGCAATGAAATAACTAACTAGATATGCAAACTATGATAAAAATGCAAGCTAAAATGAAGTTACAAATGCATGTAAAAATTAGATTAACAATGCATGATGTAAACTAAATCAACTACCAAATTGTTAGTATGAACCTACAAAATCACTATGAGAACTCTACTAATACAAGCTCAAACTACCATGAAAGCTCAAACTATAAATGCAAACTCAAATCTCAAACCAACATGATTATAATGCAATAAAAATGAGATGCGAATGCTTGAGACAAGCCCTCTATTTATAGGCTTGAGGGAGGGCTTGGTGAGGTGGCATCCAATTAGGTGTCACATAAGGTGACATGCAAGCCATGCAAATGGTCAAGAATTCAAAGTTTTCTCATACATGTGTGAGCAAATTTGAGAAGAAGAGTGGGAGACAAGAGTGTGTAGGCATGCTATCTCACACATGTGTGAGCACACTCTTAGGCTAATGAGGGGGATTAGAGAGATGATTAAGAATGATTAAGTGGGATTAGAGAAGAAATAGGCTTAAGAGGATGAAAATGATGGGTGTAGACTAGGCTCTAAGTTAGGCTTAAGACTAAATTAAATTAAATTTAATTTAATCATGGGTTTAGAAAAATTAATAGGATGTGGGGAATTTAAATAAATAAAATTTATTTAAAAAGAGGGAAAGATGGAGGATCATGTGTTAAATTAATTTAACACATTAGAACTAGGAGTATTTAAATTAAATTTAAATACTTAGGAGAATGAACTTATTTAATTAATTAATATAATTAAATAAGTAAAAGAATGTGAGCAATTTAATTAATTAATTACAATATCACGGGCAATATTAATAAATTAATATAGTTTTTAGAGACGATTTTAAGCGTCTACACCAACATTAAGGTTGCAAAGAAGGAAGCATCAATTTTCCTTGATAGGTGTCCATGATGCAAATGTACCTATATTTAGTATGACACCTACTAATCCTATCTATAGTGTTGATGATGGACCCATTTCACAGAGATCAATAGATGTGCTAGTACCTTGGGTGGATAGCAACACTAAGATTCAACAAGTTGAGGCCCCCAGAGTTGTTGTAGTTAGTGTAGAGACATTTGATGCAATTTTTACTACTGATACTTCAAACTCTCTTGAGGAGGGGATTATTATTAGAGATTTTTATGTGAGTTGTCATAGTGTTGCTCTAGTGCAAGAGGTAGTTGCTTCCTTAAGTGGGACCGATAAATGTATGAATTCACCTAGTTGTGATGCTAGTGATTTGGGTGTTACAGTGGAATTAGAAGATAAGGGTTCATGCTCTAGTGTTATTGTTTCACAAGCTAGCATAGAGTCATGTGTGTAAAGTCAAGTGATGATAGTTGGGGCTCTATTAGGTGATGGGGATGCAGATAGTGTGGACACCTTTGATGATTTGTTGGATGATGCTATGAGTTGCATCAAGTTTGACACCCCTTGTCAAATATTGGGTGATGACTATGAGGAGGTTTTCGATGAGTCCAAGGATCGATGTTTATGGGATCTAACTATTTAGGTGGAAGTTGAGACATGTGGGGAGATTGATATTGCGAGGGCTTCTATTTCTTCGAAGGAGTTGTTTGAGGTACATAATAGTTGTATCTCAAATGCAGAGTTGTGCAAGGATGATAGTACATGTATGAGTGATCTTGTGGTGGATAGTTTTGATTTAGTTTCCTATCACAGTGCAATTAGTGATGTTGGAAATACAATAGGGAAGTAAACTCTAAGAGTGGGGAGGGCGGGGGGGGGGGGGGTGTGAATCAACACTTAAAACTTTCAACCTCTAAAACTATTTAGCACACATCCATCTCACAATCTATGCATATAAACTGAAATACCAAATTAAACATATACATACATAATATGAAAGTAAAATATTCAACACATGTATGACACAAGATATTTGGTTACCCACAAAACCTCCAATGAGAAGGTAAAATTGGGGTGGGGATGACACCCACAAATCTTCACTACTACAGTAATAAAGTGTATCCAATGAAAGTTATAATGTTTGACCATGAAACATGATCTACCTTGTGAAAGGTCTTCCCTATTAAAGGCTTACAAGATTGTTAGATCTTACCCTATTAAAGGATTTAAACACCCTGCTAAAAGTGTACCTAGTAAAAGGACTTTAACTTACAATGAAGTAAGCACCTTGTTAAAGGATTTACAATAGCTTGTTAAGACTACTCTATTAAGAGATTTAAGTGATTCACCTGTTAGAATGTCTCTACAATGATCATTTTGTTATCACTTTGTTGCTTGATGTCAAATCACCTCTATGCTAATGTGCACTTGATCCTTTCTGGTCAAATGTATCTATGTTGTCCTTTGATTCCTTTCCTCTATTCTCCTTTAACTGATTTTGCAATGTAACTCAAGTCATAACACCTTAATCACCATGAATGCTCTGTTTGTGCATGCAAATTCTCTTCAATTCTCCATAGCATTTGTTAGAAATTTTAGGGTTTGTCTTCCTTAAGAAGACCTAGGTGACTTAGGGTTAGGTATGAATCAATGGTAGTGATTCACCCATATTGTATCTTAAACCTTCTTTTTTTCTTATTGGATGCATGTAATGCATAGGGATTCATAATTAAGATTTTTCCTTATCAAAAAATATCATAAATCAATCCTTAAGTCATCCCAAATATGGTTTACATAGAAGTTTGTGTCATTAAAAACAACTATGTCAGAACTATATAACTTGACACTTGAAGTCCTTGATGCTTGGCATCAACTACAACTTCAATATTTTTACTCAGCCTTTGAATGACTCGGCATCCATTGATCACTTGGCATCTGAATATCTCAGCACATACCATTTGCTTGACATGTGAGTGACTCGACACTTACTAGTTACTCAGGTCACACTAAATATCTGTCACTCGTCATATACTATCTAACATCTTATGCTTGACATGTATTAATTGTTTGGCATGAACTAACTTAAGTATATTGTCACTCATATGTTAGAACCAATTTAAGATTAATAATCTCACCCTTTGACATGAGTGGAAAAATACTTGATCATGTATGAATAACCTTTAACCTTTCCAACATAACTTAGATAATATCCATATGCATACAAAATTTCAAAACTTAAAAATTTTGCAAAAAGCTTATGACTCATTAGTCATACCTCAAAATTAATAACTCCCCCTGACTTGATTGTGTTGTTATGTATTTGAACTCAAAATTATTCCTCCTACTGAGTAGATCTGTATTGGTTGATCTGTGTATCACCCTCAAAAATATTATCTCCCTCATACCTCTTATTTCTCCCATACCTTATTTCTCCCCCATTTTGACATTGATGTCAAAGGGTTGTACACTTAGAGTGTGTTTGTCCAAAAATTATTTGTGGACCTCAAGCATGATTTTCAATGTTGTATCCCAATTATCACAAGCTACCTCCAATGATTTTATCTAGATGGCCAGCTCGACAGCAAGGTGAACTAAGCCTTCATGAGTGTTTCAAAAAAGGCTAGTTCCTTGTGCAATATCTCCATATGTGGAATCAAAATTGACTGGATGCTTATTAGTGTAGCCTTGATGTTTGCTTCATCTATGTGTAACACTACTAACTAACTTTGGGAGTTGTGGAGATTTCTTAAGTGTTTCTCACCCTGAATTGGATTTTGACAGAGTTATCCAGATGACTGTATATGACTCTCCAAACTCAGAATATGACTCATAATTTCTTGTGTAAAGAGTGTGTGATTACACAATTTGGTGTACAAAGAGAAGATGTTCTCTAGTACCTTCTTCACACTATCTATTTTGGTTGCTAACTTAACCTATGATAGTGCAACAACACTTGATATCTTTTCATCAACCTTATGTTGGAACTTTCTCTCAAACCATTCGAGTAGTTTTACATTTGAATCTAGGTCTATGTCATTTAACTTCTCCACTAGGCTGGTTAACTATTCAATTATTGGCTTATTTTCCTCTAGAGCCGATAGACTAAATGCATAAATGAAAATGTCCTTGATATCTTTCAAGGCTTGCTTCTGCCTATTCTCCTATCTAAGCAATTATTGATTCTTCTTATTCGCTAGAGCTTCCTGGAGTATGCCCATCTGCTCAATAGTGATAGTTGCATAATCAAACTTGGGCAACTCAATCACTTCATCCAAGTTCACATTAACAAATGATGTGACTTCATCTACCTTAGATTTGCTTGGGCTTGGTTGTGATGATTGTAGGGGTATAGCTTCTATACTCAGCCTATGAAGAGCTTGACTAGGAGGAGGAGTAGTTTTTGATAAAGTTACCAGTGTTTGTATTGCTAATTGCTCCTCGGGTTTGGTAGTCATACCTAGATCTTTAGTCTTATCCTTTTCCTTCTCTACATTCATAAATGCACCTTTCTTTTGTGTTGTAGGTGTAGGAGTATCTACCTAACCTATTTGAACTTGTATTTCTTCAGTCTTTTCTATTTCATCTTTCTGCTCTCCAACTATCTCACCCTTATCACATTCACTTTCCTTTATAGTGACTAAGATTGGAGTACTTTGTGCCAATGTATTGATGGTAGAAGTAGTTGGCTCCTTCCTTTGATATACCACAAAGGGGTAATATAGGTTGTATCATGTAAAATTGAGGAGGTGTTGTAGGTTTAACTTGTTTTGTACTTCCTCCCCTGCGGATACCTTTTCTGCCTTCTCAATCTCATCAACACTCACCAGTACAAGATTCTCAAAAATTCTAGTCTTTCATGTGGATTCCACCAGTATCTTCTTCAAGTCATCCTCTATGAGGGGATTGATGTACTAAGTGATAGTATCATAAACATCATTTATCTTTATAGTATCATTTTATGTCTTCACTTCTTGTGGAGGACTGTCACTTAGCACTAGTGTATCTGGTAGACTTTGTTCTATTTGTTGCTCATCCTCAGCTAGTGCCCATGTATCTACATTTGTTTCAGTGTCTTCCTCTTGTGTAACTAGCTTAGTATCAACTATGATTACCTTAGTTACTTGTTGTTTCTCTTCTTTGTCCTCCCCTACCTCAATAGGTGCCTACATTATTTCCTTGGGTGTTGTCAAACCATATAGTGATTTCTAAATCAAAGTGGTCTTTTGTACAACATCCGCAACCTTGTTCTGCAATATGTTGAATGCCCTGTATTTTGGTGCAAATTTTCTAGTATGCTTCTTCAATGCCTTGGCTATTGGCTCTCTATCTAGTTCTAGCATTACTCTAGCAAGTGTGGTTTCTGTGATTTGTCTTTCCATGCTTAGACTATATTGCCATTTTTGCTCAACTCTATTAGATAATTCCTTTGGTAGAGAGTTGGCAATCTCAATTGGAGATTTTTTAAATGTTTCCATTATGGAATAAATCGACTCCTCTACTTGGTTCATCTCAACTTTTCCAAGTGTATCAAATTTAATATTTATGAGACTAGATAAATCAGCATTGTTCCTTATATTCTCACATATATTTTCTATATCTAAAGAAGGATTGTGACTTACCACTTGAAACTAGCTGTTGTCATCAAATTTTATCTTCTCTTCATTAGATTCAATTGGAGCAATATATTTTCTCCTCGGTATCTTCTCAGGCTCATCTTCATTGCTAACTGGTCTAGCCCTCTTCTCTTTTGGCTTGACTACTTCTTGAGCCTTCTTTGCAATAGCCCTTATGGCTTGCTCTTGTAGAGGGAATTGTAGGCTTAGGTTTTACAACCTTTCTTGGTTTTCTAGCAGCTGGTGTCTTAGATTTCCTCTTCTTTTTCATAGGTGCTTCATTGGCTTCTTATCCCTTGACACCTTCCTCAATTTCTACTTCTACTTGATCTTATCCTTGACCTTAAGGAAAATGGTGCTTGAGCTAGTAGATCCTCTTCTTCTTCTTCTTCATCTGCTCCTTCACCAAATTTTTCTTTTAACTTCTTCAAAATTTTGTTCTTCTTCCTGATGACTGTGGCAGTCTTCAAATCCATTATTATCTTAGATTTGGCCACATCATATTTTCCAAAGGTAGTAGACTTAGCATCTACATCTTCAACAAGTAATGTTGTTATTATTGTAGAGGCTTCATCAACATTGATTTTATAGCCTAGTGGCCTTAGCCACCTTACCCTTGGAACAACAGCTTGAACATATGTAAAATCATTGTCAACTAGAAATCAAACATAATTGAAATGTTTCTCAACTAGTGAAACTAGTATCCTCAGTCTCTTCTTCATTGATTGTTTGAAGTCCTTAAAATATCTTTTCATAACTAACTCAGAATTGTTCCCAAGTTGCTCAATAAACTCACTTATTTGCACTATAATAGATCTATTTGTTTTCCAGGAAACTTTACCAAATGTGGAAAAAGTGTTATGTACATAAAAGAACATACATACAAGAATTGAGCCAAATTTACATTGTACACTTTTGGTCTTCCTTATAACTCCCAAATTTTGTGACAATTATTGCATCTACAACTTAGTAAGGTCATAGGTATGATCCTTCATGACTATCTTATAGCCCATGTCAACATCAATACATTGTGCATTGCTAATCATGCTTGATTAATAGAATTTATGTGCTATTATCCTCATTGAAAATGCAATTAGGGGATCTAAAATAGTATCAATTTTCATCCCTTCTTTGTTCCAAAATGCCCCCATATTCTTCTCAATGACCTCTTTAGATTCACTTCTCATTTTTTTAGGTGGGTCAAGTGTTCAATACCCTACTACTCTATGTACAATTTTATTGGTGATCTTCATCGGTCCATTATCCAAACATATAGAATTATCATGAATTCTACTCATGACTATCTTAATCCATTCAATCTTGAAAACATTTGGAAAATCTAGGGCACGGGTCAATGTTTTCCTCTCTAAAATTTTGAATTCATCCTTCAATGCTCTATTTTCACATAATTTTCCATAGGTTTCCCTAATTTCTACGTCTCCTATGCTTCCAACCTTACATGTATAGTAGAATCTTATATCTTGAATCATCAAAAATCTTGATGGTATCATTGACAATGCACCAGATGGATCTTTCTTGTAAGAGATATCAAGTATAGCTCTAAAGTTTTATTGTTTGATCTCATTATTTATCAGTTTCACATTCAAAACTTGTTTACGCTCTTTAACCTTAGTAGCTATAGAACTAGATACCATAATGTAAACTAGGGTTTGTTAAAATTCAAACTGCATAGCTTAGCATATGATAAATCCAAACTCAAGTACAACAAACTATCTTACTCAGCTCATATAGCTTCTGGCACTCAGCTATTTTGTTAGAGCGGGGTTGTTGTTCCACCAAAAGATCAATCTATCAATGCCCGATACAACCACTCAACTTAGAGTACATAAGAGGTGGTTAAGCCATTTTCATGAATCCTAAGGGGAGCACTAAACAAATTTTCAACAATCTCCCCCTCAACATTACCTAAGGGTCTAAGGATCTCAACCTGTGACCAAGCTTTGATACTACTTGTTAGAGTGGGGTTTTTGTTACACCAAAAGACCAATCTATCAATGCCCAATACAACCACTCAACTTATAGTACATAGGAGGTAGTTAAGCCCTTGTCACAAATCCTAAGGGGAGCATTGAACAAATTTCCAGCATATACTTGTTCTAACATGATATCCCTTGACATGAACTTGACTCGGCTATAACTAATTTTACCTTTTGGATTTATCGGTGCATGTTGCCTCCTGAATCACTCAACAACTACTAAAATGCCCATTGATGCTTGTGCACTATGAAAATATATTTTTCTTGACACCAATTAAACTTCTTCACTTCTCTACTTGATAGCTCAACCTATATGATGACTTGGTCATATTTATGACTCACCAATATTGCCTAGTAAATGACTAAGTGTTTTGCACTAATAGAAAAGTTTTCTTTTAGGGTCAACAATCTCCCCCTTTGGAATTAATGGAAAAAAACTTATCATTTTCAAAAGTTCATACATGAAAAAATTCAAAATTGGAACTCCCCCTTTGGGTATACACCATATCGTAGCTCGATAACTATATACAGTTTTCTGCTCCTCGATATACAAAATTTTCCCTTCTTGTGATCTCTGATCTCTGTACATTTCTCCTTTGTTTTTGTCACAGTTGCATTCCAATATTAATATGGGGATGGAGAATTTGATGATACTTAGTCAAAAATAATTTATGTCATTGCAATATGAGATCTATTGTAGCATCCCAATTAGTCTTTAGTGTCTCAAGAATATGGCACTCAATTTCTAATCTTGCAGCTAAATCCACCATATTGTTTGTAATGGATAAATTATGATTACTTTGAATTAGATCCTTGGTAGTTTGAAAATGTGTTTTTATGACCTCCAAATGAGGTGTTAACAAAGCTTGAATTGTGATAATTTTTTCCCTTTTTTTCTCTCGTCCTATGTCAACTTAGATTGCTTGTCTTGCAACAACCGCAAATTTTAAAAATATTGAACTTGCATCCAATATCGATGTGTCCCCACTCTATTGTAAATCAACATAAATCTTGTCCATTTGGTCTCTTAATTATTGTGTAAATGATGGGACATAACATAGCTTCATAAATAATGTATTTACATTTTGAGCTATCTTCTCAAAATCGTTTGCAAGGGTAGAAAGTTCAACCTGTTTCACTACAATCTCTGTTGCAACTTTCTCCATTACCTTATTCTCAAATTTTTTCTCTGACCTTTGCATAAGCTTTTGTCTTGTTTCAATATCAGTGTCATTTAACTTCTCCATAATCTAAACTAATTGTTCAATAATTGAGGCCTATTCATTCAAATCTTCAACATCAAGGGTTTCAAGGAATATATACTTGATCTCATGCGATACTTGCTTCTATTGATGTTCTCTCCTCATCTCTTCTTGGTTGGTTTTCCTTGAAAATAACTCAATTCATGTTTTTAACTAATAGGGAGTTAAATTGTTTATGTCCCAATTAAGGATCACAATCACTTCATCTAAGGTAATAGGCTTACCTTGAATACCCACTAGAGAATTTTTCTTCTTCTTTTTCTTCTTCCCCTTTGAGTCTAAGGTGTTAGAGCTCAACATTGTCATCTATAGACCTTTATTTTGTACATTCATGCTTGGTCTATGTATCTCCTCAATCTGTGTATGCTCCACATTTGGTTCTTGTCCTTCAATAATAGTCACCTATTGTTCAAGTTCATTCTCCTTTTCCTTCTCAACATTCATGGTGAGTTCACTTGTGGAACTTAGTTGTCCAACCTATTTTGGTTGTTAAACAAGTTGGATTGAGGAAATTAAGCATTTCCAAGTAGAATATGATTCGTTGAGTATCAAAGATTGTCAAGTGACACAAATTTCCAAGTGATAGTATCAAATGAGTTGTACAATGATGACCGAGAGAAATAGTTTAGTAATGACTGAGTGATTTAGTGAAGAATGAGCAGAAAGGCATGACGATGGTTGAGTGACATCAAATAAATAGTTTATGAGAGAATCAAGATATGTAGTTGACATAGTTAAAATCTTGGAATAAGAAAAATGTGTTGACGATAAGGATTGATGAGTTGTATTATTTAATGCAAGGAAAGGATTAGTTGAGTGATCAAAGGCTAAGATTTGAGAAAATATTTCTAGAAGTGATGAGAAAAGAAGAAGAACAAGAAGCTGGGTAGATTCAATGCATGTTTTGGATCTAATCGTAATCCCTAATATCTATGATTGTGATAAAGCAAAAAAAGATCAAAGATACCTATTTAAGGAGATATGTAGAATGTTTTTGGGGTTGTTTGACTAGAAAATTGTGAAGACAAGTGGTGGACTGAATTGCAAGGAGTTGTGCAAATTTTTTAAGGTGAGGGATTGCTTGAAGATATTTACAAGAAGATCTTAGATAATGAGAATGATGGAGTCTAGTCAATGAACCAAAGATGAGCTAAACAGTAATCTAAATTACAAAGTTTGTTGTACTTTATCAAATCAAAGGTTCATTGTTACTTTATGACCACTGTGATAGTTGTAAAATCCTTTTGATAAAGTTTAGCTACTAGTCATTTATAAATCCTTTGATCAAGGTGATGCTCTAATGGAATATTCTTAAGTCCTCTAATAAGGTCACTCCTAATAGGGTGATTAAATCCTTTAATAAGGTTGGCTCCTAATAGAGCTCACTCTAGAAGAGTGAAAAAGTGCTAGCATGTTACTGGTGATTTTTCCCAAATTGGGTTTCGACATTAAGCCTTGGTATCAAACATGTCATGGATGTTTATTGTGTGTTTATTCAACTTAATATTTTTATGTTCAAGCTTTTGTTGAGTGTGATAAGTTTTTTCAAGTTGGCACATATAGAATAGAGAGCTATAATAGAATGAATATATTGGATTATGGTGAATAATTTTAATCAGTGAGCTTTTGGGTTAAGCTGTTGAAGTTTTAAGTGTTTGATTTATACATCTGGACTTGGGGATAATTGATTCAAACCCACCCCCCCGCTAAAGTTATTTCAAATATTCTAACACCTCCTACTCGGTACCTTCACCTATGACTCTCTCCAGATTCTATATCATCCCTTTTCTCTTCCTATCCATCTTAGGGGCCTTAGTCTCCATCATGATCTTTATTTTGGTAGTTTCATATGTGTCAAATGGATTGACTTCCTTGTTAATAGGTCCATCTAGTAATGTTTTGATTTATGAAACTACTTCATCAATGTTAATCTCATAACCTAGTGGCTTTAGCCATGCAATTCTAGGTATGACAACTTGGATATAAGTCCTATCTATATCTACCCAAAAATGGATACTCTCATAATACTTGTGAACCAAATACTTAGGGATCCTTGACCTATTCTCCATTTTCTATTTAAATTCTTCAAAATAACCATACAAGATAGTCTCAAAGTTATCTCCCAACTGACTTATAAACTCATTGATTTGTTCGGTGACCAGCTTCTTCTTACTCCATGTAACATTGCCTTTAGTAGAAAAAGAATTTTGCACATAAAAGAATATGAAAACTAACAAAGATTTAAACTTACACATTATATTCTTTTCCTTACTGATGCTTCTTAGGTTTTCATCTAGTTCTTGTAGTTGCAGGTCAGATAAGTCGTAGGAATGACATTTCTTCACAATTTCCAAGAAATGTATTTTTCTAAGAAATGTCAAGTGCAACACAGGGAATTTTGTCTAGCCGGCTTGATTGGTAAAACATGTGAGCTATAACCCTCACTATAAATTTTGTCTTAGTGTCCTTTATGGTAGAAATTCTCATACCACATTAATTCTACACTTGATCCATAGTATTTACCTCAATCACATCTTTACTTTGACAATGAATGGTTTTCACTTTGTCTATCATAGGGTAACCAATCACTTGGTGTACAAATTTTTTTTGTGATTTCTAATAGTCCACCCTCAAGCCACAACTTCATCTCATGCACATGGCTTAGAAAAATCTTTATCTACTCCACTTTGAAAACCTTGGGGAAATCTAGGGCATGGGTGAGTCTTACCTCGGTGATATGCTTGTGCTCGTCTTTGAGTTTCCCATCAATGCATAACCTCTCATATGCATTATTTGGGTCAAAATCATCAACTTTGCAAATTTTTCACGTACAATATTACCCAACATCATGGATCATTATAATCCTAGGTGGGATTGATGATAGGGCACCAAATGCATCACCCTTCAAAGTGATTTCTGGATATGCCTTGAACTTTTGCGATTTAATAGCTTTCTTACAAATTAGTTACAAATCACTAACCTTTGATGCTTCACCCTTCTCAACTTTTGAACTCAATGCCATTTATGTGTTTAGGATTTCAAATTTGAACTATGCTTAACTCAGTGATAACACAACCTTCAAATCACTCCAACTATTGACAACATGTTGTAAGATCTTTGCACAAATCAATTAGCTTCACTCTTGAATTGCTCTAATTCTTCTCTTCTCTGAAATATCAAATGAAAGGTATTCAAAATTATTGACAAAATTCATTATAAGGGTCAAAATTTCAATTTTAGGGCCTCATAAATGCTTCATACATATAGTGGGTGCATGAAAATTATCTCGTCCTTCTCTATTACCAATTTTACTTGACCTCTTTACTCTTGCATCCTCCAATACTGACACTTGGCCATCTCTAGCTTATCATCTTGGTCTCCACACATTAATCAGTTCACACTTCAAATATGTCCTAATGCATCTTAAATTATGCATATTTTGACTTTTGCACTTTCAATATCAGAAATTAATGTATGATTTAGAAAATTTAAAATATAGTTCCATGCATACCTCTTTGTTTAGTTTGTGATGGGGGAATCACCTAATCCAGTGGATTGGGTGATCACAACTTCACCATTTGAACTATTACCTTCATTATTTTTCTTCTTTGAGGTTTGATTCATTTGGTTTCTCACTTCTTCAACATTAACCTTTTCTTTTCCTTTGTTCTCTTCATTATTGTATGTTGATGCTTGGTTCATAGAGTCTCTTCTTAGGTGACTGGCCTTCTGATAATTAAAACATACTAGACCAAAATTTCTCCAGTTTCCTAATCTTTCTCTTAGATGTATCCTTGCATAGTTTGTTTCAATGTATCCATAGTTACCACACAATTGACAATTGACCCAAGTATTGTAATCCCAATTTATAGTATTACCTTGCCTAGTTGTGTTGCCTTGACCTTTGGGTGTCCAACTATGCTTTGCATTAGATCTACAATATTGTGCCTTATGACCATACTTTTGTAATGTGTAATAGTAACCTTTAAATTTAGATGTAGTGTGTCACTTATTGGTCTTTTATCTGCATTCATATGCTTGATGTCCATTCTTTTTATAATTGAAACAATTACCATTGGATTTAGGCTTAGAATTTGACTAACTAGTTTTTATCCTACAAATATTTATTGTATGGCCATTTTTTCCATAGTGATAACATGTAGGCTTCTTGTTCTTAAGTTTAGCATTCCTTTGTTCTCTATGTTTTGATTATCTCCTTTCCCAATAGATGACATGAACTCAATGTAGCCTAATTTAGTAGTGTCATGAGGTCTTCTTTGTGATTTTAATTGTTCATCAAGCTTCCTCATAGCCTCTCATGATCTATTCATCCTTTCAATGATCTCATTTTCAGCTCTCAACTCAGATTTTAGTTGATTTTTCTCAGATCTTAGATTTGCAATCTCTTCCACCTTCCTAGTAATCTCATGATTAGTACTCAATAACTGGTTGACTATGTCAAATTGATTGTGAGTCATTCTTTGTACTTCATGGATTCTCTCATCAAGACTTATAGCCATCTATCTTTTATCTTCATCAGCCATCACCTTGTTTTCTTCAACATTTTTCTTTTCTTAAGTAACTTTACCTAGCCTCACTAATTGTATTTCATGTTCTCTTTTTAGTGCTCTTACTACTTCATTCAGGATGTTATTCTTCTCTAATAGATCTTCTATTGTTGCATCAGTTTCACTACTTCTACCTTGATCACATAAGTTCTCAATGCTCTCTTCCTTGTATTGTGTGCCATTCTATTGGATTGTCATATCCTTCCTTCTCTTCAAGGATTTCTTTAATTAGTTCCTCCTTTACAGTTGTAACTTGGTCATATGCAAAGTGCAAATCAAGCTTTTGATTCTCAATCACCTTTCCCAACTTATACACTTTCATCTCCAAGATCTTTAACTCTCTATTTGTTAGACTTCTTCCTTAGACAATTGAGCTCTGATATCAATTATTGTAAATCTAACAGGGAAATTAAGATGTTAAGAGAAGGGGGTGAATTGGGATCTATAAAAATTCCACTATTTCAATATGAATCGCATTCATAATTAATTCACCACAAACCCCTACCTTAATCCTAACCATACAACACCATATAATATGAAATATCAGATCTAACATCTAATAATATGAATTATGCATACAAGCAATAGATCAACACATGACACCAAACATGGTAACACAGAAACCCTCCAAGGTGAAGTAAAACTGCAGTAGGGATGACACCCACAAAATCTTCACTACTATAGAAATAAGTGTGGATGTTAGGGCTACAAAGTTGATCACTTCTGATGATCTACCCTTTTAAAAGGTCTTCCCTACTAAGATCTTATGAGACTATTAAGTCTAGCTTGAGTAAATGAGTTTGACATCATAATAAAGTAACTATTCTATTAGGAGATTTACAATAGGCTTGTTAGGACCACTTTGTTAAGAGATTCACCTAATACAATGGTTAGAATGTAATCAGTACCATGATCCTTTTGTTTGTAATTGATTTCTAATATCATATCTTCTCTTTCTGCTATTCAATCACCTCAATGTGATTGATATAGTTTATGTCCTCTCTTTATTGCTCAATCACCTTAGTCCTTCAAGTTCTAATTCACCTCCAACTATTCAATCCTCTCTCGTACAACTTCAACAATATGAATTAGGTCTTAAACCCTTCTTAAATAGCCATCTAATGAATCTTTTAGATCTTGATCAGTGATTATGATTCATTCTTTTTTTCTTATCCTTTCCATTTTTTTGATTGGCTAATCACATAACATAGTGATTAATGATCCACAATTACAGGCATAACTACCTTCATGTTTGACTCCTTGATCATATAAAATGCTTCCAACTCTTAAAAATAGTTTAGTTTGTGTTATTCCAAACTCAAATACAAATAATTTTGTTACTTGGATCATATAGCTTCTGGCACTTGGCTCTGCCTATTCTAACATGTTTCCCTCTACATGAACTTGACTTGGCTATAACTAATTTTACCTTCTAGATTTCTCAATGCATTTTGCCTCCCAAATCACTTAGCAACTATTGAAATGATTGGCAATGCTTGTGCACTAGGAAATTGTATTTTCCTTGCTACCAATTGAAATTCTTCACTTCTCTACTTGATAGCTCAACACCTATGCTAACTCGGTCACAGTGATGATTGACCAACAATTCTTAGTAAATAACTATTTTTCACTAATAGATAAGTTTTCCTTTAGGGTCAATAAAAAGTACACATCTATGATTGGTGGATTTCAATATTTGACACACACTAGACCTTCTATAGCTAGCGCAGTTGGAATTGTGGCAAGATTTTAGAGAGATCCTAAAGAGACACATTATACAATAGTAAAAGAATTTTTAGATATTTGAAGGGTACACCTAATTATGGATTATGGTATGATATATCAAATGATTTCACTTTATGTGCATATACTGATGCAGATTGGGCAGGAAGTGTAGATGACAGAAAGAGCACCAGTGATGGAGCATTTTTCTTGGGAGGAAGATTAGTTACTTGGCTAAGCAAGAAATGGGATTACATATTTTATAGAGTATGAAAAAATCACAATATGTAGCAGCAACAAATAGTTGTAACCAAATTATTTGGGTGAAATAAATGTTGAAAGACAATGGGATTGAATTTATAAAGCTTGTTATCGTACATTATGATAACACAAGTATAGTGAGTATGTCAAAGAATCCATTGTTACATTCAAGGACAAATCATATATCTATTAAGTATGATGTACGACCATCCTAGGCTTTCTTGCAATCTCGCATGATTGGGAGTATTTGGAATTGGAGTTTTGGACTCATTCACTAAAGGAGTGGTGTCAGTCATTGTTGAAAGTAGTGTTGGCCAAGGTGCTTGGTTATTGAAGGGATTTGGTTGTTGAAGAGCTTGGCAGAAACTATTTCTCAACACTCACTATTGTACTCAACATGTTTTAGTTGCTCAACATGTGTTGGTTTCTCAGTATCTATTGGTTGCTCTACAATACTTGGGGAGGATGCTAATGCTCGACAGTATGTTGGTGCCTACTAGAATTCTTAGTACATTTAATACATGGAGCCTGTGATCATGATGTGGATCAATCTGAGAGTTTGTGTGGATGTATGTGTGGTCTTGGTTATCTCTTCTATGTGCATTTAGTCATGGTTGTAAACTTGGGGCTTGTCCTATGTATTTTGTGTAGTTAGCATGTGTTAACTATGGGTTAATGCAAGGGTTAACATTTTATATTTAATGTTTGTTGTGGGCTGACTTGTGGCTTAAATATGCATTCAATGCAAGGGGTTTTATTTAATTTGTAATTGCTATGCCAACTTGTGGCTTAGTTGGGTATAAGTAAGGGGTCTTATGGAGTCTTTACTCATAATCATCTAGATTGGGAGAAGAGGATGAAGTGTAGGAATGAACTTTGAAAAGATAGTGGCTATGGCTTAGAAAACTAGGAGATTTCTTGGTGGGCATTTAAACACAAGTTAATATTTCCTTGGTGGTTTTCTTCTAAAGTTGGACTAGTTTGGACTAGTGTTGTGAGTTGGATCTTATGGGATCTTGCAAAACTGTTATTATAATTTCTATTGTATTTGGCCCTAACCCAGAAGGCCTTACAGTCAGGCATATTGCATGTAAATAGTTATATTTATGAACAAAGTATGGTGATTTGGTATCCTATCTTGCATTTGTGTTGCATTGTTGTTGTGTTTTCATTGTGTGGTTATTTGTTGGAGACTAGGACATCTCTTTTGGGGATTCTCCTACCTTGCACTATGTTAGGTGGTTTCAAAGTGAGGTTGTTCCTAAGTGTGTAGATAGATCGTGAAAGCAAAGGTAGTTTACACCAAGATCGTGGGTTGGAGAAGGTTGATCGTGTGGAGCTGATTGATCTTTTGGGTGTTTGATGTAGGAGCATCCTAGGGTGTTTGATGCAGGAGCATCCTAGGCTTTCTTTCAATCCTACATGATTGGGGGTATTTGGCATTGGAGTTGTGGACTTGGTCAGCAAAGGTATGGTGCTCAGTCAGTGTTGAAAGTAGTGTTGGCTGAGGTACTCAGTCATTAAAGGTGCTCAATTGCTGAAGAGCTCTACACTCATTGTTGTGCTCAATATTTATTAGTTTCTTGGCATGTGTTGGTTGCTTGACATGTGTTGGTTACTCAAAAATTCTTGGGGAAGATGCTAACACTTGGCAATATGTTTGTTTCCACTAGAGTTCTTAGTACATTTAATACATGGAGCATGTGATCATGACGTGGATCAATGTAAGAATTTGTGTGGACCTATGTGTGGTCTTGGTTTTCTCTTCTATTTGCATTTAATTCTAGTTGTTAACTTGGGGCTTGTCCTAACTATTTTGTGTAGTTATTTAGTGTTAACTACTAGTTAATGTGAGGGTTAACATTTTGTATTTAATGTTTGTTGTGAGCCAACTTGTGGCTTAAATATTCATTTAATCTAAGGGGTTTTATTTAATTTGTAATTTCTAGGCTGACTTGTGGCTTAGTTGGGTATAAGTAAGGGGTCTTGTGGAGTCTTTAATCATAATCATCCAGATTAAGAGAAAAGGATGAAATGTAGGAGCGAACTTTGAAAAACTAGTGGTTATGACTTAGAAAGCTAGGAGATTGTTTGGTAGGCTTGCAAGCACAAGTTAATATTCCCTTGGTGGTTTTCTTCTAGAGTACAAATCTGGACTAGCTGGGACTAGTATTGTGAGTTGGATGTTGTGGGATCTTGCAGAATTGTTGTATTTGGCCCTAACCCAAAAATCCTTATAATCAGACATATTGCATGTAAACAAATATATTTATGAACAAAATATTGTGATTTGGTAGCAAATCCTAGATTTTTGTTGCATTGTTGTTGTGTTTTTTATGTGTGGTTACTTGTTGGAGGCTAGGACATCTCCTTTGGGTATTTTTTTGCCTTTCACTACATCGAGTGGTATTAGAGCAAGGTTGTTCCTGAGCGAGTAAAAAAATCATCAAAGCTAAGGTAATTTACCCCAAGATCATGGGTTGAAGAAGGTTGACCTTGTGGAGCTGATTGATCTTCTGGATTTGTGGATCTATTGCTTAGGGTTTGCAAAAATCTTGGAGGATGACTCTGAGAAGATCAGACCCTAGGACAATTGATGATCTTAGTAATGTTGTGGAAGAAACAATCTTGAAGAAGGTTAAAGAAGGTTCAAGATCTGAAATGGAGGAAGTTAATGCCAATTTCATATCTCATATAGAATTTATGAAGAGTGGTATGATTGCTGAAATTGAGAGTGCTTTAGGTGGTGTACCAAGGCATGTGTGTACCGAAGGTAGTTATGAGGAAGTTTCTAAAGACTTTGAACTTACTAGATTGAATGGTGAGGATAGAATTGATCATATGGAGATACCTATTGGAATTAGGGATGGTTAGTTAGCTGGACCTAGATCTTTGTTGAAGCTGAAGCATAAGATGGAGGTTTTTGATTTCTTAGGTACTTTGAATCCTAAAGACCTGATTGATTGGATTGGTGAATTGGAAGACTACTTTGAGCTTGAGGATATTGAGGATCCACTCAAAGTAAGATTGGCACAAATTGAGTTGAAAGGAAATGCTACCCTTTGGTGGAAAGAATTGCAACAAGATTGAGAAGGAGAAGGTGAATTGAAAATCAGTAGATGGAGATTGATGGTGACTAAGTTGAAGGCTAAGTTCATTCCTTTTGATTATGAGCTTGAGTTTTTAAGATGTTGTAGAATCTGAAATAAAAAGATATGTCTGTGAAGGATTATATCAAGGAGTTCTACAAGTTGACTATTCAGTCTGGGCATAGATAATTGCCAAAGGAAAAGGTAGCTCCGCACAAGCTAAACCGAGTGTAGAAGGTGAACCAAAAAATTTTGATTAGAAAAGGAGGACAGGTGGAGGTGTGTTTAGAGGTAATTTTTTCAAATGTGGCAAAGAAAGACATATATTTTTTGAATATCCACTTGGTAGGACAGTTGTTTTTGTGAATGAGGTTGCAGTCCAGGATAGTCAGCCTAAGAAAGGAGAGAATTTATTGGCTTCGCAAGTATTGGTGGGCTAGAGAACATTGGATTCTTGTTAGAGGACTAGTTTGTTCAAGACTTGTTGTAAGTCCGATGGCAAATTCTACAAGGTGATTGTGGATGGTGGTAGTATGGATAACCTGTTTGCTATGGAGATGATTTAGAAACTTGGTTTGAAGTGAGTGAGACATCCTTATCCTTATATGATTGGTTGTTTATAAGGTGAACATGCTTGGAAGTGAGGGAGCAATGCCTTGTTGATTTCCAAATTGGCCAATATAAGGATCAAGTGTTGTGTGACATTATGGACATGAACAATTGTCATATGTTTCTTGGAAGACCTTGGTAGTATGATTGCAAGGCTATGCATGATTGCGTCAAGAATGTGTTTATTGTTGAGAAAGGTGGCATGAAGTTTTCCCTAATTCTTTTGCAGAATGAAGAGCTCAATAGGAGGAACCTGAGTATTGGTAGTCGAGTTGAGCTGATAGATTTTGAGAAGGTTGGAGATCAACATGGAAAGTAGACCTATGGCATACCAAAGATGGATGTGAAGAACAACAACAACAAAAACAAAAGAAAGAGTGTACAAGTTGAAGACTTGGAGGATATGTATGTGAAGAATTAGTTTGGGATTTATGTGTAGAATCCTAAAAGATGTTCTTCTAGCTACTAGAACATCTTTTCAAACCTGGGGTGTCTAATGCAGGAGCATCCTGGGCTTTATTACTATCCTGCATGATTGGGGGTATTTGGCATTGGAGTTGTGGACTTGGTCACCAAAGGAGTGTTATTTGGTCATTGTTGAAAGTAGTGTTGGCCAAGGTGCTCGATCATTGAAGGGGCTCAATTGCTGAAGAGCTTGATACATATTGCTGCTCAGAACTAACTATTATGCTCAACATGTATTATTTTCTCAGCATGTGTTGGTTTCTTGGCATGTGTTGGTTACTTAGCAATGCTTGGGGAGGATGCTAACACTCAACAATATGTTGGCATCAACTGAACTTCTTGGTACATTTAATACATGGAGCATGTGATTGTGATGTGGATCAATCTAAGATTTTGTGTAGACCTATGTGTGGTCTTGGTTATCTCTTCTATGTGCAGTTAATCATGGTTGTAAACTTGGGGCTTGTCCTAAGTATTTTGTGTACTTATCACATGTTAACTGTGGGTTAATGTGAGGGTTAACATTTTATATTTAATGTTTGTTATGAGCCAACTTGTGGCTTAAATATGTATTTAATGCAAGGGGTTTTATTTAATTTGTAATTGCTAGGCTGACTTGTGGCTTAGTTAGGTATAAGTAAGGGGTCTTTTGGAGTCTTTAACCATAATCATCCAGATTGGGGGAAGAGGATGAAGTGTAGGAGAAAACTTTGAAAAACTAGTGGCTATGGCTTAGAAATCTAGGAGATTGCTTAGTGGGCTTGCGAGCACAAGTTAATATTTCCTTGGTGGTTTTCTTCTAGAGTGCAGATCTAGACTAGTTGGGACTAGTGTTGTGAGTTGGATCTTGTGGGATCTTGTAGAGCTATTATTGTAATTGTTGTTTTATTTGGCCCTAACCCAGAAGTTATTATAACCAGGCATATCGCATATAAATAGTTATATTTATGAAAAAAGTATTGTGATTTGATATCAAATCTTGCATTTTTGTTGCATTGTTTTTGTGTTTCCACTATGTGGTTATTTGCTGGAAGCTAGGACATCTCCTATGGGGATTCTCTTGCCTTGCACTACATCAAAGTACCACTTAATGAGAGAGAAATTTGTAGAGAAAGAGATCATATTAGAGTATGTTAGCACAATGGAAAAGATAGCAAACATATTTACAAAACCTTTAATAGAGCACTATTTCTTTATCTAGACTAGATCCTTGATGCTTCTCCTATGGGAGAGTATCTATATTTGAGCTAAGTCATGAAGAACTCTTGGTAACTGATATTTAATAGTGTCTTTGGATAGTTGAGCTTATTGCAAATCATACTTAGAAAATTGACATAATGAAACCTTTGTCATTTATGTCAATGGGGAAGAGATATGCACATTAAAAACATCATTGTATATTTATTGATGTCAATGAAGAAGAATATTTAGAGGAAATTATTCTTTGGGTCAGAGATGAGTACAATATACCTGATATATCCTATGAGAAATGGGGGAGAGATATGCTTGAGGGAGTGATTCACATTGATTGATGAAAAGGATTTGAAAATATTGATGGTGAGGATTTAAAAAGATGATGATGTATGGAGGATATGAACACCTTCCTTTTTCATGATGGTTACAGTACATATGAAATTTATGGACAACATGAATGAGGGAGCAATTGAAGTAGAGATGCATTTTGTATTCATGAAGCTTAGATGTTTTTCATCTATGTTGCCATCAATGCCAAAGGGGGAGATTGGGGATATTGTTAGCATGAATTTTGATGGTATTCATATAGGGGATTATCCTAGTAGTGTTGAAGACATTTTTTAGGGGTTGTGTGTTGCATTCATGATAGAGGTTTTCATTGATGTCAACATACTAGTTATTTTATGAAGACTAGCAGATGAACATATAGAGGTTGGATTCACATGGTTAAAGGATTGAAGATCATCTCATGCGCACATGGGATTATGTTCTAGAGTAACTATAGAATATATACTCGAGAGTGTGTATTAAAATATGAAGATTGGATAGAGTTACGATAGATTTGGTGGATATAGCTTTCGAATGACATTTTTGGAAAGTGGGTACTACTGTTTGGATTGCATCTCCTAATAGAGATGGAATCTAATCAAGTGAGATAAGACAAAGGTTGAAGACATGGTGAAGATTCTTTGGCTTATCATGCACAATCAAATGATTAGTGATTGTGAATTTCTGAAGACTGTGAGCTGACAGATTACTAGTAATTGTGAAATAGATGTAATTTTGTATTGTAATGTCTAATATAATATTTTAAGTTGGTCCTATATATTATTATGATAAATTAGTAAGCCTCAAGGCCAACTAAATAAATTTTTAAAGGACTTGGTATAAAGGAAAGATGTTTTCCTTGGTTGTAATCATCAGTGAGATCATTTTTATGATATGTGAACCTAAGAGTGAGATCTAGTGTGGAAAATAAGATGTTATGTATTGTGTGAGATTACATGTGAATATCTTTTGGATTAGAGAAGTAATTGGTGCAATTGAGGAATAGTGAGCTTACAAGGAACTATATTTTGAAAGAGAAGTTGTTATTGGATAGTTTTTTATGTACACTTATATTATTTAGTGAGGGTAGTACAAAAGTTATTTGGATAGTGGGTCCTTTTCTCTTCCTTTCAACTCCTAACAAGGTTGGTATAACTCCTAACAAGATTGGAATATTCTAAAAGGGAATCATAAGTACTTAATGTATTTCATTAACTCCTAACAAGGTCTATCCTTTCACAAAGGACATTTATATTAGTACATCATCTTGTGGGTACCATCCCCACTGAGGTTTTCCCTTTGATCAAGGGTTTCCCTAGTTAACATATCTAGTTTTATTGTGTATGGTTATCATTCTATAGTTGTTGCATCTATTATTTACATATTTCCAAATTAAAGAAGATATTGAGAGTTGTTTTAATTGCATAAGTGGTTTAGCCGCCCTCCCCCTTGTAGTTATCTTGGTGGACTTTACTTTCTAGCAACAACTCTTTCATATGATAGAATTTATTTTTTTGAGGTATGTTTCTAACTAGATAGCAGAAAAGAAAAACAAACACACATTCATCACCATGATATAGATGTGGTTATTAGTTTTGAATAAGAGGGGAAAAGAAATAAATGGAATGGAGGGATCATTCACTTCAAAAATCATGAATAACTATGATTAAAGACATAAATAGAGATTGCATCTAGAAATATATGAGAAAACAAGAAATCAAAGATTCAAGGATGACATTTATCTAGAATCAAATGTAATGAAAGAAGATAATTCCACAGATGAATACTAAAAAGAGATCCAATAAACACAAATATTACATTTCTTCTTATTTCATTGTCAAACTAAAATTTAAAGAGTCCAACCCCTTCATGCAATAGATTATGTTTAGCTAGAAAAAACCTTGCGTATTTCCCCCTTTTTATAGAACTAAAAACTATATCCTCTCTCATGCCTCCAAGGAGACAAGGGGGGTCATAATGTAGACCCTTCTTATGTCTTTTGAACATACTTATAGATATTACCAGAAAACCTTTGAATTTACGGTAATATGACGAAATCTTGAAAGTCTAATAATAGATGGCTTTTGTTTTTACAATAGTTTATTCTCTATTTTCCAATGTGTCTTTTTCATGAGAGAAAATTATGAATCTTCTCTTGGATATTGTATGCAAAGTGATCTTCAAAAGGATATACATGAAGTCATTCTAATGAGAGCTTGATCTTCATCATGTTATTAGCATGACATGTATGGTTGAAAAAACATAAAGAAGTCTCTATAAAGTTACATGTCTTTTAATGATATTTATCTAGCATCATTCTTTGTTGACTTCTAGTTAATCATTTGAGTCTCCTTTGGATGACTTTATGTTTTCTTTATTCTAGAAGAAATACCAATCAATTTTTACTTTGATATTTCTTATTGGAGAAGATTATGATTTCAACAAGATGCATAAGACATTTCATAGACCACCTAGGTTGTATTGGAAAATTGTTCATCGCCACAACCAAAAAGGGGTTATATCAAAAAAAAATCATCAATGAAATCAATTGGACGACTTAAACATCACACACTAAAGCTTCATTCCTAGGATAAAAGTGTTAAATACTCAAAGTTACTTATTTTTCTAAGCTTAACTTTTCGATTAGCGCATAATGTTAAAGAGTGGTTGAAAGTTACCATACCGAAAAGGAAAAATAAATATTTTGTAGGTTGTCAAAACTCTACCAATGAGTTCTCATCATTAAGTCAAAAATATTATCACATTTATAAAAACTTATTTATGTAGGTGATCATATCTTTAAGACCCTGAGCTCTTTCCTCGACTTTCACAATTGGAGAAATAGGATGAATATCATATTGAAAATGATTTTATCAAGGCAATTCTCAATGTTCCATCGAGTTTAGAAGCTAACTTTGGATTTACCAAATAATGCCACCATATTTTCAAGCTTTCACCTTAAACCACCACAAGTTAAGTTCTAGATGAAGTGCCCAAGTGGAAAGCACATAGTTACAAATCATGTGTTGGGCTCTAGCAACACTTAATGAATCATTTTTTAGTGGGGTTTATGAGACCAAAACTAATAAAATCTCATTGTACTTTGTCTCTACTAAAGAAACTACAGCATCCATATGTAAAACTTTGGGGTCACTTGGAATGTCAAGTTATCATCATGGTTCTAGAACTATTATCAAGCTTTGATGACCATTTTACAAATGATAAAGTATGTTGATTAACATATTGAGCTAAAGGAGGGGTTCCAAAACTTTCATAAAGACCTGCCTCTAGGTAAGGCCATAGCAATTGTTCCCACATTTTTTCATGAAGAAATCAAATAAAAAGTGGGGGGGGGAATTGGAGGCTTCGTGCGAAGCCCATAGCAGAGGGTGGCATGGGAGGCTTAGAGAGAAGCTTATGTCTTCGCTTGAAGCCCTTGTGGGTTGGATTCTTCATAAAATATGGCAATATTTATTTTTACAAATCATTTTTACTATTGTAATTTTGTGGACCAACATCCTACAACGAATCTTTTGATGTCTATAGCTTCCACTGGCATCTAATCATCATTTTTAGCCTCTTTCGAGCATCCAAGATACCAAGTATGTACATATTCTTCCTTTTTTGTTTTTAATGAATAATTTAATCATTTTTAATAAATATTTAATATTTAGTTCTTTTTTATTATATCAAGTAATTATTTTTTAGGTTTACATGTATCGTAGTTATTTTTATGATATATAAGTATCTTTTATTATGATTAATGCTGATAGGCATTCTACAATGGCAGAATGGGAGAGTGGGATGGTGTGAGCATGTTAATGTTAACTTTTATTCTTCTAGGTTAAATTTGACAACCATCTACATGTCAAAAGTTTAAATCTTATTATAAATAGAATTTATTTATTTTTTAAAGTAAATATCACATAAAATATCTATTAAAATTATAATATTTGGAGATATAAATCATCCATTTTTAAAGAAATTAAAATAAAAAGCTTAGTTAGTAAAAAACTAAATAAATGGAGATAAAGAAAATATAAATAATTTTGAATATAGTAAATTAAATTACAATTATTTTGTAATGGATATCTATCGACATTTCTTTAGATAGATTTATTTAAGATATCTATAGTAGTAGATAGTTTCACACAATAATTTAGTTAGAAAATATTGAAAAATCATACTTCAAACCATAGTTAGAAAAAATATTAGGTTTAAAAAATTAAAACCCTTGAAGGTTAGAAAATAAAACACAAAAATCCTAGATGGATAGAAAACAAAAAAGAAAAACCATAGGTGGCTAGAAAATAAAAAATGAAAACTCTAGGTGTATAGAAAATAAAAAATAAAAAATGGGCTACGTCTAGAAAAGAAAAAAGAATCCTCTTTCATCTCTCTCTTCTCATTTTCTCTCTTCTCTCTCTCCTCACATTTTATCTACTCACTCTCTGTCCTCACTTTCTCTCTCCTCTCTCTCCTCACTCTCAATCATCATAGTTCTCTCTCATCACTCTCTTACCTCTCTTTCTCTCTCATATTTTTCTCTCTTCACTCTCCCTACCCACTCTCTCTCATCATTTTCTCACTCCTTGAACTTTCTCTCTCCTCACTCGTTCTCCTCTCTTTCTCTCTCCTCACTCCCTCTCCTCTCTTTCTCTCTCATCATTTTCGCTCTCCTTGAAATTTCCCTCTCCACGCTCTCTCTTCTCTATCATTTTTTCTCTCCTCTCTTTCTCTCTCCTCTCTCCCCTAACAATATTCTCTGAAATTTCTCTCCTCTCTCTCCTCATTCTCTCTTCATACTTTCTCTCTCCCCTCACTCTTTCTCTTCACTATCTAGATATTCTCACTTTAAAAGTTCTTGTATAGTTCTAGAGTATCAAATATATGTGTTTAATTTGTAGAGATTTGTTCTAATGTTTTAGATATCTAGATGTACATTTAATTTTCTTTATATCTATGCACATGTGCATTTACTTTATTTTGATGCAAGTACATTTAATTTATTTTGATGCATATGTGTAAATTCATTTTAATTTATAAGACTTAATAGGATCTGCTAACACCTGTTAACATCTAATAGGACCTATTAACACTTATTATGACCTAACGCATGACTAATAAAGTATATTATGACCTAATAAGACCCCTCAAAGATATTAGATGACTAATAAGACCTAATAGGACCTATTAACACTTAATTACACCTACTAATCTACCTAATAGAACCTATTATGACATAACATGACTAATAACGCCTATTAGAACCCAATAGGATCTATTATTAACAAACACATGACTACTTATGAAGTTATTAGGAGCTAATGGGACCTCTTTAAATGTTAGATGACAAATAATACCTAATAGGACTACTAGGACATAGTACAACTACTTCTAACTATTAGGACCTAATAGGACTACTTATGACTATTAGGGCCTAATAGGGCCTTTAATGTGACTACTTATGACTATTAGGACCTAATATAACTATTAGGACCTATTATTAAACATAACACATGACTACTTATGACTAATAAGACCTAATAGTACCAATTAGGATCTAACATGACTAATAGTGAGCTTATTAGTATGTAATAAGACCTATTAGGAAATAACATTTAACTAATAATGCCTATTAGGGCCTAATATGACCCTTAGGACCTTAGATTACTAATAAGACCTTAGTTGGTGGGTAAGATGATTCTTGTAGTGACACAAATGATGGTTGCTACTGCAAGTAGAGTTGTTATTTATTCTCATACAAAAGTAATTGATCGAATAGGACACATTGCAGTTGTAGCCAACAACATTACTTCTGACACATTGGGTAGATATATTATGAGTATACCCAGTTGACCCAAATCATCTTCTAATGCATCATCTAGTATTGCAATAGCACCATCAATTGATGAGGTTTATAGATCTACATGTCTTCCTACTCTAGGAGATATATGTGATCATAGTAGAGAGCACAAACATATGGATATGGCCTTGTATTTTCTAGATGATCTTTTACATGCATAATTGAAAATTGTAGGTATAAAGAAGATACTTATACAAGATGTCACATATGTGATTAGACATTCACCATGTGGCCCTATATTGTGAGTGATCCATGACATATCATCAGCCCATGTACATCAAAGTACACAACACTCTACACAGAGCTTTCACACTGAGTGCTCTACACAACATTCTAGCACTCAACACAATACTCAACTCGACACTTAGATACATAGGAGTCTACTATAGCTCCACCTAAGGGGATCATCTGAGTTTGAGATGTCTGTATTACTCCATATGGACTAGACATTCTTGATGCAGGAGCATCCTGGGCTTGCTTGCAATCTTGCATGTTGGAGGGATTTTGGTTTGTAGTCATGGACTCGATCGCCAAAGGAGTGGTACTCAATTGCTACTGGGCATAGTTTGTACTCTGGGAGCTTGGCATACCTTATGATACTCATCAATTCTTGGGAACTTGGCATGATCTATGGAGTTTAGCATGGTCTTAGAGCTTGGCATGGTCCATAGAACTCATCATGGGCTAGGAGCTTGACAATGTTTGTGGTTCTTGGCATGCACTAGGAGGTCAATAGTGCTTGTGAATTTGTTGATGTTCAGTTTAGTTTTCTCTATCATTTGGCTTCGTCTTGGTTGTTTTTGGTTTCGAGTTGTCTATGAGCCAACTTTTGGTATTTAATTTGTGTTGTAGCTAACTTGTGGCTCAACATATATTTAATGTAAGGGATTTAATTTAGTTTTTAATGAACTAGGCTGACTTGTGGCTTATTTGGGTATAAGTAGGGGTTTTTATGGAGTCTTTAGGTAGTATTATGGTCATCCATCTTGAAGAAGAGGATGAAGGGTAGATGCAAAGTTTGAAGAGCTAGTAGTTGCAGCTTGAGAACCAAGAGATTATTTGGTGGACCTGAGGGTACAAGTGTGGATTCTTCTTGGTAATCTTATCAAGTTGTGGATCTGGACTAGTTGACTTTGAGATTGTAAGTTGGATCTTATTAGATCTTACAAAATAGATATTGTAATTGTTGTTTGTATTTGGCCCTAACCCAAAAGGCCTTATAGTTGGGCATATTGCATGTAATCAGTTATCCATAAATAAAGAGTTGTGATTTGGTATCAGATCTTGCATTATCATTGCTTGGTTGTGTTGTTTCCACTATGTGCTAATTTGTTGGGGGTTAGGACATCTCCTTTGGGGATTCTCCTTCCTTGTACTACATTAGGTGGTATCAAAGTGAAGGTTATTCTTGAGTGTGTGGATATATCACTGAAGTTGAGGCAATTTATACTAGAATTTGCAGAGAAGGTTGATCTTGTGGAGCTGATTGATCTCCAGATTTATGGATCTATTTCTTAGGGTTTACAAAAAAATTGGAATATTCCTCCAAGAATATTGGACCCTAGGTAAATTGATTATCTTAGTGATGTCATGGAAGAAAGGATCTCAGAAAAGATTATAGAAGAATTTAGATTTGAGATTGGATTGATGAAGAGTGACATGATTTATGAAATTGTAAGTGCTTTATGTGGTGTACCTAGGCATGTGGGTACTGAAGATGGTTATGAGGAAGTAGTTGAAGACTTTGAAGCTATTGGATCTAGTGGTGAGGATAGAATTGATCATGTGGAGAGACCTATTGGAACTAGGGCTGGTCAGTTTGCTAGACCTAGATCTTAGTTGAAGCGAAAGCATAAGATGGAGGTTTCTAATTTCTCAGGTACTTTGACTCCTGAAGACCTAATTGATTGGATTGGTGAATTGGAAGACTACTTTGACCTTAAGGATATTGAGGATCTAATTAGAGTGAGGTTGGCACAAACTAAGTTGAAAGGACATGTTGCTCTTTGGTGGAAAGAATTGCAAAGAGATGGAGAAGAGGAAGGTGAAATGAAGGTCACTAGATGGAGATTGATGGTGACTAAACTAAAGGCTAAGTTCATTCCTGTTGATTATGAACTTGAGTTGTTTAAGAGGTTGTAGAATCTAAAGTAGAAAGATATGACTGTGAAAGATTATACTGAGGAGTTCTACAAGTTGACTATTTAGTCTGGTCATAGAGAATTGACAAAGCAAAAGGTAGCTCAGTAAATTAATGGTTTGAGATTCAATATTCAAGATGAGGTTGGTATGTTGAATATTTCTTCAGTTGAGGATAAGTTGAAAAGGAAAGGTCAAGGTAATGCTAGAGGGAAGGAGAAGAAGTAAAGCTCAGCACAAGATAAACTGAGTACAGAAAGTGAACCAAATCCTATTGATAAGAAAAGGAGGATAGGTGGAGGTGGATTTAGAGGTAATTATTTTAGGTGTAGTCAAGAAGGACATAGATATTTTGAATATCTGCATGGTAGGAAAGTTGTTGTTGTGAATGAGGTTGTAGTCCAGGATAGCCAACCTGAGCAAGGAGAGACTTTGTTGGCTCAACAATTACTAGTTGGTCAGAGGACATTGGATTCTTGTCAGAGAACTAGTTTGTTCAGAACTTGTTGTAAGTTTGGTGGTAAAGTCTACAAGGTGATTATGGATGGTGGTAGTACTGATAACTTGGTTGCTTAGGAGATGGTTTAGAAACTTGGTTTGAAGAGAGTGAGAAATCCATATCCTTATAGGATTGGTTGGTTGCAAGGTGAGCATGTTTTGGAAGTGAGGGAGCAATGCCTTGTTGATTTTCAAATTGGGAAATATAAGGATCAAGTGTTGTGTGATATTGTGGACATAAATAGTTGTCATGTGTTTCTTGGTAGACCTTGGCAATATGATTGCAAGGTTATGCATGATTATGTCAAGAATGTGTTTACTATTGAGAAAGGTGGTAGGAAGTTTTCCCTAATTTCTTTGTAGAATGAAGAGCTCGGTAGGAGGAACCTGAGTATTGGCAACCAAGTTGAGTTGGTTGATTTTGAGAAGGTTGAAGATCAGTATGAAAAGAAGACCTATTGCACACCTAGGATGGATGTGAAGAAGAAGAAAAACAAGGGAAAGAGTGTGCAAGTTGAAGACTTGTAGGATATGTATTTGAAGAACCAATTTAGGATTTATGTGTTGAATCCCATAAGATGTTCTTCTAGTTACTAGAACATCTTTTCAAACCTAGGGTGTTTGATGTAGAAGCATCCTATGATTTCTTGAAATCCTTCAAGTTGAAGGGATTTTGGTTTGTAGTCATGGACTTGGTCACCAAAGGAGTGGTGCTCAGTCGCTATTGGACATAGTTTGTACTTTGGGAGCTCAGCATACCCTATGATACTCGGCAATGCTTGGGAGCTTGGCATGGTCTTCGAGCTCAGTATGGTCTATGGAACTTGGCATGGTCTAGGAGCTTAATAATGTTTGTAGTGCTCGGCATGCACTAGGAGCTTGACAATGTTTGTGAATTTGTTTATACTTAATTTGGTTTTTTCTACCACTCAACTTGGTCTTGGTTCCTATTGGTGTCAAGTTGTCTATGAGCCAACTTTTGGCATTTAATTTGTGTATGGGTGTTTAATTTGTGTTGTAGCCAACTTGTGGCTCAATATATATTTAATTTTAGGGATTTAATTTAGTATGTAATGAATTGGGTTGACTTGTAGCTTAGTTGGGTATAAGTAGGGATTTTTGTGGAGTCTTTAGGTGGTATTTTGGTCATCCAGCTTGGAGAAGAGGATGAAGGGTAGATGAAAACTTTGGAGAGCTAGTAGTTGTAGCTTGAGAACCAAGAGATTACTTGGTGGACCTAAGGGTACAAGTGTGAATTCTTCTTAGTGATCTTATCAAGTTGTGGATTTGGACTAGTTGGGATTGAGATTGTAAATTGGATCTTGTTAGATCTTGCAGAACTGATATTGTAATTGTTGTTTGTATTTGGCCCTAGCATGGAAGGCCTTATAGTTAGGCATATTGCATGTAATGAGTTATTAATGAATAAAGAGTTGTGATTTGGTATCAAATCTTGCATTATTATTTCTTGGTTGTGTTGTTCCTGATGTGTGGTTATTTTTTGGGGATTAGGACATCTCCTTTGGGGATTCTCTTGCCTTGCACTATGTTAGTTCTTGATAAGCAATTGTGAGAGTTGGTTCATATTGATGTTCCCATTAAGATAGGATCACATATGGACATGCCATTTCATCCTTCTGACTCTACACCACTCCCATCTCAACTACATAAGCCTTTTCATTCTTCATTACTAAGGTTTGGGATGATTAGAGATGTAGTTTCTACTTATGGCAACAACGTGCATGTTAGTGACGACCTTCTTTCTCCTCAGAACCAAGTACCTCAAGTTTAAATTTATTTATTGCAATAACAAATATATACATGTAAGTGTATATTCATGTATTGATATTTCTAGATGAATATAATATTTTTATAGGCATGTGTAGAAGATCAAACTTCTTCTAGTGTGGGATCCAACCATTGTGAGAGGAGAGATAGTATCTACGGGACACCTAATATTGGTGGAAGGATAGATCTGATGGATGTGACACCCGCTTATGCTAGAAGACTTTTAAATTCTTGTGCACATGTACTAGAGTTAAAATATATTTAAATTTGTATATATTTGATTTTAGTTTCATATATATATATATATATATATATATATATATATATATATATATATATATATATATGTCTAACAAATTGTTATACTAGATTTATATGGGTCAGTTGATACTTCGCAAGAATAACCTGATGTTCATGAGTCTCAACTCAAGGGTTTCTTTGTTTATATGCATTTGGATGACTCTCTAGTTAAGGACATATGATATTTTTAGTTTACCATTAATCTTTTCAAGATATATGTTTACATGATTTGGCATATTTATATGATTTGATACATTGTGATATGTGTGATATATGTTACTAGTTTATTACCATGGTGATATGTTTAGTTTATCATTGATCTTCTCTAGACATATGTTTACATGATTTAACATTTATATGTATTTTAGATGTACATTTTGTTGGGACCCATTTGTGATACATGTGACATATTTATATGATTTTATATATTATCACATGTGATATATGTTTATAGTTTATGACATGTGATATATACACACATGCACAAATTTATATATTTCTAGTTTATACTATTAAACATGTGGTTGGTTCAATTTTAGATAATTCAACATTATAGTGTATGATTAATGATTAGACATTCATTCAGACACATGATTGATTCAACATCATAGTACATGATTAATGATTAGACATTCAATTGATTTAGTTTTAGATGATGAACAATGTATTATGGTGCATTTTCTATTAGAATGTTTAGAATAACTAAGAGGGGGGTGAATCAATTATCCAAGGTCCAAATATACCAATTGTACAAACAAAAACTTAAACAACTTCAAATCTTAACATCCATTTTCTCAACCTCTATAATAAACTTTCAGTAACATAAAGTAGCAATCAACTGTCCTAAATAGAACAGACTTGCAGAATGTAAACATTAACAATAAGTCATCACATATAACATCCACACAGGTTTGATACTAGGATTTAATGTGGAAACCCAATTTGGGAAAAACCAATAGAAACATGTCACCAATATTTCACTCTTTTGAAGTGAGCTCTATTGGGAGCCAACCCTGTTAAAGGTTACACAACAAACTATTAAATGTGACCTTGTGAAAGGATTTAATCACTCTATTTGGAGTGGCCTTGTTAGAGGACTTTACAACATTCCATTAGAATGCCACCTTGATTAAAGGATTTACATATGACTGTTAGGTCAACCTTGATTAAAAGATTTCAAACTTATACAATGGTTTGGAAGTAACAACGGGTTTTGATTTGGTAAATACAAATCACTTTGCAAATACAAATCCCAGTTTAGATCAAAAGTTGGTCCACTAATTGCATTTCATTGTCATCTCAGTCTATGATTCACTTGGCAACCCTTAAAGCAATCACACTTCACTTCTTCTTAACTCTTCTCAGCCTTCTTCTCAATTTTTCCAATAAAATGCATCAACTGCTCCAACCTTATTAGGTTAGCCCTTGTACCTCCTTAAATAGGTACTTCTAATCTTTGGGTTTGGTCAAATTCATTGAATCCTTCTAACATTTCATCTATTCTTTTCTATTCTAGAAACTTCACAAAAATTCTCCTTAAATCCTTACACATAAACATGCAAACATGATTTCCCTTAGTTTAAATGTTCCAATTCATCCATTATTATCTTTAGCATGCTTTCCATATTCCAAGAAATCAACTTTGCTGGCTAGAAAATAAAATTTCTCATAAACTGTCAAAATGTTGTCCCTTGGCCAATCCAATATTCTAACACTCAGTCATCACTAGGTTACTTAGTCACTACTAATTTCTTTTTAACACATATACTGACACTCGGTCAATATTGATGCTCATCTTATACTATTTATGCTTGGCTTATACTAGCACTCAATCAACACTAGCATCACTCCGCACAAACTTCATGTTCCTTAATCTTCTACTCTATTGCTCGGTCAAGCCTATGCATTTGGTCAATCTTTGATCACTTCTTCAAGGCTTTAGTACAACTGTCTTCTTCAATTGCAACATGATTTAAATAATCACTTTATCTTGTCAAAGTCTAACTAATCAAGTGTTCATTGTATTTTCTTCTCATAACTCAACCTTTCCTCTGGGTGCTTTTGTTATGAGCAAATTCTCAAATCCTCTTCATTAATCATTCAAATATGAAACTAAAATCATATAGCAAATTTTCTTACCAATAAGGTTTGACATCAATAACAACATAACAATTTTTCCAATTGTAGTTTCAAATATTTTCAAAATTCAATTTTAGATGATTGAATCTCATGATTAATGATTAGGCATAAATAATTGATTCAATTTTGCCTGCTATTTCTAAAATCATACAAAACTTTTGACAACTCTACATTTAACCCACTTTGAATGACTAACTACTTTGAGATGTTCATGACTTTGGTTCTAATTAGGTTGTTGTGCTCTAATTTATATTTTGGAGCTTAAGAACTATTCTACTTACTTTTTCAATCTTTCACTTTATTTTATTTTCTACCATTTAATAGTTCCTTGTAGTATGTCTAGGTTTGATAGGTGTTTGGGATGTTACCAAAGACTCAAACAAACTTGATAAAAGACTTGGACAACACCATTTAAGATTGAAAAAGATAAGGAACTATCAAATCTCTAATGGGAGAGGAAATTTGAAAACAACCAACTTTCATTAGGGACATGGACAACAAATAAAAATGCAAGGAACTAGAACCTTTGGTTGTGGTCAGTGTTTTATGCATTAGGAAACAAAGTCATAATAGTAGCATTAGGATTGAGCATTACTTTTTAGTGTTAGCGAGGGAGAGGAACTGGGCACAAACCAAAATTAAGTACACCAAAACCACCTAACTCTACTACATGCCCAAAACTTATTTACAAATATATACATTGCAAAGAATCATTCCCAAAGAGACTCATGCAAAACCATTAACCTGTTGTGACAAGTATGATCCACCGTGAGACAAGAATGCACACCCATGAAGTAGCTTTAGGCACAACATGAGCATTCAAACCAAATAGAAACTCCCAAATAAAAGTTAATAATGGTGAAAGGGTTTATGATCATGAAATAACCACTTTAATTTGATCATACAACTTTAAGGGTAACAAGAAATTTCTATATCATGCTACACAAGCTGAAACTAATATTGACACGTGCAAGAAGTTGGGTCTCAAATTCACATAAGTCTTCTAGAATTGAAAAATGCTGCTAGATATGGGAGATTTTATTAGGCTTGAATGCTCAATCAAAAATTTAGAAAATGGGCACTCAATTTTCAAAAATGGGCACTCATTTTTTTTAAATAGACACCTACTTTTAAAAAACTTGCACCCGTTTTTTTGGAAAATGAGTGACAATCTTTAATTTATAAAAAAAGGGTGCCTGTTTTCAATTTTTTTTTTTAAATGCATTGTTAAATGCCACTTTTTGAAGAAATGGGTGCTCATTTCTTACAACATGAGGCAATATTTTTTTCTCCCACCTTATTTTTTGGTTTGGGAAAGACTTGGTGGGACCAAGCCTATGCCTTAACCTTTCAAGATTTGGCTAAGGTGATGAATTGACGAATTCAAACTTTGCCATAATTTTTAGAGGACCTCCCCGATCAAATTTTTCGATGAAACTAAAATCCATTAGAGTTCTCACTATCATAATTTTAAAAATGTAAACTTTATAGCATGTCATTTTATTCACTATTTTTGCAATATATATCAATAAAAATGGTATCACTAAAAATTTAATAAAAAAATGTAAAATTAGGCTTTTCTTAAATTAATATAAGTCATTGATCTATGTACAATTCTTTTGACATTAAAAATAGAATTTTTGAAAAATGTGAAATTTTGATCAAATTATGGTGCACCTACACCAAGGTTTCCTATATTAGCTTAGTAACCAATAAAAACTTAATTAAAAAAATTATTAATACATAATCAAGGAAAAATATTCTTATCAATCTTTGGTGTGTTAGGTATCTTACTTTAAAAGAATTCACAAAAAATGATTTATTTGTATCAAATTATGGTGTTCATACATGAGTGTGGTATAGTCTTGAAATATACATTTTGAAAAAGTAGTTTTTGAAGACCCATAAAAAAAAGTTTGTCATATGGGTATTCAAATAAATTACTTACTCAAAAAGTAGACTTTGAGCACTACAATTTCTATGATATTCAAACTCTAAGCACCTCAAAATTTGACAGCAATTGACAAGAAATTCTAAAAATAGTGAAAAAAAATCTACTTTTTGCCCAAAAGTGAAACCCAACTTCTTGCACTTGCCCATCCACATAAAACAAATCAATATTTGCATCATCCTATGCACACTAGTTAGAAGTGTTGAGAAGAATTGATTAATTGTGTATTGTCTTTGATGCTACACAAAATATCATATCATTTTTAGACAATGTATGTCGAGCTCACTCGGGCATTGAAGACAGTTTTATGTGTCTACCAAGCATTCTAAATTTTGCCTAGTTCAGAAGACAGTGTCTACCGAGTTCACTCGAGAGACAAGGGAAAGTTTGTGGAAGATAAGTGGTAACTGATCTCACTTAGTTAATGAAGAAAATGTTGGATGGAACCAGTGTTAACCAAGCTCACTTAGTTACCAAAGGAACTTGATGAATATTTAATGGTAACAGAGTTCACTTGGTTAACAAAAGAAAATTTCTTCAAGTTAGTGTCTACCGAGTAAGGTTGGCTAACAAATGATGTTCTTGTTTTGGCATATTGAGTTTAATTGAATTGTTTATTGGTTCTAGCCAATTGAGGAGATGAATATTAATTATTCTAAGTTATATCTAGCCAACTTGACAATGTAAAATATATAAATATAAGGTCAAGTTGAGAATTAGAGAAGAGATCATAGTGGAACATAATTGAAGATTTAATAATGCTAAGAGGAAGCAAATTTGAAGGATAAGAAAAATATCCTTGAGGAGCTGAAATGATACATTCAATCAAGAAGGATCAAGTATACAAGCTAGAATTGAGATCTATGATCAAAAATTTAGTTGCATCAAAAATCAAGTCATCTCATTGTTACTCTCTAACCATTGTAGCAGTGATCTAAATCTCCTAATAGAGTTGGCTTAACAGCTATTTGTAAATCCTCTAACAAGGTGGCATTTCTATTGAATTGTCAAAAGACCTCTAAGAAGGCCACTCCTAATAGGGTGATTAAATCCTCTAATAGGGTCACACCTAACAATGTACTTTGTAATCTTGAACAGGGTTGGCTCCTAACAAGGCTCACTTTAGAAGAGTGAAAATCCATAACTAGTTGCAATTGATGGTTTTTGCCAAATTGAATTTCCATGTTAAATCTTGGTGTCAAATGTGTTCATTTCTGTTATGTGTTTGCAACTAAGTTAAAGTAATATTAAATAGTTAACATCTTAAGATTTTCATGTTAAGTATTTGCCAAACTATTTCAGTGTTTACCAAGTTACATCATTTTTTAATGTATTTTCAAAATATCAACAGAGCTAAGCTTTCACAAAGTTGTTTTATACTAAAATCTAAGGGATCAGGGATTTATTTTAGTGGTAATTGATTCACCCCTCCCCTCTCAGTTACTCCTCTTATATTTCCAACAATTGGTATCAGAGTTTTTGGTGCTTGCGGAGAAGGTTTTAAGGACCTAAGTTAAAGATCAGGATGTCTTATAGAAGAGAGATTCCCAAGTTGAACAGAGATAACTTTGCAGCATGGCAAGGACTGATGAAGTTACATATGAAAACTATTAGTGATTCAGGTTATAATTATCTTGACACTAAATACAAGACTCCTACTAGAACATTATAAGTTGAAGATATTGTTGAAAAGAAAAATCATAATATCATGGTGATTGACATTGCTTCTGCTCTTAATTATGTTGAATTTTATGAAGTCAAAGTTCATACTACAACTTATGATATGTGGATCAAACTGAAAGTCATCTATGGAGGAGATGACAATGTAAGAAGAGCCAAAGCCAAAAGTCTCAAAGAACAATTTGATTAGATGAAAATGAGAGAAGATCAAAATATTGCAAAATATGTTGAGAAAATTAAAGCAAGTGTAAGTGCAATCAAAGCATCTGGAGGAGACATTGATGAAAAAATAGTTGTGACCAAGGTGATTAGAACCCTTCTTCCTATCTATGCAATTAGATTGTCTATTATTCAAGAGATGAGATGTGATCCAAATAGAAATATAACTTTAGATGCTCTAGTTGGATGATTGACAGCTTTTGAGTTGGATAACTATGATAAATATGTTCCTAGTTCCAAATGTATTGAGTCAACATTTGAAGCCAAGCTTTTACTCAAGAAAAGAGGTAAGAAATCAAAGGCCAATCAATCAGGAAGTGATGAAGAAGAAGAAGAAATTTTAGACAATGGCCTTGAATTTATTGAAGCCCTACTTGCAAGAAAATATTCCAAAGGCAGAGGAAAGTACAAAGGCAAGATTCCTCTAATCTACTTTTCTTGTGAAGAGGTTGGTCACAGTGTTGCAAGGTGCCCAAATAGAGAAAACATAGATGAAAAGAAAAGTAATAAGTGTAAAAGCAAGAAGCAATTCAAAAACTACAAGGACAAAGGTAAGAAATCTTGTTTTATAGCTAAAGATTTTGATATCAATGAAGATGAAATGGTATATATTACTGTAAATGATGAATATAAAGATGAAGGAGATAAAATAGCACTTATCTCCTATGTTAGCAAAAATGATACATGGATTATTGATAGTGGCTACTCACATCATATGATTGGAGACAAAAAAAAGTTTTAGCACATGGAACATTATGATGGTGGTAGTGTGAGAATTGAAAATAATGAACCTTGTTGCATAAAAGGAAAAGGATGTATCTCAATAACCAATGAACTTATATTTGACAATGCTTATTAGGTTTAAGGACTAAAGCACAATCTACTAACAATCTACTAAGTGTGGCACAATTGAATAACATTGGATTCAATGTAGAATTTATGAATGGGAAGGCCAAATTGCTAGATGGAAAAGGATATCTGGTTGGATTTGACAAACAAACAAAAGGTAATCTATTCTATCTAGATCCTAGTGAAAGTTCATGTTTTATTGCTCAAGTAGAAGAAAGCTAGTTATGGCACAAAAGATTATGTCATGTGAACTTTGATAACCTAGTTAAGATAAGCAAAAATAGAAGAGTAAGAGGTATTCCTAGCTTCAGGAAGCCTAATATGGGTCTATGCAAAAATTGTCGAATTGGTAAGATGGGAAATACTAGTTTCAAAAGCAAGAACTATCATTTTGAAGAAGTCTTAGAGCTTGTTCGTACAGACTTATGTGGACCTATTGGAATAGAGAGTTATAGTGGAGATAAGTTCTTCATTCTTTTTGTTGATGACTATTCTAGAATGATGAATATAATGTATCTAAAAGAAAAATCTAAAGCTTTTCAAAAATTCAAGTGGTATCTGGCAAGAATAGAAAAAGAAACTAGAAAGAAGCTGAAATGTTTGATATCAGATAGAGGTGGTGAATTCATTTCCAATGAATTCAATGAATTCTGCATCAAAAAAGGAATTAAGAGATAGGTATTAGCCCTTGGTACACCTCAACAGAATGGTATAACTAAGAGAAGGAATAGATCCATCGAGAACATTAATGATAGAAAATAATGTTACAATCAAACACTGGAAGGAAGCAATCAGTACTGCAGTGCATACCTTGAATAGAGTACATCTGAAGAAAGACTCAACTCAAACTCCTTATGAACTATGGTATGTCTACAAACCTAATGTAATTTATTTGAAATTATTTGGTATTAAATGTTATATCTTGAAAGAATCTAGGAAAGGTAAAGGCATATTCCTAGGATACTCCTACAAAAATAAGGCATACAAATGTTTGAATTTGTCTACTCATAAAATCATAGAAAGTGCACATGTGAGAATTGATGAGTTTGCAAAAAATAGTGAAGAAGAAAGCAACAAATAGCATGAGGATTATAGAAGATTTATTTACTATGAACCTAATACCCTACCAAATCTATCTAGAAGACAAGAGGCTTCACCTCCTAAGTCCCCAAAATCTCCAACAGCTATCAAGTTGCAATTAGTGCAAGCCAAGCCACGGTTTGAAGGACTCAAGTCACAATCAGAAGCTACCAAGCTACTACCAGAGAAAACTGAGTTTGATGGACCCGAGTCATAAACAGTGGGACCCAAGCTTAATACTAAAGTTCATGAAGAAATTAGTGAAACAAACTCCAAATCCAAAGTACATGTGCTAGCAAGATATGTCACAAGGCATCATGCACCTAACCAAATCATTGGAGACAAGTCAAATGGAACAATGACAAGAAAAAAATTGAAAGTTACATGTTGACTTGTTGAATTTGAGCCTAGAAATGTTAAAGATGCTTTGGATAATGAAATTTGGATTGAAGCAATGAATGAAGAAATAAAACAAATAGAGAAGAACAAAACTTGGACTCTTGTTCCTAGACCCAAGGATAAAAATATAATTGGCACAAATTGGGTATTCAAAAATAAGCTAAATGAAGATGGAGAAGTTTTCAAAAACAAAAAAAGATTGGTATGTAAAGGTTACTCTCAAGAAGAAGGTATTGATTATGGTCAAACTTTTGCTCCTACTGCAAGATTAGAAGGTGTTAAAACTTTACTAGCATATGTAGCTCATAGAGGATTTAAATTTTATCAAATAGACATAAAATTTGCATTCTTGAATGGAATTCTTGATGAGGAAGTCTACACAGAACAATCTGAATGTTTTGTAGATCTTAGGAAAAGAGATATGGACTGCAAATCACACAAAGCATTATATGGTCTCAAGCAAGCTCCCAGAGCTTGGTATGAAATATTTCATAACTACTTGATATAGATTGGTTTTCAAAGAGAAAATGATAACAATAGTTTATATATCAAAGAAGGACTAGAAAAGAAGATTGTATTGGCAAAAATATTTGTGGATGACACTTTATTCACAAGAAATGATGACTTGTGAAAGGCATTTTCAGAAGAAATGAGTAAAGAATTTGAGATGTCTATGTTTGGAGAGATAAAATTATTTATTAGATTGTAGAACTAGTAGAAGAAAGATGGTATCTACATTACTCAATCTAAATATATCAAGGAGATACTAAAGAAATTTGAAATGGAAAACTCAAGACCAATTGGAACCCCTATGTCTACTGGACATAAGCATTTCAAAAATGATGATTTCAAAGAGGTAGATCAAACCACATACAGATCAATGATTGGAAAATTGCAATATGTAGTGCATACCAAGCCTGATATTACATTAGCATTCGATATGGAAGCAAGATTCTCAACAAATCCCAAAGAAAATCACATGATGGTAATCAAAAAATAATCATGAGATATCTGAAAGGTACTAAAGAATATGGTTCATGGTACAAAATAGGAGGTAATTTGGATTTAAAAGTATTCACACATACTGATTGGGTAAGAAGTATTGATGACAGAAAGAGCACCAATGGTGGAGCATTCTTTCTTGATTAAAGACTAGTTTCTTGGACAAGCAAGAAATAAAATTGTATTTCTCAATCCACAGCAAAGGTAGAATATGTGGCAGCAATAGTTAATTATTCTAATATTTTTTGGTTCAAACAACTGTTAGCAGGTATGAAGATAGAGATCAAGGATCCAGTGGTTATATACTGTGATAACATCAGTGCAATAAATATATCAAATAATCTATTCATGCATACCAAAACAAAACACATTGCTATAAAATATCATTTTTTGAAAGAATTGGTAAAGATAAAGAAGTAAGATTAAAATATGTGAATATAAAAGAACAAATTACAGACATATTCACCAAGTCATTACCTAAGGATGTATTTTTGTATTTTAGAGGTAAGCTAGGGGTCATTCCTCTATCTAAAGCTTACTAAATAAATTTTAGTGATGCATCAACCAAAGCATGTTGAAGATCAATCAGTTGGTGTAGTATTGACAAGAGCATATTGTAAATGAATCAATACTTAAGGTACATTGATATTCACTAAATATTGTCTTTGGTAGGAGATGTCAAAGAGGGAGAAGTTTTCTATCATATCTTATAGAAATTTTGTAAAGAAAAAGAGAAAGAGATGTCAAAAGGGAGAATGGACTTGGTCTGATATCAAAGACATAGTTTTATATCAAAAGAAGTTGTTGTAGACAGAAGTTTTCTAACAAATGGAGAAATTAAAGGAAAAAAGAGTTTACATTGATATAGGGAGTTCTCATGGATAAGAATCAGAATGAAACTAAGGATATGTTCCTTACTTTATTCTTTCTCTAAAAATTTCATTGCATTATGATGTGTTGTGTTGCCATCAATACCAAAGAGGGAGATTGTTGATAGCAATTGATTAATTGTGTATTATCTTTGATGCTACAAAAAATGTCATATCATTTGCAATCAGTGTATGTTGAGCTCACTCAGACATTAAAAATAGTTTTTTGTGTAACTGAGCATTCCAAAGTTTGCCTTTTCAGAAGACAGTGTCTACCGAGTTCACTCAGGAGACAAAGGAAAGTTTTCGAAAGATGAGTGTTAATCAAGCTCACTCAGTTAATGAAGAAAATGTTTGATGGAACTAGTGTTAACCGAGCTCACTCATTTACCAAAGGAACTTTTTGAATATGCAGTGTTAACCAAGTTCACTTGGTTAACATAGAAAAATCACTTTGAGTTAGTGTCTACCGAGCAGGGTCTGCTAATGAAGGATTTTCTTGTTTTGGCATATTGAGTTCAATTGAATTGTTTGTTGGTTCTAGCCAACTGAGGAGATGATTATGAATTACTCTAAGTTATATTCTAGTTGACTTGACAATGTGAAAGATATAAATATAAGGTCAAGTTGAGAATTAGAGAAGAGAGCATAATGGAACATAATCGAAGATTTAATAATGCTAAGAGGAAGCAAATTTGAAGGATAAGTAGAATATCCTTGAGGAGATGAAAATATACATTTGATCAAGAAAGATCAAGTATACAAGTCAGAATTGAGATCTATAATCAGAAATTTAGTTGCATAAAAAATTAGGTCATCTCATTGCTACTCTCTAACCATTGTAGCAGTGATCTAAATCTCTTAACAAAGTTGGCTTAACAACTATTTGTAAATCCTCTAATGAGGTGGAATTTCTATTGAATTGTCAAAAGACCTCTAACAAGGCCACTCCTAACAGGGTGATTAAATCTTCTAACAAGGTCACACCTAATAGTGTGTTTTGTAACCTTTAACAGGGTTGGCTCCTAATAGGGCTCACTTCAAAAGAGTGATAATTAGTAACTAGTTGCAATTGGTGGTTTTTTTAAAATTGGGTTTCCACATTAAATCTTGGTGTCAAATGTGTTCATTTCTCTTGTGTGTTTGCAACTAAGTTAAAGTAATATTAATCATAGTTAACATCTTAAGATTTTCATGTTAAGCATTTGTCAAACTATTTCAGTGCTTACTGAGTTGCAACTTTTTTGTGTGTGTTTGTCAAACATTTGCAGAGTTAACTTTTCACAAAGTTGTTTTGTACTGACATCTAAGGGATCTAGGTTTTATTTTAGTGGTAATTGATTCACCCCTCCCCTCTCAGTTACTCCTCTTATATTTCCAAAAAGAAGAACAAATAAATTCCTAAATGGGGCACCCCTTATATAGACCACAATGATGATCAATATTAATTTTATCCACAATCATTATCAACCCATCCAACACTACAATATTATTCTCTTCAAATGGAAACTCTTGATCAAAGTCAAAAAAGAAAGTCAAAACTTGCACATTTTCATTTTTTGATAGAGGAGACTTCAAAACTGAAGAATTTACCTTTCTAAAGCACAATAAATCTAGCCAATGATGTTATATTTTTTTGAAGCAAAAGGAAAGAATTAACTTTTTCTAGCACCTAGATTCATATATGGTGTACTTATGGTACCAAACTACACCTAGTAAGAAAATTTTAAAAAAATTCCTCCCTTTTACCAAGGTGTTTGTAATGCCATAACTCTAATACCAAGTAAGAATATATTGTGAACACTAAACATCCCAAGATCACTTTAAAAAAATAAAAAAGCCTTTCACAAGAGATAAAGGTAGCAATAGCTTGTTTTTGATTATGGATGCAATATTGTATTTATTTGAATATGAAAACTACATAAGATGTCTTTTTGTAATGTCCCTTTTTTAGCTCACCATGGTTAGTGGTTTTCAATATCCTATCAGTAAACATGAGGCTAATTTTCATCCTACAGAATATGAATTTTTAGGATTTCTCTTTGTTTGGTTTTGTTTGCTACACGTAGTATTGATACTAATTGTCTGTAGAAGTTGATGAAAGCCAACTTCACAATGCACCAAGATCACCTACATGCAAATAGCATGTTGAAGAGAAATCAAAGAAGAAGGAACAAGAGCTTGGAACAATTCAACAAAGTGAGAAAAGATATTTCACAATAAGAAAATGAAATTTCTATGTGAATGATATGAATTTACAATGAGAGAGCCCAAATAAAAAGGCCCCAAGGAAGCTTCTAGAGCAAGCTAGAAAGTGCTAGGAGATAAGTGTGACAACTAAGCATACATCTACAAAAGATGTGATATCCTAGATCAAAGTGAGAGGATAAGTATGACTAGATAGGAACAAACTCTCGTGTTGTCAACAACTCATCAACAACTCCTAGATGATAACTAATATCTAAATGCATTTAACCTAAGTAAACTTAAGTAAAAGAATAAATAATTATTTACTCTAACACCTCCCTTAAGTGCAACTTAGGGGAATTTCGTGAGCTCACAAAAATTAAGATGAAATGTAGAATGGGTCTTGGAAACAAGGCCATGTTAGGTACCCATGTACAATGCAAAGAAATACAACCTCTGAAAATGGGGAAAGAGGGAAAACCTCATGGGAAAAATCCTCCCCCAAAAAGAGGTAAGTACAAACATGCTAAAAAAATGAAGGAAGGAAGGAAGGCCTCAACAAGACCCCCCAAGGAAAAATTCCATTGGAAATGTTTCAAGAGACTCTCTTAAAACCATAAGTACAAACTACCCCCCATGAGAGATAGAAAAGATGCAAAAGCCCCCCCAGAATAATGGAGCCCCTGGAGAAAGAATCAAACCAATTAAACTCCAATGCAGAGTAAACAAGGGAACAAAAAAAGGGAACCCCTGAATGAGAGGGAAAACTAGAAGGCCTAACTGATTGTCAAAGGAGAAAATATGAGGATCCTGAGAGGGAATCCCCAAGGTAGGTGTGATGATACTATCAGGAATGTCCACTGTAGAATCTACAAAAGGTGTACCTAGAGGCTCGATGAATGGAGATGGAGGATCAAGTAGAGTAGAAGAAGAATCTTGCTAAAGAGAAAAGACCTCAACTGGATGTGGTGTGGCAGTCAAAACACGGATCTTAGGAACAATACAAAGGTTTAAGCATCCTGAGTGCACCACATGATGCTCCTATGAAAGAGAAGTAGTGTGCTCCGACAATGGAGATGGTGGACCAAAGTGTGAGAAGGTGTAGAGATGAGTGGAAGGATCAACTACCCCTATAGTAATAAGACATCCTATTGCATGATCTCGAATGAAGACTGAATCAGCAGTGAACTCAACTGTCTTCCCTAATCCACTACATGTAATCTAAGAAATCGAGAGAAGGTTTGTAGACAGAGATGGAACATACAATACATCACTGAATATACCATCCTAGATGCAAACTAAACCTTTCTCGTAGACTAGTAGGGCAATGTTAGTCCCCATAAGAATATGAGGAATGGGAGAAGCTTCAATAGTGGAGAAGACACCTTGAGAAGATGTCATATGGTGACAAGCATTTGAATCCAATATCCAAGGGACCTGTGAAGGGGATGCAATGGAAGCCCATAACGCATGACCCTTTCCAAGATCTAGTGTAGATGTTGAAGAGGTGGAAGAATCCTAAAAAGAAGACCCTTGTGAGGTAGAAGATGATGGAGAGGAATTAGTGCTCTTCTATAGGAGAGCTTGCAAATTGGAAATCTATTTCTCAAAGCCATCAAATCTCTTCAGAAAATAATGTGACCCATCATGAAATCCTTTCTAACAATAGGAATAGGTAGGAGTCTCAATCTTCTTTTTCTCCTTCTTCTTAGAAGAAGAGCATGGACCAATAGTGTGCTGAGAGAAGGAATCAGATATCTGCTTCAGCTTTTTCTCCTATGTATCCTTGGCAAGCAATACTTGTGACTATGAACCTGTAAGTGATTCCATTTGAGTGATCTTGAACTGTTCCCATGTCAACTGATCAAAAAATGTCTCAAAAGAAGGCATCTGATGTCTGGTACCCAAGGCATCCATAGTGCAATTGTATAAACTAAAAATTGTCCTAAATGACTTTATTAATCTAATTAGTAATGGTCACATTCCTCTACTTATTTAATTAAATTATTTTAATTAAATAAGTTCATTTTTGTCTAAGTATTTAAATTTAATTTAAATACTTCCTAGCTCTAATGTGTTAATTTTAAATTAACACATGATTCTCCACATATTTCTTTTTTAAATAAATTTTATTTATTTAAAATCCTCCATTTTCCATTAATTCTTCTAGACCTTGATTAAATTAAATTTAATTTAATTTAATCTTTATTCAAACCACCTAGAAGTATGTGCATTCATATGAGTTGTCATCACATCTTTTAAGCACATGTTGTCTACACCATAGGAATCTTCTACACACATGCCATCTTATCAGCTTTATCCATCTATCTAGAATGTGAGATAAGATGCTTAGTTGTCAATTTTTATCCTTATCTCCTGTGCTTAGTCGTCAAATCCTTATCCTTATCTCTTAGTGGTTTCTAAGCACATTCTAGATGCTTCCTCCATCCACTTTAAATAGATGCCATGTCTCAAGCTTTCCTAAGGAGACAAACACAGAGAGGAGAAGCACGAGAAGAATGGCCCGATACTGGCTAGGTTAGGAGTCATTAGAGGTCCATTAGAATTGCTTATCGTTGCATCATCATTCTGTTATTTTGATTTCTCATATCATCTAGTCTAGGTACATTTTCCATTTGCATTCATACATCCAAGAGATTCATCCATTATTGTGTTCCTAAGAGCATACCGAACATTTTCTCCATTGTTATGTTCATAGTTTGAGGTTTGCATAATCTTGGTTACAATTTTATGCAACACATTTTGGCACGCCCGGTGGGACCCACTTCGTGGGTTCAAATTTGTTCAAGCTAAGGTTGGAAGGCTCGCAGCTGGAGAATAACTTGTGTAGGGAGCGCCAAATCAAGCCACGAGGTTAGTCACCATCTTTGGAGCGCATGAGGTGAGTACCCTATATTTTGTTCTTCTTTGTTGAAAAAAAAAAAAATGCATAGGGGCTTGGGGTAGGTTTTCTTCAATTTGCTTTATACTATTTAGGTTATTAAAAAAATAATAATAATAAGATAGGGGGTTATTTTCTTGCATATGGGGAGGGGAGACAACAATTAAAATATATATATATATATATTATGAGGGTTTTGTTTATTAAAAATATAAATAAATAAAAATTCAAAAAAAATATATATATACAAAATAAAATATTATAAAAAAAAAAAAAATTTAAGACAGAACCGCCGCCGCCGCCACTCCCTCTCTTCTCCAGCCCCGGCGCCGTCGCTGCCGCTCCATCCCGACCCACCTCCGCCGGCGGCTCCCCTTACTTTCGGCATTGCTGCCGCCGCCCCAGCCACTCTCTCTTCTACCGCGCCGCCGTCCTCGCCAGTGGCTTCTCCTTCCTCTTCCTTCCTCTTGGCGCTGCTTCTGCCCGTGGCTTCACCTTCATGCCCCCGCCTATTTCCTCTGCCCACGGCCGTTCCTTTTCTTCCACGGCATTGTTCTCCTCACGGTCGTTGTTTCCTCTCACGTTCTCTCCCACGGCCGTGGCCACCGCTGAGTAACAAGTACCGCGCCCACCTTTTTCCTTTACCCACGGTCGCCGCCATCAGCGCCTGTAGCCGCCGCCACCGTCTTCACCTACATCTCCATCTCCGACCTGGCGTGGCCCCCATCTCTGCCTGAGCTCCTCCTCCACCCACGGTCATATGCACCGCCTGCGAAAACCCCAGGACTCATATTCCCTTTGCTATCCTCTTGCAAATTGTTTCGCTCCTGAATGTGATCTAAGGAGTAAGGAAATAGACAATTTGCCTCCGAAAACATTTGTTGTGTGAAAATGTTCAAAAACTTCATCAGTTCTTCTTGATGACGATGTTCTTGTGATTGTTCTTGTGGGATTGCATGCGCTACTTATACTAGAAATTCCCCATCTCTACTTTATTATTAGCCGCTGCAATCATAAAACTTGGAGCAAGAAAAAGACAGAAAATTTTCCATTTCCCACAGAGACATTTTGAAAATCGATCGAATCTAGATGGTGACCATGAGTACGAGCATAAAATTTTCAATGTAGTCCAGCTATACTCAACGAAATGTTCTACACCCATCTGCATTGTCAATTTCCTACACAAAATCGAGTAAATTTGTCTGCCACCACTATTTTTTCGTGCCCTTGCACAGCTCCGCCGCCCCGTAACCATAGCAGCACCTAACGACCATCGCTGTTGCCCCCCTTTCAGCCCCCCAGCATCCTCCCGCGGCGCTGTTCTTCCATCCTGCGGCACTGCTTTCGCCCGCCGCTGCCGGCACCTGAACTACCCGCGGCCGCCGCTGTGCAAACCCTCCAGCTTCTTCCCGCGGCTAACGCATTAAAACCCCGCGTCCTCCACCAAGCTCTTCTCCATGTCAATCACTGGCACATTTAGCTTGTAATTCTTCACCTCTTCCTCCAATAAAATAAAATAAAAAATTAAAAAATTAAAAAAATTAAAAATTAAAAAATTAAAAAAATTAAAAAATAAAAAATAAAATAAATAAAAAATTTTCTTTTTATTTCCTACAAATAGGCCTTTTAATTAGAATCAAATTTATTTATTTTTGTGCATGAGGGCATTTAGATCTTTATTTTTTATTTTCTTTTTAGTCAAAACATTCAAAAAACTAAAAAAAAATTTGCTTTTCGTGTGCCTAATTTTTGCAACATTGAACGAATATTGTACATTTTAATCACGTGTGTCTTTAATTAGATTAGAAAACTTTAAAAAAATTTGGTAACGAATGCGTGTCTTTTCAACCCCAGGTCCACTTACATATTCTCTCCCCTTGCGCCTTTGGGTGATCTTGGGTGCACAAGAAATAAGTGGACTTGCTTTTATTTTTCTAGGAGGCCTGCTTGGGGATTTCATCACCCCTTGGGACAACCTCAACTCCAGCGTTCTGGCAGAGTATAAAAATCAAGAGGTGAATCGAAAGACACCTCTCTTGGAAGTGTAATATTGTCACTCTTGGCTAAGCCCCAAAGAACTTTATACCTTTGGGAAGTGAAGGAGGAGATTGGGTTACCGTCTCCCCCCGGTTGTGTGGCAGTATTTCCTTTCATCTATAGATTCGGGCCTCACGTACCTTGCGTATATTGACGACGCCCCCTCGTTGAGCCTTGTACAGCCTAGTTTAACCTTATAGGATTGTTGGTGTGTTTGGCGTGTTTGAAGCACATTTGTATTGTACATAGTTCATTGTTTGCTTTTGCATTTTAAACCTAAAATTCAAAATTTTAAAAAAATCATAAAAGTTCAAAAATCCAAAAAAATCAAAAAAAATATTTCAAAAACACAAAAAACCTCTTCTTAATCATCATTCCAAATCATTTCACGTCAGATATTTCTTCCATCTAAGACATTGTTCCCTCTTACATTTCTTGGTCATTCAATCACATTCCTAATCTTCATCCTAGTCATGATTCATCATCATTCATATTCAATTTCCCTAGTCAAGCTCATCATGCATTCTTAATTTGATTCTTCAAATCAGCATTTCTCTAATCCAATTCCTTGTCAAATTCAATCATCCAAGTCATAATCAATCTTTCAAAACTTCACTCACGTCTTCTTCTATTTCAATTTGACATCACATATTCTACTTCGGACATAGGAGCATTGTCTTATCATTGGACTTTCATTCAAATCAACATTCACTTTGTTTGCACTATCATAGGGTTCTTATCAAATCAAATCAAACCCTCCTCCAATCCAAATCCAAACCAAATCAATATCAAATCAATTCAAATTCAATAAAATCGAATCATATCAAGTGCAATCAATTTCAATTCAAATCAAATCAAAGTCCAATCAGCACAAGGCTCCTAATTCCAAGTTCATATTCTCTCTTCAAATCTTTTCATTTTGCATCCATGGATTCAAATCTGCTTCTTTCAATGATTGACAACATTGCACGACAACATGGTCTCGTATCTCCTCCATATCAAATTCCTTCTCAACATTTCAATTCTAATTTATCTCATGTTCATCATTCTCCTATCTTTGAAAAGGGAAATCTATCTCCTTATCCTCCATCTGTAGATAATTCCATCCGTAGCCAATATAATTCCTCCATCATAAATGACCTCGCCATAGAAATTGAGGAACTAAAGAATACACTCTTGAACAAAATAACTCCACAGGAAAAGGTCATTTTCTTTGCTATGTGTCCTTCATTTTCTAGCTCTCATATCCCTCCATACAATTCCATTCATGGCCCACACAATGCCTCAGACGTAAAAACCCTTACCAAGAAAATGGAGGAAATGAAGAATTGTCTCTCATATCTCAAAGGCATTATTTCTCATGTCCCATCCAATCCTAATCCTCCATGTAATCCCCCTTACTATGAACCTAATCCAAATCCTTTACCCATAATTCCACCTCCACAAAATCTTGATCCTATAATAACATTATCCCCTAATCCTCCAACAACATCATCCCATAATCCTCCAACAAAATTATCTCCTAAGCCTACAACAATGTCATCCCCACCTCGTCAGGGATATTTCACATCACTTTTGGCTAGATTGAAAATTCAGCATAATGTGAGCCAATCACCCAAAGCCACACCTCCAATTCCATCTCAAGATCTTCCTTCAAAGCATGATGTTTCTCCTCTAGATCTGAGCACTTCTCCATCCCATCATTCCATTATCCATCAAGATTCATCCATCCATCCTAGTCCATCTTCTGATTTCGCTCCTAATCAAGATCAAGACATTACACCTACCATGCACATTACTGATTCCATTCCATCTACATCATTAGCATCCATAGATATTCCCCGTTATGAAAAAGTTTCTTCCACTCCATTCACTAATACTCCTCCATGTCAAGATCAAATTTCCTCCATGCCCACATATGATGATCCACTAACCATGCTATATGATCTTCTTTCACCACATGATTCCATTCCTTCCACGTCCTCATATGATTCTAGTCCATTTCATGATCCACTCCTTGAGCTATATGATATTCTTTCATGTCAAGATCAAAGTACTCCATCTCATAGTTCCACTCCCTCTATTCCATCTCATGAACTTATTCCATCTCACAATCCACTTGTTCCACTCAATGATCTTCTTCCAAGTCAAGATCTATGCACCCCTTCATCCAAATTTCATGATCCTTCTCCATCTCATGGTCTTATTATTCCTCATAATCCTACTCCCTATACACCTAGACTCGCATCTTGCGTTGAGAATACTAAGTATCCCCTTAAAAAAATAATTCCTCAAGATGTTGGTACACCTTCCACTTTTTCCAATTCCAAAAATCTTCCTTCCACATCTAAAACTTATCCTCCTTCATCTTCCAAGTCCTTTTTAGCTCCTTATAGTCCATCCATTCTAGGTTCTTATAGTCCATCCATTCTAGGTCCTTATATTCCATCGTCAAACTCTTCTTCCCTTCCTTCCATATTAGGTCCTTATATACATCCTTCTACCATATCCACATTTTCCAATTTATCCCCTCATAGTCCTAGAAAAGATCAACAAAGGCGCACATCCTTGAATTCCTCCCAACGTTCACCTTCCATACATCCTTCATGCACCGATACCATGGCAAATGGAAGCAAATTGGATGCCAAAGAAAAAGAAAAAAAAGTCAAAAATTCACAAAAGTGTAAGGATCAACATGTCCCATTTAAGCAACATGTCCAAGAAAAGAAAAATTAGATCCAAAATGCAATCAAAAAGCCACAAAGGCTAAAAATCAAAAGTGCAAAAGTTATGTGGATACCAAAGTTACCTAATGTAGCAATGAATCTCAAAGAAAGATTCCAAATGACATCCAATTCTGCTAATCCAAAGGCCTCCCTCCTTCATAAATTCTCTTAACTTCCATTTTCCAAATCCATTTTGGGTCCTTATACACCTAAATCCGCCATCCCAACTCTATCATCTCCTTCATCCATTTTGGGTCCCTATATCCCAAAATTCCAACTTTCTCCTACACATCTTTCACAATTTACTCCTTTCCACCACCTTTCAAGGAATGAGCCAATGAAGATCTTTCCACTTCCTTCACAATTCTTCCAACCTAGTATCCATCAACCATGTCTTCCTCCTACCTACTCAACTCCCTTAATCCAAACTTTTTCATAGGTCATTGTCTTCTATTCCCCAATTCGCTTTAGCATTCTTTTTCTTACCCTATCAACATCTACGAGAAAATACCAACAATTCCTTGAAAATAAATAAAATATATAATAAACAAATTAAAGAAGCATAAATATCAAGGGATACATCCATATACCTGGATGCTTGAGTCCTCCCTTCATTTTCCTACTATGTATCCATTGTCTTCCACTTTAACTTACCTATCCATTAACTTCCCTTTTTCCACTTGCACTTTACACTAGGGGCAAGTTCCATCCATATTGTTCTTCCTTACCTATCTTCTATATTCCATCTATTGTCCATTGTCATTCCCACTTTTGATCTTGACTTACACTTTCCATATACCTTCCGCATTATCCACATGTCTTTATACTTTTCCCACACTTTATCGTGACTTTCCCTCTCCTCTCATCCATCCATAAGTACCTTCCATATCCTTTCCTACATATTCCCATAATTCCTCCATATGTTTGATCTTGACATGATATCCCTATCTTACATTCCATAGTCTTTGTCACGTTCATGTTCATGCATCCATTTTCCATCCATATGCATACATATTCCCATCCTCTTTTCATGTTCATTCATATCTTTTCCATCCACAATCCTACGCACGTCTATCCTTCTTCCATATACCCTTGGTCTTGGTTATCCCTTTCATTTCATCCACTTCTTATCACATGTTTCCTTCATATCCTTCATATCATTATCCCTTTTCCATCCATATCCTTCATATAATTATCCCTCTTCCATATCCTTCATATTATTATCCCTTTTTCATGTCTTTCTTCATTCCACTTTCATACCCATGCTCATAATCAATACTAGAGGCACCACAACAAAAATGTTCATACATGCTTAAGAAGAGCACATGCCTTCTCTTCTTCCATATGTGAGCTTTCATACCATCTGTCCATTTTCATGCAATCCTTCCCCACCATTATTTCCTTCCATTTTCATATCCTTGGAATGGGGCATTGTTGGTCACTCCTTTGAAATATGGTTCTTGGTTCCCCATTATCTGACAATACATCCGTTGGTCATCCATATTATTTCTCCATTCATATATCTACCCAACCTTCCTATCCATTTACAAATACCGTGGCTCTCCCTTGTCATTGGTCTCAATCCATTCTATTCCACATTCATTCACTTCTATTCATTCATTCATATCAAATTCAATCTAAATCTTCCACATTCATTCATGTCTATTCCGCAATCATTCAATCGATTCATTTCTATCCATACTATCTATTCATTCCAAGTCTCCCAATTTATTTACTCAATTCATTTATCCTTTAATCTCATCATATTCTCTTCTTCCAATCACTTCATTCTTCATCCATTATCTTATCTTATCCATATTCTCACCATACTGAGCTTCCATCCAACCTCATCAAATAGTGATTGCAAACAAGCTTACACAAATTCACATTTGGACTCAATGATTTGAGAACATCATTCCTTTTACTATCATTGCCAACAACCCATCACAAATCTCTCATTTCAATTCAATCAATCAATCAGTTTTTGCCTTACAGGATGAGTCCTTCCTACACAGGCTTAACAAAATTAACAATTTTAGGTTCATGGCAAGCATGGTCAATTGAATGGTTACTTAGTCATAATGTCTTTTTGTTAATTTTATCTTTGTGAGTCAGTGATAGCCTTCCCCAGTGTGCCTCAATCTTCCATATCTTGGTATCATTTGAATGGCTTATCCTGATTACACATGTTATCTTGCAATATGATCTATTTTCATGATTCTTTAGCACATTTATGTCAGTTTCAAGTTATGTTAATGCATTGCTCATTGGGGGCAACGGGTTAGCACACTTTCCACCAAGCTCCTTAAAAAGACTTTGGGTGTGCCCAGACCTCTCCAGTGCGTATATGTCATCTGTTCCCTCATGACTCTGAAACCTACATCCATTGTGTTAAGAGTCTAATACACGCAAAGGAATCTTGTCATCTATGCTTCTATAGAATTTGGTGCATAACTCCTCTTGAAATATTAAAATACGGTTTGCTCTCCATATGAACACAATTGAATCTCTTGCATTCATGTAGTTAAGTTGCATTTAGATTATCATTTTCCATCATCCTTCTCCTTTGTTGTTGTCATCATATTTTCATCCTATTTTTCTTCTTTCCTTCCCTTCTTTCCGTTCCAAGACCTATTCACGAAAATTGCCCAAATTTGTATTTTTTGCACAATTTTCATGAGGGGGCATCAAGATTCTCCTTCCTTCTCTGGGGCAACCTGCATTTTATTTTCTTTGATATGATGTCATCCTGACATCACATCAAAGAGGGGCAAAATGTATACACTAAAAATTTTCCTAAATGACTTTATTAATCTAATTACTAATGGTCACATTCCTCTACTTATTTAATTAAATTATTTTAATTAAATAAGTTCATTTTTGTCTAAGTATTTAAATTTAATTTAAATACTTCCTAGCTCTAATGTGTTAATTTTAAATTAACACATGATTCTCCACATATTTCTTTTTTAAATAAATTTTATTTATTTAAAATCCTCCATTTTCCATTAATTCTTCTAGACCTTGCTTAAATTAAATTTTATTTAATTTAATCTTTATTCAAACTGCCTAGAAGTATGTGCATTCATATGAGTTGTCATCACATCTTTTAAGCACATGTTGTCTACACCATAGGAATCTTCTACACACATGCCATCTTATCAGCTTTATCCATCTATCTAGAATGTGAGATAAGATGCTTAGTTGTCAATTCTTATCCTTATCTCCTGTGCTTAGTCATCAAATCCTTATCCTTATCTCTTAGTGGTAACGAATGTGTGTCTTTTCAACCCCAGGTCCACTTACATATTCTCTCCCCTCGCACCTTTGGGCGACATTGAGTGCACAAGAAATAAGTGGACTTGTTTTTATTTTTCTAGGAGGCCTGCTTGTGGATTTCATCACCCCTTGGGACGACCTCAACTCCAGCGTTCTGGCGGAGTATAAAAATTAGGAGGTGAATCGAAAGACACCTCTCTTGGAAGCGTAATATTGTCACTCTTGGCTAAGCCCCAAAGAACTTTATACCTTTGGGAAGTGAAGGAGGAGATTGGGTTACCGTCTCCCCCCGACTGTGTGGCAGTATTTCCTTTCATCTACAGATTCGGGCCTCACGTACCTTGCATATATCGAGGATGCCCCCTAGTTGAGCCTTGTACAACCTAGTTTAACCTTATAGGACTGTTGGTGTGTTTGGCGTGTTTGAAGCACATTTGTATTGTACATAGTTCATTGTTTGCTTTTGCATTTTAAACCTAAAATTCAAAAAAAAAAAAATCATAAAAGTTCAAAAATCCAAAAAAAAATCAAAAACATTTCAAAAAAAAAAAATCCCTTCTTAATCATCATTCCAAATCATTTCACATCACATATTCCTTCCCTCCAAGACATCGTTCCCTCTTACATATCTCCTTCATCATTCAAAACGTTACTTGACATCTCCATCTTCTTTATTTATCCAAATCATTTCCTTTTCATTTAATCACATTCCTAATCTTCATCCTAGTCATGATTCATCATTATTCATATTCAATTCCCTAGTCAATCTCATCATCCATTCTTAATTCGATTCTTCAAATCAGAATTCTTCTAATCCAATCCCTTGTCAAATTCAGTCATCCAAGTCATAATCAATCTTTCAAAAACTTCATTCACGTCTTCTTCTATTTCAATTTGACATCACATATTCTATTTCAGACATAGGAGCATTGTCTTATCATTGGACTTTCATTCAAATCAACATTCACTTTGATTGCACTATCATAGGGTTCTTATCAAATCAAATCGAACCCTCCTCCAATCCAAATCCAAACCAAATCAATATCAAATCAATTCAAATTCAATCAAATCGAATCATATCAAGTGCAATCAATTTCAATTCCAAATCAAATCAAAGTCCAATCAGCACAAAACTCCTAATTCCAAGTTCATATTCCCTCTTCAAATCTTTTCATCTTGCATCCATGGATTCAAATCTGCTTCTTTCAATGATTGACAACATTGCACGACAACATGGTCTCATATTTCCTCCATATCAAATTCCTTCTCAACATTTCAATTCTAATCTATCTCATGTTCATCATTCTCCTACCTTTGACAAGGGAAACCCATCTCCTTATCCTTCATCTGTAGATAATTCCATCCATAGCCAATATAATTCCTCCATCATAAATGACCTCGCCATAGAAATTGAGAAACTAAAGAATACACTCTTGAACAAACTAAGTCCGCAGGAAAGGGTCATTTTCTTTGCTATGTGTCCTTCATTTTCTAGCTCTCATATCCCTTCATACAATTCCATTCAGGGCCCACACAATGCCTCAGACGTAAAAACCCTTACCAAGAAAATGGAGGAAATGAAGAATTGTCTCTCATATCTCAAAGGCATTAGTGCTCATGTCCCATCCAATCCTAATCCTCCATGTAATCCCCCTTGCTGTGAACCTAATCCAAATCCTTTACCCATAATTCCACCTCCACAAAATCCTGATCCTATAATAACATTATCCCCTAATCCTCCAACAACATCATCCCATAATCCTCCAACAAAATTATCTCCTAAGCCTACAACAATGTCATCCCCACCTCGTCAGGGATATTTCACATCACTTTTGGCTAGATTGAAAATTCAGCATAATGTGAGCCAATCACCCAAAGCCACACCTCCAGTTTCGTCTCAAGATCTTCCTTCAAAGCATGATGTTTCTCCTCTAGATCTAAGCACTTCTCCATCCCATCATTCCAATATCCCTCAAGATTCATCCATCCCTCCTAGTCCATCTTCTGATTTCCCTCCTAATCAAGATCAAGACATTACACCTACCATGCACATTACTGATTCCATTCCATCTCCAGCATTAACATCCATAGATATTCCCCTTCATGAAAAAGTTTATTCCACTCCATTCACTAATACTCCTCCATGTCCAGATCAAATTACTACATCTCATGATTCCATTTCCTCCATGCCCACATATGATGATCCACTTACCATGCTATATGATCTTCTTTCACCACATGATTCTATTCCATTTCATGATCCACTCCTTGAGCTATATGATATTCTTTCATGTCAAGATCAAATTACTCCATCGCATAGTTCCACTCCCTCTATTCCATCTCATGAACTTATTCCATCTCACAATCCACTCGTTCCACTTAATGATCTTCTTCCAAGTCAAGATCAATAAACCCCTGCTTTCATATCTCACGATCCCTCTCCATCTCATGATCCTATTATTCCTCATAATCCTACTCCCTATACACCTAGACTCGCATCTTGTGTTGAGAATACTAAGTATCCCCTTAAAAAAATAATTCCTCAAGATGTTGGTTCACCTTCCACTTTTTCCAATTCCAAAACTCTTCGTTCCTCACCTAAAACTCTTCCCCCTTCATTTTCCAAGTCCATTCTAGGTCCTTATAGTCCATCCATTCTAGGTCCTTATGTTCCGTCGTCAAACTATTCTTCCCTTCCTTCCATATTAGGTCCTTATATACATCCTTCCACCTTATCCACGTCTTCCAATTTATCCCCTCATAGTCCTCATAAATATCAACAAAGGCGCACGTCCTTCAATTCCTTCCAACGTTCACCTTCTATACATCCTTCATGCACCCATACCATGGCAAATGAAAGCAAATTGGATGCCAAAGAAAAAGAAAACAAAGTCAAAAATCCACAAAATCGTAAGGATCAACATGTCCCATCTAAGCGACATGTCCAAGAAAAGAAAAATCAGATCCAAAATGCAATCAAAAAGCCACAAAGGCTAAAAATCAAAAGTGCAAAAGTTATGTGGATACCAAAGCTACTTAATGAAGCAATGAATCTCAAAGAAAGATTCCAAATGACATCCAATGCTAATCCAAAGGTCTTCCTCCTTCATAAATTCTCTCAACCTCCATTTTCCAAATCCATTTTGGGTCCTTATACACCCAAATCCGCCATCCCAACTCTATCATCTCCTTCATCCATTTTGGGTCCCTATATTCCAAAATTCCAACTTTCTCCTACACATCTTTCACAATTTACTCCTTTCCACCACCTTTCAAGGAATGAGCCAATGAAGATCTTTCCACTTCCTTCACAATTCTTCCAACCTAGTATCCATCAACCATGTCTTCCTCCTACCTACTCAACTCCCTTAATCCAAACTTTTTCATAGGTCATTGTCTTCTATTCCCCAATTCGCTTTAGCATTCTTTTTCTTACCCTATCAACATCTACGAGAAAATACCAACAATTCCTTGAAAATAACTAAAATATATAATAAACAAATTGAAGAAGCATAAATATCAAGGGATACATCCATATACCTGGATGCCATTAACTTCCCTTTTTCCACTTGCACTCTACACTAGGGGCAAGTTCCATCCATAAGTACATTCCATATCTTTTCCACATACACTATCCTACATATTCCTACATTCTTCCATATGTTTGATCTTGACATGATATCCCTATCTTACATTCCATAGTCTTTGTCACGTTCATGTTCATGCGTCCATTTTCCATCCATATGCATACATATTCCCATCCTATTTTCATGTTCATTCATATCTTTTCCATCCATAATCCTACGCACGTCTATCCTTCTTCCATATACCCTTGATCTTGGTTATCCCCTTTCATTTCATCCACTTCTTATCACGCATTTCCTCCATATCCTTCATATCATTATCCCTCTTCCATATCCTTCGTATTATTATCCTTTTTTCATGTCTTTCTTCATTCCACTTTCATACCCATGCTCATAATCAATACTAGAGGCACCACACAAAAAATGTTCATACATGCTTAAGAAGAGCACATGCCTTCTTCCATATGCGAGCTTTCATATCATCTGTCCATTTTCATGCAATCCTTCCCCACCATTATTGCCTTCCATTTTCATATCCTTGAGATGGGGCATTGTTGGTTACTCCTTTGAAATATGGTTCTTGGTTCCCCATTATCTGACAATACATCCGTTGGTCATCCATATTATTTCTCCATTCAGATATCTACCCAACCTTCCTATCCATTTACAAATACCGTGGCTCTCCCTTGTCATTGGTCTCAATCCATTCTATTCCACATTCATTCACTTCTATTCATTCATTCATATCAAATTCAATCTAAATCTTCCACATTCATTCATGTCTATTCCGCAATCATTCAATTGATTCATTTCTATCCATACTATCTATTCATTCCAAGTCTCCCAATTTATTTACTCAATTCATTTATCCTCTAATATCATCATATTCTCTTCTTCCAATCACTTCATTCTTCATCCATTATCTTATCTTATCCATATTCTCACCATACTGAGCTTCCACTCAACCTCATCAAATAGTGATTGCAAACAAGCTTACACAAATTCACATTTGGACTCAATGATTTGAGAACATCATTCCTTTTACTGTCATTGCCAGCAACCCATCACAAATCTCTCATTTCAATTCAATCAATCAATCAGTTTTTGCCTTACAGGATGAGTCCTTCCTACACAGGCTTAACAAACTTAACAAATTTATCAGGTTCATGGCAAGCATGGTGAATTGAATGACTTCTTGGTCATAATGTCTTTTTGTTAATTTTATCTTTGTGTGTCTATGATAGCTTTCCCAAGTGTGCCTCGATCTTCCATATCTTGGTATCATTGGAACGGCTTATCCTGATTACACATGTTATTTTGCAATATGATCTATTTTCATGATTCTTTAACACATTTATGTCAGTTTCAAGTTATGTTAATGCATTGCTCATTGGGGGCAACGGGTTAGCACACTTTCCACCAAGCTCCTTAAAAAGACTTTAGGTGTGCCCAGACCTCTCCAGTGCGTATATGTCATTTGTTTCCCCATGACTCTGAAACCTGCATCCATTGTGTTAAGAGTCTAATACACGCAAAGGAATCTTGTCATCTATGCTTCTATAGCATTTGGTGCATAACTCCTCTTGCAATATTAAAATAAGGTTTTCTCTTCATATGAACACAATTGAATCTCTTGCATTCATGTAGTTAAGTTGCATTTAAATTATCATTTTCCATCATCCTTCTCCTTTGTGATTGTCATCATATTTTCATCCTATTTTTCTTCTTTCTTTCCCTTCTTTCCGTTCCAAGACCTTTTCACAAAAATTGCCCAAATTTGTATTTTTTGCACAATTTTCGTGAGGGGGCATCCTCAATTCTCACTTCCTTCTCTGGGGCAACCTGTATGTTCTTTGATATGATGTCGTGCCGACATCACATCAAAGAGGGGCAAAATGTATACACTAAAAATTGTCCCAAATGACTATATTAATCTAATTAATACTAGTCACATTCCTCTATTTATTTAATTAAATAAGTTCATTTTTGTCTAAGTATTTAAATTTAATTTAAATACTTATTAGCTCTAATGTGTTAATTTAAATTAACACATAATTCTCCACATATTCTTTTTTAAATAAATTTTATTTATTTAAAATCCTCCATATTTCCATTAATTCTTCTAGACCTTGATTAAATTAAATTTTATTTAATTTAATCTTTATTCAAACCACCTAGAAGTATGTGCATTCATATGAGTTGTTATCACATCTTTTAAGCACATGTTGTCTACACCATAGGAATCTTCTACACACATGCCATCTTATCAGCCTGCATTTTATTTTCTTTGATATGATGTCGTCCCGACATCACATCAAAGAGGGGCAAAATGTATACACTAAAAATTGTCCTAAATGACTTTATTAATCTAATTACTAATGGTCACATTCCTCTACTTATTTAATTAAATTATTTTAATTAAATAAGTTCATTTTTGTCTAAGTATTTAAATTTAATTTAAATACTTCCTAGCTCTAATGTGTTAATTTTAAATTAACACATGATTCTCCACATATTTCTTTTTTAAATAAATTTTATTTATTTAAAATCCTCCATTTTCCATTAATTCTTCTAGACCTTGATTAAATTAAATTTTATTTAATTTAATCTTTATTCAAACTGCCTAGAAGTATGTGCATTCATATGAGTTGTCATCACATCTTTTAAGCACATGTTGTCTACAACATAGGAATCTTCTTCACACATGCCATCTTATCAGCTTTATCCATCTATCTAGAATGTGAGATAAGATGCTTAGTTGTCAATTCTTATCCTTATCTCCTGTGCTTAGTCGTCAAATCCTTATCCTTATCTCTTAGTGGTTTCTAAGCACATTCTAGATGCTTCCTCCATCCACTTTAAATAGATGCCATGTCTCAAGCTTTCCTAAGGAGACAAACATAGAGAGGAGAAGCACGAGAAGAATGGCCTGATACTGGCTGGGTTAGGAGTCATTAGAGGTCCATTAGAATTGCTTATCATTGCATCATCATTCTATTATTTTGATTTCTCATATCATCTAGTCTAGGTACATTTTCCATTTGCATTCATACATCCAAGAGATTCATCCATTATTGTGTTCCTAAGAGCATACCGAACATTTTCTCCATTGTTATGTTCATAGTTTGAGGTTTGCATAATCTTGGTTACAATTTTATGCAACACAGCAATAGAAAGTGGAAGAAAAGATCTGATATTGTCCTCGCAACTTTGAGAGTATCAAAAAGATACACTCATCATCTGTTTTATTTTTCCCACATCCCTGCAAAATTGCACGTAGAGATTTAACCTCATCGGGAAGTCTTCAATGGTGGGAAATCTATCAGGTGTTAAAGAGGTCAACTTTGCATGAAGTTGAAGTGCTTGAAACTCATTCACTGTGCGAAACAAAGTCTGGAATTTCATCCAAATAGCTCGCAAAGTGGTCAAACCATCCAAATGAAATAGAAGACTATCTAAGATGTTCAATGCAATCAATCCCATGGCCTCATCCATTTTATTCCTATGCTAAAGAACCTCAAAAGGGTGCATTAGAATAGGTTGCTTCTCATCTAGACATGACCATAAGCCTCTTGACATGAGAAGCCTTGTCATTTGAGCCTTCTAGGTGTGATAGTTGTGTGGTGTAAGCTGGGACACAAATGGATCTAACATTGAGAGAAGAAGACGAAAGCAAAAGGGTCTTATTCTGAAGTAAGTTATAGAAAAGAAAATGTTCCCCACAACATACAAAGATATCCCTCAAATACCAAAAACAAACAACTATAGAAAGCACAAAAACTAAAGAAGAACTTGGATTCCAGATGCAAAGGAGGAAACAAAAGCCTCTACTTTAACACCAAAAATGGGAGCTCAAATGAACTTAGAATGTAATGAAACTAGCACCATTATCTCCATCTCTGAGTCAGCTTTTTGATGCTTCTTTTGGATCGAAAAAAGACCTCTGTATGCTCAAGTTATGGCCAAAAAAACAACTGCTACTCCAAAAGACTATCTCACTAAAAAAAATAGTCATTGGAAAAAATTTGATAGCCATACAGCCGTCAACTAGATGTCACTAGAAAAAATTTGACTATCAGCTTATTGATGTTAGAAACTAGAAAATGATTTCACCCAAATGGAAAATGATGTCAACATGGGGTCTAACAATGATAACATCAAGCTAATGTAAGTGGTTGAAAAAGATGACATGGCACCTGAAAAAGTTGATGTAGGACTAGAAATTGCTGACGTAGATGCCATAAAATGACATCACTAGCTAGTGTTGTTACCTGGAGGAGAACTCAGTGGTACTGTTGGTTGTCCACTAGTGGGGGTTGTGGGATGGCAAGCATCACTTCAGTAGCATAACTGACTGTGGTGGTGTCTTGGATGTGCATAGGTGGCCTGGGGTGGCACTATAATGGCATAGAGGTGATGTTGTGGCGGCGCTCCTTTTTTTTTTTTTCTTGCTTGAAAAACCTGTACAGTCCATACAGCCAGCCTGTAAGGGGCTAAAAAAATCTCCAGATGCCATGGAAGAAAAAATTAAAAAGTTTTATATGAATTTTTACTATAACTATCCTTTTGAACTCAATGGCAGTATCCATTTAGGCCCAAAGTGCTCCAAAAAATTGCTTTACCTCCCAATTGAAGAAAAAAGAACAAACAAACTAGGGTTTGTGTCTACGAATCACAACTTCAAAAATCTTTCAACCAAGAAATAGAAGAGAGGCTCTAATACCATGTAGAAGTTGATGAAAGCCAACTTCATAGTGTGCCAAGATCACCTGCATGCAAATAGCTTGCTAAAGAGAAAGCAAAGAAGAAGGAATAAGAGCTTGGAACAATTCAACAAAGCAAGAAAAGATATTTCACAATAAGAAAATGAAATTTCTATGTGAATAATATGAATTTACAATGAGAGAGCCCAAATTTAAAGGCCTCAAGGAAGCTTCTAGAGCAAGCTAGAAAGCACTAGGAGATAAGTGTGACAACTGAGCATGTGTCCACAAAAGGTGGGATATCCTCAATCAAAGTGAGAGGATAAGTATGACTAGATAGGAACAAACTCTCGTGTTGTCAATAATTCATCAAGAACTCCTAGATGACAACTAATATCTAAATGCATTTAACCTAAGTAAACTAAAGTAAAAGAATAAATAATTATTTACTCTAACATTGTCTACTTGGAGAAGTCAAGATTTCTATTTATACTAGGGAACTTGAATAGTTTATGTTGTAGCTTTGAGATTTGGCACATTTGGCTTGATTATATATTTAGGGACTTACTATTTAAATAGTAATTCAATTCATAGAAATGTTATTTTTGTAGGCATTGGTCATAACATACACAAGTGTTTCATTGACCTCTAATGGACTCAATGATTTAAACTAAATGACAAACATTTAGGTTATCAAACAAATGATTTAAACTAAATGACAGACATTCAAGCTATCAAACAAATAATAAAGTCAACTTTATTAATAATTTGTTTAAAATTAAATGGAGTCTATGAGACATCATTAAAGTACATTGATTGGGAACCTAAACCAAGGAGGTTATAAAGTGATAAATTTATAAAGTTAGTTGAAGGAATTTAATAAGTCATTAATGTGACTTAATTGAGAAGCCTTCTTAACCAAACTTCATGAAGGGTTTATAAGAAGGGAAAAGTGCAAATTGAATTCATTATACATATATTGCCTTTGGAATTATTTCTTGGAATTTGGGAATTTTGTATGAGACAAGGGTTTTTTTTTTCTTCAACATTGGATGATATTAATTCTTTAAAGTTTTCAAAATTTTGAAATGGTGAAAGACCCATTAAATTTTGGATACCAGCAATGGCTTCATTTCAGAGTCATATTTGTGTCCATTTAGAGTAGATTTAGAGTGCTTAGTGAATTCAATAAAGGTGATTGCTGATTTTAGCTTGGTGTAGATTTTGAGGTGGAGAAATCATTCTTGAGTTGTGTATTTTTGAGCCATTTAGTGCTTAATTTTTTCAATATCAAACCTAGGAAATTAAAAATGAGAAAATGGGTATGATGAAATTAGATATGTAATAACTTTTTATGAGCTCAATTGTCTTTTATTTATTGAAAATGTGAGTATAGAAATAAGAAATAAAATTTGGAATTTTCAAACTCATTGCATGGTGAAAAATCAAAACATTTTGATTTGTGTATGTTATTATAATTTACTATAATATGCAAGATTTGTACAAAATGTGTGTAAAGGAGAACTTAGGGTTCTTACAATTTCTTATAAAGATAAATTTTGATATCTTAATATCATAGAGTGTGATCCAAAATGTTGCTCTAAAATATAGATACAAGAATAGAAACACAATCTACTCAAAACACAGTAATTAATTATAATAGATTGTGGGAAATTATAATTTCAATAAATCATTTGTTATTAATCAAATTCATTTCATTGATTTTTTCACAATATCATAATAGCTAATCATAAGATCACACCAATCTATAAAAAATCTTAAATATGCTCAATTTTGACAAATTGTAATTTTAATTAGTTTTTCTATTAGAGATAGTGTATCAACTGTAATACAAGAGCAAAAAAAGAACATCAAAAAAGATGTCGAGAAGTTCAGTTAGGAATTATCATCAGATTGGATATGAAATAGTTATGGATATGTTAGATATATAGCAGTGAGAGTATTAACAAGAGAAAAAAAAAAGATATTCAAAAACACTAAAAATACTAGTTCTAACCATCATTGCTACTGCTCAGACTTCCTCTTGGATACTAATGTTGTTTTCATTGTTATAGATCCTATAGATGGGATTACCCCAACCATATCCATAGAAAGAAAAATCTGATTGAGTACTATTGAAAGCAATACCATGAGTGTCATTAGTCAAGTTTTCTTGAGTAACTTGAAAATTCTGCAAATTATTGTCTTCTTTCATAGTATTAGGCCATGGATCTTGTCACCCACCATCATTATATGAACTAGTACCAAAGTCTGAAGCCATGAAGTTGGAAATTTGAATGTCCTCCTTGAAAATGATCATGTTGCCTTCTTTGATTAAAGAGGTGAATCTTTCTCTTGGCACCTCTTGAATGGCCATAACCTAAGACATTATGTGAGAGAGGGTGAATTTCATAGAAAATCTAGTAAGGTCTTGTTGTGTATGCTAATATATTTCCTCATTCCTTTGCTTCCATATGAACAACATCACTTCATTAGTTAGAGAAAACCAAAAGAATTAAGCTTAGAATCAAACTTGTAAAAAAAACCATAAAGGATTTCATGCCAGGTTAGACATTCTATATGTTTCCACTTAACATGGTTGCCAAGAGAAAAAGACCAAATCTTGCAAGGAAAACTAAATTCAATGAAAATATGCTCGAACAACAAGTTTTTGAAGAAGCAACAACTATCAAAAGAAAACCTTTTTGTGCTCAACATAAGAATGCCAAAATAAATCAAAGACAATTTGTCATTTTTTGAATGACCAACTAACTTGATTGATTTTATTAATAACCACATCATAATTCATCAAGTTATAAATCTTTTTGAAAGAAGAATTTCTTAAAAAATTACCATAAGTCTACTTCACTTGATCAATATACTAGCTAGTGTTGAAGATTTTGCTAGGAAAGAACTTATTGACGACATTATCAAATAAAGTATAAGTGTTCTTTTGATATGAGAGTAGTTGTAACTTATTTCTAAGATTTTCCCAAGAACCCAATTGCTTCTCAATGATAATATCTTGTAGTAGAGAATTGCCTTTTCTCTTTCGTGCTTTAGCAAAACAACATTGAGTAAGGGTCAAAGGTTTATTACTGAGAGTAACCCCCCACTATAAAGATCTATCCATAATAGTATACCAAGGGCACTTACCAACAACATCCCTAGAGCATAACATATATTTTACCTAACTCCAAGCCTTCCACAAAAATAGAAAAACACTAGATCCTTGAAATTTTCTCTCAAAATCTCCTATGAAAATATTAATGATAAGAACCTCAGTCCATTGCTTACCTTTTGTTAATCTTGGTTCTTAAGAGATTTTTTTATCAACACTTTCCATGGTTGATTTCCATTTAGGGCATTAATATCCTATTTGGAAGCTAGGGATATACCTTGCAACCAAGCATCCCTCATTCCAAGGCCCCCCAACTTCTTAGGAAGACAACACCATTCCCACTTAACACAATGTCTCCTTTTAATACTCATACCATCAAAAGAAAGAAAATATCTATGAGTTTTTTACAACTTATTTTATTGATAGTTGGCAAACATCCATGTTGAAGCATAGTACACTACATGAGAAGCGAGAGCCTTTTGAACAACTTCGGCTCTTCCTGCCAAAGAAAGCATATGGGTTTGCCACTTTCTCTTCTTGTTCTCAATTTCACTATAAATCCAGTTCCATGTCTCTTTAAGGGAGGGATTCATAGAGAAAGGTATGCCAAAGTGTCTCACAATCTTGTGAAGGTCACCCATTTCCAATATTTATTCAGGATCCAACCAGGGGGGGATCATACCAACCAATAATAAAAGATTTCATTTGAGATATTTTTGCTCCAAACACTCTATAAAAGAAAAGGAGTCTATGAAGCATATTGTCAAAATTAACTTTTTCCAAAATAATAAATAAGGTTGTGTCATCAACAAACTTCTCTAAAACCAACTCACCATTATTAGGAAGCTTGATACCTTTAAGGAGAGAACCTAGTTCATTGGGTTTGAGAACATAAGACATAAAATCTATTGTCAACACATACAAAGAAGGGGCAAGAGGGAAACCTTTCCTAATAGACCTACCAAGAGCAATAGACTTTTCGAGTTCACCATTGACCCCAATGACAATAGAAGCATCTTTGAAAAGAATGTTCTCCCACCTACAAAAGAAGGGAAGAAAACTCATTGTCTATAACAAAACTAATACAAATTTCCATTTAATTCTATCATAGGCCTTTTCAAAATCAAGGAGAATCATACCATCATTCTTCCCATTATCTTTAGCCCATTGCATTTCCTCCCAACTAGTGATCCAATTTTCAAAAATGTTTTTCCCTTTGATGAATCCAATCTATGAAACCAAAACAATATCATTAAGCATATGGGTAATCCTTCTAGTTAGAAGCTTGGAAATAATCTTATAACATAAGTTTTAAAGAGTGATTGGTCCCTAGTTTTTAACTTGAGATTTATCTCCTCCTTTAGGCAACAACTTAATCACTCCTCTATTAATATTTTCACCAAGGGAACCCACTTCATAGGCATCATTATATAATTTTAGAAGTTCTATATAAATCCATTCTTTGTTATTTTTATAAAATTATGTTGGTATACCATCAATACTAGGTGACTTCCCATTTACCATGGAATTAATAGTGTCCTCAATCTCTTGAATGTCAATGCTATGGCTAAGAGTTTTAGCTTTCTCTCTATTGACTTTATGGGGGATAAATTTGAGGCAATTTATAAGGCCCTCCATCCTATCATGGTCCATCTAAGAAGTGAAGAGGTCTTTGTAATAATTATGAAAAAAAAACAAAATCTCTTTGTTGTTTCTAGTCAGGTCATTGTTAGACTGTATAGAATCAATATTTTCTCTAGAATTCTTATCTTTTATGAAATTGAATAAATATCTAGACCCTCTATCTCCATCCTTAAGCCAATTCTCATTGACTCTAACTTTTTACCCTTGAACTTTATGATTCTAGATTTTTCTCAATTGCATTTTAGTATTAATCAGACCAGTTTATAGGACAACATCATTACCTTTTTCTTGTAAATATTTTTCAATTTTATTCTCTTTTTTTTATATATATTCTCTTTCATTATTTTTTCTTTGTCTTCCTTAGTACCTTTGATTTGAAACAATTTCCTCCAAATATCAACCATGGACTCCCAATTATGCCTATATTTAGAGAGAACATATGCATTTCTAATGTCATTATTTCTATCTTCATTATCTAACAACGAAGTATTTCATTTGAAAAGGACTTTTCTAATCTTAGAAGTACCCCGCTTATCATGAGCAAGTTGAACATTAAAAGAGATAAGAGAGTGATCAAAAAGATTGGTCAGTGTGACATTAATGGGGGACTTCCATGGATACTAAAGAAATGAAAAGATAAAGGGATTCAAAGAGACCCTATCCTCTCCAATTATCTTGATTCTTACACCAAGTAAACCAGATCCCTTCAAATTCATGTCTACAATTTTCAAGAAGATCCTTGATTTTAAATCTTCTTTTAAATTTGGAATAGAAGAACAATTTGTTACCTTTTCACTCACGTCTTATCCCACCACTCTTATCTTCATAATCCTCAATCATATTAAAGTCTCCTATGAAGATCTAATTTCTCTCTAGAAGATTATCAGCTAACTAGTCCTATGGTCTAGATCTATCTCTATAGTCATTTGGAGCATAAATATTGCAAATGATGACATCAGTGTCCTTATATTTAAAGTTTTCCCAAATAACACTATGACAAGGAAAGAAATTGTAGGAGACTAGACTGTCAACCAAGTTGGGACCAATTAGTAATGACACATCCCCCTTTCCTCTCTGGTGACCATAATATAAACACTTAGCTTTATCCCAAAGGAATTTGAGGGTTTTAAAAGCATGGTACCCTGAGACTTTAATTTCTTGTAGGCATATAATATCTTTATTATGAATCTTAGTGCACCAATTTCTCACAATATAATTTCTATCAAGCATTTCAAGATATTTGATGTTCCAACTATGTATATGTAAGTTCATCATTGACTATTAGAGGTTTTTTTAGGATTACATAGACTATTGAAATAGTCTGGAATGACATTGTTTAGTATCTTATTACTCCTTTCACAATTCTTCTGACTAGCAGTTCTTTCTTAAGTTTTCTTTTCTTTTGTGTTAACAACTTCTCTAAAGGCTTCGCCACCATGAGCTTGGGGTGTAGCAATACTGAGGGTTGAATCATTGAAATTCATAGTCTTTATTTGAATATGCCTGGAGCCATGGTGAATATTATTATGGTCTAGTGACGCATTGTCTACCCTAGAGTTGGCCTTATTATTAATCTTTTTAATAGTCAAATGTTGAGCAATAAAAATGGGGGCATTATCATCATTGACTTTCTCTCTACTAAGAGGGATATACCATGGCTTGGAAACAAAAGGGTTTGGAGAACCCTTACCCTCCTCATGATTGGCCATAAGAACAACATAATCTTCCTCATACAAAGGATTAGTCAAAGTGACATTTTTTTCTTGAAAAGTTTGTCTAGTAGCTCTTCTCTAGAGTTAGGAGCAACATTTTATTTGTCAACATGCACCCTATCCATGGACACATTATTGGGTTTTTCTCCAATGCTACTCTTAGCATTAGAAATGTTACTATTACTAGGGGGATTAAAATTATTTTGGATATTCTACAACAAGGGGAAATGTTTACGATTATGGCCATTTAGCTTACCATGAAAACAAGGCCCCACATGCCCAAGCTTCAAAAATTTCCAACAGTAACTGTCCTCCTCAATTTTTAAAGGAATTTTACCAAGGAATAACATATCAAGGTTAAGAGTCATGAGAGCCCTAGCATTGAGATGTGGTAGGGTAATTTTGAACTCTTCAACTTGGAGCACAGTCCTTAAAGGTTTATGTTGCTTTTTTTGTGCCCCGCCAAAATTTGAATTTTAAATACTACCCACCCAATGGTCACTCCCCAGTTTAATATTATTTTAAATGTCCCATAAATATCAAAAAATTGTTAAAAGATCAAACCTTATGATTTGTTTCCATGGGCCCACAATTCCCCATCGTCGAATCAATCTGAATCAACAGTTGGCACTATGTCGCTATTGAAAGTTGCACATTATTTTGCGTTAGTGACATAGCACCCTTCTATCGTGTATCAGGTGGGTCCTCCCTTCCTTGTTGTTTCTTCGGCGTTAGGTTTTGTTCCATCCACGGTGGGCGCTATGGTGCTATCAAAAAATCTCTATTTCTCTTCGTTAGCGACATAGCGCCCAGACAAAAAATGATACTACGATGAAGTTTGAAAGGAAGGGGGGTCCCAGGTATGCCTCGTCAAATATTAGTAATGAATTTGTCAGACATGTTGGTAGTGGTCAATTGTTTCATTGGCTAAGGTATGACTATGTAGAATGTGGGCCCTACGAGGACTTGTTAGACAGTTTGGCACGTGGGCAGTTCTCATTGGTTAGTACGCTAGTAGGTCAAATCCATCTTGCTCATCGTTAGATCAGTTCAAATCTATGGTGGGCACTATCTCACTATGGAAAGCTGCAAGAATTTTAACCATAGCGACATAGTGCCTTAGCGACACATGGCATGGATGACATAATGGGCCCGCCCTTCTCCAAGTGATATTACAACTTGTCCTCAGTGGCATGTTGTTAGGGGGGTCATAGTACAATGGCAATTTTTCATTGGTCCATTCAGCCAGCTCAATGCGTAGTTGTACAATTTTGTTGACGACCATCAGATCTAAAGAAAATCCACGGTAGGCACTATCTCACTATGGAGAACTGCGAGAATGTTAACCATAGCGACATAGCGCCCTTTCGCCACGTGGATCAATGGGGCCGAGTGTTATGAAATTGCAGGGATGGTACCAGTTTGGGTTGAGTCAGGTGCCAAGTATGCTGAGGTGTTTCGAGGGTCCAGAAGTTTTAAAGGGGCAAGCACAGTAATATGGCAAGTCTTCACAATCGTTAGATCAGCATGGATCTATGGTCCTTGCTAACTTGCTATGGGAAGATGCACGTTGTTTAGGTATAGCGAGTTAGCGACCTGGCGACACATGGATTGTGGGTCCTATTTCCTTGTGAGCTGCAAAAATGTAGGGCTACCTAACAAATTTTATTGTACTTTTAGGGCCATCAAATGGTGGCAAATTGATGGTCCTCACTATCTCGTTATGGAAAGGTGCTCAAAAGATATGCATAGTGAGATAGCGACTTGAGGACACATGTCTTAGTGGGTCTAGTTAAGGCAGTAATGGTTAGATGCGGTCGGCAGTTAATGTGACCATCGTAGTCAGGGTTTGCAAGGTGTCGCAGCTAGTAATGAAAGACATGGTCAACTCAGGGAGACTTTGCGAGGTGGCAAAAAGATAAAAGACTGTTGGTCCACACAGCTCATCCCGATGCCGAGATAGGTTGATTTGATGACCTTTCTGATTCATGAGATAGAAATGGGAGAGATCAAGGTTTTGTGTGAATCTAATCTTCATGATCGATGCCAACCACCAAAAGTGAATGCGAGACAAGGAAGAACATTCCACCACTACCCAATTGGTCTATCTACCTGATCAGTACAGTTATGGCACTGTCTTTGTCTTCTCAAGGCCCTGTTTTAGTTAACAATCAGATTTCATGGTACCAAAAGGCTATACTTAGATAAGATTTCTTCAGATTCCCATGATTGTTCTTGACAGAGCCTTGATAGCAGTGGTTGTAGGATGGTTTTAGAGGGAAAATCTTAGTTATGACTTAATTATAAAGGCAATTTTTGTGAATTTAGAAAAGGTCAATCATTCTCTATTGTTCTCTGTTGTTGCTCTGCAATTCTAGTGTAACATTCCCTTTGCCTCTGAACTGTATGATTTTTGCCTTATCTCCTTCAGCCATTGGTATGAAAGTGCAAGAGCTCTTTGCCTCCACTAGTGTTTTGTGGAATTCAGTAATTTGCATGACTGTATCTCCCTGACTTATGAATGATAATATAAGTGAATCTCTCTTCCTCATGTCATTCATCTTAGTTTTCTGATCTGAATGTGATTATTTGATTAAATCAAGTTTGAATGTGTATATCCTTAGTTTCATTCTACTTCAATAGTGCATATATGGGCAGAGATTGGTCTAAACACTCTATTTTGGTGCATCACCTCTTTAGATTAGGTTAGGTAGATTTGCTTTCATGCTCTACTTCTCCATTTCCCTCTCCAAGAGTAGTTAGGTGCATCTTGATAGTAAGAGGAAGCCAGCCTTCTTCAGAGACTCAACCTCACAGTTCAAGTCCCATAGCTTGGAGGTTGTTTCCATGTTTCACTAGTTTGTTCTCATGCATAGGCTTTGGCAAGCTCGGTGGGACAATGGTCAAAAAAATTTAAGTCCACTAGTTAGCCAGTTGATCCTGATACACTAAGGATTTGGGTGTTATTCTTAGTGCTACCAGCCTTTGGAGGCACTCAATCAAACACCATGGTGACTCTACTACAAATCTACTGGTTTCAAGCAGAAATAGTGTTGGTATGTAAAGATAACCTTTGATCTTTTGTGATTTTCAAGTTTTCTATGAAATTGCAGCTTTTATGAAAACTTTGTTATGGATTCATTTCATAGAAATAGTCATTATTCCCACCCATATCATGAAAATTTTGTTCCTCAGCCCTCATATTGCCAATTTCAATCTCCACCCCAAGCTATTTATAACCAAGCTACTCAAAATGTTGACCCTCCATCTGCTTCTACTCCATTAGTCCCAACATCCTTAATTGAAGAACTTAAAGATATGTTGTTGGTATTCCAAAGAAATATGGATTCATGGGATAGGAAGATAGATGAACAAGATGAGTAGTTATTGGCCTAGGATAGACAACTTGAGGAGATCGATGGGCAGCTTGATGAGGTTGCAAGGCAACAAGAACTTGAGAGATAGCAGGAGGAGATGGCCTACCGGGCCTACCTCAAACATGAGGAAGAAGAGAGGGAGAAACAGAGACATTTTGAGGAGAACCTTGCAAGGCAAGTTGTTGCAGCAAGAGAAGAGGAAATGAGGTTCCAATCAGCTCATTTTCAAACCAAGGAGGTAGATACCCCCCCTTCTCCCAAATATGTCATCCCAAGCTTTAGGAAGCCCCCTCCCTTACAAGAGCCTACTATTGTAGCCCCTCCATCCCCTGTAAGAGAGACTTGGACTAGTCATGAACCTCCCAAGCCTATCACTATTAGGTTATTTCCAGGTGGGCCAGTTGTATGGACTTCTGATGGTTCAAATATAGAGTTTTGGGAGAGTGAATCCAAACCCAAAGAGATTCCATGCGAGGAGTTGTAGTTTGCTAAGGAGAACAAAGAGGAGGTTGCTGAGCCAAAGGAAGAGGACCCAATCCTCTTATTTGAAGAGCTTCCCTCTTTTGTTGAGGAAGAAGAAGGAGATAATAAGATTGTCCCTCCCCTTGAGGAAAAAGTCATAGCTTTTGAGCCCTTGCCAGTGAATGAGGATCTGCTACAAGTTGAGAAGGAAGAGGATCTTTTGCTACAACAGACAACCCTCTATGATGTGGGAGATCACACCATACTAGTAGATCCAAAGGAAGTGGTTCATGGGCAGCATGAACAAGATGTGGAAAAAAAACAAGAGGAGGAGCCACTACCAAACCAGTTAAAGACTACCATTGCAGAGCACAATCAAGTGGTCAAGGATGATTCCTCTAGCCCTACACCATCAAGAGGGTGCCCCATAAGGTATCTAGCTCTTCAACAAATCAGCAAGTTGCCCCATATCATGTTCACTCTAGAGCATGAGGAAGATTATCACAAAGAGGAGCAGGTATGTTTTGCTCCACAAGGTAACACCCCAGTGCTAGAAAGCTTCACTATTTTTAGCATTGGGAAGGAGGTGTTTCATGTAGCAGTGTGCTTGTCATACCTGCTGATCCATTTGGTTGCCCTTTTGCATGGAACAAGAAATCAATTGGTGAGAAAAGGTAGCTATTTCAAAAAACCAGTTAATGGGTTTGTTTGACCTCTCTCTTTGTAAATATTTGTATATAAGTAGAGTAGTTTCTTTGTTTCTAGTTTGTTCCCTACTTTTCCAAGAAGTGCACGAGCACAGCTATCTCACTGTGAGATAGCAGGTTTTCAAAATTTTGAAGGTTGTAGAAGGTTTTTGTTTTCTAGTTCTAGTTGCAAAGACAAGGTTTTTCAGGGTTTCCCTCTCAAAGGTAGGGTTAGGGTTTTACAGTGCTTAGAATCTACATATTTTTTATGACTCTATAGCCCAATGGATGCTTCAGGCCACTCATCTTATGCATAGCAGGCTAGCATCCCCTGTGAGTCACCAAAAATGTTGCTTATTTTTGTGCCTCGCCAAAATTTAAATTTTAAATACTACCCGCCCAACAGTCACTCCCAAATTTAATATTATTTTAAACATCTCAGAAATATCAAAAAATTGTTAAAAGTTCAAACCTTATGATTTGTTTACATGGGCTCGCAATTCCCCATTGTCGGATCAATCTGAATCAACAGTTTGCACTATGTCGCTATTGAAAGTTGCATGTTGTTTTGTGTTAGCGACATAACGCCCTTCTGCCACGTGTCAGGTGGGTCCTCCCTTGTTGTTTCTTCGACATCGGGTTTTGTTCCATCCATGGTGGGTGCTATGGCACTATCAAAAAATCCCTGCTTCTTGCTGTTAGCAACATAGCACCCAGATGAAAAATAATACTATGGGGAAGTTTGAAAGGAAGGTGGGTCCCAAGTACACCCCATCGGATATCAGTGATGAATTTGTCAGACATGTTGGTAGTGGTCAATTTTTTCATTGGCTGAGGTATGACTGTGTAGAATGTGGGCCCTATGAGGACTTGTTAGATAGTTTGGCATGTGGCCAATTCTCATTGGTTAGTACATTGGTAGGTCAAATCCATCTTACTCCCTGTCAGATCAGTTCAAATCTATGGTGGGAACTATCTCGCTATGGAAAGCTAGAAAAATTTTAACCATAGCGACATAGTGCCTCAGCAACACGTGGCACAGATGACGTAATGGGCCTGCCCTTCTCTAAGTGATATTACAGCTCGTCCTCAGTGGCATGTTGTCAAGTGGGTCATAGTACGGTGTGATTTTTCATTGGTCCATTCAGCCAACTCGATGCATAGTTGTACAATTTTGTTGACGACTATCAGATCTAAAGAAAATCCACAGCAGACCTGTGTTATCTACATGACTGTATCTCCCTAACTTATGAATGATAATATAAGTGAATCTCTCTTCCTCATGTCATTCATCTTGGTTTTTTGATCTGAATGTGATTATTTGATTAAAGCAAGTCTGAATGTGTATATCCTTAGTTTTATTCTAGTTCAATAGTGCATATATGGGCAGAGATTGGTCTAAACACTCTATTTTGGTGCATCACCTCTTTAGATTAGGTTAGGTAGATTTTCTTTCATGCTCTCCTTCTCCCTTTTCCTCTCCAAGAGTAGTTAGGTGCATCCTGATAGTAAGAGGAAGCCGGCCTTCTCTGGAGACTCAACCTCATAGTTCAAGTCCCACAGCTTGGAGGTTGTTTCCATGTTTCACTAGGTTGTCCTCATGCATAAGCTTTGGACAAGGGTGCAAACCTAAGTGACAAAAGTTTCAACATATGAGAAATGAAAGACCAAAATTCTATTTGAACCCCCTGAATTTCAACCCAAAAAGGTGAGGAGGACGAATGGATATGCTTGGGAATTCTCTTAGGTGACCAAGGAAAGGCCCTAAATAGAGTTTTCCCCACATTCCAAAGCCCTTTCTTTATGACTTTCTCTTGCATCTCATGATTCTTCAAAAAAATAAAAAACATTCATTTTTAACCATCTTGTTAAAACTAACCAAAATCCCTAATTTCTTTCCCCAAACATTATTAAGCCAATCATCCAAAATTTTACAAGTAGGAAGAAATTTTAAATCAATACAAACAAAGAAAATAACAACATTTGCAAGTCTTTCTTGTTCAAATTTTATAGCCTTTACCATGTCATCGCTCGGCTCAAGAATGAGGGTCTCCATAGTAGACATCGGGACCTTACCTATCCCATCTCCACCATGTTTCTCTACACTTGTGGACTCCTCTCCTTATATTCTATCTTCATTAGGATTAATTCTTCCTCCTCTTGGATCCAACTCCCACCTTCAAAAGCTTCCATTAAATGCAACAGATTTAGGTAAAATTGGTAATGACTTCTTTGCAACCACAACACTATATAATAGTTTCTCCATTGTATTGGTATTAATACTATTAATACTACTTCCACCATTATTATCATCCTTCGGCCTCTCCTTGCCATCATTTTCTTTTGAAATGTCCATCAATCACTCAAACCTAGGACTAATAGCCAGGTACATGCCAAATGAATCAATGCCAATGATAAATCAAGAAAACACATGCAAGACCAACCAAGCAGAAATCAAACCCTACCACGAAAATTCTAAAGTGTGATCAAGAAAACAAAGCAACTAAATGCAATGAAAGCACAATACTCAAAATAGGGACATTTGACACACACAAAAATCACATCAACAATCCACTGAAGTAGTCTGCAAATTAGGTGCGATGAGAGTGTACCCACTTGCAGACCACCTTCAATTCCTCATCTCATAATTTTATTTATTCAATAAAGCATAACATTAAATATAATACATATTTATATTTTATTAAATTATTAAAATAGAATAGATGATGGAAAGAAAAAATAATCTCTTTAAATCAAGCATAATTATATGAATCCTTTGTATGATTGAACAATCTCTTTTTTATTATTTCATATATTTTTTAAGATGTGTAAGGTTCCCTTTTAGATTTATGTTTTCCATGATGGATATATGAATTTTAAATCTATTTTAACTATGTGATGTAAAGGTATGTTTGTACTTTAATGATTTTTTTTTATGAGAACATTATTATTGGTGAATCCTTGATATCAAGATTAATTTTCAAAAATTAATTTTAAAAATTAAATATAATACAAAGTTATATTATTATTATGTTTGTGCTAAATATAAATTATAAGCATTGATTTAATTATTTATTTCTACATAATTTATTATCAAAATTTGTATTAATATGTATATTTAGAAATAACATATTAAATTTAAATTATATGTATTAACTAAATTACTTACTAAATTGTATATATACAATTATTTTAGATTAGATTAAATGAAAACTTTTTTATATGGATTAATGTTTTTTAAAATTTATGTATTTTTAAAACTAAAATAATAATATTCCTAAATTTTTCATACATTATATTATTTTAAAAATGAAAATATAAACACTATTAAAAATTTTAATTCTATTAATATATTGATGGAGACACAACCAAATACAAGAATGAACACACCGGAAAAAGGAAAAATATTATTATCAATGAAAAATGCCCTATGGGCTTACAACAATATGATTCTAGAGAAAGAAATCCTCCACATAGTACCTTCTCTCTAACTCCACTAAGTGATGCCTTTGCAATGCCAGAAATGTTCTTGAATAAACCCCAAATGGTTTAGGGTTAGGAATACATTCTAGAATATGTCAGTTGGAATCCACCACCAAAATGGAAGGTTCCAAAAATCATGTTAGAAGTCGGTGTAAAATTAGAAGAATCTAGAAGCAGTAGTCAAACTTTTGGGAGGCATAACTTTTGAACCGTAGCTCCGATTGACAAATTGTTTACATTTTTGAAAAGCTCTTAAAGTGCTCTAAAACCCTATGGACTAGCTCTACTCATCCCCCATTTTTTGGCCCTGTACAAGGCCATTTAGTGCCCCATATCTGACTTTGAAGCACTCTTAGGAGGTCTCTAGGAACATAAAAATTGCAATAACTTTCTAATAGTGAAGCCTTTTGACCTGATTCTTTTTCTAGAGTGTTCTAAATTACAAATATAACCATCCCTCCAATTTGCACCCTCTAACTCACCATAATTATGGCTCAATTACATAGTCTTATTTTTTTGGCATTTACACATATCCCAAGGTGCTTAAAAACTCTAACCCAGTACATTAATAGTGGAACTGTGAGAGTTGGAACCATTATTTGACCCAAATGGGTATCCAAAAATGAAAACAAATTAAACAGAAACTATTTCTAAGCAAATTTTTGGGTGATACAGGATTGCCCTTACACCACTGGATGGTCCTGCATCATATATTATTTTATTGAGTTAAAAATATATTATTTTTATAAAATTAATGAAAATTTTCACTTGGTATTTTACTTCCTCCTTAAAAATTTGTCTTTAAATTTAAGTATATAAAAGAAAAATTATATTTACAAAATTAATGGTAGTATCTCATATATACATGTATTGTTGTCTACAAAGTCAAGTCAATAATTACTGTCAGAAATATGATGGCTTACTGTATGAAGTTTTTGAGGCATAGACATATTTGGAGCAGAATTGAGTTTTGTGTAACATGTTAAAACAAGATGTATCAGTGCTATCTTTTCTAGAAAAATCTTTTGTTGTACATGGAGACATGTCAAATAGCTGACAACTAACAAGATAATAAATGCAATGATGTCTATCCAAATAACTTAAACCCTAGCAAAATTGGAAAGGGCCAATAAGAAATAAGAAATTAATTGGTATAAATTAATTTAAAAATACATGCTAGTGAAAACATGAGTAATAAATGCCAAGATAAGATCACATGACAACTAAGACTAATAGTAAGATACTTAAGACCTAAATTAATTTAACACTATATTATTATTTATTAGTGAACTAATTACGTAAACTACTTTATTCACACGAACAAGTTCTTCTTCTTCATGACTACAAAATACCATATATGTATATTCTACCAAGGTATTAAAAGTGTTTCCATCCAACACAATCCTTATTGTTAGTTATAGTCTAGACAAAGATCATTCAATTCCTTATTCATTTACAATGATTTCTATTTTTATCATGAACTTTTACTAGGATTCAATATTTCTAAAATGAATTCCTTATTTATTTATTGTCATTCTTTGTCATGTGTATAGGTTGTTTTTTATTTACTATATTAGTTTTATAATTCTGAATGTTTTGATAAAATCATAAAGTCTAACACCATTTAGACAAGTTGCATGTTTCTACATGTAAACTATAACACAAAGATGTGTTCAACTTTGTCATTGGTATATTTTCCAAAAAAATGATAATCTTGTCCTCATTTTGTCTATACTTGTGTTGATTTCTTCCTTGTTTCTGGGTGCAATTTTCTTCTTTGCTTCTAAATTTTTCATTCTATTTCTTTTAACCTTTTGAATTTCTTATTACGATATTTTTTCACAACTTTTCTTTGTGATTTTATTTTAATTTAATTCTATACCAAATATTTCACTTTTGGATAACTCTTTGATTTTAATACAAATTATTATTTTTTATTTTTTCTTGTTTAGTTTAAGTCAATATTTAAGCTGGTAGGATTTGCATGAGAACTTTACTCTTGGAAATGATATATGTTATCGGAAAAGTTGTAAGACTCTTCCCAAATAATTTTTTAGGAAAGAGAAATATTTTAATTTTTTCCTTTTTTTTGAAATTAACAAATGATTTTAAAATATATAAATAGAAATTTGCTTTATTTTCTCCTTACTCTTATCCCTACTTTTTCTTAAGCTTCCCCAAATCTTGAGTGTTTTTAAGGAATTCTAAATCTTAAGGTTTTTTAAGAAAAATTACTAGATGTGCCATTCATTGCAAGAATGAACCAAAGGAATTTGTAGGAAGATTTCAACATATTAGAACTAATGAAGAATCATGAATGTGCTTCATCCAATAGTTATAATTTCTTTGTGGAAAATAAGGGTTGTAATTGTTGAAATTTACATCAACGTGAATTGTTTTTTTATTGTGATTACCATTTGATGCTATAATTTGTAGATTTATTTTTTCTACCCTCTTTCTATAAATAAACTTTTATTTGTAAGATTCTTTGGGTGCCATAGTGTATTGATGTTTTTGTTATATATTATAAGATTTCAATGCTCTGATTTCTAGATTGTTTGATTGTATTGTGCTCTGCAGTTTTTTATTATAAGAGATCTTAAAATGCTAAATATTTGTGAGATTGACATATTGATTTTGAAAACAAAAAATGTTAAGATGTGATTTTTTTTTTTGACATAGTCAATGTTCTTTTTGGCATATTCAATGTATTTTCTTTTACTGCAACCTTGACCCATGGTTGGAGAATCAATCAATCCATTCTTTTGTAAAATGAAATGTTTTGCACCGAAAATATATAAAAATCCTGAATCACTTATATTCTTTCTTGTATATGAAAATAAAATATTTAGATTCATTTTCAATTATTTTATTTCAAGCTCCACCATTTATTTCCATCTACTTTTTTATTATTTTATCTAGACATAACAAAATTTAGAAATATTTTTGTGTATAAAAATATAAATAACAGATCCTGAATAGTGGTGGGAACTTCCACTTAAAAGGAAATTAGAAAAAAACTTGAGAACTAATTTGGTTTACAATATATTTTTGTTATTAATTTATTTCACAATACATTTATTTTATAATACGTTTTTATTTCATAAAAATAGTTTCTAAAGTCTTTTAATGAGACAACTTTTTTAAATTGTAGATTTCTTTCTTCCAAAATGAAACTTCCTATCAACTCATTGTTTCATCTACAAAAGTGAGTGAGTGCTAGTTATACATTCAACAAGTATTATTCTTCTCTTAATTGACATGGGTATGAATTCTTGGTCCAATGGGTTCACCTCTTTACATGTGACCAATTAAATTTAGAGATGATCTTTATTTATCTTGTAAGATCATTGTATGTATATACATATAAAACAAGAGTCACTAATTGGGAATTAAAAGAAGAAGACTTGCTTCGTTTCAACATACTTGGATATAGGTTGGATTTAATCCCAATGATATAAACCTTCAGGCTTCTTGGTGAATTGGGAACAAACTCAGATCATCATTTTGGTGAATTCACCTTATAGTTTACATATAAGGAGTTACAAGTTCCTTTCTAGTTTTTCTAACCTAATATTTTAGTTGTTTTTAAGATTTGATTATAGTACAGTATTCTATTGTTGATTATTATAATGAAATAACATTTCTACAACTATTTTATTTGAATATTTATCAAGAAAGATTGTGGGTTTTATTGTTGGATAATTCATCTTTTGTTGTATGTAATTATTGTTTAAAAAAATCAATACATTTAAATAATTTCAATAAAATGTTAGGCCTAATACTTCAATGGTATCATAGCTATTAAAGTTGTTGTCATTGGATGTAAAATTAAACCATGAAAGGTGGAAATTGATGTTATTTTGAAAAGTCAATATATCGTTGACAATGGTTATGATAAATTAATCAATAAAGACTTGATAGTGGTTAAGTACATGGTCATTTATTGCACATCTTTTCGTTACTCTTTAGCTATGTCTATTAACCATCATGGGAACTTAACATGATTACTATGAGTCCACGTTGTGTTCTTCTAAGGTAGGTCTAAAAAATTATGAAATATATTTTTGAAAATGTAATGAAAGTTTAAAAGCTTTCAAGAAACTTGTTTTTGGTTTTGCTTGTTCCCTAAGGTTTTTGCCATGATTAACTTGATAGTAAACGTGGTAATGTGCTTATTCAGATCTCTTTGTGGTTTTTTTATATGTTTATCATTGTGGTGATGTGATTCTATTGATACTAATTTTGTTCAGATTTGGATCAGCCTAATAAGGTAAATGGTTGTGTTGTTGCAGTATAATATGGTTTCAGTCTACTTGACATTGGTGCGATTTTGAAAATATTATTATATCCTTTCCTTCTCATTTTTGAATGACATTGCAGATTATGTGACTAAGTATTTTTTTATTTTTGCAAAAGTTGTAGTTATTTCTTGAGTTTTGGCTCACTCATTATATTTTAATGTGAAATTCTAAGAGTTCAAAGAATGCAAAGATCTAAGATGGGTTTCATTTTTCATCATCATTCAAATAGGGTATTGACAGAAGGTAGTAACCTTTTATATTTTTCAATGTTTGGTATGTTGGCTTCTATTTTTCCTCCTTGTAAAAGTCAATGTTAAATGGAGAATGTTGTGTAGTGTTTGATAAAGTTTCAAAATGGGTTCTACATGATTTCAGAAGAATTTTGATATCTAGGGTTTGAAATATTTTATTCTTTCTCAAATAATAGAGTCTTAATTTTACTATATCATCTAATAGTAGTTAATTGAAAGAACTACTAAGAATGTATTTTGTTCATAGTGTTTGTTTTGAATATCTATGGCTTGGAAGAGATAAATTGTCAATAGAAGAAAAGAAATTATTTCATGTGGGTTTGACAGTTATTGGTCTATGAAATAGTTACAAGTCATGACAATTTGGATTTGTGTTGACAATTTATTCATGTTGATTTTGTTTAGAAAAATAAGTTATTATGTCACATGAGAATGGACATTAAAAGAATGGATTTTAGTTTCATGGGATAGTAAGCATATTAAATATGCTATTCAGTTTTCTAAGTCAAGGTCATTAATAGTTCACTTCTGAAAATATTTCTAAGCATAATTTTTTCTTTGACTTTTTTATGAACATTTTTCAGAATGTTAACCTTGGCAGAGGGTACGAAAATTCTTTACAGTTGAATGCTTGGTTATGGACTAAACTATTTTTTTTGTTTTCTGTAAAAATTAGTTACATAGTTGTAACTGTATTAAAATCAATGAAAGTAAAATTCAAAATATATCCCTATATAATAGAGTATGTGTGTATATCCACAAACAAAGAAGTGTGTGTGAAGTTCTAAAAGACATACACTCATATTTTCTTGCATATGGAGTATTGAGTTGATACTGAAAGTAAAAAATCGTGAGGTTATTAAGTACATGAATATGTGAAATCTAAAACATACATTTATGTATGTGTGTAATCTAGTGAACACAAATACTGGAAAAAGAAGAGGAGTTGAAGCTCCAAGCAATTGGAGTTGCTAAATAGTGTAAAAGAAAGATTTGTTCCCAATAAAGATGGAAGGTTTTAGAGTGGTTTTTTTCCCCTATGAGAAAACCTTTATTGTTTTGAGGGTTTCCCACTCAACATAATTTCTTGTGTCGTCTCTTTTTTGTGAGTTTTTGTTATTGTTCTAATATATTTCATTTCCTTTCATCTATTTTAGTTTATATGTATGCAATTGATTATGAAGATTATGTTTTTATATTAAAATTTGTTTCAAAAGGTTTAAAATATCCTCTATTATAATTCACTCCCACTTCTCAAAATAACATCCACTTCCAACAAGTGGTATCGGAGCATAGGGTCCTCATCTATAGCTTAGTCTATGGGATTATTCCTGGATTTTGGATGTGTCAATAACATAGGCTAAATGTGCCTCTCTTACTTTCAAATTTATGGATTTGATAGTATATAGTTTTTTTACATCAACATTTTGGATCATACTACATGATCCATCATTAGGATGCTAGGTGTGTCTCTCTTACCAAAGCTTTACTATTTGATGGTACAGATTATGTTTTTTAGAAAGTCGTGATGGAGGCATAATGTGGGAAGATATTGTTACCAAGTATAAAGTTCCTAAAGTCATACCTACCAATCTTGATGAAAAGGCCAAATATGAACTTTACTATCTTGTGTGATCTTACAAAATATGTGTTTGTCAAAGTCATGTATTACAAATCTTCAAATGATATATTGGTAAATTTAGAAACTATTTATTAAGGGGATGAAAAATTAAAGAACCAAAGTCAATCACTTTGAAAACTTGATTTGATAATCTAAAAATGAATAAAGATGAAAGCATAGCAGCTTACTTTTTACAAATTGATGAAATGATGAATGATAGAGAAGGCTTAGGAGAAATATTGAAGAACATGATGTAATTTCAAGAGTAATAAGAATTGTACTACCAAAATTTGAAACAAAAATATTCACTTTAGAAGAAAAGAAGAATTTCTCAAATATGACTTTGCATAACCTACAAGGGATCTTAACTACTTATGAAGTGAGAAATAGTAATAATACTTCTAACTCAAAAGAAACAACTTTCAAAAGTAAAAAGAAAGATGCAAATGATTCAGATATATCTAATGCTCTTGAAGCTCTATTAGTTGAAAATGGAAAAAGAAATATCAAGGAAAAGTGAAGTGTTTTAATTGTGGATAACATGGGCACTTTGTTGCAAAATTTCCCTATGATGATCAAAATGAGGATGATGAAAAACTAGAAAAGTCCTCTAAAATGAAACCTTGGAATCAAAGAAAAATATTCAAAAATGTTAGAAAGAAAAGTCTTTTGTCAAAAGAATACTCTGATGAAGAATCAAATGATTTTGTTGAAGAAGGAGAATCCTTGTTCATGGTTGAAATTGTGAATGATAAAAAAAATTAAAAACTCAATCAGAAGCTTCATCAAACTCGGATGAAGAAATAGATCTTCAAGAAGAGCTACTTTTCTCTCTACAAGAAATAAAAAGATAAAAGAAGTTAGTTTCTACTCACGAAGGAAATTTTCTAGTTTTATAAGAAGAATTGAATAATGCAAATCAAACCATTGAAAACTAGAAGATATTATAATATGAGAAAGATTAAAAACTAGTTCACTTGTACAAACAAATTGAACAATTTGAAAAAGGTGAGACATCTGAATAACATTTGAATTTTTATCAAAATTTAGTTTATTTTAAGGCTATTATTTTTGTTGTAATTCTTTTGGGCATAAAGCTAATAACTACAAGTTAGCTATAAAAGGTCCTACATTTGGACATAAACAATCATATGGTTTTAAAAGAGTAATAGGATGCTTTAAACATTTTCATTATGGGCATTTTGCAAATCAATGCAAAGTGAATTTAAAGTCTAAAAAATCATGGAGACCTAAAAACATGAATGAAGAAAAATCTTTGATTGTTGAAACAAACATGTTCGCACATAAACCTGCTACATGGGTTTTGGACAATAACTCTTCTCATCATATAATTGGCAGAAGAAAAAAAATTTCAAACCCTACAAGATTTTGATGGAGGTTTTGTCAGATTTGGTTATAATCAAGGTGCTTATATTACAAGAAAAGGGTCTATTTATTTAAATAAGGATAGTCCTATACATGATGTATGTTATGTTGAAGCTTTAAAACATAAACTATTAAGTGTAAGTCAAATTTGTGACATCGGTTGTTTTATTTTATTCAATGAAAAAGGTTGTGCTATTAAAAAAAAGGATAGAATAATGACAAGTGGCTTAAGGACATTAGGAAATATTTATGATTTTTTTGATTCAACATTTCAAGAATCATCTTTAATCAATACTTGTCTTATGTGTCGGGTTGAAAAAACTAGTTGTGGCATAAAAGGTTAGGTCACATAAATTTTGATAATCTTGTTAAAATCAACAAGAATAATAAAGTTGAAGGTTTGCTTCTTATCAACCAACAAGTATTTTTAATGAATGTGTAAAAGGAAAACAAAAAAAATCATCCTTCAAAACAAAGGAATATCTTTCTACTAGGCCACTAGAATTAGTTCATACTAATCTATGTGGTGCAATTAAAACTCAATCCATAAATGGTGAAAAATATTTTATGTTATTTGTGGATAATTATTCGAGAATGATTTGGGTAACTTTTTTAAGCATAAATCTAAAGCTTTTGAATGTTACAAGATATTTAGGAAAATGGTCTAGAAAGAGAAACTAACAGAAAATTAAAATGCTTTAGATTAGATCGAAGTGGGGAATTCACCTCTCAAGAATTTATTAAATATTATGAAAGACATGGTATCAAAAGACAGTATTCAACTACTCGTACACCATAATAAAATGGTGTTGTGAAAAGGAAAACTATGAGGGTTAAGGAAATGGCTCAAATAATGCTAAATAAAGTAAAATTACCATATAAGTTTTAGAAAGAATTTGTCCATACAACTATATATATTCTAAATAGGGCTCAAATAAGGACTAGAACTACATATACTCCTTAAGAATTATGGTATGGTAAAATCACAAATGTAAAACATTTCAAAAAAATTGGTTGTAATTGTTTTATTAGGAAGGATGGTGATGCTTTGGAAGGATTCAATTCTAAATTTGATGAAGGTATTTTTATTGGATTACTCTATACATAGAAAATATTTTGAATGCTTTAATAAAAGCTTGAATAAGATTGTAGAGGCTATAAATGTATTTTTTAAAGAAAATATTATTATAAATAAAAATCATGAAAAGAATGTTGATGAAGAGTCTACAAAAAGGTTTGAACAGTGTGTTGATGATTATAAATCTAATGATGTTAGATCAGATACACCAACATCAAATTGTAATGATCATGAAACTTGTTCAAATTCTAAACTAAATGCCAATTTAAAGACTCTTTCTAGAATTATCGATAAGAGACATCTTGGATCTCTAGCTATAAGAGATAAAGAAGCAAGTATTTTAACTAGAAGGAAAGATAAAAATGATGAACAAGCACAAACTGTCGAACATTTCTATTTAATATCATAATTTGAACCTAAAACAGTGACTAAAGCCCTAAATGATTCATGTTGGTTAAATGTTATGCAATATGAAATAAAACAGATTGAGAAAAATAAAACATGGGAATTAGTGCCAAGACCTAATGATAAAAATATCATAGGTTGAAAATGGATCTTCTAAAATAAACTTGATGAAAATGGAAAATTTGTGAGGAATAAGACTAGATTTTTTTGTAAAAGGTTTGATCAACATGAAGGAACTGACTTTGGTGTAACTTTTGTACCTATAGCTAGAATGGAATCCATTAGAATATTTCTAGCATATGCAAGTTACAAAAAAATTACTTTTTATCAAATGGATGTCAAAACATCATTTCTAAATAGTTATCTTGAGGAAGAAGTATACAAAGAATAACTAGAAGGATTTGAGTCTTTTGAAAAACTAGACTTTGTATATTTTCTTAAAAAGGTATTATATGGCTTAAAACAAGCTCCTAGAGCATTGTATTCCAGGTTGGGTAAAAACCCTACTTGAAAATGGTTTTAATCTTGGTGGTGTAGACAACACCTTATAGACCAAAATTGTTGGTTAAGATATCTTGGCAATTAAAATTTATGTTGATGATATTATATTTGGATCTACTATGATTATTTATCAAAACAATTATCTAACATTATGGAGTCCAAATTTGAAATGTCTCTTTTGGGTGAACTAAACTTCTTTCTTAGATTGCAAATATCGTAATGTGAACTTGGCTTATTCTTATCACTAACAAAATATGCCAAAGAAATGCTGATTTTTTTATATGACTAGCTGTAAACTTGTCAGCACACCTATGGAAACTCACTATAAACTACTTAACAATGATGATTCTCCAGTAGTTAGCCAAAAAAAATATAGGTCAATGATGTTGGAATTCATTTAAAATAACTAGAGGGGGAGGGGGGGTGAATTAGTTATCCAAGGTCTAAATGTACAAATAAAACTTTTCTCAGCTTAGTGAACCCATAAAACATTTATATTCATGCATGCATCCAAATGAATATGTGAATAATTAAAACTTGTAGCTTATTGTCTAATCAAATTATATAAATGTAAAGTATGAACCATAACACATTCATCAACACACTTGACACAATGATTTAATGTGGAAACCCTATTTTATAAAAACCACCAATATCATGCTACTCCTTTTTCACTTTTTTGAAGTGACGCCCTATGAAAGGCCAACCTTATTAAAGGTTACAATACACACTATTAAATATGACCCGGTTAAGGGATTTCAATCACCCTGTTAAAAGTGAGCCTTGTTAGAGGAATTTAGGCCACTCACTTAGAATGTCACCCTATTAAAGGATATACTAATGACTGTTAGGTCAACCTTAATCGAAAGAATTAACCCTAGACTAATACAATTGTTAGAGAGTAACAATAGAGTTTTGATCTAATACAACCTACAACTTCTCTTGTAGATTACAGATCTCTGTTCAGCCCTCCATTCTTCTTGGCCTTTACACTTTGCAATTCTAATATCTTATTCACCCTTCAAGCATAAATCTCCTTAAGCCTTCTTGCTTAGCATGCCATGCAAATTCATTTCTTGTGTCACTTGATGAGGCAAAACCCTTAATTCCTTCTTCTCTTTGGGTTCTCGCATATAACTACTTTGCTTCATGACCAGACATTCCTATAAATAGGAAATTAAGATACTTTTTTTTTCCATCATTCACTTTAGGGTTTTGAATGGATTAGGTAGGATACAATGCATCTACCCCATATCTTGTATCTCTTTTAGAAACTTCTTCTTGGAATCCATTTGAGTTCGCCTAAAAAATGGTTTACATCAAATTATGTGCCACCAGCTCATCAATCTTATCTTCCTCCTCATTCACAAGTTTCAAGAAAACAAACTTGTTGGCTTATATTTGGTGAATCTTTGATCTTTTTCATAATGCAACAGCTCAGCATTATCAATCTTCTGATGCTCAACACATACTATGTTGCTTGGCATCAACTAAAGTTTATTGATGCTCTGCATCAACTAAAATTTACTTGACATCAACTTTCATACTCAACATCCACTAGAATTTTCTTTTACTCAGTTCCAACTGACTTTATGCTCAACTTGTACTAACTTTTCTCGGCACCTACTATCCACTCAGTCAAGCTTGGCAAAAAAAATTTATTTAACTTATTCTTCTAAACTTTCTAAGTGTAGCCAACCATTTTGTAACCTTAAGTAGATCATAAATACATCATGTCATCATTTTCTTAACTAATCCTTGTACTTCATTACATAATCATAACTCAACCTTTCCTCTAGGTGCTTTTGTTACATCTTATTGATCAAAACATCCTCATCAATCAACTAAGTGACAGTACTTGAATCTGTAAGAAATTATCTTACCAACAAATAACAGGTTTGACATTAGTGACAAAAAAATGATTGAAACACATAATAGTCTCCCTCATAACAATCTTTCTAATCAATGATCTTTTCAATCAAATTTCAACAATCTCCCTATTTGACATTGATGGCAAACCAAATTGATCAACCAAGTCAATCAAATGATGAACATCTTGTTCAACCAATCTAACTAGCTTAAAATAGTAAGACAATACCAAAAAGAAAACTTATATTGAAATTTCTCCCTCTATCAGCAACTTCCATCTTCTAATTAGGTTACAAAACTCTTTCTTATAACTCCCTCTAAGTTCCTTCTTATATCTCCCTCTTTCTCTCTGATCAATGTCTCCCTCTCTGATCAACAAATCAGTTTAGGGCTTTCTCCCACTTTTCTCTTGCACTTGATCAAAAAAACTCTTATTTCTCCCTCATTCTAATTTTTCTCCCTCTTAGATTTTGATCAGTTTCTGCTATTTAATCAATTTCAATTATTTCTCCCTCTTTGATAATAATTCCAAGGACATATACCAAACACTTGGCATCTTTTAATATATGCAGATATAAGCTTTTGCAAGTTCTTGAATTTCTCCCTCTGTCACTGTGCTTGTGACTGATTTGAAGTTTTAGCTCTATGATTACTTTAGGTAGTTCCTAAAGTAAGATCCACTGCATCAATTTTTATTTTATGAACATCAACTTGTTTGATGCAGGGCACTCCCTTTGTTTCTTACATAGTATTTGATAGGGGTGTCACCCCTAGTTTACCTCTTAGATACTCATAAGCATCCTTAGGTAATGCTTTTGTGAAGATATTAGCAATTTCCTCCTTTGTTTTAACATATTCTATCTTCACCTCTTTATCTTGAACCAACTCTCTTACATAATGATACTTGATTGCAATGTGCTTAGTCTTTGTATGCATTACTAGACTCTTTGATATATCGATAGCACTTGTATTATCATAATAAAGTATCATTGGTTCCTTGATCTCTTCCTTCATTCCCTTAAGTAACTGTTTGATCCATTAAATGTTTGTGCAATTGATAGCAATAGCAACATATTTTTCTTTAGCAGTAGATTGGGAAGTACAACTATGTTTCTTACTAGTCCATGTAACTAGTCTTTTGCCTAAGAATAATGCTCCTCCATTGGTGCTCTTTCTATCATCAATGTTTCCATCCCAATCAGCATCAGTCTAGGCTCTTAGTTCAAACTTTTCATTCTTTTTGTAGTATAAACCAAACATTTATGTTCCTTTTAAGTATCTCATTATTTTCTTCATAGCCATTAAGTGATTCTCCTTGGGATTAGCAGAGAATCTTGCAACTATCCCTACAGATAATGCAATATTAGCTCTGTTATGTACTACATATTATAATTTTCCAATCATGGGTCTGTATAATGTTTGATTCACCTTAGTTGAATCATCATTCTTTGATAGCTTGAGTCCGATCACCATAGATGTACTCATTGATTTGGAATCCTCTAGTCCAAATGTCTTTAATATCTCTTTGGCATACTTTGACTAAGTGATGTATATACCATACTTCATCTGATATACTTGTAATCCCACAAAGAATTTGATCTCTCCAAGCATAGACATTTCAAATTCTTGCTTCATCTAATTTGTAAAGTTCTTACATAGAGCATCTTGTCCTCCAAATATGATATCATCAACAAATATTTTAGATAACAATATATCTTTGCCTTTTTTGTCTTCATGTATAGATTACTATTATCATCAGTCCTTTCAAATCCAATCTTTACAAGATAAGTATGAAGTCTTTCATACCATGCTCTTGGTACTTGTTTTAAACCATATAGAGCTTTGTGTAGTCTACATACCATGTTCTCATTGTCAACATCAACAAATCCTTTAGGTTTTTCTATGTAAACTTCTTCTTCTAATGTGCCATTTAGAAATGCAAATTTAACATCCATCTGATGAAATTTGAAATCTTTGTATGCATCATAAGCAAGTAGATTTCTTACTCCTTCCATTCTTGCAACAGGGGCAAATGTCTCCCCATAGTCAATTCCTTCTTCTTGTGCATATCCTTTACAAACTAATCTTTCCTTTTTCCTTGTCACTTCATCATTCTCATCTAGCTTTTTTCGTAATACCCACTTGTTGCCAATCACATTCTTGTCTTATGGTCTAGGAACTAGACTCCATGTTTTGTTCTTCTTTATCTGTTGAATCTCTTCTTCCATGGCCTTGTATCAATCATCATCTTCTAATGTATCTTTTACTATTTTGGGATCCTTCATGCTTAACAAACATAATTCACTTCTCAATCTATTTCTTTTCATTGGCCTAGCATCTTTGTTTCCAATTATTTGATTAGCAGGATGATGTCTTTTGACATATTTAGACAATCTTGGCTCAACTCTTGTTTCTACATTTTTTCTTTCAGCTTCAGAGTTACTATGTGCATCTATGTCATGTATCTCAACATCTCTTTCATGTGTACTATTCTTAGAATCAGAATGTACAATTTCTTCATTTTATAACTCGACATCTGAATGTAACTTGATTCCTAAATGCAACTCGGCATTCATAGGGTGTGACTCGGCAATCACTAAAACTTGTTGTTGATTTCCAACTTGATCTGCAACATCTTATTTAGTAGGCATTACTTCATAAAAGCATACAAATTATTTGTATTCTTCTAGTTCTTTCATAGGTTTAGCCTCATGTACTTCTATAAATTCATTAAAATTCACATTTGCACTTTCCACAATTTTGTTAGTGTTAGTATTTAAACACTTATAGGCTTTTCTTCTTATGGAGTAACCAAGGAATATACTTTCTTCACTTTTTGCATCAAGCTTTCCATTCTTGACATCTTTTAGAATGTAACATTTACTTCCAAATACCTTAACGTATTTTACATTGAGTGGATATCCATACCATAGTTCAAAAGGTGTTGAATGAGTTCCTTTCTTGATTTGCACAAAGTTCAAGGTATATACAACAGTACTTATAGCTTCTCTCCAATATTTCAAAGAAACATTCTTCTCCATCATAAGTCTTTTGGCACAATCCATTATAGACCTATTTCTCCTTTCAACAATACCATTTTTTGGAGGGGTCCTAGGAGCAGATGTTTATCTTTTGATTCCTCTTTCATTACAGAACATCTCAAACTTATTTGAAGTGAAATTCTCCTCCTCTGTCTGATCTCAAGAATTTCATGCTCTTACCTATTTCTTTCTCAACTCTTGCCAAGTACCACTTAAACATTTGAAAAGAATCAAATTTCTATTTTAGAAACATGGCAATCATCATTCTAGAGTAATCATCAACAAATAGCATTATGTACTTATCTCCTCTATAGATTTGCACTTCAATTAGTCCACATAAGTTAGTATGAACAATCTCTAGTATCTCTTTAGAGGTATAAGCTTTACTCTTAAAGCTTGAATTTGTCATTTTGCCTAGCTGACATTGTTTGCATACTACATTATCAAGTTTCTTCAACTCAGGTAAACCTCTAACTTTCTTCATGTTACTGATACTAACTAAGTTATCAAAATTAACATGACATAACCTTGTGTTTCATAGCCATACATCATCAAATCTTGCAACAAGATAAGTAGCATCCTCTATATCTAGATAGAATAGATTACTTCTAGTTTGATCACCTTTTCCAATCAGTTTTCCATCGATATCATATATCTTAGCAATCTTTTTTTCAAACTCAACCTTGCATCCCAAATTGTTTAGTTGTGACACACTTAATAAGTTATAATTCAATCCTTCAACATAGTAAGCATTGTCACATGAAATCTTGTCTATGAGTTTGATAGACCTTTTTCCTTTTATCAAACACGGTGCATCATTACCAAATCTTACACTATTTCTATCATAACAAGTTAAGGTAATGAACTTAATTTTGTCTCCAGTCATGTGATGTGAGCATCCACTATCAATGATCCATTTATTATTTTTTTTCACACAAATCACAAGTGTAGTTTCCTCATCTTCATCAGATTCATCCTTCATTGCAACATATACCACTTCATCATCATGTTCACTAGAGTCATGTTCATAAATAATGTAGCATGACTTCTTGCCTTTGTCTTTGTAATCTTTGTTGTCATCTTCTCTTCTATTCTTGTACTTGTTTCCTTCTCTCCAGTTCTTCTTCTATGTATATCTTGCAACAATATGACCAACCTCATTGCAATTGAAACAAATGATGGGTAACTTGCCTTTACCTCTATGAAATTTTCTTGCTAGTAGTGCTTCCAATTATTCGATATCTTCCTCATCTGTATCACTATCATTGGATGCATAGTTTAGCTTTCTTTTTTTCTTCTTCTGCTTCACCTCATTAGAATCTTTCAATAACAAATTAGCTTTGAAAGCAGACTCAAGTCTCTCTGGTTTGTAATTGTCAAAATTAGATAGCTCAAAAGTAGTGAGTCTACCTACCATAACTTCAAGGGTTAGATTATTCCCTGGAATACATCTCAATTATTGAATTGTATAAACTCTAATAGCATAAATAGGTAGTAGTGTTCTCAAGACTTAACATAGTATCATCATCTATATGACCAGTAGCACCTTTTATTGCACTAACAACTTCTTTTATCCTAGCAACATATTGAGCAATATTCTCACCCTCTTCCATTCTCATGTCATCAAACTTACCTATAAGGCTCTCAAACTTGGCTCTTTGAAATTTTTTGTCTCCTCCATAGATGGTGGTCAAGGCATCCCACATCTTCTTTGCAATGTCACATCTTTTGATATCATCAAATTCAGCATAGCTTAGGGCAAAGGCAATCTCCAACATTGCCTGATTGTGTTATTTCTTTTTCTTCATATCTTTAGCAGTTAGGGCTCCTGCTGGATCAACATGTTTTAGTATAATGGTATATTGTGCATGATCTCCAAGTCCTCTAAGGTGTAGCTTCATCAAACTTTTCCATGCAGGAAAGTTATCTATGTTAAGCTTGGGTACATCTCTTTTTGACATCTTGATCTTCATGCTTCTAGTACTTTCAAACTAGTTCTCTTAAGAAACTATGCTCTCATACAAATTATTGGAATTATTTTAGAATAATTGAGAGGGGGGGTGAATCAATTATCCAAGGTCCAAATGTACAAATAAAAAATTTCTCATCTTAGTGAACCCATGAAACATGCATATTCATGCATGTATCTAAATGAATATGTGAATACTTAAAACTTCTAGGTTACTATCTAATCAAATTGCAAAAATGTAAAGTATGAAACAAAACACATTCATCAGCACACTTGACACAATGATTTAACATGGAAACTCAATTTGGGAAAAACCACCAATAACATGCTACTTCTTTTTCACTCTTCTAAAGTGATGCCCTGTTAAAGGTTACATTACACACTATTAAATGTGACTCAGTTAAGTGATTTCAATCACCCTATTAAAAGTGAGCCTTGTTAGAGGACTTTAGGCCACTCACTTGGAATGACACCTTTTTAAAGGATTTACTAATGACTGTTAGGTCAACCTTAATCCAAAGGATTTACCCTAGACTGATACAATTCTTAGAGAGTAATGGTAGAACTTTGATCTGATACAACTTACAACTTCTCTTGCAGATTGTCAATCTCTATTCAGTCCTCCATTCTACTTGGCCTTTACACTTTGTAGTTCTAATAACTTGTTCACCCTTCAAGCATAAATCTCCTTAAGCCTTCTTGCTTAGCATGCCATGTAGATTCTTCTCTTAGGTCACTTGATGAAGCAAAACCCTTAATTCCTTCTTCTCTCTAGGTTCTCGCATATGACTACGTTGCTTCATGACCAGACATTCCTATAAATAGGAAATTAAGATACTTTGTCATTTTCCATTGTTCACTTTTGGGTTTTGAATGGATTGGGTAGGATACAATGTATCTACCTCATATCCTGTATCTCTTCTAGAAACTTCTTGCTAGAATCCATTTGAATTCACCTCAAAAATGGTTTACAACAAATTCTATGCCACCAGCTCATCAATCTTATCTTCCTCCTGGTTCACAAGTTTCAAGAAAACAAACTTGTTGGCATATATTTGGCAAATATTCAATCTTTGTCATAATGCAATAGCTTGGCATTATCAATCTTCTGATACTCAGCGCATACTACGTTGCTTGACATCAACTAAAGTTTACTGATGCTCAACATCAACTAAACATTACTCGACATCAACTGTCATGCTTGGCATCTACTAGAATTTTCTTTTAGTCAGCTCTAATTGACTTTTTGCTTGGCTTGTACTAACTTTTCTTGGCACCTACTATCTACTCGGTCAAGCTTGGCAAACAAACTTTATTTAACTTATTCTTCTAAACTTTCTAAGTGTAGCCAGCCATTTTGTAACCTTAAGTAGATCATAAATACATCATGTCATCACTGTCTTAACTAATCCATGTACTTCATTACATAATCATAACTCAACCTTTCCTCTATGTGCTTTTGTTACATCTTATTGATCAAAGCCTCCTCATCAATCAACTAAGTGATAGTACTTGAATTTGTAAGCAGTTGTCTTACCAACAAATAGTAGGTTTGACATCAATGAAAAAATAATGATTGAAACACATAACAATCTCTATCATTACAATCTTTCTAATCAATGATCTTTTCAATCAGATTTCAACAAATGATTAGTAGTTTTCTATATATAACAACTTCAAGGTCTAATCTAATACAGGCTATGTATATGGTTTCTTAGTATCAATTTGCACCTAGGCATTCACATCTCAATGGTTGTAAAAGGATTTTCAAATATATTCACGAGACACTTGATTATGGTCTGTGGTATCCACATAGTAATAATTTTTCTCTTATTGGTTATACAGATGCAGATTGGGGAGGTTTTCTAATGACAATAAAAGCACCAGTGATGTTGCATTCTTTCTTGGTGACAGGTTAATTGCTTGGCATAGTAGAAAGAAAGAACGTGTTACATTATCAACATGTGAATTTGAATCTATTTTTGTAACAAAATTTTGTACTTTCCTAATATGGATGGCATATCAGCTATTAGATTTGGTTATTTAGGTATGAAAGTCTATTTTAATCATGTGTGACAATACTAGTACGATTTAGTTGAGTAAAAGTCTAGTTATGCACTCTAGAACAAAGCATATTTCTATGAAGCTTTATTTCCTAAAGATAGGGTCCTTGAAAATGAGTTTTAGTTGATTTATGTACCTACACAAGCTCAAGTGGCTGATATTTTTATAAAATATCTACCTAGAGAAACATTTGAATAGTTTCAAACATGATTGGGATTAAGAGTCATCTCTCAATCCTTCTTTGCATGATTCTCTTTAGTTTGGGGGAGTCTATTTTGTAGGTTACTACTCCTAGAAATAGCTATTCATCTTCACAAAAGTAGTAGATTTTATTGTATTAGTTATTGTGTCCTTGATGCAAAATGGGGGAGAAAAGTATTTTCTCCTTTTTGTTGACTAATTTGGTGTTTGATGATCTCATAGTTTTGATGTTACAATTCATTCAGTGATTAAGTTCCTTTTGATAGTGATATCATTTGTTTCAGTTGTGATGATCACAAGATATGTCAGAATATATAGACACGTGGTAATGCAATGATTTACATGTCATTTTAGGCATACATAATATTTCATTTCCCTAACATTTCATTTCTTATACTTTATACATCATAATCACTATTTTCAATGTAAATGATTTTTTATGTTTATCATGTACACAAATGAGTATATGATCAAAACATGTTTATATACTTGTTTGTATATGTAATTATCAATTCTAAAACATCCATTTATATTTGAACATATTGTGATGTATGTGTATTGTATTGAATTGGATGCACTCCAATTTAATGAAGGTTTAGCACCTATTTAATGTGAGATCGTCAATCTCCTTGCACCTTCCATTTTATGTTCTTTTTACTAGGTGGAATTGGGGTAAAACCTAATAGATCCTCTTTAAAGCTTTTATTTTCATGGAACTAAGCTTGAGGTAGGATCTATCCTCCTAGGTCTTCCCTTCCCTTCATCTATCCACTTGGAATTTACTCTCTACATTGAAATGATTATATCTCAAGTTTTGTGCTTGTTTTCAAGGATACGGGACCTACTTTGGGTTCCTGAAGAAATCCTAGAGATTTTGGGTCCTAATAATCAAGGCGCAATATGCCCCTAATTAATCAAGGCCATAATGCACCCCTGATGGGATAATTAGGGTCATAGTGTGCCCATGATTGGGCCTATTTTGGGTCCTCTTCTTAGATTTCATGTTTGGTTTGTTTCAAGGTGCAAACTTCTAGGTAGGTCAGCCTTTAGGAGTAAGCAATTCTTATCCCTTTATAAACCCTTCCATTTTCTCCATTTCTCATCCATGAAGTTCAATTTTAAGTTCTCATGCTCAAGCTCTCAAGTTCTCAAGCATTTAAGGCATTCAAACCATCTCTTCATTGAAGATCAATGTAATGACCCCATCTTTTAGCCTTCACATCCTCCAAAGTCTAAGTGGAGCATAAGAGGAAATTAAATTAATTTCTTATAAAGTCATTAAATAAATTAAAAATTAAAAGGTGACTTTATATTTAATTAATTTAATGAATTATTGTATTACAAGGGAGAAGCTTCTAGAGTGTGTATTAATTATTGGAAAGGTGGAAGCCTCTAGTAATTTAATTTTCTAGAAGCACAATTAATTATTGTATTGCAAGGGAGGAGTTTCTAGAGATTGCATTAATTATAGGAAGGGGGAAGCTTCTAGAACTTAAAATTAATTAATGTTTTACTTCCTTCTAGAAAGTTGAAGGAAAAGGATAAATAGGGGTGAAAGTCTCATTGTTGGGCATTGGATTTTTGTGAATGACATTTGATAAGAGCTTGGATGTGTGAATCACATATCTTTCTTGGCAATAGAGGATGTTCATCCTCTCTTGTAACATTCTAGACATCACTCCCTTGGGGTTTGGCCTTTGGAATACATTGCTTTGTACTTGATTTCATCATTTTGAGAATTAATATAATTTTAGCATCGATTCAATCTTCATTTTGCATAAAAAATCTATTTTCACAGTTGGTTCGATCTTTTGGGAATTCCAAGGTGCCCATTACAGTGGTATCAAAGCTATAAGTCCTGTCATCTTGTGGAGATCTTCAGCATCTATGTTTGAGCATGCGAAAAGGGCTCTATAATTTTTTGCAATACTAGAGCAAGAAAATGTAGGAGTTCAGACTTGTAGAATGAACAAGGTAGTTCATCTGTGTAGAGGGACATACAATCCAGTCATACAAACACAGAGGAGACATTCTTTGAACAAGACAATAGTATGGGTGACCGAGATGATAGGAATACCAGTCCAGATCAAGAAAATGTAATGTTTAGGTTACTAGGTACATTAGAGGAACAGAATAGGCATATGGATATGATGCAACAAGATTAGAATAGGAAAATGGATATGATGTTGCAGCTAATGGCTAGACAAATGGGCATCAATATTAATCCAGGTGATGCCAACAATGGAAACAACAATAATAGGGGCAATGATAATGGAGGCAGAGACAACATTAATGGTAATAATGGATATGACAACAATGGAAATGAGGCTGATAACTTTAAACATATTGTATGCCCAACTCGAACAACCAGCTCGAGACCTCTTCTACCCACTTTCCCACCCAGAGATCTAGTTTAGCTAATTAATGAACCACAGATTGCAAAGTTACAAGATTAATTTAGGAGGGATTGAGAGGCTAGTGGATTGGAGTTTCAAGCAGACATTTCTCTCAGAGATTACTTGGACTTGATTATGAGACACATGCCCAGATGAGGAGGATGAAGTCAAAACCTTGAGCTGAGAAAGAAAGTTGGAAAACTTTCTTTACCTTATTATGATGCTTTAGGGAAGATGACCGCATGAGCTTGGGTGCAGAAGATGGATACATACTTGTAGCTTAATCTTATGCCTGAAGAGGAGGCTATAAAGTATGTGGCTATTCACTTGGATAGACCGTCACATGAGTGGTGGCACCATGACATGGTAACCTTGGGACATAATCAGATCACATCTTACAAGGAGTTCACTAAGAAGCTCATAGAGACATTTGATACCAGGGATCCCAAATTATAGTATAAGGAGTTGGCACAACTCAAGTAATGGGGATAAATTGAGACATATATCAGTGAGTTTCAAAGGTTAGTTGTGTTGGTCACAGATATTTAAGAGAGGAGGTTAGTGGTGTTGTTTATGGATGGACTCTCAAAACCCTTGTGAGGATGGGTCAAGGGGCATGACCTAGCTACATTGTAGGAGGCCACTAAAAAGGCTCGTGACTTAGCACCTTCTTCATTTAGGAGCAAATTTCAGCACAAAGATTCTTTTATGAAAAGGGACAAGGACAAGGACAAAAAACCTTTTCACAAGGATGCTCAGCCCAAAAGAGATAAGTTGGATAATGACACCTTGAACGATTTAAGAAAGAAGAAGTTATGTTTTTATTGTAGAGAGCCTTGGGATCTATCTCATAAGTGTCCTCTCAAGGCTAAGGCAAATCAAATGGAATATTTCTTATCAGAAGAGTCATAGTTAGAGAGGGAGGATCAGCACTTCGATTCAGATGAGGATAGCACTACAAAGGAGAGCAACATTCCTAAGGATGAGAAGTCATTAGTAAAATTAACGAGGGCTCAGAAAGCAATCACATTTAAGGTTAGAGGTACTATCCAAGGGTAGAAAGTGATCTCACTCATTGATACTGGGGCTATACATAATCTTATAGATGCACAGTTCATCACCAAGAGAGGTCTATAGACTGACGAGAATGCCAGATTTAGAGTTATGGTAGCTATTGGTGACAAACTATTATGCAATCGGAAGATATCTAATCTTCACATCAAGTTTGGAGATGGCTATGAGTTGGAAGATGATTTCTATGTGGTAGACATGGTAGACTATGATGTCATCCTTGGTATGGTATGGATGGCCTTGCTAGTAGAATTCACACTTAACCTAGCAAAATTGGAGATGAAGTTTTAGCATGAGGGAAGAACTATTGTACTTAGAAGACTTTCAGATGGGAGTTGCAGAGTAGGTTTGTTGAGGAGAATGTAGAGACTTTTTTGGCATAATAACATAGAGTGGGTAGCAGAATGTTTCGCTGTGCCAACTTCACAAGAGCCACACATGAAGAGTCATCCACTAGATATCCAGGAGATACTTGACAAGCACACTAAGTTATTTGGTGAGATTCTGCATGGGGTTCCTCCTAACAGGGGGATACAGCATGTTATTGAGCTCAAGGAGGGAGCCAAACTAGTCATGATTACTCCCTATCATCATCCTAAGAAACATAAGGATGAGATAGAGAAGGTAATTAAGAAGTTGTTGGAAATAGGGCATATAAGGCCTAGTAAGAGCCCCTTTGCTTCAGTAGTAGTGTTGGTAAAGAAGAAGGATGGGATGATGCACACGTGCATCGATTACAGGGCATCAAACAAGAAGACCATCAAGAACAAATATCCCATCCCACGAATAGATGAGTTGATTGATGAGTTACATGGTGCATGCTTTTTTACAAAGATTGATCTATAGTCAAGGTATCATCATATCAAGATGAGGGAGGAGGACATTGAGAAGATAGCTTTTTGGTGTCACTATGGCCACTTCAAGATTTTGCTTATGCCATTTGGGCTAACCAATGCCCCTGCTACATTCCAAAGTTGCATGAATCAGGTATTCAGGGAGTAGCTTAGGAGATTTATCTTGATTTTCTTTGATGACATTTTAGTCTTTAGTAAGACTTGGGAGGAGCATTTACAACATCTTGAGATGGTGTTGTCCACTTTGGAGGAAGAGTCACTATATGCCAAGGAATTTAAGTGCGAGTTTGGGATGACTAAGCTACTATACTTTGGGCATATCATCAGTGCAGATGGAGTTTAGGTAGATCTTAAAAATATTAGGGCTATTGTTGATTAGCCTACTCCTACAAATCTTACATACCTTAAGGGATTCCTTGGTCTCTGCAAATTTTATAGGAGATTTGTTAAAAGATTTTCACAGATTGTTGCACCCTTGACAGACCTTACTAGGAAAGGGGCACTCACATTGATGGAGGTAGCTTAGAGAAGTTTCAATCATTTCAAGAAGGTGATGTCATCATGTCCAGTACTAGCTCTACCAGATTTCACAAATCCATTTGAGCTTCATTGTGATGTGTCAGGAGATGGGATTGGGGCAATCTTGATGCAGGACAAGCATCCCATGGTTTTTTAGAGCAGGAAGCTTCCTGGAGTGGACAGGAGCTATTCCATATATGATCGGGAGATGTTGGCTATAATGCATGCATTGTCTAAGTTTCATCCTACCTAGTTGGGGGAAAGTTTGTTATCAAAACTGATCACAACAGCATCAAATACTTCATGAGTCAACGTGATTTAAATGATAGACAATAGAAGTGGATTACAAAGTTATAGGCCTATGACTTTGACATTGAGTTTATCAAAGGTAAGAAGAATGTGGTGGCAGATGCTTTATCCAAGAGACCTCATGTTTATGCTCTAGCTCAGATTATAGGAGATTGGAGAAATAAGATCAAAGAAGAGTATGCGAGGGATGCTTGGGCTTTTGGAGTAATTGCAAGAACCATACATGATGATCGTTATATAGTGATGGACGGATTGATAAAGTTTTAGGGTGGGATATATTTGATTCCTTCATCACAATTTAGGGAGGTAATACTAAAGGCATTTCATGATGCCCCTACAGCTAGACATCTAGGGGTCTATAAGACCTACAGATAGATCTGTGAGTGGTTTACATGGAAAGAGCTCAAAGAAGATGTTCAGAAGCATATCAAGGAGTGTGCAATTTTCCAACAGAATAAGGGAGGACACACATATCCTACAAGGTTGTTACAACCTTGCCTATTTTAGATAGGAAATGGGAAAGTATTTCTATGGACTTCATCACTGGGTTACCACGAGTACAAGGGAAAGATTGCATCTCTGTGATAATTGACTGGCTAACAAAGTTTGTTTAATTCTTTGTTATTCCATCCACTTGCACAGTAGCATAGGAACTATTTAGGTTGTGTGGCACAAATCTTACACCTAGCACTAGTTATCATCCACAGACAGATGGGCAAATACAAATTGTGAATAAATGGGTGGAAGGATATCTGAGGAACTATGTGACTGCACAAACTTATCATATGTCCATCAAGATGACTCCATTCATGGTACTGTATGGTTATGAAGCACCTAGTTTCATGGATTTGGTTTTGGGGGATAGTTGAGTGCCCAAAGTAAAACACTACTTGCAGGATAGTCAAGGTATTTTGAGGGTGCTCAAGGAGAATATACAGCAAGCCCAAAACCAGCAGAAATTGTATGCAGACCAACACTAAATAGAGTGCAATTTTGAGGTTGGGGATATGGTTTACCTATGACTACAACCATATAGACAGTCATCACTCAAGAAGAGTGGAGCAGAGAAGTTGAAGCCTAGGTTTTATGGTCCCTACAAGGTGATTCACAAGGTGGGAAAGGTTGCTTATGAGATTGAGCTTCCAGAGGGTAGTCAGGTACATAATATGTTTCATGCGTTAAGGCTTAAGAAATCCATCGGTCAAAGATTTGTGCCTTTAGCAGAACTACCACCTTTAGATGAGGAAGGAAAGCTTGTATTAATTCTTAAGGCTATTTTAGATACTAGGGAAAGGCCTCTATGAAGTAGGTTGATTAAAGAATATTTAGTCAAATGGAGATATCTTCCATAGGAAGATGCTACCTAGGAGAGTGAGTAGGTGCTACAACAGACAGGACTAAGATTGCTTGAGGACAAGCAATTTCAGGAGGGTGGACTGTAATGACCCCATCTTTTAGCCTTCACATTCTCCAACGTCTAAGTGGAGCATTAGAGGAAATTAAATTAATTTCTTATAAAATCATTAAATAAATTAAAAATTAAAAGGTGACTTTATATTTAATTAATTTACTTAATTATTGTACTACAAGGGAGAAGCTTCTAAAGTGTGTATTAATTATTGGAAAGGCAGAAGCCTCTAGTAATTTAATTTTCTAAAAGCACAATTAATTATTGTATTGCAAGGGAGGAGTTTCTAGAGAGTGCATTAATTATTGGAAGGGGGAAGCTTCTAGCACTTACAATTAATTAATGTTTTAGTTCCTTCTAGAAGGGTGAAGGAAAAGGATAAATAGGGGTGAAAGTCTCATTGTTGGGCATCAAATTTTTGTGAATGACATTTGATAAGAGCTTGGATGTGTGAATCACATATCTTTCTTGACAATAGAGGACATTCATCCTCTCTTGTAACATTCTAGATGTCACTCCCTTGGGGTTTGGCCTTTGGAATACATTTCTTTGTACTTGATTTCATCATTTTGAGAATTAATATAATTTTAGGATCAATTCAATCTTCAGTTTGCATAAAAAATCTATTTTCGCAGTTGGTTCAGTCTTTTGGGCATTCCAGGGTGCCCATTACAATCAAGAATTCATGGATTCAAACCATCTCCTCATTGAAGATCAATAATTCGTTCATTCAAGCTATTGAAGGAGTTTATGCAAGATCTATCATTTCAACATTCAAGATCTCCCTTCATACATTCAAAATCCCTTGTTGCATCTTCTACATTCATCCTCTCAAGATCTACATTCATCTACCTGCATTCCTAAGGCAGATTTCAAGCACATTCATTCATGAAGTTTTTGATATCACTTATTTCCTTTCTAGGGTTTTGAAGTTAATTCAAAGCTACTACATTTACATACTTGATTACATTCAAAATTCAAGATCATATTCATAGATTTTCATTGGCCTTCATGTTAGATCTATCAAGTACTACTTCAAGCATTCTATTTCAATTCAAGGTTAATTCCTTAACTAGGGTTTGATAGAGGAACCCCCCCCCCCCCCCCCCATCCACAACAAAAAATAAATAATCCTTTATTTTGCAAAATTCAAATGTCAAATTGACAAATAGATTGCAGATTCAGATACCCTTTTTAGCTTTCTTCAAAACTGTGAAATCAAAATCAACGTCACACAATGTTAACTAGTGGTGCACAACACCCCTTAATAATCCATTTTGCCCTTGAAGATCCAGTTTTCCCTTGATAGATCACTGAACAATTTATGGGTTTTTTCCATAGCATGGTTTTCAATATAAGCTATAGGAATTTTCCCTTTCAAAGGTCATTTGATAGCCTATTTTTAGGTTTGTATTTAACAGGTTATTTCATCTTCTTGTCTTTCATATCTATATACTTTATCATTTTCCATATCTTTATATCTCATCTCTATATTTCATATCTTCTCACTAAAACCCTCTTAAGGTGGAGCTAAGAGGGGGAAAATTGAGTTCTTCATCCCTTTTGCATTAAGGTTTTGCATTGATACTTCCTTTTGTATTAATCAAACCTAATCCAGGGGTGGATTTTGGTATTCCCCTTTTTTTATTAATTTATGGGTTAGATTTCTTCCATTTTCCTACCTTATAGTATGAATTAAAGAAAATGATCTTGCCTCAAGGACAATTAGGGAGTTTGTTGAAGTCATTGTCACTTGATGCAAAAATTAAACCATGAAAGGTGGCAATTGATTTTGTTTTGAAAAGTCAATATATCCTTGATATCAGGGAATATGCACCAAATTTTGGATCAAAAATGTGCCACATTTTTTTTCTTATGAAACCCATAGTGTGATCGCACTACCTTCTACATGACTCAAGCCATAGGCTTGGGAATTTCAAAAAGGTCAAGATAGTGTGATTGTGTTGATGAATTTTATTGTTAAATTGCAAACCTACAGCTTATTTGATCATTCCACTCAATTTATTTTCCCTATCTCCATTTTCTACAACCCCAAGGACTATGTAGGTGTTAGTTCTTGATGATAACATCCCCTCCATGTGCTAGCAATGCCTCCCCATCATCACAATTTCCAAGGTCAAAGAAGAAGAATGGATTTTAACCCTTGTTTTTGTTAGATCTTATTTTTTTTACTATTTTCTTCTTATTTAAATTCAATTTAGTATAGTTTATTGAAATACTATTATTTATATGTTAGGTAATGTTCAAAATTCTCTAGAAAATCCACCTACAAACAATCCACCAATCCAACAACCAAACCCTCCACAAAATCAATTTGAACAACCACCTCCTCCATGACCTCCACTAATTCAAAGACCTCCTATAGGGACTCAAGATAATTTATTGAATGAAATAGAAAAATGAAAAAAAAAATTAGAATTAAGTATTAGGAGGTTAAAGGATTCAATTCAAAATAATCATGGTAGGGCACAATTGGCAACATCCCTTGAGACTATTGTAACCCAGATTTATTTTATTAGTGGCCAGCTCAATATATGGAAGAATAACGAAGAAAAAAAAAATTCTACTGATAAATTATCATTCAATGATGTTAAAAATAAGGAATTATAAAAGATGACATGTGTGATTTGTTTAGAAGGCTAGGAGAAGAAGGCACCATAAGAACTACTTCTAAAAGGTTCCCTGTCAACTGGTGCATAAATGAAGATATAAAAAATAACTTTTGGGATAGATGGTGGATGGTGTTTGATGCCCCACTTTGCAATAATCATGAGGTCCCAAAGTATTTTTTAATAAAATTGTATTGCAATTTTATCCTTGGGGAGATCCCCAATTATTTCGATATGTTTGCATCTCAGGGTAGAGGTGGGGAGTCATCATTTCAAAGACTTGGGCCACTTCATGACCCTAATGCACCAAAAGCACCTTTTGGCATTAAGAAGGTGGAGCATATTATTATTCCTTCTATTTTGAAGGAACATGTAGAGGCAAACACACTAGGCACTATTAGTGTATTGACTCAAAGCATTGTTCAAGTTGCATGCCCTTTGCTTACGAATGAGCTTTGTAATCGTAGAGGCCATATGTGCATGTCATGTGGAGCTTTGTGTATATTTGACACTTCTGGCAGAGAGGATGTGGATAATGGGATGATGACAAATGACTTCTTCAATGAAATATTTGGCATTGATACACAGGTAAATATTAATAATAATATTAAACTATTTTAATCACATCTTGAATATGTACATTATTGACTAATAAAATAGTATTTCTTGAGGTTATTCAAAATTCAAGGCCAGAGTGTTACTAGCACTATCACTAAACCCCTAGCAGGATTTTACACCATGTCAACAACTTGAAAAGTATTTATTGATTTAATCATTTAATTAATGCATCTATTTATAATGTAATCACATGAAAGGTTGACTCAAAACTTGTATCCATGTACATCAATTCTCATGACAAATGACTTCTTCAATGAAATATTTGGCATTGATACACAGGTAAATATTAATAATAATATTAAACTATTTTAATCACATCTTGAATATGTACATGATTGACTAATAAAATAGTATTTCTTGAGGTTATTCAAAATTCAAGGCCAGAGTGTTACTAGCACTGTCACTAAACCCCTAGCAGGATTTTACACCATGTCAACAACTTGAAAAGTATTTATTGATTTAATCATTTAATTAATGCATCTATTTATAATGTAATCACATGAAAGGTTGACTCAAAACTTGTATCCATGTACATCAATTCTCATGACAAATGACTTCTTCAATGAAATATTTGGCATTGATACACAGGTAAATATTAATAATAATATTAAACTATTTTAATCACATCTTGAATATGTACATTATTGACTAATAAAATAGTATTTCTTGAGGTTATTCAAAATTCAAGGCCAGAGTGTTACTAGCACTGTCACTAAACCCCTAGCAGGATTTTACACCATGTCAACAACTTGAAAAGTATTTATTGATTTAATCATTTAATTAATGCATCTATTTATAATGTAATCACATGAAAGGTTGACTCAAAACTTGTATCCATGTACATCAAAATTTGTTTGCATATTTATTTGATTTGATTGATTATGTTTATTTAGGAAATAAATTAATAATTAAATATTATCTTATTATGATCATATGCAAAGTCAGGAATCTAATCATGGTGTTATTGACTTGGGCTCACCTGGATTTCAGATGAGTTCATTTTTCCCACAAGTATATACATGTATTAATGCATTTTTATTGGTACTCCTTTGAGGAATCCTAATTGAACTTATTGGCTTCACAATTTACTATAATACCCAAAAGGAACTAAGTGCATCTTTAATAGATTTGCATACATGTCCAATAGGGAAATGTTGCACCTGCCATTGACACCTTACAATATAGTACAGGGTGGTAAATTCATGGGGGTACCCATATTTTTATAAGTGATGATTAACCATAAAAATATATGTATTCTTGATAACAAAAACTAATTATCTTGTTGTATCATTTTCATCTTATGACATCAGCGACTCCTCTACGTCTCTGTGTGTCTATTAAGCAGGGAGTTGTTGTTGTAGTGACCACTTCTAACCCATTGACTGAGATATGTTATTTATATTGTTAGAATGGAAATTGTAAAGGATATTCATAAGTGGGATTGATGGATTATTTTGATCATTTTTGTAGGGTCTTGTGACTCCTAATCATTAGTCTGCTTCTGAGCTTGAAGAGACTAACTATTTGTTTGTAACGATTTGTTTGCAATAAGTAAATACTTTATTCTATGTGTACTTATATTTCAATATTTATATATTATTAATAGTTATTGATTCACATATATTTTTTATTGTAACAACTCGAACTACAGAAGAGTCTATAGCAATGGACAAGAAAGCGATTGTGTTAGGAAGACCCCCTCATCCCAAGCATCTCCCTCTAGGTGATAGACAAAGATAGCTAGAGATTTTTTTTCTTCCCTTAGAGGAAAAGACTTGAACTATAGGGATGTTTTATTTTATGCCTATGTGGCATCATTGGACATACATTTTGTATATTGTACTTGATTTACGTGTCACTTTTGACATATATTGGACATATTCGATGTACATGACATTTTTTGTATATTATATTTGATGTATGAGATATTGGACATATACTTCATGTATGGCATTATTAGACTTATATTTGATGTTATCTTGTCTATCTTGTCATTATCTATTTTATCTTGGCATTATATATTTCATGTATGGACATATATAGTTGATGGCATATATATATTATTTATCTTGTCTAAATTGTGGCAATGCATTCATTCATATAATGGTTGTAGTAATATAATTGAACTATAGTATAATATTATGGCAATGTGTTCATTCATACTATCTTGTTACATTCCAGAGTAAATGTCACATTCCTTACCTTGTTGGAAGTGATTATGTAACTTGGAATGCTATGCTTGATATGCATTGTTGACTATGACATGTTATTTTGTCTTATACTACCTTTATTTACCATTATAAGTCCATGGAACAACTTAGTGCACCTTGAGTACACCTAGGTTCAACATGAAAAAAAATATTCTGGATGCTCAATGAGTGAGACAAGAGAACCCCTATATTTACCTAACCAATTGGACCTAGCATAATGGTCCGATGTCGAATAGAATGAAAGATTCCCCAATTAGCAACTTTCCACTGTGCAATACTACAACATTTTTGGTCAACTAAAACTTGGTCACCAAAACCCAACCTTGAGGAGCATCAAAAAATGGAGCTACATGCACTTATACCTCAAGGACACCTTCCTTGTGCACTTCATGGATCTTGGATACCTGTCATGAGGTCCAACTTATCGCCCTCTAACAAGTGTTGTCCTAATCAACTTAGTGCTCCTTGGGTACACTTAGGTCCAATATGCAAAAGCATTCTCAAATATAAATGACCAAAACAAGATTTCCTCTCCCATTTACCTGGCCAACCAGAGCTAAAAGAACTGATAGAATGGTCCTACGATGAACAATTTGAAAGATGCACCAATTAGCAACTTTTTAGTGCATGACATTACAATTTTTTTTGGCAACTGAAACATGCTCTCCAAATCTAAAAAGATTTGAATATCCAAAAATGGACCTACACATACTTAGAGGGACCTCACATCATCCTTGTGCACTGCATAGATCTCAGATACCCGTCACGAGGTCCAAGTTATTGCCCTCTAACAATCGGTGTCATAATTGACTTAGTGCTCCTTGGGAACACCTAGGTCCAGCATGTGCAAAAGCATCATGAAATTTCAATGACTAAGAAAAGATGTGCCCTACCATTTAGCTAGCTAATCAGAGCTAACAAAACTAACATAATGGTCCCAGGAGGAACTGTTTGAAAGATGCACCAATTAGAAACTTTCAAGTGCATGACATTGCAAGTTTTTTTGGAAAATAAAATGTGCTCTTTGAATCCAAATGGAGTTGAGTATTCTATAATGGACCTATACACACTTAGAGGGGTCCCACACTATCCTTTCACACTTCATAGATCTTGGATACTCATCACGAGGTCCAAGTTGTCGCCCTTTGAAAATCAATGTCATAATTGACTTAGTTCTCCTTGGGAACACCTAGGTCTAGCATGTCTGAAAGTGTCATGAAATATCAATGACCAAAATGAGATGTCCCCTACCATTTACCTAGTCAATCAAAGCTAATAGAATGGTCCCAAGATGAATGGTTTGAAAGATTCACCAATTAGAAACTTGTAAGTGCATGACATTGCAAGTTTTTTTGGCAACTAAAACATGCTTGCCAAATCCAAATGGAGTTGAGTATCCTATAAAATACCTACATTCACTTAAAGGTCCCAAAACCATCCTTATGCACTTCATGGATCTCAGATACCTATCATGATGTCCAAGTTTTCACCCTCTAAAAATTAGTGTCATAATTGACCTAGTGTTCTTTGGGAACACCTAGGTCTAGCATGCAAAAAAGCATTCTGAAAGCTCAGTGACCAAGATGAGATGTCCCCTACCATTTTTTAGGATTAACCATAGACAAAAATAACAATTACATGCAAATATAACCAATATTAGAAAATAATAAATCACATAGAAGAGAACACAAGACACCAAGATTTAATGTGGTTCACCCAATCCCTCGACCATGTCCACTAAATAGATAGTCCAATATTATTATTATCAGATCTAAGAAATTTTAATCTCTTACCACTCTCATTTTCAACCAAGAATTTCTATTTCTTAAAAGTTTGAATTACATCACATTTCTATCTAAGGAAATAAACCCATACTTTTATAGTTGCATCATTAATGAATGTAAAATAATAATGAGAGCCACCAAAGGAAGATACCTAAGTTGGTCCACATACATCTATATGCACAAGATCTAATTTCTCATTTTTCTTTTCCTTCCCACTCTTCACAAAACTCACTCTCTTTTGTTTTCCATATACATAACTTTCACATAAATCCATATTGACACATTTTAGACTTGGTAAAGCTTTCTTTGAATGAAGTAATTTCATACCTTTCTCACTCATGTGCCTAAGTCTATTTTTTCATAGCATTGTATCTGAATCTATAGCAACTATTTGTTCTCCCTTCTCAACTACAACAACTATTCTCAAACATTCATTTTTCTCTGAAGCAATTAAAGTAGAAGGAATAGTATGACTTGTACAAAGATGTAAGGTGCCTACTTTCACACCTTTTCCTACTACAAGGTAATCTTTTGAAAACTTCCAATTTTTATCATTAAAAGTAACTACACAACCCTCATCACCTAGTTTCCCTACTAAAATTAAATTCCTACTTAGCCTTGGAACATGTCTTAGCTCATGTGGTAGCCAATGATTCCATTCTGCAACTTAATCTTAACTTTTCCATTTCTAGCAATCTAACAGAGTTCATTATCCCACAAATAAACAAGCCCAAAATTGCCTTTGTATATAATCAATAAACTAACCTCTATGGGGTGTAGCATGAAATGAAGCCCCAGAATCTAAAACATAATAATTGCCAACACTTTTCAAAGAAAGAAATAAAGCATCCTCTTTGGGTTTTTTACTTACCATATTTTCCTCCTTGTTCCCTTCTACTTTATCTCCTTCATTATTCTTTTGAGCCTAGTCATCTTTCTTATTATGCCCTAGTTTCCTATAGTACCAACAATTTCTCAGTCATCTAGATTGAGACCTCTTCCCCTTTGATTTTCCTCTTGATTTCCCACGATTTCAAAAATTACATCCTCTCTTAGTCATTTTGCCTCTACTTTATACATTCAAAGCACTTCCTAATGTAGATCCAGCAGAGATTTTTCTACAAGTTTCCTCACTCAGAATAACATTAATCACATCATCAAATTTTAGGGTATTAGATCCATAAACATAATTACTCACAGCAATTACCAAGTCATTCCATCTTTCAGGCAAAGAACACAAAATAAAGAGAGCCCTAATTTCTTCATCAAAATTGGCATTCATCAAAACTAATTAGTAACTATATTAAACTAATTTAAATGATTTGGAACAAATCCACCTTCTTCCATCTTCATATTAAATTAATACTTCATGAGAAATACCTTATTTGAAGTGGAGGGCTTTTCATACAACTTTTCTAGGTTTGCATCAACTCTTCCGTCGTCTTCACTTTTGTAATGTTAAATTTCACTGATGGTGCTAGGCATAATCAAATGGTGCCAAATGTCTTTCTATCCAAAATTTCCCAATCCTCATCTTTCATAGTTCCATGTTTCTTGGTTTTTCCTTCCAATGGCTTCCATAATTCCTTCTAATGAAGATAGTCATCCATTTGCTTTTCATAACTAAAATTTTTGTCCATTAAACTTCTCAACCTTCAACTTTCCCTCGCCTGTCATTGCTCCCTCTCAAGTGGGAGACTTTCCTACAAAGGATAACTTAAAAAACAACCTCTCTTTGATACCACTTGATACAATTAAACACAGACAGAAATAAAAATTACATGCAAATATAACCAATATCATAAAATAATAAATTGCACAGAAAAGAACACAAGACACCAAGATTTAACATGGTTCACCTAATCCCTGGGCTATATCCACCAAACAATGAGTCTAATATTATTATCCAATTATTACAACCTGATTATAATTTGTAATCCCTTACAACTCAATACCACTACAAGAAGAAATTATCACATCACACATTATGAAATCCTTAATCCTAAGCCAAATTTATACAAGTATTTTGTCCTCTTTAGGGTTAAAATTAGTTACAACATGTCGGCCAAAAAAATGTTGATAAAACTATAGAATTATGGAGTATGTATAGTACTTCCCTAATCAGTCACCACAAACTAACACCATTTACCTAGCCAACCAAAGCTAATGGAAAGGATAGAATGGTCTCAAGATGAATGGTTTGAAAGATGTACCAATTAACAAATTTTAAGTACATGACATTGCAAGTTTTTTTGGCAATTAAAACGTGCTCATCAAATCCAAATGGAGTTGAGTATCCTATAAATAGGCCTACATGCACTTAGAGGGTCCCCACATCATCCTTGTGCACTTCATGGATATCAGATACCCATCATGAGGTCTAAGTTATTTCCCTCTAAAAATTGGTGTCATAATTGACTTATTGCTCTTTGGGAACACCTAGGTCCAACATGTGCAAAAGCATTCTAAAAGCTCGGTGATCAAAATGAGATGTTCCTTACCATTTATTCAACTAGAGCTAATGAAACTAACATAATGTTTCAAGGATGAATGGTTTGAAAGATGCACCAACTAGAAACTTTGAAGTGTGTGACATTACAAGTTTTTTTGGCAAGTGAAACATGCTCGCTAAATCCAAATAGAGTTGAGTATCCAAGAACGGACCTATACACAATTAGAGGGGGGCCACATCTTCCTTGTACACTTCACAAATCTAGGATACCCATCACGAGGTTTGAGTCATCACCCTCTAAAAATTGTAGTCATAATCAACTTAGTGCTCCTTGGAAACACCTAAGTCCAACATTATAAATAAGATGCACTAATTAAAAAAAAGGGATTTTAACAAGGTATATATAACGTATATAGCATATTGTCATTGAAATATACATAATTAAATCTTGATAGTTGTATCACAATAACATTCATCTATTGTTATTAATTTCACGAATGTCTATTTATTATTTAGTTCTATTTAAGACACCGATAAGAAAGAGCTAAGGAGAGAAAACCTTCAGTCTTGCCCAAAAATATATATGAAATATAAACATTTACATCACATGGTTTTCAATTACATCTAATCCAATGAACCAGTCAGATCTGCTCTACCCTTTATTGTCTCAAGTATTGCCTCGTGTTCTGATTCACCAACCTTCCAATGAGTCTTATTTTATGGTTTTCCTCCATATTTAATCAAGTGGACATGTAACACAATGAAAAGGTTTGAATAATGAAGAATCTTCCTCTCTATTTTCCAATCCTCAAATAACCACAAGTTAGAGTTTTTCATATTGTATTGTCTAAGCCATGTACCAGTTACAACCACTATACCTATATGGTATTCTAAACCTTCACCATCTATGATCCAATTTCTTTTTTTCCTTGATAGAATGACAGAAATAATAATTTTTCCCTTGTTCATTGCCTTTAGGTGCAATAGCAACAAAAACATGGCCTGCAAATTAATAGAAACATAATATGATCATTAATACATCAAATATTATTAATAAAACTAACAAAGTTAAATGTTAATTTCACATTGACACATATATTACCTAGTTGTACCCAATTAGATAATTGGTCAAAGTCCATTGATGATTCCATCTGTACCATTTCCAATGCTTATGGGGGATGATAGGTGTTGACTGGAATCAAAACTCATAAATGTCATTTGTCCATCCATTCAGTCGAGTCACATCCATCCCAATCTTTCTTTACACATGATGGACAATAGAATACCATATGTCATTTGTGGATACTCCTTGAACTTGCATTAGTTCTTCTAAAAGAGTGTATCTCACTCGACCATGAAAATGTACAACAATCCTCATATGGTGCAATATTAGTATTATTTATCAACCAAAAAATCTATGATCCATAGACTCACCTTCCTTACCTTGACCCATTGTAGTGTTACACCACTTCACCATACTATTTGCATTTGACAATGTTGCTTTATCTTTGTACTTTAATTCTTCACAAGCTAGGGATTTTTTTATACATGTACCTGCACCATCATTCTCTCCCTTTCCACAAGTAGCCTCTATGAAATTCCACATATATTGAATACTACTGCACTTATGCATCCTACTCAACCAATAAAACATTTTTTCATTCTTGAATTGAGATGCACAATTGACTAACCAAATGATGTGTTGAAAATATGATATGCCCCTAATAGCTAAATCTATATAAAATAGTTGAAAGCAATCCTATATAAAATCTATAGAATGTGACCAATCATCGCTAATGTAAAAATGGTACTCCCTCAATATCTTCCTATCCTCCTCTATACTTGTAGGTGAATGTGTGAATGCTATGTGAATAAATATGGAAACCTATTGAGAAGTATAATACTTTGCTTGCACCTCATTTTGTGGTTGTAGTGTGTAGTTCTCTGTGAAGTCAACCAAAACAAGGGTATCTAGTGGAAATGTGTCCATTCAACCATGACAACCTATAAAATTATTGACCATCTCCTCTTTCACATAAAATTGTAGAAATGAATTCCCTTGAAGATCTAGGTGGCCTCTTTATGTTACAACCCTAAAAATTAAACTTAAAATGCAAAAATACCCATATCTAAACATCAACGTTATTTTGGGTAAATTATGTACCTCCAAGGTTCAAAGATGGTGTGCATTGGCAATAAGATGTGAAAGAAGGAATATCACCTACTTGGTATGTTGATGGTGTGCCTTCAACATGACATGATGGAGTGTGTATACCACCAAACATAGAATAAGATGGCAATAAGATGTGAAAGAAGGAATATCACCTACTTGGTATGTTGATGGTGTGCCTTCAACATGACATGATGGAGTGTGTATACCACCAAACATAGAATAAGATGTCTCTTCAACATGAGATGATGTTGTGGCTCCAATATCAGAAGATGGTGTACATTCATAATTTAATTGTCTAGTTGAGTGTAAGAGTTGCATGCATTCTTTGTCTTTCGAATTCTAAATCTTTGTTTCTTTCTCTTATTTATTCCAAAGATAATTTATCATTAGTAGCTTGCAATTTTCTTTGTTCACGTAATACTCTCATTTTATCCCTTTTCTTTGCCAATTCTCTCTCTTTCTCTTCCATTGTTTGAATTGTTGGTTTCTTCCTTGGTATGATGGTGAATTCTACATGAAAAATAATTAAAATATACAAATTACAATGGTTTCTAAACATCAAATCATTCAAACATATAATTTACAATATTTTTTTATGAATAATATGTTAAAACTTGTCAAATAAGAATAAAAATGATCTCTATAAACACATTGAACACTTAAAATATTAGGCACTAACCTCAAATATGTTGGAATGTTGATTGATAATTTAAATAGTCAAGGTAAATGATTGATTTTGGTTTTTTTGTGATTTCCAACACCATGGAAAGTGTATTTATGTCATAAAAGCAACACAAAATAGAGAATGTGGGCCTAACTCAAAACAAAACTCCTTATTACAATTTTGTGTGTTTTCATATAGTGTGATCACACTATATGAATGCAAATTTATCTCCCTTCTTGTCTACCTCTCAGACTCTCTCTCTCCACCTTATCCCCTATCGCTCTTCCTATATCATATCATCTCCCTCTTCTCCCTCTTCCTATCTAATACCATTATGACTCATTACAATAGGTCTTAGAACCAATTATGACACATTAAGACCCCTCTAAGCATGTTAAACATTCTAGGACAATATATTATCATGGAATGGTTCGAAACTCATTTCATGATAATGTATAAATGCCTAGGGCTCATATGACCCTTAGGAACGTATATTGTCATGAAATGAGTTGAAAGGGATCATAGGGTATCCTATGACCCCTTTCAAATGATTAGAATATATAATATGTCCCTAGGGGTCCTAGGACCCCTAGAGAAATATGTTATCATGGAATTGGTCAAAAAGGGTCATAAGGTACCCTATGACCCCTTTTGACCCATTTGATGACAACATATGAACTTCTAGGGGTCCTACAACTACCAGAGACATATGTTATCATAGAATGGGTCAAAATGGTACCCTATGACCTCTTTCAACCCATTTCATGACAACATATGAACTCATAGGGATCATAAAATCTCTAGGGACATATGTTATCATAGAATGGGTTGAAATGGGTCATAGGTCCCTTTTGACCTGTTTCATGACAATATATGAACTCCTAGAGGTCCTACAACTACTACGGACATATGTTGTCATGAAATGGGTTGAAAGGGGTCATAGGGTACCCTAAGACCTCTTTTGACCCATTTCATGACAATATATAAACTCCTAGGGGTCTTAGGACTGTTGCAGACATATATTATCGCATAATGGGTCAAAATGGGTCATAGGGTATCTTATGACTCCTTTCATCCAATTAGAATATATATCATATGTCCTTAGAGGTCATGTGTCCCCTAGGGACATATGTTAACATGGAATGGGTCAAAAGGGGTCACAAGGTACCCTTTGACCCTTTTAATCTATTTCATGACAACATATGAACTTCTAGGGGTCCTACGACCACTACAGACATATATTATCATATAATGGGTTGAATTGGTTATACGGTATCCTATGACCCCTTTCAACTGATCAAAATATATAATATGTCCTTAGGGGTCCTAGGTCCCCTAGGGACATATTTTATCACAAAATGGGTCGAAAGGCATCATAGGGTACCCTATCACCCCTCTCAACCCATTTCATGACAACAGATGAACTTCTAGGGGTCCTACAACCACTTGGAACATACGTTATCATAGAATGGGTTGAAATGGGTCATAAGGTACCCTATGACCCCTTTCAACCCATTTCATGACAACATATGAACTCATAGGGGTCCTACAATCCCTAGGGACATATGTTATCATACGATGGGTCAAAAGGGGGTCATAGGGTACCCTATGACCCCTTTTGTCCAATTTCATCACAATATATGAACTCTTAGGGTTCCTATGACCACTACGAACATATATTATTGTATAATGGGTCCAAAAATTTTCATAGGACATCGTATGACCCATTTTGATCAATTAGAATATATATATATATGATATGTCCTTAGGGGGTCCTAGGTCCCCTATGGACATATGTTATCATAGAATGGGTTGAAAGGGGTCCTAACCTACCCTACGACCCCTTATGACCCATTCTATAACAACATATGAACTCTTGGGGGTCCTATGACCCCTAGGGACATATGTTATTATAGAATGGGTTGAAATGGGTCATAGGGTACCCTATGACCTGTTTTGACCCTTTCATGATAAGATATGAACTCCTCAGGGTCCTACAACCTATCGAGACATATGTTGTCATAAAATGGGTCAAAAGGGATCATAGGTACCTTTTGACTGATTAGACTATATAGAATATGTCCCTAAGTAGCCTAGGATCCCTAGGGACATATGTTATCATATAATGAATCATAAGGGATCATAACTGGTATGATGATCCATTATAATCTATTAAGAGCCCTTAATATGCATTAGGACCAATTATAACTTATTAATACCCCTTAGACCACCTCAATGGACTTATGATGTACACTAAGGGGTTACAATATGTCTTAATGAGTCCTAATGTTATCTAAGTGATCATATGACACTGTACAATCCTTTAGGACCCCTTACGACCTATTTAGACACATAAGAATCAATTGAAACCCCTTAGAAAACATATACCATCAAAAGACAATATATTTTAATACTATGATTGCTCTATAATGTGTATGCACTACACAATCCACTATATTTCAGTAGTGTGATCATGCTATTGAGCGATCACACTTTTAAAATGCATTGGAATTCACCAAATCTAAGGCTTGGATTTGCCTTGGAGATCCAACCAAAAGGTTTGGTGGTCTCAAACATGCTTGAGGCATGTTAATCAGTAAGCATGCCAAAAATGCTTTATTTTTCTTTTGTGCACCCCATCAAGTTTCATCATAGTTGAATATTGATAAAATTAGATAACGTTAGATTGTATATCTCTTTTGTAGTTATTTAATCATATGATTTATTTTGACTTTAGAGTTTTTTAAGCCTTTCAACTATGATTTCTTCTTAATGTATGTCCATTTTCTCTATAAAACCAACATATAGTATTTGGGGGTTAGATTTTAGGTCATTGATCAAATTTTGTAGCAAGTAAGTTTTCTGAAAATTAGACTCCATTCTACACACTTTTTTAAAATATATATATGATTTTTTATTAGTTTTGATTGATTTCTAGGGGGTGCACAGAGAGATTTCACATCTTTGAGATGTGCCCACTTACAAAATTTGTATTAAAAAAAATACATTAAAAAATTACACAAAAATTATAGGATAAGCTAAATGGTGTTAGATAACTTCACACCATTGCGATTAAAGAATTTTTTTTAAACGTTATAATTTTAGGGGGGGCACACTTGTCACTTTGTTATATTTTTACTAAAAATCAGTACCACTTTTTGTGGCCCCCTTTTTGGGGGGCTTAAACTCCACCAATTTAAAAAACAATTAATTGTTTAGAAACTTTATTCAAAGGACCGTGACCTTTTATTTTGTTGTATTTTGAAATTTTGACTTAACTATCTTCAAATGCTTATCGAAGTGCAAAAATTGTTGATTTTAGAACAAGAAGAAAAAAGGTTGTATCTTAGACCCCCTTTTGGTACCACAACTTGGTGCATATACCCAGCGGTTATGATAAAGTAATCAATAAAGCCTTGACAATAGTTAAGTACATGGTCATTCATTTCATAGCTTTTGGCTACTCTTGAGTTATGTCTATTAACCATCATGGGAACTTAGCATGGTCATTGTGACTCCATGTGGTGTTTTTCTATGGCAGATCTCAAAATTTATGAAATGTAATTTTGAAAATGTAATGAAAGTTGAAAATATTTCAAGAAACTTGTTTTCTATTTTGCTTGTACCCTAAGGCTCCTACTATGATAAATTTAACAATGAACTTGGTAATGTGTTTTCTTAGATCTCTTTGTGGGTTTTTGGTATATTTTTCATTGCAGTGATGTGATTCTATTGATACTATTTTTTATGAGATTTGGATCATCCTGATAAGGTAACTGGTTATCTTGTTGTAGCATAATATGGTTTCAATCTACTTGACATTGGTGCAATTTTGACAACATTATTACATCCTTTCGTTCTCATTTTGAATGAGATTGTAGATTATGTAACTAAGGTTTTCTATTTTTACAAAAGGCATGGTTATTTCTTAAATTTTGGCTCACTCATTAAATATGAACGTGAATGTGTCCCGCATATAATTCTAAGAGTTTGAAGAATGCAAAGATCATATATGGTTTTTTTTTTTTCATCATCATCCAAATAGGGTATTGACGAAAGGAGCTAAACTTTTATGTTTTTCAGTCTCAGGTATATCAACTTCTATTTTTCCTCTTTGTAAAATTTGATATCAAATGTAGAATTCTATACAGTGTTTGATCAAGTTTCAAAATGGGTTCTATAAATTTAGAGAAGAATATTGATATCTAGGGTTTGAAATAACTTTGTTCTTTCTCTATAATGGAGTTCTAATTTTACTATAGCATCTAACAAAAGTTCCTTGAAAGAACTACTAAGAGTTTGTTTTATTCATAGATAGGTTGTCAATAGAAGAAAAACATTTATTTCTTGTGGGTTTGATAGTTATTGTTCTATGAAACATCTACAAGTCATGACAGTTTGGATTTTTGTTGACAATTTATTCATCTTGATTTTATTTAGCAAAATGAGTTGTTATGTTATGCGTTAATGGACATTAAAATAATGGTTTTCAATTTCATGGTATAATACAAATATCATATGTGTTATTCAGTTTTCTAAATTAGGGTCATTAACAATTTTCTTCTGAAATTATTTCAAGGACAATTTTATTTTTTTGACTTGTTCATGAAGAACATTTATCGAAACATTAACTCTGGCATAGGCCATGGATATTCTTTACAATTGAATACTTGGTTATGGATTAAATAGTTTTATGATTTTCTAAAAACTAGTTACACAATTGTAACTGATATTAAAATTAGTGAATGTAAAATTCAAAATATATCCCTATATAATGGAGTATGTGTGTGTATCCAAAAGCAAAGAAGTGTATGTGAAGTTATAAAGATATTAACTCACATTTTCTTGTATATAGAGTATTGAGTTCATAGTGAAACTAAAAATTCATGAAGTTATTTATGTACATGAATGTGTGAAATCTGAAACATACATTTATGTATGTATGTAATATGATGAACCAAAACATTGTAAAAAGAAGAGGAGTTGAAGCTCTAAGTAGTTGAAGTTGTTAAACAATGTTAAAAAAAGAGTTGTTGCTCAATAAAGATGACTGGTTTCAAAGTGATTTTTTTCCCTATAAAACCTTTATGGTTTTGAGGGTTCCTTGCTAAGCACAATTTCTTGTTTCATCTCCTTTTTGTGAGTTATCATTATTGCTCTGATATCTTTCATTTCCTTTCATCTATTTTAGTTTATATGTATACAATTTATTCTAAAAGCTACATGTTTATATTCAAATCTATTTCAAAAGGTTTAAAACTGCATATATTCTAATTCCCTCCATTCTCCTCTCGAAATAACATTTTCTTCCAACTAGAACTAGTTTTCCTCCTATGGAGTTCTATCTCTAGTGATTCTCTAAGAAGATTTAGCATAGAGAATTTTGTAATTTTTAAGTATTTGTACAATATTGTGGAAATGAAGATTTCTTTAGTTCTAACTATTATATTTACATTGGCCCATTTATTATTTGGATTCATTCTGAACTTTGGTGATTCTAAAATAGTTTATTGAAGAATAGATTTAAGTTCAGCGCTGGCTAATCTCCAAATAAAATGAACTAAAGACAAAAAAAACAAAAAAAAAAGGTCAAAGATGATCCTTTCTTAGATTCACAAAAACATAACGAAATTTTCTCAAATGCTAAAAATTTCAAAAAAAATCATTGTATTTTCATTTTTTGGAAATTTAGTCAATGTTGCAATTTGTAGGGAGGATAGTTGCATCCTTTAAGTTCTATGTTGTAGATTTATATTTGTTTGTTCATTGGATGACATCTGGCAGTACCAAACACCTTTCCCATGTAATGACGTGAGGACATTGATTCTTTGAAATAAATATTTATAATAGGTTTAATATTGCCTCATTTATCATTTTATTAGCAAATTAATATTATTCTTGCAATGACTGGAATGGATTATATTCTTAAATTATATGTTTTATTAGTTTGAGCTCTATCGACAATTATTATTAATATGTTAGGTGTCATTATTGCTAATGTAAATCTCTGATTGTTTATTTGGGCATTGTTTACATTGTTGAGCTTAATCCATGATTTACAGTAGCATTTCAGATAATCACATTTATTTAAGCCAAACTAAGAGAGATAGATGTTGGTCGTCATCATAATTTTAGTTTATACAATGAATTTATATTGTTTATTGTAGAAAGCATGCATTACTATTTAGATTGTAAATAATCAATGATTAAAAGAATTTGTATTCAACAAGTCTATTTTGCCTTTGTTTGTTTTTCTACATATTGTGCTTGTTTCTTTTGGCTAGATATGTCTGATGTTGTGCAAATTTAGTTACAGAATTTATATTGTATCAGAGTTTAGAGAGCTAGAGAAGAATTATTTTTCTACAATAGATCAGAGCTATTTTAGAATGATTTTTTTTCATTAGATTGGTGCTTATTAATGTGTTTTATTTTTTAATCACAAACTGAGATAACATTCCATTTTGGGAGAGATCAATGTTGTCTAGTATTTATTTTCATTCTTTAAGTGTCAAGATAACCTCAAAAAATTATTCATCATGGAAAAAAGAGATAGAGAATCACTGCCTTGAGAGGGGTCTATTTCCCTATCTCCTTGTACACATTTCTAAGTCAAGCAATTATGAATACACTACAACATTTGGGGTCAAATTGCAATGGCAATTGGAGATGGTGGTCTAATTTGTGGTGATTTTCATGTTTTTTTGCAATTTTCTCCGATGTCGTTGCAATACCGATGCAATCATCTTAATTGTGATGCTTGTGCATGTATAAACAAAAAATAAATAAAACACCACATAAATCATTCCCCATTTGTTTTGATTGTGGAGAGTTACGCGTGAAAGAAGGTGGAGAGCTCTAAACATCATCGTGCCCTTGTGCTTGGTGCATTTGTTTCCTATGGTATCTCTGCATTTCATTATTGTACCCTTGCCATGCGGTTTTTTTGTTGTGATATCTGTATTTCATTGTTGTTCCTTTGCTCTGTGATTTGGTTGTTGTGCCTTGTGATCTCTATGTTTCCTTGTCGTGCCCTTGCTCAATGATTTCTCTCTATGATATGGTTGTCCTTCCCTTGTCATCTCTGTGTTTCATTGTCATGCCCTTGTTCTACAATTTCAATGTCATGCCCTTGCTCTGTGATTTTGTTATTGTGTTGTGCCCTTGCTCTACAATTTTTTTGTCATGCCCTAGCTCTGCAATTTTCTTCAAGGACTATGTAAATGTTGGTTTCTTTTCCTTCTAAACAGGTATCTCTTAATATCTCCCTCTGGACGTGTATATTTAGAGATCTTTCTTAGGGTGCTTAGTACATCTTAGCACGGTAGAAAAATTGATTTAGTTGCATACATGCTCTGGAATCCAAATAAAATAAAATAAAAACTCACTCAACCTGTGCTAAGTGACTTACCTCAAGATCCTCCACAAAAATAATACAAACCAATAAAAATGGGCAGAGTTCGCAATAAATTTTACAAAAACATATTATAGCAAATGTTTTTAGAAAGAAACTATCCATAACCAGTTAAATGGATCTAGTTGTTGATTAGCTAGGTTGATTAAAAATTCTTGTAGAACTATCATCAGATTAGGTACAATAAAAAAAATAATATGTTGTTCCCAGCTAGTAGGATCAAATATAGTTTTCCAAGGTGATAAAATTGCACATGGAAGGAATTAAAGAATAACTTTAGTAAATATTTGAGTGTAAGGTGTTGAAGAAGCAAGTTTTTCTTCTGTGTAAATGGCATAATTGCAAGGCTCATTCCCTTGCAGAAGCCTCTACCACAATGACATGACCTCTAAACCATGCAAAATTCCCAACCTTGAAATACTTTTATAAGTATTTAATAGCTAAGATCATCGCAGGGAGACTGTGCCAATACTTGAAACAATCTTATAAGAATTTTATATTTGGATTGTAAATTCTCAAAGACACTTACAAGTGATTCCAATGTCATAGTACCTATCATGACACTTTCTTAGATTCTATCCAACAGCTCCAATAATATCCTCTATGTTGTCTAGTTGTTGTTTCTACCTTGTAATCTCTTTCTAAAGTCGCTCCCTCTCCATCTCTTTCTAAAGTCACTCCTTCTCCTTCTCTTTCTAAAGACACTCCTTCTCCTTCACTATTGTGTCTTAAATTTTGATTATCAATCTTCTAAATATCTACCTCTACCTTATCTAAAATCAACTTCAAATTGTGTTGTAACTCTAGCATACATGTTTGATCATCAATAGCTTTCATTTCAGCATTCAAGTTTTCAAGATTGGTCAACACCCTCACTTGCAGACTTCTCATGTCAAGCACATTCTATATTGTTTCAACACCATGTTCTTGCTTCCGAGCTAACAATTCTTCAAGTGAATTTTCTTATAAAACATTATTTTTGTTGAATAATTGTAAACTCTTAGAAAGTACATTGTTGTTTTTATGTATGTATGTATATATGTATTTGTGTGTGTGTGTGTGTGTGTGTGTGTGTGTGTGTGTGTGTGTGTGTGTGTGTGTGTGTGTGTGTGTGTGTATGCATGTATAGGTGTATATATGTATTTATGTGTGTGTGTGTGTGTGTGTGTGTGTGTGTGTGTGTGTGTGTGTGTGTGTGTGTGTGTGTGTGTGTGTGTGTGTGTGTGTGTGTATGTATGTATGTATATGCATGTATATGTGTGTATATGTATGTATATAGAGAGATCTTGTGGATTGTGGATTATGGATTATAAACAAAAAAGAAAAGAAAACTAGATATTAATTATTCCTCATTTTGTTTTGATTGATTGTGGAGAGTTGCACATGAAAGAGAGTGGAAAGCTTAGAACGATGGTGAAGAGCTCTGAACATTGGTGGAGATTAGTAGAGATCTATGATTTCTTGTCATTCCCTTATGATCATTGCATTTCCTTGTCATGTCATGCCCTTGTGATCTTCATTCCCTTGCTCTATGATTTTCTTCAAGGGGAGAAGAGATACCTATGTAAATGTTCTTTTCTTTTCCTTCTAAACATGTATCTCTTGTTCATATATAATAACTTTGGTCAGATTCAAGAATAACTAATTATGATGATTGTATGCATATGTGCATGTATGTATGTAAATTAGTTCACTATGTGAACTGCTTTACATGCATACATACACACTTGCACAGTACTTGTGCTAAATTAAATTAATCATTCATGTTTTTAATACACACAAGTAATTATCCTTGCATTCAATCGAATTTATTCATATGAAACTAAGTATGCAAAAATCTGTACTTACAGATTATATTATCTCTTGGTGATTGAGTAAAGATCTCATGCATTATATCGTTTGAGTAATGATCAGATGTATTCACATTAAGTCATAATAGGATCGAGAAGAATATCCATTTATGTTACTTTATACTTGTTTTATTGAACATTTTGTTTAACATAATCAATAATGCTAGAATTATATAGCTACAACTAGTACTCTTGTTTATTTTATTTAATCATATATATTTAGGACTAGGATTTTTATTAAAATTTGACTATATATTTGTTATCACTGAAACACAAATATAGATCTCTGATAGTTATCTTTTTTAATTTCAAGATCTTCATATTTAACATGAAGAGTTTCCACTAGTGGATAGTGGAATAGCCACAATGTGGAGCCACATAGCTCATGGCTTTTTCCACCAAATTATATTTTTATTATATTTTTGTCCTTCAAAAATATTATAGGTGAATGTTCTTCTAATTTTCCATATATAATAATTTTTTACTTGTCATTTGAGGTAATTTTCTATTCTAAGATAGAGACATCTATCATAAGGATGGACATGCCAATTTTGATCATCCTGCTTTCAAAGTTGATTCCCTTATCAAATTAATGAAACTACTTGCAACTGACACCCTACCCCACCATCTTCATCCTACCCCACCATAGCACACAACCCTTGTTTGAGGTTTATATCTTAGTCCCACCATTTCAGAAGACCAAGTCTAGTGATTTGTATCTAGCAAATTGAATGCTATATTTTATTAATGAATGAATGTGAGATCCATATCTTCTTAGGTACTCTTTCTAGGCTATTGTACTAGTTCTTAAGCCCAAAATAGATAAATCATAATTTTAAATGCAAACTTTATGAATGAGAACACCAAGTAAAAGACCTTGTGTGATGAAGGATTTTATGATTTTCTACATATTTCACCACACAGCAATGCATTGCAGGTTCACATACATTCTTAAGTAGACATTTGTGAGCACTAGGTATGTGAAGGCTCCATACAAAAATATGTAGAAGCAAAAAAGGTCATGATGAACATTTTCGATGACATGTTTTCCAAGAGCATACACAAGTTCCTCAAGGTGACCTCGCATTATTAAATTTTCATGTTTGCCAACAACGTTGCTCTTCCTCCATATCTTGCACAAATAAAAATGATGGCTCCAACATTGCAACCATATGATAAATGGGAATAGCACATGCCCAAGTCATAACCTAGTTAAATTGGTCTAGTTTTTTATTATCTGGGTTGATTACAAATTCTTGTAGAATTATCATCGGATTAGGTATAATAAAACAAACAATTAGTTGTTCCCAACTAGCAGGATCAAATACACTTTTGCAAGGTGATAAAATTGCATATGCAGATGCATCACTTGAATGTCAGGCGTGAAGCACATTCCCCAATTTATAATGAATGGTTGGATATAAAGGCTCCATTTATTGGCCAACAATGGAAGCCAAGGATGTAACCATACATGTATTGGCATGCTCTCACTATGAGGATCCCAAGTATATATTGTTGTTGTTAATCTGGGCATCACTGTATGATCCAAAATGTTATGAAGTACTAAATCTGGTAGTAACTTCTCTCATGTCTCTAGAAAATGTAGCATAGGTTCATGCTCTCTTAGAATTTGTAGTGGATATTCTCACTGATGGAAGAATAACTTTAGTGAAGATTTGACTGTAAGGAGTTGAAGAAGCAAGTTTTGCTTCTGTGTAAATGTAGAAGGACAACATAGTTCAATATTCAATCTCAATTCATATGCATACGACATTAGGTGGAGCTAAAAAAAACAAGTTTACATTTTTGTTAGAGGTTTGCATAGAACTATTAAATAAATGTAAATGTGTTGGGTTTGTTCAACTCCTATTGTCCATGCATACAGAATGCAGTTGCACATGCATTCTCGATTCAAAGTGGCAGAATCTTATTTTGGATGTGATGGAAAAATGACATGTACTAGAAGATGGGAAAATGATGTCACTTTTTTAAGTCTGGAATCTTTTTTTTGTACTTTAAAGATTAATCAGTTCTTAAATATTTTAGATGTTAATGGGGAATATAGATGTTAGAGAGGGGTGGGGCCAAACGAGCTTCCAACTTCACATGGTTGGCCCTGATTAGTAGAGAATATTAAACTATTTTTGATACCAAGTGAAGCTCAATACTAACCTATTATTGCATGACAACTAATTGTGTGAATCTACTATGAGCTATGAGAGCATCATAGCTATTAAACATTTGCTGCCAATTTTTTTTATTAATACAACACATCCTTGCCATTACGACACCCACATTTGACAGATAGTCATTGGTCGCACAACATTCCTACCACATGATTGTCACAATTAGGATGGATGTTTCTGACGGCTTGTTGTGGGTCCCATAGCATTTCTGTCACAAACACGTTGCCATTGCAACAGTGTCTTCGACATCTTTTTGTCACAATTAGGATGCTAAATGAACTCTTTGCCAATGACTCTACCCAATTTATGAAAACTATGTCCATCACTTTTGTGATGGCTGCCCTTGCCATCATAAATTGTGATGACAAAATTCTGATGCTCATCTGATAGGATCCAATTCCTCTTTTTGTCAATTGGGCAACATGTATCCATCATAATTATGAGGATTTTTCATCACAATTTAGGCCCAAATGTAGTAGTGATAGAAAATTGAATGGTTTAATAGTAATGATCTATTGTTTATTGACTACATATTTACTATTTTTCAGGATATTTTATATCATATAAAGCATATAGAGTGCCCTTTCATCGCTTGGACCATCATCCAAAATTTTTATGTAGACACTAATTTTTAATCTGAAACTAATGATTCCTTCGATAACCATGCTTCTAGGGGTGATACTAAGATTTTTGTTATTCCATCTAGTGTGGACACATCCTTCTTGGATGATTAGTTTATTGATAACCCTCGTGCTCCAATTTTTTCTCTAGAGATTAGAGTCACTTCATTGAAATCTTCCAATGAATCTTTGCAATAAGGATCAATTCTATCTTCTGGATTCAATTCATTGGGATCAATTTCTATCAGACATGTCATTTTTGTTCGTAGAATCTTCCATTTTGGATCTAAATGACACTATTGATTGCATACATATTCTATTTGATGAAGGTGGTTCTACCTCAGTTGTTGTAAGGGAACCTTGTAACCCTCATCTTCATTCTCTACATTTTCATTCTTTCACATATTGATATAAGTTTGGACACATTTGCACAATGTTTTGAGGAGATTTATTTGCTTTCTAAGGTCATAAATATGTGTTTTTATTATGTTCTATGTTAGTTTCTAAGGGATTAGATAGTTCTTTCAAGATCAATATCGAGACCATAGAGCAATTTTTAGAGGCATCATACAAGTTTTGATTTCTTCCTACATATTCCTTTCAAGATTTGGGAGACTTCTTTCACACATCTTCAGTTTTGTTTCTTTCTAAAGGAAAGAATGTTGTTAAAATATCACTAACCACCTTCTACACATAGTTTCAAGCATCTACCATTGACTATACATTGTGGTGGGATCTATCTTCTCTTCCATTTCACTTTCTCATAGATCTTCTTGAGGTGAAATAAATTTTAGTATGGTAGTTTATTGCTTTATTAGCTTCTATTTTGAGGGGGCATTTATTCTAGTTGGATTTTCCCTCTTTCCTTTTTACTTTCATTAGGTTTTTCTTTTCTCCTTAGTTAACCTTAAGGAGGGGAGGGTGTTAACATGAATCTATAATCATTAATTCCTATTGTTTGCATTGTTAAGTTTAATCCATGATTTACAGATGCATTTCAAAAAATTGAATTTGATTTCTTAGTCTCTCTATGCATTGATAATTACTACATTCAGTAAAGCCTAACTAAGAGATAAAAGTGTTGATCTTCATCATAATTTTAGTGTAATGTTCCCAATTCGGGGAGACTTAGAATTAAGAGATAATTCTTTGTGATGATTGTTCTCCTACCACAAAAGCCTCTATCTTTACTAGTTAAGTCTTGTCAATTAATTAGTACTTGGCATAATGGTTATTATGACTTTTTTTATGTTTAATTATGACCTGATACTATGGATTGATCTAGTATTATCCTGATAATTATGACTCTACTCTGGTGATTAGCCATGAAGATTGGAATGCTATTATGGTAATGTTACCATTATATATGACATGTAATGATAGTGTCTTTGAAGGAGGACAACTAACTAGTTACAATCTCCTCTAAGGATGACAAGACTGGTAAATGGAGTAGATATGAATTGCTATCTTCAACATAATTATTTCCACTAGTACGAGTACACTAGGCAATGGTTTTATTATGCAGAACTAATACTAGATAGATAGATTCGATGATTTCTCTCAAAATGTGATCCAGCCGCTAAGTAAAGCTATCTTGACTATGATGTCTTAGGTATGTAATTGATCTTCTACTCTTCTTATCTCAACATTATTATGTTTAGACTATAATGGAATATAGTTTTTTGTTATTGTCTAGCTATTTGCAGTTCTTCCCTTCAAACATATAACCCTAACCTACTAAGTGAATTTTGCGCACTAAGTTTAGTTGATATCCTCTTCTAGTGGTATTGACTTGAATCTGCATTCTTATCTGCTATGATTCTTGGTGTTTGTGATTTTGTTTAACTTTTCCTTATATGGTTTCTGTCTTGTATTCTTGAGATTTTGATATATCTCTCCTTGTTGGGTGATTTTCTTGTAGTATGAGATTTTGTTATGTAAGTCTCGAACTATGTGAATCCCCAAGCTTAAGTCAATGCCTGAATTGGATGTGATCGGTAGCTCTTCTATCCTTTGATGAGTCACAACTCTTCCCAGTGGTTAGCTCAATAATTATTATTATTGTGACAACTTAGGAATTGGGTGATGGGTAATAAAGATTGTTACATATTATAATATCTAGGGTATGGAAGATCATTTAATAGCTTTATAATGTGATTATTAAATATTAGATATTTAATGGTAGCTTTACTTATTTAATATTTTTATGTTGTATCAATTGATATTTTACTATATCAATTTGATATAGTATAAAAATAAATGGTATATTTAATTTTTTTTTATTAATTTTTTTTTAATATTATTTATTAAATTCAAACGGGTATTATTTAACTTTATCAAATGTAATTATAATTATATTATATTTATTTATTTCTTATATTAACTTTATTATTAAAATTGATCTTGGACATGGGGACATTTCAGTCCACCCTTCCCAAAATTGCTTGTCCTTAAGCAATTCAATACTATCTCCTTATGATTTGGTTGACAATCCTACAACAACAATTTAATTTGGGATTAGATATTTGAAAATTTAAATTTAAATATTACAATATTAGATTTTAAATTATTAAGATCAATTTTAAAAGAGGAACTTATCTTTCTATACTATGTATTTCACGATCCTTCATTTGTCTTTCTTTGACCCATGACAAGTCTTGATTAGTAATCCTCATAAGTATTGGTAGAGACTTTATCTCTTCCAAATCCTTATGGATACCCTATTTTTTCTATGCCTTTATAAACTTTAGGGGAGATTGTATCCCACCCTAGGCCTTTATGGGTATCCCTTTAGGATTTATCTATCGCTATAATTCTTAGGAAAGAATTTATCTCACCCTAAGGCCTATTATGAGTATCCTTTTAGGACTTAATCATCTCTATGATCCTTGGGAGAGACTTTATCTCATCCAAGGTTACTAGGGATATTTCTTTAGAATTATCCCTCTCTTTTTAATTCTTAAGAGAGACTTTATCTCATCCTAAAGCCTCTATGGGTATCCCTTTAGGATTACCCATCACTATAATCCTTGGGAGAGACTTTATCTCTCCCTAAGGCCTCTGTGGATATCCTTTTAGGATAATCCCTCTTGTAATCCTTAGGAGAGACTTTATCTCATCCTAAGGTCTCTAGAAGTGCATGATCTTTCTATTGTTTCATTAAAGGAGTTCAAAAAAAATTTGAGCATAAATGCAATTGAATATTTGTATTCATATGTTTATTACAAATTCTAATAATCAATTATTTGTTTTTACTTGTCAATTAAAAGAAATAAGTACTGTACTAACTGAAAGTGAATAATTTATTATCCCATTTTATCTTCCCTTCTTCCCTAGTATTGATTACCAATCCAATTCTCAAATTCATGCATCAAGTAGAATTTCTTCAAAAGACCATTGCTTCTCTCCTTCATTTTGTGCTTGGATACTATTCAGATCTCCTGGATCATGTCTTGCTTTCTTATGCGACTCTTTTGTTTCTCTCTTGGATGTTGCTTCTATTCTATTAATTTGATTCTTTTTGGTATACTTGTGTCCTAATGCCCATGGTTGTCTACACTGAAAGCATAAGCCTTTCTTCATTACGTCCTCTTTTTGTTTGAGAGCATCCTTTCCTTGGCATTGATGCCCAACACCCCATTGTCCTTTGCAAAAATAACATTCTTTAACTTTCTGATCTTTTCTCAAGTCATTGTTTCTATGTTTTGTCTTTTCTAAAAAATTCTTAGATCTTTCATTTGATGGATTTGATTCTACCATTTTTGTTTTTCTAATGGCTTCTTCCAAGTTTTTTGGTTCATACCGTCTAATAGAGTGCCTAGTGGAGTCTTTTAATCCTTCTATAAATATATGAGTGGGTATCTTTTGGGAAAGGTCTGGAACCATAATTGATAACTCTTGGAATTTGCGAGCATAGTCTTCCAGTGTTCCAATTTGTCTAAGTTGAGTTAGTTCTTGGAAATACCATTCAATGTCCTTATCATCAAATATATTCATAAGCTTTTGTGAGAATTCTTCATAAGATTTTACATCTTTATGTCCCAATGAGATACGTTCATGGGTCCACCAATCATGTGTTGCTCCCTCTAGATGCACTGTAGTGAATTGCAAAGCATCTTCTTTTGTCATGGGATTTAGAATGAAAAATGTGTTTAAGTTTTCTAACCATTGGTGTGATGTGATCTTTTCTTAAGCATCAAAATGTGGAAGCTTTATTTTTTTAATTTTATGTTTAAGTTCTTCATTTATAGTCCTTTTAGATGTCTCCCTTCATTTATCATCACAAAATTCCCTGAATGATACCACTTCTCTAATGTTAGGTTCTAGAGCAACATATGTCCTCACAATATCTTCAAGTTGTATCTATTGATATAATATTATATCAATTTGATATAGTATAAGAATAAATGGTATATTTAATATTTGTTTATTTATTTATTATTTATTTTATTTTAATATTATTTATTAAATTCAATCAAGTATTATTTAACTTTATCAAATGTAATTATGATTATATTATATTATATTTATTTATTTATTTCTTATATTAACTTTATTATTAAAATTGATCTTGGACATGGGGAAATTTCATTCAATTTATAGTATAAGTTTATTTTTCTACATATTTTGCTTGTTTCTTTTAATTAGATCTATCTCGTATTGTGCACATTCATTTGAGAAATTTTAAAATTATTTTCAACCATTAAGGACTAATTATTTCATCATGTATATGTTGTTAGAATTTCAAATGGTTGGTTGCCCCTAGAGCCACATGCCCACCTACCCACATGACAGACTTAAACTCGATAAGTGAGTTCAAATTCGAAAAAGAGGAAAAAGTTTTGAAACAAGACAAAAGGGATAAAGATCATTCATTCAAAGGATATGCAGAGAGAAGATCAGCAGATCAGAGGAAAGGTAGAAGAAAGTGCAGAAAGTTTAGAGAAAAGAAAGAACTGGAAGAAGATGAAAATTGCAATAGTACAGTCTTTGTTCTCCTTGTTCTTTATGAGTTTTTTTTTGTTTGTCCTATGAAGCAATGAAACCTCCAAGTTTTATTGTATGTAGTCTTGAAGAGTTGCAAGTTTATATTTCAAGTAGAACTTGTAGGTTAAAGTATTTTGTTTCTAGTTGAAGCCCTATGCTCCCAGATTTGTATTTAGCTTTATCACTTTATGAATATGAAGCAAGTATGCAAGCATACTAATCTTTGTTGTCTCCTTTCTATTCATTATTGCAATTAGTATTTGAGAAGATTAGAATTACAATTTCTTTGTTATCATTCTCTTTGTTTTAATGGTGGAAAATTTTAGGCATAAAGTCTATTGTTAACTTGCTTAGTTCACGTGTTAACTAAGCTCATCTTGTGCTCACTCAACCTCATCAATGTTCCCTTTAGGAACTGAGCTCTCCTCCTATTTCCAAGCTCACTCAACATCCATTGTGTCCAGCTCACTTGGAATCCATTTTGTCGATCCCCCCTTTTTTCGAGCTCACTCGGCTCCTTAGTGTGTCAAGTTCACTCAGCACCCACTGCCTATCACTCGACACCTTCTGTTGCTGAGAAAAATTGTCACTCGACATTAACTATTGTCAAGCAATTTTTTTTAAGTTATGAAGTTTATTTCTTACATGGTATTAGATCTTTGAGGCCCCACATCCATAGTGAGTTAGGACATTTATTTTCGGGGTATTTGACATGGCAGGAAATGTAGGAAAGATATGTTAGTAGCCACCATCCTTCAATGGATAGAATTATGATACATGGGAAAAGAAGATGAGAACAATAATTGTAGCTAATGATTTGTGGGAGTTTGTGATCAATGGGTTCAATGATGTAACTAGACCAACACAGTATGTTGCCCTCACAAACTCACATAAGACTCATTTGAAGGAGTCAAGGAGAAAGGATGCAAAAGAATTAAGTTTGATTGAGGCAGCAATGACAGAGACTATTTTTTCCAAGATTGTAGTAGAAAATTATTCAAAGAAAGAATGGGATATCCTTAAGACTAACTTCAAAGGCACTAATAAGGTCAGAGTAGTAAAGCTACAAATGATCATAAGGGAGTTTGATAACCTTCAAATGAGGGACAATGAACCTATTGTATAGTTCAGCTCACGAATCTTCATTTTGATAAACCAACTCAAATAAAATGGAGAAAAGGATTATGGAAAAGATATTGAGGAGTTTACCTCAAAAATATGACAACCTTGTGATGACCATTGAGGAAGCAAAGGACCTCACCACATTGACCATGGATGATTTGATAGGAACTCTTCAAACCCATGAGCACCATATCAGTAGATCAGCAACAACTTCCCAAGAGCAATCTTTCAAGGCTCAAGAGAATTCAAGAGGTAGGGGGAAAGGAAAAAATGGCTCCAAGAGATGCTCAAGAAATAGAGGCTTCAGAAGTAATGGTTAAAGGAATGCTAGTACAAAAAGCTCAGGATGAGTAAGCAACCAAGAGGGAGAAAGCACCTCTCAGAACAACTTTAGAGGAGGTAGGAAGAATTACAAATCCAATAAGAGCAATTAGAATGCTACTAGTGTCATAAGTTTGAGCATTATGCAAGTGAATGCTAGAAGAAGCAAGGTGATTAGTCAAGACAGAGTGCAACTGTGGTTGAGGTGAACATGGGAAATGTAAACAATCCCACAGCTTTCATCATGTGTAACATTGGTGAGGAAGGCAGCCCTGAGGTATGGTACTTGGACAATGGTTGTAGAAACCACATGAGTGGCAATGAAAGTTTATTCTCTTTCATTGCTAAAAGTTTCAAGTCTAAAATTAAAATGGGAAATAATGGAACCATTCCTATTGTGGACAAAGGATCTATCATGGTCTACACCAAGCAAAGTGAAAAAAAGGAGATACAAAATGTATATTTTATCCTAGGTATGAAGCACAATTTGATGAGTGTTGGACAACTTTTTAAAATGGTTATAATGTATTGATGAAAAATGACAAGTGTGTCATTCATGAAAAGGATGGGAGTAAGAGAATACTAGCAGTAGTTCAAATGAGAAAGAACCAAATGTTCCCTTTGAGGATAGAGACATGCTTCTCTTCTCAAGTCAGTGTTGCACCTCCCAAGCATGCATGTATAGCAGTACATCAGAAATTAGCTCTTAGGAGTGTGATTGAAGACCCCTCCAAGCTTTGGCATCTCAGGTATGGACATCTTGGCTTTGTTGGTTTAAATTTTTTGTCTAAGAAAAGAATGGTAGATGGTTTTCCAAGCATTGTAGATTCATGTGACAAGTGTGAGGCTTGTATTTTGGGTAACCAACATAGGCTTCCCTTTAATTTTGGTAATTCTACAAGGGCAAGGGAACCATTAGAATTGGTTCATTCTAATTTAGTAGGCCCTATTCAAACTACTTCTATTGGGGGGAGTGCTTATTTTATGACATTTATAGATGATTTCAGTCATAGGACATGGGTGTATTTCTTGAAGAACAAATCTAAAGCATTTGATAAATTTGTTGAATTTAAAGCCTTGGCTAAAAAAGAATGTGGACACCATGTCAAGGTCCTTAGGTCGGATAGACAAGGGGAGTATACCTCCAATTTTTTTATAAATTTTTGTAGGAAGAATGGCATTAAGAAGGAGCTTACAACCAGTTATAGTCCGCAACAAAATGGAGTGGCCGAGAGGAAGAACAAGATCATTGTTGAAATGACAAGGAGCATGATGAAAGAAAAAGGACTCCCAACTAAATATTGGGGAGAGATTGCAACAACAACAATATATTTGATAAATAGGTGTCCCACAAAGTTAGTTCATGACAAAATTCCTCTTGAGGCATGGTCAGTGAATAGATGCACAGTTGAACACTTGAGAGTGTTCAGATGTGTAGCATATGCACATGTACCAAAAGAATAAAAGAAAAAGCTAAATGACAAAGGTGTGAAGTGTATCTTCACTAGTTATAGCTTAGAATCAAAGGCTTATAGGTATCAAATCACCAAGAAGATTATCATTTCAAGAGATGTGGAGTTTCTTCAAAATCAATCATGGGATGGCTCTGTAGATGAATCTTCGAGCATTTAAGTAAAGTGTTGACCATTGAACATGAAGATGATATTGGTGATCAACAAGATGACTGAGCAGAAAACATGGAAATTTGCAAACAAAGGCAAAAGGACAAGCAGCCTCAAACATGTCGAGTTTCAATTCCTAGCAGTTCAAGATAGCCTCAAGCTAGTATGCAAAATAGTAGCAACAACAATACTGAGAATTCAGATCCCACTCTCACCTCCCTATTGCCCAAAAAGACTAAGAGTCTAAGGGAGATATACCAAGAAGAAAGAAATGATGAAGAATTTGATGAAAGTGTAAATTTTGCATTATTTTCTCATAGTGATCCAATTTATGAAGAAGCTACGAAGGAAGAGAAATGGTGTAATTCCATGGATGATGAAATAGATTCTATTGAAAGAAATGAGACATGGGAGTTAACTACTTTTCCTCCAAAGAAGCAAGTAATTGGAGTGAAATGGGTTTACAAGACCAAGTGCAATGCTAACAGGAAAATAGATAGGCATTAGGAACACTTAGTGGTCAAGGGGTACAAGCACTAGTATGGAAAAGATTATGATGAGACATATGCTCCGATTACAAGAATGGAAATCATGTGTGTTGTCATGGAAATCACAGTCGAGCAAAAATTGAAGGTATATCAAATGGATGTGAAGTTCACCTTCTTGAATGGTGTATTAAAAGAAGAAGTATATGTAGAGCAAGCACCTAGTTAAGAAGTCTCAAGTGAAGAACATAAGGTGTATAGATTGAAGAGAGCTCTACATGGGCTCAAGCAAGCTTCAAGGGCATGGTACAATAGAATTGGCTCATACTTGATGAGCAATGACTTTAGCAAAAGCAACGATGAGCCCACACTTTACATCAAGGCAAAAAATGGTAAGGTATTAATTATTGTGTTGTATGTAGATGACTTAATTTTTATTGGAAATGATAATTTCCTTATTGTTGAGTTCAAAGAGGCCATGAAGAATGAATTTGAAATGATAAACCTAGGTCTCTTGAACTATTTTCTAGGAATAGAAGTAAAACAAATGCATAACGACATCTTCATCTCTCAAGAAAAGTATGCATATAAGATCTTGGAGAGATTCAAAATGTAGAACAGTAAGGCAGCTCCAACACCAATAGTAGTAGGTTTGAAGTTGAGCAAGGAAGATTCTAGCAAAAGTGTGAATCCAACACTATACAAGAGTATGGTTGGAAGCCTAATGTATTTGACAACAACTCGGCTTGACATGATGCATGTAATGAGTCTAATTTCCAAATTTATGGAAACACCAAAGGATTCCCATTGACAAGCGAGAAAGAGGATCCTAAGGTATGTGAATGGTACCAAGGGTTTTGGGATTTTGTATATTGTATATAATGATTTTAATTTTGTTGGCTATACTGATAGTGATTGGGCTAGAAGCCTAGATGATAGGAAGAGCATTTCCAGATACATGTTTTATATGACAACTGAAACACTTGGCAAACAATGTGAACTGTACAATGAGCTTGGTAGCTATATACAATCTGAATAAGTGTGTGTCACTACTAACAAACTTGACTTATATGTCAACAATAATTCACTCTTCTCAAGAGAATGCTATGAATATAGTGGAAAGAAAAAGTATTGAGGAAAATATCAACATATTACAACAATAAGAAATTTGTATACAACAAAATCTATTTATAGAAGATATTAGAAAAAATATGATCATTCACAACAAGTTGATGCATGACATAATGCTTATCCATAATGATATTAGTGATTAGCTAATTATATGGGGAAAAGCCCATAAAGAGAACTTTCAGGCACTCAATCAAATTGAGATGCTAGATAATAGTTTTGAACAAAGTAAGAAAGATGAAATAGAAAATATTAGCTCACATCCATAAAAGACATACAAAATTCCAAAACAAGTAAGTATAGATCCAAACCAGCCTTTGATTTCAAAGGAAAGACTAAATGAGAATCATGAAAAATAGTGAAGATGGATCAAATAATCAGGAGACAATCAATACTCCTGAAATTGGAACTCAAATAGATAATATAACTAAATCTAAAAGTGGAGAAATATTGGAACATAACAAAACATATGATGAGAATGACTAGTAGAAGAACAAAATTTTGGCTTGATAGGGTATATCAACTTGAGGATCAAGAAGAAGAAGCTTTTCAGAATGAAGTACCAATAGAGACTCTCAACTTGAATGATTTAGAACACCTCAAGATGAAAACAATCTTCAAAAATAACTTAGAAGATATCATTCCTAATGGTACAAGGAAATGATCAAAGGTATTAAAACAAAAATCATAGAAGTTTTGGAAAACTCCAATAGGAAGAAATGTTCCATTTGAGAATAAGGTAATAGAGACGAGCATCCAAAAAAGATTGAGCTAGATGGACAAAAGTTGGCCCAAATTCCTATGGAAACAAAAACTATAATAAGTAAGTGTGAGACAATTCCAAATCAATTATGGGAAGAGTTTGGAGTTCTAACTCCAATAGATAAAAATCAAGTAAATTTAAAGGAAATTAGGGATGAAAATCATAAAAAAACAAATGTAAGTAACAAGGATGAGAAAATTGATATTAGTGAACAAATAATTTTAAAACTAAGAGAAGAAAGTGAAGATATAGTAGAAAAATCAATTGTAAATAGTACTTAAGCGCAAATAAAAATATTGATAAATTGGGCTTAGCCACAACCATGGAAGACTCGAAGATTCTAAACAATGGAAAACAACTCAAAAAAAAAAAGGGAAATCTTTGGCTGAACTTAAAACTACATTAGGCAAAGTAGGGAATCAACAAAAAATTCAAGATGTACTTAAAGCCAAAAAGGGGAAGAGCCTTCCCACAAAGCTATGAGGATAACTACATGGAATGTTAGGGGTTTAAATGCCCCTAACAAGAAGTGTTGCTTGTTGAAGTGCAACTTAACCCTCTTTGGATCCAAAATTATTATAATACAAGAAACTAAGTTGATGCAGGAGCATCCAGAGTTATAAGGGCAATCCTATGTCACCCAAAAAAATGTACTTTAGAATTAGTTTTTGTTTCATGTGTTTTCATTTTTGGATACCCATTTGGGTCAAATAAAGGTTCCAACTCTCACAGTTCCACTATCAGTGTTCTAGGTTAGAGTTTTTAATCACCTTGGGATACGTGTAAAGGCCGAAACATAGGAGTATGTAATTGAGCCATCATTTTGGTGAACTAGAAGGTGTAAATTGGTCGGATGATTGTCATTGTAATTTAGAGCATTTCAGAAAAAGAATCAGGTCAAAAGGCCCCACGGTTTGAAAGTTATCGTAGTTTTTTAGTTTCTGGAGACATCTTAAGGATGCTTCAAAGTTAGGTTAGGGGCATTAAATGACCTCAAATAGGGCTAAAAAGTGGGGGACGAGTGAAGCTAGTCCATAAGGCTATAGAGCGCTTCGAGAGCTTTCCAAAAATGTAAACGGTTCGTCAATCGGAGCTACGATTCAAAAGTTATGCTTCCCGAAAGTTCGGTTACTGTTTATGGATTCTTCTAATTTTGTGCCGACTTCTAACATGGCTTCTAGAGCCTTCTATTTGGTTGGTGGATGCCAACTAGCACTTTCTAGAATGTATTCCTAATCCTTAGCCCTTTGGGGTCTATTTAAGGACATTTCTGGCATTGTAAAAGGCAATTCGGAGTGGAGTTTAAGAGAGGGTACTGGGAGAAGAATTTATCTCTAGATTTATGCTATTGTAAGCCCATAGGGCATGTTTTGGAGTTTGTTTCTCTGCACTAATTCTACTAGCAAATTTTCATAGTTAATAAAATTTTCCCTTTCCTGTTGTGTCCATTTTGTGCTTGGGTTGTGTCCCCATCATAAGCTAAAAAAAGAAGAAGGGGACAATCTAAGTAAAAAACTTGGTTTATGGAAAACTGATATGATAGAAGCTATAGGGGCTTCATGAGGTTTGACATTATTTGGGATCCTAGAATTATAAATGTCAATAGGATGGTATCAAACAACAACTAGATGGGAGGGAGAATTAAAAGTTTCATAAATGATATTTAATTCACACATATAAATATATATAGCCCAACCCCAACTATAGATAAGAGGGCATTGTGGAAAGAAATAAGAAACTTTATGAAAAATAGTCCTGCAAAATTTTTTTGTATTGGGTGGGGGGGGGAGGGGGTTTAATGCCTTTTTAAATTTGGAAGAAAAGTATGGAGGATCACAAATTATAACACAGGTGATGATAGATTTTAGAGAATGGTTTACAGGTAATAATTTAATAGATATCCCAATAACTAATGGGTTATGGAAATGGAATAACAGAAGGTCAAGGTTTTATCACATAGCAAAATGGTTGGATAGATTTGTATTCAAAGAAGATCATAGTACCTTCAATTATACAATTCAATCTTCAATTCTACCCAATGTTGGATCAAATCGTTTCCTAGACACTATAAATAGTAGAATTGTTGGAATTATGATATATTTGTCATTAGTTACAACACTTATTTGATTCTGAATGCTTACCGAGCTCATACCAAGCATTCCTTTGGAAATCGAGCATATGGGCAGTTCAACAATGTTTTCCAAGTTCATAGTGGTTACCGAGTAGAACAGTGTTCTCCAAGTAGTTAGTGATCATCAAGCTTCGCAGTGTTTAGCAAGTGATCAAGGTAAACGAAGAACTTAGTGTTTGCCGAGTGATCAAGGTAAATGAAGAAACTTAGTGTTTACCGAGTGATCAAGGTAAATGAAGAACTTAGTGTTTACCGAGTAAATAAGGTAAATGAAGGAATCAGTGTTTACCAAGTGAAGAAGGTTATCAATGGATTCAGTTTTTACTGAGTGACACAATATTCACCGAGTCACCAATGGTTACCGAGTTTCAAGCTACTTAAAATGGTCAGTATGAACCATGCCTCTACTCTTACCGAGTGCATGACGATGTAATGTATTGTAGTGGATGTCGAGTATCAGAAGGTCATCGAGTCAGTTTGAGGAACTTGAGTTTTCTACCATCTGGCCGACTCAGTAATGTTTTGTTCACTTGTGTTTGGCCAACCTTGTTAAGTAAATATTGGAATGGTATATATGTGATGTATTATATCATTTGTATATATATAGGAAATTGGATGGGATTTTATTTTGCAATATTTTTGAGAAGAGAGAAAGCGAATCAGCAACAAAATAGAGGAATACAACAAGGTCAACATTGGTGCAGAAAAGTTATATCTATCACATCAGGTGATCAGAGCATAAAGGATCTTATCAATAATCAGTTGTAACCAGATCCACTACTTCATTCTAATAGGTGAATCAGTTTGTAAATCTTTTAACAAGGTAGACTTAGCAGTCTTTTGTAAATCTCCTAACAAAGTGCATACTTCATTGTATGTTTGTAAATCCTCTAACAAGGTGGATCTAGCAATCCTACTTGCTCCTAACAGGGAAAATCATCAGAAGTGATCATTGTAAGCCTTAATAGGCCAACTTTATACTACAGTATTGAAGTTTTGTGGGCATCATCCCCACCCTAGTTTTACTTTCTAATTGGAAGGTTTCTGGGTCACCAAATCAGTGTGTTCATATATGTTTATCTTTTCATCCATACAGTAGATTAGATGGATGGTGAATATGTTATTATGCAGAATTAATTTAAATTTTTAGAGTTACTGATTCACCCCTCCCCTCTCAATAACCTTGTTAGTCTTGATTATTTCCAACAATTGGTATCAGAGCATTGTGGTTCTCAGGATAAAGTTTGACAGCTTGAGAAAAGATCAAGGACAATGGAGATATTCAGACTTGACAAATCTATTGAGAATGAAAAGCTAGATCTGAAAATGGCCATGGCTCAACTCAAAGAAGCAAAGGAGCATCTTTCTCAATCTCTGAAAAGAAGGAAGGAACTTGCAAGAAAAATGAATGATTATCAGTATATTGAAGAAAAGATTGAAGACCTTTTACCATCAAGTAGTTCAAATGAAGCCAATGAAGCAATCAAGGAACTCCTAGCAAAGAATGGTTCTCTGCAGGAAGAAGTAAGAAAGCTCAAAAGAGAACAAGAAATCCAATCCATTAGGCTATGTGAAGTTTTGGAATAGAGAAACAAGGCAAATGAAGACTTAGAGGTAAGAAATAATCAATCCCTTTAGCATGAAGATCTTGTAGGTCAACTATCTAATGCAAATGAAGAAATTATGAATCTAAGATCTGAGAATGAAAGTTTGAGAAATGATTTAATCACTAAAAGACAAATCAATGCAAGCTTACAAAGTGATCTGAGATCTAAAAGACAAATCAATGAGAGTTTGGAAAATGACTTAAATGTTGAAAAGCAAGTCAATGAAAGGATGATAAAATCTCAAGCAAATATGGATCAATTGAATCAGCAAAATGAGCAAAATCTTCATAGACAAAAAGGTAAAGTTGATCTTGGATACAAGGAAGAAGGTGAACCTCCAAACAAGGTGCTCAAAGGAATCAAAGACCCACTTGCAATCACTGTGGCAAGATAGGACATACATCAAACAAATGTTGGAGCAATGGTAAAGGAAAATTCAATGGTAAACGCTACAACTGCAATCAGCATGGTCACAAAGCAAATGAATGCAAAGAGAAACCAAAATTTGAAGGCAAATGTCAAAAATGCAAGAAACAAGGTCACAAGGCATCTGAGTGCAGATCTAAATCATTCAATCTAGCAAAACAAATTGTCAATGCAGTATTTGGTTGGGACTACAATACTTGGTGCAGATGTTATTATTGTGGAGAATATGGACATATTGGAATTAACTGTGCAAGACATCACCTAAGGAAGAAAGATACTACTATAAGATGTTATACATGTACCGAACTTGGTCATATATCCAAGAATTGCATGAACATAGGAAGAATTGAAGATGAAAAGAAAGCCAGAGCTCACAGCATTCGAAAACAGATGAGACAACAGTGGATTCCTAAATCTACCGAGCTAGAAAGTTCAAATAATGGCAATGCCACTCAAGAAGTGGGTGACTTCACCATTTCTAATTAGACTCATCAAGGAAGATCAGGGACTGCATCTTCAAGCAATATCCTAAGTAGTTCTATAATGAAGGAGTGCAAATGGCAAGTCAGTACATCAGATACAAGACATAGTTCACTGTGGTGCATCTACCGAGCAAGGTTGGTTTTAGACTTAACCGAGCTAGGTCGAGAATATGAAAAGTTTTGTTTGTTCACCGAATTGCAAGGTTTATCGAGTAAGTCGGCGACTATCTGACAAACCCTAGGTCATCTCAGCTACCTTTGTACCAGAACATTAATGGCAAACTTTTTTATCAAAAAGGCAGAATTTGATCTCATTTTTCATCGCAAATTTAGAATATACAAAGCGAAGAGATCTCCAAGAGCACGAAAATGAGTTCAAGTGATTTGAAGTAATTTTCCAGCGAAGAATTTGTTTTGTAAAATCATTCACTCACCAAGTAGTAATGGCATCCGCAAGCACCAACAGTAGCAAGGCAAAGAGAGGCTCTGAAATGCTTGTGAAGGGAGTGGAATGGAAAGCACCTAGCTTCAAGCTCATTCCCGCCATAGCTGAATCGCTCGACCCGCACGAAGCCCAATCGCAGATTCCACCAAAGGTACTACTTATAAATGACATTTGTACTCATTTCAAATACACTATTCAAGAAATAGGGACACTAGATATGGATAATGCCCTAGCCGAGTTATGTGTGGATGGAATCCTCAAACCCAAGCACAAGCATCTGGAAACCAAAGGTTTGACCCATATCCCGCACTTGCCAAGGAATTTTCAAATGAAATGGATAAGATACATTTTAAGCCATGTGCATAATGGTCAGTTGTGATTAGAGAAACCCGTCCTAATAACGAAGAAGATGATTCATAAGATCACGGGTTTACCTATGTTGAGCAAATCGAAAACCACTAAAACCCTAAGTCAGGATGAACTTTAGAAGTTAACCCTAGCTAAATGGGATGGAAAAGGAGTGAAACTTAACAATGTATCTGATGCAGAGCTAAGATTTGGAATTCATTTAATTGCATATAAGATGTATAGTTCCAGCAGATTGAATAGTGTGCCCTGTGAGGCTGCGGACTTAGCCTATAAGATTGTGAAGAAGAATATGGAGTTTGACCTAGCAGATGTACTGTTGAAACAACTAAATAAGAACATGGACAATATAAGGACCTCAAAAACCAACTCTTATAAATTTGGTTCTTTGTTAGTTTGTTTATTTTTCTATGTACAAAATTTTTTCCCTTCTAAAGGTACAGTTGTATGGAGAAAAGATATTCTAGTTTTGTATCAGATAAATGAGTTTATTGCAGAAATGGGTATAAATTTTGATAAGGTAATGGATAACTATTTTGAAGACTTCAAAGAGAGGATGAATAATAGATTCAAAATTCCTCCCAAGCTTGTTGAAGATTATAAGGATGATGTATGCTTCGTGGTTGATTGTGACAAGGTATACATTCAGGTAGTCAAATCCTGAGTTGCATGGGTGAAACCTCTTCCCTATGAGGTAAATATTGATGAAGCCAAAGATATTATAGAAGCACTGGTAAATGAGCCAGTAGACCCAAGGCAACAAATTTTTGGAACCTATGATGAAGCTAAGGCCAGAATTGAGCTTGAAATCAAGCTATCACAGGCCATAAGCAAGGGCAAGAGGAAAATAGCCAAATTGAAAACTTCGACTGGTCCTCTTATGCTCACCGAGGGAAAAGGTGAAGATGAAATAGGTGAAGAAGAAGAAGGAGGAGAAGAAGAAGAAGAAGAAGAAGAATCTGCAGAAAAACAGCCAAAGAAGAAAGGTAAGGTAATCATTACCAAACCTAAGAAAAATCCTACTACAGTATTCACTAGAAGAACCAGAAAAGGTAAGCAAGAACCTATACTAGTCAGGCCTGCACCCACATTCGAGCAAAGGCTCAAACAATTGGAAGAAGGAGCTGGCATCACAAATTTCAAGGCATTGAAATTTGAAACTAGAACAGATGTTGAGAAAATGCAGATTGAGGAACTGGTACTCAATAAGATGGGTAAATGGAAATACTCCCTAGACCAAATTGCCCCTCAAATCTCAAAAGAACTACTGGAGAGATTGCAATTGAGATGGGAGTTAGCCACCCAAATGGTAAAAGATATTTATGAGCAATCCCTGAAAAATCTTCAACCAAGTCTCACTGGAGCAAAAGTTTAAACTGAAATGAAAAGCCATGAAGGTAAAATGATGATCAGATTCCACACCTGTTTGATTTTGATTAAAGACATTGAACATGTTGTAAATGATGCTACAAACATGTGGAAAAACATCTATCATCTACATAAGCCTAGTGAAGACCCAGTAGAAATCAAAGATGATGATATCAACAACGATGATGAGTTTGAGAGCACTCCATCCATCACAGTCTCACCAAGAGAGCTGCATGCACTGATGGAAGATAAAGAGGAAGAAGACAAGGAAGAAGAAGTTGAAGAGGAAGATAAGGAGGAAGATGATCTGGTGAAAAGTGCAGCAACAGTGATTGCATCCCTTCCTCACTCTCCACCTAAAACTATGACATCATCAAGGTTGGAGTCAACTTCAGCAGGTTTGATAACATCTACATTAGATTTATCATTTGCACCTGCCACATCTCAGCTCCAGGTATCATCAATGGAAGTGTCTACCACTTCACCTACCGAGCTGCATCCCTCTTCTTTAGCTACCGAGCTAACCTCCTCAGCTCCATCATCATTAGTCGGTATAGCAGTAAGTTCCACAATTTTTTCAATTCCAATTTGTTCTACAATTTTGTCAACATTATCTGCATCTACTTCAAACCCGGTTAGTTTAGATACTGCATTACCAAGTGTATCACCATTTTTGGCAAGTACTCCAATTTTTGATCCAATATATACTCCTATTGGCACTCAACCCTCAAGCATCCCAGTTTTCACTGCTAGTCCTTCCATCTCTACTATTGTGTCTATTCCTAAGGTCAAACCAGTCATCACAGAAGTCAAACAAAAGAAACCATTAAGGCTTATGATCACTGGAAATGAAATTCCTAAAGATATTGACTTAGACACAAAGATAGTAATCCCAAAGATTGACTATTAAATGCTACCATTGAAGAAATGAGGTATGCTAGTCAACTAATTGAGATGAAGGCTACATAGAAGCAGCTAAGGTCTGAAAGGGATAAGGAATATAGAATAATTGAGAATGCCCAGAATATAATTACTGAGGCTATAGGTGTTGATGTTGATACTTCTCAACACATTTTGATACAATTAGAAGAGGCAGTCAATAAATTCAATGAGGATACCTCTGGTCAAGAAAAGTTGATGGAGAAGGTAGAAAAGAAGTTTGATAATAAGGTGCTTGAGCACATTGCTCAGCATATAGCAATAAAACAGGTTGAATTAACCACAGTTTTGGCCAACATTGAAAATTCTTTTAATAATGTAACATCTCTTTTTGCTAAGCTTTGTGATGTTACTGAGTATACTAAGGAGATAAGAGAGAAATTGAATAAGATAGATGAGGATTTGAAGGCAAGCGCACAAAACTTGAAGCTTGGCCCTAGTTCAAGCCCATCTCATCACCTCAAGATCAATTTTTTGTCAGAGAAGCAGGAAAAATTGTTGAGAGAAGAGGCAAGGATCCGATCTACATTGTTAGATATTCAGAATATGATCCTTCCCATCATGGACATAATGTAGAAGCACATTGCACATTCAAAAACATTGATCCATGACAACAATTTCTCTGTTGCAGAACATGTGATTGAACTCTCTGCAGAAGTTCAAGTAGCTCTATCCACATGCAAAATCTTGAAAAAGGATTGGGATAAAACTCTGCAACTCATTCTCCAGGTACATTCTGAGTTTATCTCACATTTTGATGTCTCTATGTAAATACATTATTTTATTCTTTGGCATTATTGTCAAAAAGGGGGAGAAAGAGATACTCAGGAAGAAATATTGGTGAGATAAATGTACAAAAGGGACAAAGAGATACTGTAAATAAAAGTCATATAACTCATGTAAATACCTTGTGTATATTGTATGGGGGAGTTATATGTAAGGAAGCCATGTATATTCAACAGAATCAGTCGTTAGTATGTCAAATGTTGTATATAATTTTGGCTCATAAGTGTTTTTGGTCACTAATGCCAAAGGGGGAGATTGTTGGAATTATGATATATTTGTTATTAGTTACAACACTTATTTGATTCTGAATGCTTATCGAGCTCATACCGAGCATTCCTTTGGAAACTGAGCATATGGGCAATTTAGCAGTATTTGCCAAGTTCATAGTGGTTACCAAGCATAACAGTGTTCTCCAAGCAGTTAGTGGTCACTGAGCTTCGCAGTGTTTATCGAGTGATCAAGGTAAATGAAGAACTTAATGTTTATCGAGTGATCAAGGTAAATGAAGAAACTTAGTGTTTATCGAGTGATCAAGGTAAACAAAGAACTTAGTGTTTACCGAGTAAACAAGGTAAATGAAGGAATCAGTGTTTACCAAGTGAAGAAGGTTATCAATGGATTCAGTTTTTACCGAGTGGCACAATATTCACCGAGTCACCAATGGTTACCGAGTTTCAAGCTACTTACAATAGTCAGTATGAACCATGCCTCTACTCTTACCGAGTGCATGATGATGTGATGTATTGTAGTGGATGCTGAGTATCAGAAGGTCATCGAGTCAGTTTGAAGAACTCGAGTTTTCTACCATCTGGCCGATTCAGTAATGTTTTGTTCACTTGTGTTTGGCTGAACTTGTTAAGTAAATATTGGAATGGTATATATGTGATGTATTATATCATTTGTATATATATAGGAAATTGGATGGGATTTTATTTTGCAATATTTTTGAGAAGAGAGAAAGCGAATCAGCAACAAAATAGAGGAATACAACAAGGTCAACATTGGTGCAGAAAAGTTATATCTATCACATCAAGTGATCGGAGCATAAAGGATCTTATCAATAATCAGTTGTAACCAGATCCACTACTTCATTCTAATAGGTGAATTAGTTTGTAAATCCTTTAACAGGGTAGACTTAGCAGTCTTTTGTAAATCTCCTAACAAAGTGCACTTCATTGTATGTTTGTAAATCCTCTAACAAGGTGGATCTAGCAATCCTACTTGCTCCTAACAGGGAAAATCATCAGAAGTGATCATTGTAAGCATTAACAGGCCAACTTTATACTATAGTATTGAAGTTTTGTGGGCATCATCCCCACCCTAGTTTTACTTTCTAATTGGAAGGTTTCTGGGTCACCAAATCAGTGTGTTCATATATGTTTATCTTTTCATGCATATAGTAGATTAGATGGATGGTGAATATGTTATTATGCAGAATTAATTTAAAGTTTTAGAGTTACTGATTCACCCCTCCCCTCTCAGTAACCTTGTTAGTTTTGATTATTTCCAACAAGAACAACAAAAATCCCCAAGAAATCCCTTCAAATGTGGAAAAATGTGGTTTCTAGACAATAATTTTATTATTAACATTAAATAGTGGTGGCAAGAAGGAAAATGTGAAGGATTCAAGATGTTTTATTTTGTATCAAAACTAAAGTTTTTAAAGGAAAACATATTAAAGTGGAAAAAAATCACTCCAACAATATATTTAAAGAGGAACTAGAGAATAAAGATGAATTAAAAAAGCTAAATGAAGATGTGATAAAAAATGAAATGGATGATAAAAAACATTCAAAAAAAAAGAGCTACTAGTGAAACAAGAAAATATATTAGCAAAAGAGGAATTTTTTCAAAAACAAAAGTCTCAAGAGACTCGGCTATTCAAAGGAGATCGAAACACAATTTTTTTTCACAATAGTACCTTAAATAATAGAAATATTAATAGGATAACAAAAATAAAGGATAGCGAAAGAAATATAATAAAAAACCTAGCTAACATAAGTTTTTGTGCAATATTTTAAAGACATTTTCAACAATTGTGAATATTTTAATCTTTCAACTCAAAATTTAATGAAAAGTTCTATACCTAGATTAATTATAGACAAAGATAATAAATTTCTTAACCAAAATTTTTCATTAGAAGAAATAAACGTATCTCACTTTAATCTTAACCCAAATAAATCTCCAGGTCCGGATGGATTTCAAGCCTTCTTCTTCCATAAATGTTGAGATATCTTAGGTTACAATTTATGGGAAGCAATTGAGGATACTAGAAACTTAGGATCTCTTCTAACAGAAATCAACAATACCTTTCTAGCATTAATTCCTAAGAAATTTATCCATGAGGAACCTCCAGAATTTTGTCCTATTTCATTATGCAATACCATTTATAACACACTAACTAAAGCTTTAGCTAACTGAATCAAAATAATACTTCCTAAAATTATCTCTAAAGAACAAACATGTTTTGTACTGAACAAATCAATTCTTGAAGGAATGATTATAATTTAGTAAATCATCCACTCAACACAAATCAACAAGGAACCTAGTATGCTAGTGAAAGTAGATATCCAAAAAGCATATGATAAAGTAGATTGAAGATTCTTATGCAAGACAATCTAGAAGCCTTTGAATTTTCTCATCAATGGATAAATATTATTGTGAATTGTATCTCAACACCCAAAATATCACTATTCATTAGTGGAACACCAAAAATTATTCTTCAATACATCATGAGGGATAAGGCAAGGAAATTCATTATCACCTTTCATATTCATCATTATGGTAGAGGCTTTTGGAAGAGCTATAAAGAAGGCTCAAGGAGAACATAAATTTAAAGGTGTTTTAGCAACACAAGGCGTGACTAAAGTAACACACCAACAATTTGCAAATGATATTATTCTCCTATATATGGAAGCCTTGGGGTAGAAAGTAAATGATGAAAGTCAAAAAAAATCTTTCTAAGCACTCATCTAGACATGGAAAGAAGAATCTACAACTTAATGGGATATAGAAAAGGTACTTTCCCTTTCAAATATCTAGATATACAGTTGGAAAATGGAGCAAGAGATCATAAATCTTGGAAGAAAATATCATAAAAACTAGATAAAAAAATAGAAAACTACAAAGGTAAATGAATTACAAAGGATGGTGGAGCAACTAGGATAAAATTGATAGTACTTGCCACTCCAACATATCAAATGTCATGTTTATCACTCTCAAAAAGTATTAAAAGAAATCTAGATAGAAAATTAAGGAATTTATTTTGGAAAGGAACAAAAGATAAGAAGAAAAAAAATAATGATCAAATGGGACAAAATTTGTAGAGCAAAAGAGTTTGGTGGATTAGGAATTAAGAATCAAAACTGGAAAAATAAACTAGTAGGAGCCAAATTTAGTTTGGAGAATGTATCAAGAACATGAAAAGAAATGGGCAAAAAATGTATATCATAAATATCTAATAGCTCTAATCTCTTTTCTTTATTCCAAACCAGAAACCCACCTAAAGGCTCAAACACATGGAACTTTATGATGCAATGTCAACCCTTAACCAATAATAATTTAACATGGATATTGGACTAGCTACAAAAACATTATTTTGGGAAGATTCGTGGGATGACCACCCTTCTCCAGATAGCTATAACATACCTAAAAAAATTAAAACTACTCTAACAAATACTTTTGGGAAATATGTAAGTGACTATAAAAATGTAGTAAATCATAATCATATTGGAGGATGGGAATAGAGATCTATAGAGGAGACAAATTTGACAGAGCAGGAAAAACAAAACTTTGAGCAATTTCTAAATCAAAGGAAAGTCAATCATAAAGAAAGAAGGGATAGATTGATCTATTGGGAGTTTCCAAAAATGGGAAGTACAGTGTTCAAAGGGGCCATGAATTGACCATAAACTCATAAAGATGGGAAAAGATCAATTAACCCCTTAATCTACGTTGGGATTCAGCATGCTTACCCAATGAAGGAATATTCTTTGGGGTGGATTACAAAATAGAATCCTTACAACTGATAGATTTACCAAGATGAGATTCAAGGGGCCCTTCAGATGTCCATTGTGTGAAAATGATTTAGAGATGATGGATCATCTATTGTTCTAATGTTCATTTACAACTCAATGCTAGAATTGTCTATGCCACAAAATCAATTCATCAACATCCCTAGATAAATTGTTTTTGAATCATCAGAAAAATTGGCCTAAATATGGGAAATCTAATAATTATAGTAAATTATGGAAAATCTTCCCTTTCTATCAATTTATGGGAAATATGGAAGGAAAGAAATAAGATAATATTTTCTAATGAAATTATGATAATAATCTCCTTTCTAAACAAAGTGGAAGCCAACATAGCAAAGGTTATCAATAATATAAACTTAAGGAGTATGCTCACTAAAGAATGAACCTTCTCAAATTGGGATGTAGTCATGCACAAAAATTGGAAGAATAATATTAATCCTCCAATGGCCTATCTGAAATGCTAATAAAAAAGTAAGAGAAGACTATAAATGGGAACCTCCCCCATCAGGATGGACAAAATTAAATTTTGATGGAGCTTCTTAAGGAAATCTAGGAGAGTTAGGAATATGACGTATCATTCATCTGGAAGATAGATATAGGAAGGTAAAAAGGGCCAAGTATTATGGATGTCTATGAATAACTTAGCAGAGATGGAGGCATTAATTGAAGGCCTTCATATTAGTTTGGATTTAGGTATAAAAAGACTAATAATAGAAGGGGATTCACAAATAATTTTAAATGGAGTTCGAAAGAGATGTATGCCAAATTGGAAAATCAATTCCAAAATGGAGTATGCTTTAAATTTAATTGACAAATTTGAGGAAACCATAATTCAACATATATTCTAAGAAGGAAACAAAGAAGTAGATAGATTAGCAAATCAAGGGGGTGACAATGAAGAATTTGTTATTAGGAATGATCTAATTATCTATGATAACTAAAGCTTAGCACATCTACCATCTCTAGAATTATTATACCCTAGATAGATAGATCTCATATTAGTTTTAGTGTCTTAGCTTTGATTTTTAAAATTCAAATTCAAATTTAGAAGGTAAAGAACTATCCAACACAATCAAAAAGAAAAATATGCTAAATATTCTACACTCATAATTTGAAATCACTAATAACTTTCTTAATAAGGCATCCAAAATTTCATCCTAAAAAACTAAGCTAAAGAAACCAAAATAAATATGGAAATTAGCAATCTTTACATATTATCCTATTATAATTAGGGTTTCTTAATTCATTTAATGAAACTCTTAAGCTAAGGATAAAGAACCCATGGTTATAGAATTTTAAAGACTAACTTTTTTTTGACCTTGAAGTGAAAATGAAGTTGTAGGGTTACTATAGGTTGATGTAAAACAAAACTGTAAAGAAGACAATCTAAATAGGTTAACAATTCCAAATAAGAAACACCAATATTTCAAAGAATGCAATTGAGAGGCCATCAACCTCCTTTAAATCAATGTTAGGGAAATAACAATTGTAAGATATTCAATTATGTAACAGGAAAGAATTGTCTATCCTAGACCTTAATATTAAGTGGTGATGATATATTTTATAAAACTTTGTAAAGATACTTCTAAATTGATTTAAATGTAGGATGGGTATTCCTTCCCAAGTTACAAACGGGAATACATTTGCATTAAATAAGGACATAAATGTCCCGAGCTACATTGGGGGTTTTCTTCCCCATTCTTTTCCCTCTAGTACCTGCACTTTGAATAAGGATAATTTGTAAAATATTTTGGAAATAATATATAGGGCTCTTTTCCTTTTACCGATAAAAAAAAAAGATGACCTAATATCAACATGCATACAAGTTGAAAGATATCCAAAAATGAGAAAAAAAATTAAATTTAAAATATATATATATATATATATATTTCACATACCAACATACCTAGTCACTTGATCATAACTGTGGGAACAACTCAGATGAAGAAATAGTCCAATAAATTCAAACTAACATTGGAAAAGATAAGAATTGCATAGTATGGATCCAACATAATGATACTCAAGCTCGCGAGGAGATGGACTCAACTAGAATTATTGGTAAAGGATATGCAAGCCTCTTATTTAGTGACTTGGAAGTTGCTATTGACAAACATTTTGATGAGAATTTTTATTTTCAACATGTTTCCAAGGAAGGTAATAATTCTTCCTATCATAATGAATCATTTAAAAATGATGACATAATAGAAGATAAGGTTATGTATTTTGAGATAGAGAACAATAATTTTAATAAATAAATAAATATTGTAGCAAATGATGAAATTTCTTCTAGGCAAAGGGATGTCCAAACTTGTATATATGAGCTAGACCATGATGATGACACTAAAGGGGCTGATTTGAGTGACCAATCAATTTTTTTATTTCTAGGTTAGAAATTTGGAGCATGTGATTTGGAAGATAAGTCAAGAGTATCAGATGACATGGTGAGCGGAAATAATAGTGTATACCTTCACACAATTAAAAGAGCACTAGAAAGGATCAAATCATATTATTTGAAACTACTTAAAGATAGGGGTATGACCATCATGTTTGTAGATGATAAAGAGAAAAAGGCAGATGGTCTTTATCTTCAACTAAGTATGACACATTACTCTTTGTACAATGCTGAAAATCAAAATTTTATGGTACAGACTCATAAGGAAGATGGTCTTAATTCAAAAACCAAGGATATTACACAAATGGTAAAAGGAATCAACACCTTTTGTTAAAATGAGAGTATGTATAGAATTTATACATTTCCATATTCAAATGGGACACACTATGCTAATGAAGGTCAAAATGATCAATAACATTTTAGACTCAAGAATTTTGATTTATACAACAATAGTTATATGCCTTTACAAAATCATGAGGTGACATTTCCGCATGAGGGTGAGGATAAACTAAGTGACTTACTAGTTTTAAAATTTTATGTGATGATAATCATTTCTTTGGTGGAGAGATTGGTTCAATTGATGACTCTTGTAGTGAATAAAATGACCTAGAGTTGGCTTTGGTGAGTAATGAAGGCTCCTATAGATCATCTATAGATTTGTCACAAAGTTCTTATGATGTGGAAATATTTTACTTAGTAGTTAGTGATATTTTTAAAATTTGTACTTAAGTTATTAGTGGTTTCCCTGGTTAGTCTTCTATTGCTTTCTTAGATTTGGTTTGGTATATAAGAGCTACTTATGTGGACATTTTCCATGATTGTGTTAGATATTGCACATGAGACGGATTTCTTCCCTATACGTGGCAATATTGACACCTTTAACATCATTCTTAATGTTGGTATGTCTTACCACAATGATATTTGGTGTCCTAATGTGTTGATCTTTGTGTATATTGGATATATTTTTATTATTGATAAAGTGATCTTCTTGTTCAATTGGTTGATACAAGAGAATGGTGGATTGATGGACATCAATTTGTACTCCCAGGATCAAGTTGATATAATGATTTGGGATCTAGGAGTTGACATGATGAGCGCTTTACATTTTGTGGATTATGAAGAGTTGATTTATTGTGTGAGGCTTGGTGTAGTTATGTTTAGAGTAAAACAACAAGAAGATGCAAAAATATTTCTCAAGTTGACTTGGGATCCATGGATCTTACTAATGGATGAATTGCATCCTTATTTTTGGTTTCACAACGTGACATGATCTGATTGTAGGGATACGACTATGAGCTCTAGAGTGAATTGCATATTTATAATATGATTATGGTTATATTTATTTACAAATTCATAATAGCTCAAGGACAAGCGATCCCAAGGAGGGAGGCTTTTAATGTCACATTTTTGGGAGATTAGGAAATTGTAAGCCAAATTAATAAAATATTAAAAGTGACTTAATTGGGCTTGTATGCACAGACTATTAAAAAATCATTTTAATATTATAAGGGGAAAATGTCATGAAAGAGGAAGAAGATGAGATATGGAAAGGGGAAAGCTGAAGAGTCATCACTTGGACATCAAAAAAGAAGATTTGATTCATTCAACATGCTTGGATTCAATTTGGATTTCAAAATTTTCCTTGGAGAAACTTGGGAAGCTTTTAGATTTCTTTGCAGAATCCTAAGGACAGATACCTTTAGGCCTCTTGGTGGATTGGATGCAAACCCAGTTAATCATTTTGATGAATTCACAATAGAGTTCACATATGGAGTTACACGCTCATTTCTATTTTTTTCCAATTTGATTGTACAATTATTTTAAGGATTAGAATACACTGTGTTACTATATTGTTGGTTATTATAATGTAATAACATTTCTGTAGCTATTTATTTGAATATTTATCTAGAAATATTATTGGTTTTACTGCTGGATATTTGATCTTTTGTTGCATGCAATTATTGTTAAAAATATCTGAAATGCATTTGAAGAATTATGACCTAAAATATTTAGTTGAGATACTTCACCTATTGACACATCTCTAATTTGGTTTCTCTAGCTTTATGTACTCTTTTGCAGTATATTTCTTATCTCTCCTTAAATTTCTTTTTGTATTTTTCCTTTTATGTTCATTTTAATTTCTAACTCACTATATTATCAAGTCTCTCTTTGTTTCTTGCTATCTTCTTTTTCTGTGGGATCTTTATTCCATTTGATATTTCATTAATTCTTTTTTAAAATCCCTAATGACTTGTCCTCATCTTTTTTCTAATAATCCCATTTCTTTATATAGCTCGTCAAGAGCCTTCGTTCCAATTTCCATTCCCATGTGCCCTCTCTCTCTCTCTCTAACCTACAATGCACGATACAATTTTTTTTTAGTTATCACAAATCCCCTTTTATTGGATTATTTTAATATTATGAATGCTATATTTCATAATTTGGCCTTTCTTTGATTACTTTACTTTGATTGATAACAAAACCAAGATGTTGGCAAGAATAGGCGTAGATCTATAATCTAGACTTGAGTATCTTGAAATTGTGTATTTAATGTTAGTAATGCTATTGGATTTCTAGAATCTATGTCAATTTTCTTGATTACCTTCTAGATTTGAGAGGCACGAAATAGGCACACAAAACAAGAATCCAAAGGAAATTGACTAAAGATAAAAAAACAAAAACAAAAAAAGAATAGTAAAAATAATAAAAAGAATGAAGAGAAACAAGGAAATCAAAGAATAAATTAGGATAATACTAAAACAGTAAGAAAAAATAATGAAAACAAAAACAAGACGAAACAAGGAAATTTAAAAAAAGAAAGTAAAAAATGTCATAGAAAATAAAAAGAAAACTAGATACAAACATGAAGAGCTATAAAAATGAACACAAAGAACTAAAACCAAAACATGAACTAAATTACTTCACAAAGAACAAAGACTAAAAAATGAACTAAAATATGTATTTATATCCACACTTTATAAGAGGAAGACCAAAACTTATGTAGTTACTTGTTGTAAGAGGTACCTATTTTTTCTACTGATAGCTTATAGTAATATGAGACACTATATATTTTGCAAGAGACACACCTAATTGTACAACAAACAAGGTTTATGTGCGTTACCCTCTATAAGATTTGAACCCATGAGCTCTCTTTCAATAATGTCTATGCAAAAGCCAAAATGCATATGATTAGACAATTTTTTTTGTATTTATTAATTATTCTAAAAATTCTAGTATTTTTTTTGTCAATTTTAATTTACTTAAAAAATATGAGCAAGTTGTCTAATTAGGTGCATTTTGACACTTGATTAACCATCTTTTCATAGTCCTCTTTTTCTATTTTTCTTCTAATTTACTCAATAAGCTTGTCCTTTCTTGTAGTCTCTTTGCATATAAATTTCTATCTTCATAATTTATCTCAAGATAAGGCCTTCTCAATATTTTGAATTTGACTCTATTATTTATTTCCTCTTCTTCACCATCAGTTTCTCTTTTACTCTTTTCTATGGTCTCTCCTACCTGTGCCATTTCTTATAGTGTTCTTGAAATATGCACTTCCATGGATTCTTTCTTGTCTTTCACAACTTGAATTTTGGCTTTTTACTCCTCTTTTGTACTCATACTCCTTATTCCTCTAATAATAGTTGGCTTATCAGTAATAGCTGCTCCCTTTTGGACTACTTTTAACTTGATTCATCAATATGTTCCTCATGCTTCCCTTTGAATGTGTGATCCTCTTGTTTTTCATTTCTCTTTCCTCTCTCTTCACTTCTTCAAGTATCTTCTTTAAATTCTTTTTATTATATGTGTATTAATCTCATATTCAGTCTCTATTTCCTTTGTACTTTCATCACTTGTTAGATCAATATGCTCGCTTCTTCCCAATCATTCATTCAAGTCATAGATTGCTCCTATAGGTACTAATTCAACTATTGCAGTGTCCTAAATATGAAAAATTATGTTCCACATTCTCATGCTATCTTTTTCAACATCCTCACCCATTCCAACAATATTCTTAGGTTTCCTATAATTGATGGAGAATTTATTTGCATGTTCCTCCAATAATTTGTCTATCTCAATAACAATTATGTCTAGTTGTACCATGTATATAGTTCTTTCTCTAATTTCTCTCTCTAGTTGATTTGCATTGTTCCACTTGACTAGGATTTTGTTATAGAGTTTTGTTGGAATTTTATCCTTTAACTTTCTTGGGAAATATGAGAACTTATGCATTGTATATATCAATGCCTCCTCTATAATAGATTTCTCTTCTTCACTCCATTTGTCAAATTTATAGTTTTTTATGGTTCTAATACTTCCATATTCCTTCATTCCTTTTACTATTTCTTCAACTGTTCTTTCAACTTTCTTTCTCAGTTATTGCACAACTACTTGTGATTCTCCCTTCTTCCTTCATGCACTTGGTTGTATCTTTCCTAAAGTTTGACTTCTCATTCTTTTAGATGCTTTTTCTATTGTAGACCTTGTTTGTCTTCTCTTCTTACATTCTGTAACTTGATTTTGCTTCTTTGTTTTTGCATATGTAGACGACATATCAATAGACTTATTCCTACTACTTCCTTCTCCTTTGGAATTCTTCTCTTCCATGATGATTTTCTTATAGTTCTCCTCATATGTTCTGAATCTTTCAACTCCTTTATCTTTCACTTTAGCTAATTTCTCAATTATCAAGTTCAGTTCATTATTGTTTATTATATTGATCATATGGTTAAGATTTATTAAGGTTAATAATTGTGATAATAGTTGGATAATTGATTGACACCCCCCCGCCCCCACTCTCTTAGTTATATTGGTGGACTATACATTCTAACAACTTCACCATTAACCCTTATCTCAACATCCCCATAAATTAAATGAAACATTCACTACAATATATCATTAGATCTAATATTTACTTACATGATTTACATTCACAACACATAAAAAAATCATAACACATGACACAAAGATTTGGTTATGCAGAAACCCTCCAAGGTGAAGGTAAAACTATAGTTGGGATGACACCCACAAAATCTTCACTACTGCAGTAACAAAGTTTTCCTATTAGGGCGACAATTTTGATTTTAATGGATTAAGTATTGCTATGTCAACTAGGAAATAACATGCAAACCAAAGACACTTCTCAATGTAAAGAGAAACTTATTTCACCAAATGTGAATAATCTTATTGAGATGATAGGACGAAGTTATAATTTACATAAGCGTTGTTTGTTTATATAAATAAAGTACCATGAGGTAGAGACAAACAATTTTTTGTAACTACCAATTATCAATGTTAAATACTTTATAAAAACTAATAATAAAGATCTAAAATAAATATTAAATAATCAACAATCATTTATCTTCTAGAATGCTATGTAAAATAACCAACTTGATTTTATGAACAATTTAAAACAAGAGCTCTCAGAGAGCTCGTGTCTTGTCATTGGTAGTTCATATGTGGAAATGGAGATTGAGTTGTTCAATAGATGTATACAAGACAACTTGACTAGTGTGAAGTTCTGGTTGAAAAAATGCGGCTTGAGATTTGCTTATGGGGAATCGAATTCTAACACTAAATTGCACTTCATATCATATCTACCGAGAAAAACTTAAAAGAAACTGATGATTTAAAAACTAGGGAACCAAGAAATTAGCATGAATCTTAAAGGTATCATACTTTGATCCTCATAGTAGTAAGAAATAAAATAATTAATGAATATTTCTTTTTCATTATAAACTATTAGAGAATTATAGATTCTTTAGATGCAAAATATTGGGAAAAAAAAACATATCTTGAACTTGATAAAGAAAAGTAATTTAATTATGTTTTAAAATAATTTGATTTGGACTACTATTTTATATTTTTGTAAAACTATAATTTAGCAAGTAATAAATACTTGAAAAGGAAATCTAAAAAATTGAATATATCATTTCTAAATAGAACATATATAATTTTAAATCAATAAAATAATATTTTGACAAATTTAAAATATTATAAATTGAAAATTTGAAAATTTCCAACTAAACAAAACATAAATACTACATAAATAATTGTCTAATCTAAATTATTTTTTAAAGAAATAATTATTGAAACTATTGTTAGTCTAAAATTGAAATGACATAAAGTTAACATCAAACCAATAAACTTTTGATTTCAAATTACATATATATTATTATTATTATTAGAAAACAAACTATATATTATCTTATTTTTAGCAATTCTCTTGAAATAAATAATCTAAGTTATTAAGAATTAAATTAATTTTCATCAATGTTAAATTCATAACATATTTGTTAAATTGATTACAAGTTTGAGAAAATAAACCAAACAATTTGAAATTCATACTACTTATTTCCCCCTCTTATAGAATGTTCTTCAAATACTCATTGACATTTTGTTGTTGAAAGTGCCATTACATAAATTATATTTTAATAAACTATATATTTTCATTTTAGTATCACATTATATTATTTTTAATAATATTGTTTAGTAAGTCTATATATTTTATAATGTTTGTAATCATATGCAAATTTTTGGAAAAAAAGACAAAATGCCCAATGAATGCGCCTTTCTGACATACACAATTGAGGAGTATTGGGTAGGAAAATGCATAGATTAATTACTCCCCTTAATACTCTTTCAAATTTGTCCAATGTGACAACTAATACTAAAGTCGTCATACTTTGTATGAGACTTTATAATTGAAGGCCCAACTAAATATTCAATTTCACCGAGGACTCAAAATACAACTAAGTGAGTAACATCATTTGATTTTGAACCTTTTAAAAAAATTGATAGTTTTTTTACAAATTTAAAATGAAGATTTGTTTTTCCTGTAAAAAATTGTAAAAAAAATAATTTTACACCTCAAAAAAATGGTATTCTCTAATTAGAAATTGTTAATTGAAAATTAATTAAAAAGTTATGGAAACTAACCTAAAATAAGTCAAATGATATTTACATACCACCTAAAAAAAAAGTTAAACAAGGCTGCATGAGCAACTCGAGTCCCTGCCTATGATAAGAATATTATTTAGGTGGATCGGTGTTTAAGTACAAAGACAACTTGCATTTGTGATGGGAGATCTATGCATTTTATAAATGACTAAAATTATATATTTTCCATCTAACTATGTGAAATTCTTAAATATAATGTTAGTTGTAGTTTTAACACCTACCCCATAAACTAATGATAGATTGTAGCTTCTCATTATTGTAGACATTTTCTGGAATAATGTATGTGTGGGCCTATAATGAAGAGAGTACATTGAATACAATTACCTTTCATGTTTATTGAAAAATATTTACATACCTATTTTACATGATATCAAATTTGTGGCTCATATATTCAACCCAAAGTCATACGCATTATAATGTAATGTAATATAATTTAAAACAAATAAACATTAACACTATATAACTCAAACATGTTATGATACTAGTATGTAATAACATTTATGAGAACTATATTAAATTTTTTCTCTCTTGATGTCTTCATGAAGAATAATTTTAGTTTTGATAAATACATAAAAATATGTGTCTCTCGAAACATTTAGGAATGAAGTCCTTATTTGGTACATAAAAATTTTGTATAAAAAATAATAATTGTTAAGTAATCATTACTTTTTAGAAGTCATCTTGAATTGGAAAACATTGTAATACAAGTGAGATACAATTAGGAATTTCAACCAAGTATCCAATTGAATATGACTATAAGGAATTACACACCTTTTAATTGCAAGGGAATAATAAAACCACCATTTTAAAAAATGTATAAGAAAACCATTCATATGTGTGAGACAAATCATTCATCTTTAAAAAAAGATCAGTTTAGAAAACCAATCTTATAGAAAAAAACCAGTCTTGTAAATGTACCAAAAAATCCAGTGCATCTTGTAATTCAAAATCACTACTCAAAACTATTAGAATTCACACACATAAAATCACTGAAGAGAACTCTAGAAAACCAAAAAACATTTTCTCTTTGATCTCAAAATATGAGAGTTTTAGATTTTTATCATACAAATATATTTCTTCCCAAATGGAAGGTTGGCAGTCTCAACTCCATGTGGATACAATTTCTTGGCTTCCTCATTAGTTGCATATGACAGTTTCTTTGGTCCCTGTTGCTCCAACATGTGGGCCACGTGACTGGTTTGCTATCTCTCTATTTTTTTTTTGCTCCTGCACCGTGGTTTGCTATGTGAAATAGGCATATAAGTGATATTAGTGGAGAAAATAGCATTTTCTCGGTCCTTATATTAGTATCCTTGCTTATACATATTTTCGTTGCCTAAAGAAGGAATGCACAATTGCTAGTTAATATGCATGAGGAACCAAAGATGCACTTGTAAGCATACATGGTCACTAGCCTTCCTAATAAAATTGTAATAGAATACTCATAATAACACTAGAATGTTCATACATCAACTCATTCAAGTGAAGAAGTAAGTTATGACGACTTCCTTTCAAAATGTTCAATGCTCTAAATACTGGCAGGTTGTAACTTGAATTCCACAACCTTTTTGGATTTGTTCTCCTTGTTTGCATTATAATAAGTGGTTGAACTAACTGTGGTATATCCATCAAAAGAAGAGTTTAATGCATGGTATTATTGTCATCTATTGGAAACAATGATATTTTTATAATGGATATCTTATATCTTTGTTCACAATCGCAATCACTATAAAAATGAACAATCTTGAAAGAGAATATAATCCTAATTAAAGAAAGGTCTAAAAGAAAAGAGCGCTATTATAAGCATTGAGGCAAGGAAGAGAGTTGGGGCTGCCCTATTTGTTTAATTTTGAAGATGAGTTAGGCTGAAATCTTCCCCCATGTTGGGCAGGATCAAGCGACTCATTATTCATGAAACACCCTTATTAGAACTATATTTAAAATAGTAAACAAAATAAATGCCACATTTTCACGGCATCATGCTTTATAATAGAATACTTTACTCACATTCTCTTACCCTCGTACCATGTAGAGCTTCAAATTTATAGGGTCTTGTTTTCTAATTTGAAATTATCACACTCTTCCAAAGTTTTTGAAGTAAGCATCTACTATGTTTTTCAGATACAATCTCTTATGACGATAGGATGATGTATTTGTTACTATTTCATCTCGGTTCCTTGAACATCATAGTTTAAATTCATTATATTTAGTTTTCGCTGAAATTGGTTTTCAAACAAAGCCCATTTAGTATGTGACTGCACATTTTTTAAGGAATATTAAATTTGGGGAAGAAATTCTTCAATATTCTCTACAAATGTAAGTTGATCATCGTATTTGTAGCCATAGAGCTACTAAGGTATCAACATGTTTTTGACCGCATATTTTCTATGCATCAACAACAACATGTTTTTTTAAATTTTATGGGTACTTAAATGTGGGGATAACTCCCTACACAATCTTTAGAAATGCTTACGCATTCCTGTAAATAGATTTAATTAAAATCATTGTGCACTCCACCTATTTCTTTCATGATAGGTCATGTACTACACGATCATAATTCTTGATGAATAGAAATTTGCATTTCATATCTTTATAGACTTGAAAGAATGGTTTTAAATATAATTGCAATGCAATAGAAATATATGAAAAGTGCATTACAAACAAAACCTAAATCATAACACATCTAGAAGATTTTTAGAGATTACAACATCTAACTATAATTAGAAGTCTAATAATGTTGTTTTAAGTATGGAGCACCTAGCCTTAAAGTTTCACAAAGCCTACTAAAAAATACATGAAATTGTATGATTGAATAAGTGATGAAAATATAAACATCATACAAAACTATTGACATATCAATCAAGTTTGGTATTAGTGACATACACTTATTCAGATTGTAAGTATCTACCAAGCTTATTGTACAATTAATAGTGTTAACCAAGCATTTTAGTTGTTATCGAGTTCTACAGTTGCTACCAAGTCCTTTGGACAAATTTTAGTACATACCAAGCAGTTACAGTTATTGTGAAGATCAATAGTGTAAACCAAGCATCTCAGTATATGCTGAGTTTACCAGTGTAAATTGAGTTGTGCAATGCTTATCGAGTTCACAGTTGATGTGATGCGAGTCCAGTGTTAACCAAGCTACTCAGTGTTAACCAAGTGATTTAGTTTATATCAAGCTTGAGATGATAGTGTTTACCAAGCTATGCAATGGTAACCAAGTGATTCAGTTTATATGATGAATTTCACAGTATTCACCGAGTCACCAGTGCAGACCGAGTTCAAGACTACTTGGAAGTGATCAGTATGGACTGAGCTTCTATGTCTACCGAGTGCATGATGATGCTAAGCATTGATAATGGATGCTGAGTATTAGAACCTCACCGAGTTAGTCTTCAGAACCCGAGTGTCTACATTTGAGCCGACTTTGTAATATTTGTGTAAACTTGTATTGTGGCTAACTTTGTAATTATGTAATTGGATTGATATATATGTAATGTATCGTATCACATCTAATGTATGTATGGAATCGATAAGGAAGAATGTAATCATAAGAGAAGAGTAGAAAGAGCGAATTTCAAAGGCTACAACAATATAAGGAACAACAAAGATTCATCTATCACAACAAGGTGATTTGTACACTCAGAGGAATCTCATTCAAAAAACCAAGTTGTAGATCAAAGATCAACTACTATTTCATCCTAACAGGTGGATCAATCAAATCCTTTAACAAGGTAGACCTAACAGTCTTATGCAAATCTCTTTACCGAGTACATAATTCATTGTATGTTTGTAAATCCTTTAATAAGGTGGACCTAGCAGTCCGTATTGCTCCTAATAGGGAAAATCATTAGAAGTGATCAATGTAAGCCTTAACAGACCAACTTTATGCTGCAGTACTAAAGCTTGTGGGTATCATCCAAACCCTGATTTTACTTTCTATTTGGAAGGTTTCTAGGTCACCAAATCTATGTGTCAAAGTGTTATTCAAGCTTTCATGTTTTTCCAATTTCTTATGCATGCAATTAGATTAGATTATATGTGAAGGATTAAAAGCTAATTGGACAGTTGAAGATTAAAATTTTTAAAGTTACTGATTCACCCCTCCCCTCTTAGTAACTTAGCCTTTTCATAATATCTCCAACACAAACCATTGTAAAAATTGTATCTATTCAAAAGGATAGACCAAAAAATGTTTCCCTCATTGTAAAATTTAAAAAAAAAATTGACTAAATTTTCAATGATTAGTGATGTGAGTTATTTTCTATTTTGAACTTTATAAATCTGACAACAATATTCTTCTATATCAATCATTTGAAAAATTAAATTTATAGAAATCACAAAAGAATTTGACTTAACATAGCTGAAAGGCTCGACATATTGATACTTTTTAATTTTCTTGAGAGGATAATTTTATTTATTTATATGTGGAAGTAATTTGAAGGTGAGGTTTATGAACTAGTGTGTAGGGGAAATTAAAGGTGAAGATTAGCATTAACTATGTGATTAGCAGAGAAATATTGTTCTAAATCAGAAAAGAAGAATAAGAACCAACCATCCATAGGAAGCAAAAGGCTATTGGAAAGATACATATTTGGACATATCATACACGAGTATTGTTGTTTCTATTGATATGAAACTCTGACAACAACAACATTAGAAGGCCGATTAGGATATATCTTAAGAATTTCTAAAGAAAGGACCAACCAAGTTAAAAATAAAATAATTACAAAAGAACAAATAGGGGTCAACCTTAGTTATATGAATATTAAAATATATTAAAAATATTATACTGTAATATATGGGTTAATATTTTTTTTGATAATTTTAATAATTAGAATATTTAAGAATATATTTCACAATTTGATAAAGAATTTTTATAAAAGAAAACAACTATTTAAAAAATTCTAATTTAAAAATAGTTATAAGAATATCAAACATTAAAACAATTTAAAAATAATGATAAGAACATCAAACATTAAAATAAAATATCATGTAAACATATAAAATACTAATTATTATTTTAGGACTTTTATTTATTTATTTGAACATTTGTTATTGTAAGAAGACTATTACTATTTATTAATCTTTTAAAATTATTTTAATTATTTTTTGAAAAATAATTAAATTAAAATAAAACACGGGACATTTAATATTCTACATTCTAACCAATTTCCAAAATTTAATGTATTTTATATTTCAAAACCTAATAATTACTTATAACAAAATACTAATACTATAATAGAAAACCCTAAAATCACAATACAATAATGTGAATCTCTTCTTCATTATCCTCACAACAATTCTAATTCCCAATAGTAACAAATTTATAAAGTCAAGGTGATGCAATTTAAACTTGTGGTTGATTAATGCATCATATGATCCTTTTGGTGTATTGGTCATTTCCATTTCTTGTTCAATCAAAGTCTCCTTGCAAGATGTGGAGGAAGATTCCATGGACTTAAGTTCTAAAAATGGATGGAAAATTTAATTAAGAGTTGAGACTAATCCTATTTTAGAAGAAACACAACAGAGAAGCTCCATTTTTCGTTTAGACACCTGAAATATGTTTACAGTTGCAAACACCATTTCTAAACCAATTCATACTGAACTAGTTTGATCAATTAAGTCAAAATTAAACAGCTTACGTGATTTTCTAAAGTGGTACACTGACCATCTAATCTGCCTTAGCAAGGTGATATCCAAATAAGGAATTTATTTCTAGAAATATGGTCAGCCATCTTATGCTGGCAACTTTGTTTAAACTTTTATTTTCAACAATAACATCCTCTACTTTTTTCCATGTGGTATGAAAAATGCAAAATAAATTAGAGTAATCCATTGAATGTTTCAATTCTTTCTTTTTAATAATCAAGGTAGATAGATTCATGGTTTACAAAATTTTACTATATATGAATGTGAAACTTTCTTTTAATAAACAAAGTAAAGTATTTCAAATCATGAAATCAAACCATCAAAACAAAAATAGGAGAAATAGAAAGATAACAATGCAACATAAAGCAAGTAAAACAATTTCACAACCCTGGAAAATGCTTCTTATCAAATACTTGTCTCATGAAAAAAATTGCTCAACAATGTCACACCTATGAGGATGCCTAATTTGCTATATCTCTTAAAAACTATTTGCTCAACAATGTCACGTCTGTGTGGATGCCTCATCTACTATGCCCACACCTGTGAGGATGCCTCATATGCTATACCCCTTAAATCAGTCTCAGCGAAATACATTCTTGGCTTGGAATAAAAAATGAATAGAAAATTCTTTTTAGTTCTAAACTTAGCATGTCAATAATGAAAATGAGTGAAAGAAACTATTGAGAACAGACCTAATTGTTCCTTGAGAAAGCAACAAAAAGTGCAACTACAATGGAACGATACATTTTTATTGTATCTTCTTATTTTAAAATGTGTCTACACTCCCACTTTTTTTTGTCACACGATTCAATATACCTAACGCTAAAGTATCTACACCTCATCCCATGCAGAGAATGTAAGCTCTACAAGTTTTGCCCTTCTGCAACATTACTTGTATCGAGAATCGAAACAATAGACATGTCACCTTTTTAGAAAAATGACAATTGCCATGCTCAAATATTTGAGATAATATTTGTGTAGAAAAAGGAAAAGATTGCCAAGAAAAATAACACGAGCCAATAGAATAAACCCTGTTCACATATATGACAATAAAAATCATTTTTCCTTACTAACTATAGTGTAAGATGCTATCACATGAAAAAGCTTAGTTTTCAATAAACAAACTAATACATTAGAAGCGATGGAAAACTTTAGTCTCCTCCTTTACAAAAGGAACTAATAAGTTTTCGTAAAAATACATATCTTAAGGCTGTTTCAGCTTAAACAATATAGTTTCCTTCACAAGTCACAAGTAGCAACCCTCCAAATTAGCTCCATGTTGTATCTATTTTGTCCCACTCATGGGTATTGTAGAAGTGAACATATCTTCCTTTCTTAGGTGGCACCTCTCCATACTTGCATAACCAATTGCCATTTTGAATTGTGATGTCTGGATAAAGCAACGTCTAATTATTTGGATAGGCACGCTCTCAGGTCGACCCTGCTGATTGATTTTGGAACCCTGCTCATATCTGCCTTGCGTGGAAGGTAGTTCTTTCATGAATGTATGCCAATCACATAACGAATCACTTCTCTATTCAGGCCATCGAAAAGTTTAGCGTCCTGAGAGCAGAGTTGGGAAAAAGGAAAAACGTTTCTCAGCTGAAATTCTAAAAATAATTAATGGGGGCTATCTCAATTCATGTTTCTTCATTCATACTACATACCCCAGGTTCTATAGTAGACCATAAATTAATGGGTGGTCCAACGCTTAAATTTATTAACAAAAAGAAGCAACCAGGACTGTTCTCAAGGTCAAGACTTATTTTAAGCTCAGGTATGATATGCTTAATGCTTGGCATTCTATGGACTTCAACAATTTTGGTAGAACTGCATTTTAAGATCAATCAATCATCTCAATTCAGTATTAGTTACAAGAATAATACAGGGTTATATTCTAGCTGATATGGTCTGTACTGCGTGGGTTTTCTTTTATTAAATATAACTGCAATTTAGTACTAATTTCAGTAAAACATATGGGGTTTTTAGTCCAATGCGATGTAAAATTAATCTGGACATTTGGGACTACCGTATTCTCTGTTTAGTACATTTTTCTGTTCGGTTATGTTTTTTCCCGTCTCAGGCTCTAGAAGTTGTTTATGATTCTCACCTTTTTAAGGCTATAGTGCACAACCATAAATTAAATTACTAGCCATGACCGTTGTGGTGTATGACACGACCTAAGTTCTATCCCGCCTTCTGAATCACTGAATGTGTTGTATTACACTCAGGTCTTGCGCCAGGGACGATACCCAGACTCCGCCCCAGGTTTCAAAATATTTCTAAAAATGCATATGAACTGCTGAAAGCGTGCTATAAAACCCATGTCTGCCCCACATTTCCAAATCTATCTAAAATGGCTGAAATGTTACCTACACGTATTTTATTTCTACACTTAAAATTTTTCTTAGGTAGTGAAATTGTGTGCTTAAAAACATGTATCCGACCTATGCTTGCTCAGCTAAGAAGAATCACAACAAATTGTGGCATGAAAACACTAAATATTTATTTCTTGGAGATTGAGACGAGCTTAATCCTTTCCTAAAATTGTGTCTCTTAGTGAGTTCTATTTAAGCATTGTGACTATGGGTTGCAGCTTCGGCAAAAACTTAACAATGCAGAGTTCGAAACAACATGCAGCACGTCATTATCGAGTTTTTAGTATGTGAGAATGACTTGATTTAATTGCATTTCCTTTATGTCAATCAAATCTTTGAGATCAAGTATCCTCCTTTCTTTGAGGTCATGATTACAAAAAAGAGTATACTTAAATAAATTTGCTAGACTCCATTATACGGCTTTATATGTGTGAAATTGCACTTAAATGCTTCCATGTACGTAATCTGCATGTGTCATACGTGGAGCTGTATACAGTGAAATTTGAATATATTGCTACTTTTTAATCCTATGGTTAGTAGTTGCTATTTTTGTACTTTGCGTTCACGAGTTATGTTTAGTGGTCTAAATGAGAAGGTGGGGATCCAACCACTACCAAATTAAGACTTGGATAACTCTCATTGTAATGAAGATTGATGAGCGAAGTTACCCCTGAATCTAATTTTAATCATTTACATCTTATAATTTCAGGAATATGTAAAAGCTGAACCATGAAGCGCTCACTTCTTATATGTTTTTTAGTGATGACATGGTATTCGTATGAAGGAACAAGGTGCAATGGTGTAAAATTCAATGATGATTTAGTTGCCAGATATAGTCAGGCAACTCTCTAGATTAATCTTAGGATATGTAGGAGTCATTTGTACAATTCAAAGATTAGTATGTTTATGCAGTAGATGAGTTTTGTTGGCATGAAGATCCCATAAATTGAGTCTAAAATGTAACAAGTCATACTAGATGTTTGCAACTTTTCACCTCTAAAAAAATTAACAGGAAATCCGGAAAACCAATTTTTTTGAACTAATTTATCTTTGTAAAGCGATCGATGCAATTTCAGGCACTGTGAACACAACAAATGAAATGGTCTCTGAGAGTTGCAAGGAAGAATCTGGGAATGCTCAGAAATCCGCAATATCAGGTGTTGGAGAGCCATTGGAGGATAATCGTCTTGTATTTGTTGCAGGAGCCACTGGTAAAGTTGGTTCGCGCACTGTCAGGTACCTAGCTTCTGTAATCCTTATTTTCATAAATATGTATAGCTGGCAACTTTTTAAAGAGTTATGTATGTACTTTAATTTCTGTGTAAAGATCCATTTGGCCACTTCATATCAATTTGTATTGTGTGTTTTATTGTTTTTTGACATTCTTCTTTCATGTTCAACAGAGAACTTTTGAAGCTTGGGTTTCATGTACGAGCAGGTGTGCGTAGTTTGCAGAAGGCAGAGCCACTTCTTAAGGTATGCACTGCTCTTATGGGAGTAATCCAAGGAATTTGAAAGATTATGAATATATAATGGAAAGACATTTTATTATCCCATTGTTCTTGATGTATTATATGTATTCATTGTTGTGTGCTATGTTGTTACTTCTGTAGAGTGTGGCACAATTAAAATTGGATTCTCAGAGTGTGAATCCTTCTGTTCCCCTAAGGTACGAGCCTATTTCTCAGTGGCTATTTTGTTCTCATGTCCCACTGTTTCACCATTCCATTGATCTAACTGGTCATCTGCTATACAGTATTTCTTTCTTCCTCATATTTGTTGCTTACAAATTCAAGTCAGAAAGGAAGGAAAAACATGCATGTAGATATTTATATATTTAAGAGGAGACAGGTTAAACAACTCAAACTCATGTTCTGGTTTTATGTCAAGATGATAGCCTCATAATATTCAAACTTTCTTTGCTGATTCACAGGCCAACAGAGGAAAAGAAGATTGAGCTAGCTGTCTGTGACTTAGAGAAATCAAATGAAATTAGATCAGCAATAGGCAATGCACGTGTTGTAGTCTGTTGCATAGGTGCAAGTGAGAAGGAGGTTTTTGATGTAACTGGACCATACCGTATTGACTATCAGGCTACCAAAAATCTCATTGATGCAGGTAATCTAATTGATAATTCTCATCTGATCCTCGTGTTATTCACAATACTTTAATCACCATGGATACATGAGATCAGTTTAACAAAATCCTCAATAGCTGAAAAATTTGTATGCTAGGCCCAAATTATTGATAAGTTGCTTCATGGTGTTATTTTCTAGAAACTAAAAATTAAAATAGCTCAATTTGTAACCAGCATCATAAACACACCCCTAAGCTAATTGTATATTATTTTATTTTTTATTTTCTTTAAATCACTGGATATTAATATTTTATTATTAATGTTTAAATAAATATACAACTGCAGACTTCAGATGATCTATAATTGCAACCATATAGGTTAGTGGATATTACACACACCTTAACCTTATAATCCTCATTCTTCAAGTTAGTTTGCCTCACAAACTTCATTATTGCTTTTTTTGATTTATTTTGCAGTATAGGTTACCGTTACTCCTCCCAACGAACCAAGTACTCTAGAATACTCCTTTTTTTGAGTTTCTTCTCCTTGATATCAATGATATCTCCTAAAATCAGGGTCAGAGTGCCCTTTTCATCCCACGGTTGTAACTTTGCATAAGGTGTAATGTGCTGCACCAACACCTTTTTAAGGCAAGAAACTTGCAACATGTTCTGAATCTCACCAGGCCTTGGTAGCTCCAACTTATAGAAAACTTCCCCAATCTTTGAATGTTTCCATAGGGACCATAGAACTTGGATTTTAGTTTTTCAGCGCCATTCTTTTTAAGAGAGAGAACTGTCTACAAGGCCACAAAAATGAGAGCACAATATCTCCAACCTCAAATGTTCTCTCGATCATAAGCTTGTTGGTATCAATATTTTGTTGGGTTTGAGCATCCTAATTTTTTTTAAAGCCTTCCTAATATCTTGATGTTCCTACATTGGATATTTGGTGTATGATGTTGTACTATCAATTATAATTAGGTCTACATAAGAGATGGTGTCATATTCGTGCAAATCTTGAAAGGGCAGCATGCCTCTACTTTGGTGACAAGTGGTGTTGTAGTAATGCTCCCCTAAATACAATCATCTAACCCAAGCCTTTTGATGCATTGCTACATAATTTTAAGCCTCAATCCCTTTTTGGCAATGTGTGTTTACTATCTATTTGTGTATAATAATTGGGGGTTGAAATCAACTTTGTGCTTTTTAATATGGAGAGAGCTTTCTAAAATATAGTAAGAAATTTCTTGTCCTTGTCATGCCTAATGTTCCTAGGGAACCCATGGAGCACAAACACCTCTGTCAAAAACTAGCCTACAACTTATGATGCCTCGAAATATATGACATAGAAGTGCTGTAAATGAATCAAGCTTCTATAATATACCTGTCATAAAATAGATTATTAATCAAACTGTTGTTAATGGGCTGATTGATTTAATATATCTCGGACCCATTTTTGTTTTGTTTGCGTAGTTTGTGTTGTCGTCGGCTATCTTTGTACACCTTCGGGAAGTTTTTCCCGAAGGGTATTTAAGCATGGCTTGTAGGTAGTCATTAGGTATGCAATTTGGATTATTTTCTCTGTACTGCAAATTCGTGTTGGAGTTCTCTGTTGTTTGCCATTTCGGAAGTGAAAGACCTCCCCTATTTGGTTTATCCGATTTCGGTGGGATTTAACCCTCACCCTATTCCATCGCCTTTAACACTTCGCTCAGATCTGGCAAATTGGAGCATCATCTTTATATATATTAATTGAAGGATTATTCGTATTCAAGTCTCTATCATTGTGTCTGGATTTCACCTAAATCTATTGTGTTTATGTATGAACAAGATTGTATTCGTGCCTGTGGTTTATCATTCCTGGCTCAGACACCTAACCGTGTGGCTTCCGAAACATTCCCGTACTGCTTCCTCATTCTTCCGTACGACCTTCATTCTATCTTCCATATACCATCCATCCACACCTTTGTATGACCCTCTTACCGTACTACATTGGCACACTGTCTATGTACGAACACCATACCATACGACCTTCACCTCTAGTCTACTGTACGGCCAACAAGCCTCTCCGTACTACCATCAGATCCCCTCTTCGTATGGCCATCAAATCCCCCTCTCCGCATGACCATCCAACTCTGTCAGCTGTACATCCCTTCCCTGTCTACCGTACGGTCCACTTGCTACCTGTACGACCAGTTTGATCCTGCACATTGTACAACCTCTACATCAAACAGGTATCGTACGACCTATCTAGGCCTTCTTGTCGCATGTGGTATTCAGGCAGTCTCCAGACATCCACACACACGAACTTGTTACTAAGGGTCAAGGGGACATTGGAACATTACAATGGTATCAGAGCTTCGATCCTGCAAGCCTGTGGACAGTGAATGAGAGTTTATAGCTGGAAGAGAAGAACCCATTCCATTGATAGAATGGCTGCCGAACTGGAGCCCACAGTTGCAGAATTCGTGGCACTACTGAGAGAACTTGTGAGGAATTAGACATAGATCAATGATACTCAACGACTCATGGAAGAAACTCTCAAGAAGTTGGCAGACAATAAAATATCCGGCGAACAAAATGCTCACAGTGCGGACTCGGTGTTAGGTAAAGCAAACCCTCATCCAGCATGCTCTCGACCTTCCATGCCGTCTTTTTCACCACGGACGGAGGCATCATATGGAGGGAAACAACCGACCTTTGAAGAAATGCAAGAACAACTGAGGGAAGATTGGAAGAATGCGAATTTGTAGGAAGATATATCCTACAAAGATTACGCGGATCTGAGAATGAGATACTTGGGAGGCGAAAACAGAGGATATTTTAAAAATGATCTCCGAAGGAAGTTGAGTAAAGTAAAATTGTCTCCATTTGATGGATCTGGATTCATATCTGTGCAAGCATGGGTAATGAAGGTCGATACTTACCTCCAGCTTAATCCCATGCCAGAAGAAGAAGCAATTAAATTTGCAGCATCACACTTGGAGGGAGTAGCGCATGAATGGTGGCATCACGACACCATCACACTGGGGCATGATCAAATAAATACTTATGCGGAAATACTTATGCGGAATTCACTGAGAGATTGATAGATCGATTTGATGGTAAAGATCTGGAACTCAATTTCAAAGATTTGACACAACTGAGGCAAACGGGATCGGTGGACCAGTACATTGCGGAATTTCAGAAACTCTGTTTTGGTCATGGACATTTCGGAAAGAAGATAGATAGTGCTCTTCTTGGATGGACTGACAGAACCACTGAAAGGTTGGGTAAATGGGTTCAATCTTGCCACCCTGTTGGAGGCCATTAAAAAGGCACGGAGTATGGCATCATCAGTGGCGTCATCCTCTCGAGGTTTCTCACATTCCAAACTACCGATGTTTTCGAGGGACAAAGATAATAAACCTCCGCCCAAGAAGCCGTCGTTGGATGAAGCTACTAGACAGGAGCTTTGAAGGGAGAAACTATGTTTCATTGCAAGGGACCTTGGGAACCTAACCATCGATGCCTTAGAAAAGGAAAGATCCACTACATTGAGGTCGTGTCCGATGATGAGGACGAATAGAAAGAAATACCCTCCGAAGACAACCAAGATCACAATAACACCAACATGGTTAGTTTGAACCATACGGAAAGAATTGCAGCATTGGTACGGTGCGGAGGAACTATCGCCCTAGCCGGTAGCTCAAGGTGCACGGTATTTCGTGTACGAGGAACCCTTCAAGGACAAAGGCTTATGGTGATGCTCAATAGCGGAGCCACTCTAAACTTCATAAACTCATCTCTGGTGAAGTGAAGAGGTTTACCTACAGAGACGCACGTAGGATTCTAGGTCAAGGTTGCCAGAGGGACTCTTCTGCCCTGCACACACTTTGTTCCTTAGCTAAGTATCACAATGGCGAATCACATGGTGACCGAGGATTTCTTCATAGTGGACCTTGATGACATGGAGGTTATTTTGGGCATACAGTGGATGAAGACACTTGATGAATACACTTAGAACTTCAAACGAATGGATTTCACTTTTGTTGTCAATGGAAAGAAGGTTGTTCTCTGCGGCATGGCAAATGAGGGTCCGAAGGAAGTTTTTGCAAATCGGATGGAGGCAATTTTTCGGCGTGATGATGTTGCTTGGGCTGCACACTGTTTTGTCTCGACAGAACCTATAAAAAGGCAACAGAGACCTCCCTAGGATGACGATCTCCATAATATCTTGAGCAATCATGATAAAGTTTTTATAGACATTCCTCCTGGCATACCGCCTCATTGAGGGTTTGAACATACTATCGAGTTGGAAGTAGGAGCCAAGCTAGTTATAACCACACCCTACCACTATTTCAAGAAATTCAAAGATGAGATCGAAAAGATGATTCAGGAACTACTAGAAAAAGGATGGATCCCTCTTAGTTCTAGCCCTTTCGTGTCATCAGTGGTATTGGTCAAAAAGGATGGGACGATGCGCATGTGTGTGGACTATCATGCATTGAACACAAAAACAATAAAGAATAGATATCCCATTCCAAGGATAGACGAGTTGTTGGATGAGTTACATGGCACAGTCTATTTTCCAAAAATAGATCTCCTTTTTGGCTACCATCAGATCCGCATGAGGGAAGAAGACGTGGAAAAGACGACTTTTCGTTGTCACTACGGGCATTATGAGTTCCTAGTCATGCCTTTCGGATTAACGAATGCATCTGCTACATTTCAATCATGTATGAATCGCATCTTCAACAAACAATTGCATAAGTACTTATAGGTATTTTTTGATGACATTCTTATTTATAGCAGGACATGGGAAGAACACCTGAAGAATCTTGATGAAGTCTTAAGGATCATGAAGGATTAGTCTTTGTTCGCCAAGCAATCCAGGTTTGAATTCGGTATGATAGAAATATTGTACCTAGGACATGTTGTTAGTAAATATGGAGTTCAAGTTCATCAGGAGAAGATTCAGGCTATCCTTGATTGACCTCTCCCAAAATCACTCACGGAGTTGCGAGGATTTTTTGGATTGTGCAGTTATTAATGGAGGTTTGTGAAAGGGTTCTCTCAGCTTAGTGCACCATTAACAGATCAGACAAGAAAGGGGTCCTTCCAGTGGAATGAAAAGGCGCAACTCACTTTTGATAAGCTGAAGGAAGCAATGAGCACTTGTCCTGTGCTTGCTTTACTTGATTACACTTGACTGTTCATTATGGAGTGTGATGCATTCGGAGAAGGCATTGGCGCAGTACTGATGTAGGATAGACACCCCATAGCCTATGAGAGCAAGAAGCTTACGCAAACAAAATGCTTATATTCCATTTATGACAAAGAGATGTTGGCTATCGTACATGCACTAACCAAGTTCTGACAGTATCTGGTGGGTGCCAAGTTTGTCGTTCGTACAGATCACAATAGTTTTAGATATTTTCTAGAGCAAAGGGACTTGAACATGAGGCAACTAAAATGGGTAAGCAAGGTTCAGGCTTTTGATTTTGACATTGAATATGTAAAAATAAAGAACAATGTGTTTGCAGATGTTTTGTCCAAGAAACCGGTCATCTGCTTTCTAACTCAGATTTCAGCTGACTAGAAAGCACATTTGTTGGTAGAATACTCCAAAAACACATTTGCCTGTGAGCTAATGGATGGAAACATCAAGGATGATTGGTACAAAGTGATGGATGACATCATTTACTATAAGAATCGGATATTTTTAGTGCCGGAATCCAAATTGAAGCAAAAAATCTTGAAGGAGGTACACGACTCACCCTTGGCAAGACACCCTGGTTTCCTCAAAACATTTAGACGTCTTAGGGAGAGTTTTTCATGGAAAGGTCTTAAAGGAGACGTATTGCAGTATGTAAGAGAATGTGCGGTCTGCCCGCAGAACAAATCCGAACATACTCTACCTGCTGGGTTACTGCAACCTCTGCCAATTCTAGAACATAAGTGGGAAAGTATCTTGATGGATTTCATAACTGGACTTCCCAAGGTGAACGAAAAAGATTGTATCTTCGTGGTGGTTGACTGACTGACAATGTACGCACATTTGTTCGCCATCCCCTCAGATTTTCAGGCCGCCCAAGTTGCTGATTTGTTTTTTAAAGAAGTCTTTTGTCCGTATGGGTTACCTCGAAACACTGTCAGTGATCGGGATGGGCGATTCATTAGTATCTTTTGGACAGAACTGTTTTGGTTGGTAGGGACAAAATTGTCACCAAGTACTAGTTACCACCCTCAGACATACGGACAAACAAAGATTGTGAACAAATGGCTTGAAGGTTACTTTCGAAACTACGTTTCTGCACAACAACTAGTGTGGGTCAAATGGATAAACCTAGGGGAATATTGTTACAATACCACGTGCCACATGTCCATCGTGATGACACCATTCAAAGCTCTATATGGGTACGAACCCCTTTCCTTCATTGACACAGTTCTGGGAGACAGTCGCGCACCAAGGGTGAGGGACTAGCTTCAAGAGGGATAGGACATCCTAAGATATTTGAAGGAAAACTTACAACGGGCACAAAATCAACAAAAGATGTACGCCAACAGACACCGAATAGAGAGGAGTTTCGAAGTAGTAGACTTGGTCTACCTTAGGCTCTAGCCATATCGACAATCCTCATTGAAAGAAAAGGGAAAAGAAAAACTAAAGCCATGATTTTATGGCCCTTATCGTGTAGTGCGCTGCATCAATGAAGTCGCCTACGAGATGGAATTTCTAGAGGGGAGCCGTATTCATAACGTTTTTCACGTTTCTTGCCTGAAGAAAGCTGTAGAATAGAACATGACGGTAGCTACAGACCTTCCACTGCTCAATGAAGAAGGAAAGCTCATATTGGAAGCAACTGAGATTATTGAAGTATGTGAGAAGACCCTATGGAACCAAACGGTGAAGGAATATTTGGTACGCTAGAAACACTTGCCGCTGGACGACGCAACCTAGGAAGGTGAGCACATTCTACACCATCTGGCATTGTGTTTCCTTGAGGACAAGCAAACTTTGGGATGGGAGGATTGTAATATCCCTGTCATAAAATAAATTATTAATCAAACTATTGTTAATGGGCCGATTGATTTAATATATCTCGGACCCATTTTTGTTTTGTTTCTGTAGTTTGTGTTGCCATCGGCTATCTTTGTACACCCTTGGGAAGTTTTCCTCGATAGGTATTTAAGCACGACTTGTAGGTAGTCATTAGGTATGCAATTTGGATTATTTTCTCTATACTACGAATTCCCGTTGGAGTTCTCTGTTGTTCGCCATTTTGGAAGTGAAAGACCTTCCCTATTTGGTTTATTCAGTTTTAATGGGATTTAACCCTCACCCTATTTCGTCACTTGTAACACTTCGCTCGGATTTGGCAAATTGGAGCATCATCTTTTGGCATGTATTAATTGAAGGATTATTCGTATTCAAGTCTCTATCATTGTGTCTGGATTTCACCTAAATCTATTTTGTGTATGTATGAACACGATTGTATTCATAGCTATGGTTTATCATTCCTGGCTCAGACACCTAACCGTGCAGCTTTCGAAACATTCTCGTACTGCTTCCTCATTCTTCCATATGGCTTTCATTTTGTCTTCCATACACCATCCATCCACGCCTCCATACAACCCTCTTACCGTACTACACTGGCACACTATCTACATATGAACACCATACTGTATGACCTTCACCTCCAATCTATCGTACGGCGATTAGATCCCCTCTCCGTATGGCGATCAGATCCCCTCTCTGTACAGCCATTAGGCTCCCTCCCGTACGACCATCTAACTCTGCCAGCTGTGCATCCCTTCCCTGTCTATTGTACTGTCCACTTGCCACCTGTACGACCAGTTTGATCCTACACACCGTATGACCTCCACATCAAACAGGTACCCTACAACCTATCTAGGCCTTCCGGTCGCATGTGGTATTCGGGCATTTTCCAGACACCCACACACATGAAAGGGGACATTGGAACATTACAACTTATATCGGACTGTAATATCTATTAAATTTAATCATAGTTTACTAACCAATTTGTGCTTATACTTGAAGGTAGGAGAGCAGTATGTACCTTCTTTAAATGCTGAGTAATGTGTTCTATATAATACCTTTAGATTGACTGATCTGTCTTGTATGTGAAAGCCCAAACTACAATACGGAGGATCTCTGATCTTTGATTTGCAATATAACAATCTTTGACAATAGATTCGCAATATGTTAATCCTGTGACTCAATCTGCAATATATTTAATCATAGAGTATTGCGAATGCAATATGGAAGGAATATAATATCAGATGGTATACAAACGATAATGAACAATAATATTTATCGATCTGCAGTTGAAGGTATTGAACATTTATTAATTTCGATGACAATACTTCAGGCATCGGTGTGCATATATATGATTCCAATGAACGCCTTCATAGAAGGGTCACGATCCTTCAATATCAATAGTCACAGGATTTCAAAATTAATTAGTTAGTATTAACTAGCTAATCTGATTTCCTCCAGGATCAGATTAGTTAGTTAGTACTAACTAATTTGTGACTTGTTTATGTTATACATAAGAGAGATATATATGATCGATCACAAGAGCATTATGTAAGGAATTTAATGCAAATATACATGTACAAATTTTATCTTAATTTGATGTGAAGTGCTCGATCAGATTTCAGATGCGGTATCAGACTATGATTATATATGTATGTGACTGTATATAAAACATACACACACATACTTTTATAATCTGCAGTCTCTGACCGACGCTATTCAATAACAAGTGCATTTACTTGCTCAGTCTATCCATCACAACATAAAGGCAAAAACTTACCCTACACCTTTGGCAGCCTTGTAATGAAGTCCATTAATGTACTATCCTATTTGTGATAAAGGAAAGGTAGGGGTTGCATTCAATTTAATAGGAAAGCATGCTTGGACTTAAGTTCTGGCAGACTACACACTCTTTAATGTGTTTGATGGCATCATTCTTTAAACCTTCCCTAGAAAATATATCTCACCTGCTTGTAAGTTTTTAAGTAGCTTGGAATATCAGGAACTACTTTGAGAATATTTTTGTTCATGTTTGTTTTAGGCATCAAGTTTATTTTGTCCTTATAATATATAATGTCATCAATTACCTTGTATTAACTAACTTGAATCTTCCCATCCATAATTTCACACACAAAAGTATTATTCGAGTATAGAAGATAGTATTTCCAATTGGCTGAAATCCCAAGCATAACACCCAAAGTGGGTTTTTGGATAAGGCATTTGTTACCACAATTTTCTTCCCTTTAACATACTCAATATCAAAATCTAAAGCTTTTATTTCGCTTGCCTTCTTTTGTTGTTGTTCATTCAAGTCCTCTCCCAAGGAAGTACTTCAAGTTGTTATGATTAGTTATCACAAAAACTTTCCTTCCAACTAGATACCGCTTGAATTTGGCTAAGGCATGCATGATTGTGAGCATAGTTGAAAATATTGTTATCGACAACTTATTGTCAATGACAAAAAATCAGAGATTAATTGTCAACTTAAAAAACTGCTTAAAATTAATTAGAAGTGCACCTTTTTTGCAAAATTCAAAGAGGAGATGTACCTAATGAGTAAACAAAACAGATAAGCCAAGTCTAGATATATTTAAATGCAAATAGGGTACAAATGACATCTCATGTGAAATATCGATGGCTGATAGCCAAAGCCTGATAGTCTAAACTTTGAAGCAAATTAAAAATAGCAAATTGTCTTTGTAAAACTACAAGTAAATACAATTACAACATCAAAATAGTCTACACATTCCTCTGTGCCTTACCAACAACTCTAGTAAAAGCTACTGGAGGGGTAGGGGGTCTATTCCTAGAAGATTGTTGTGGCCATGGCTCCTCCTTTTGCATTACTGATTGCCTGGATGATGAATTGTGTAAGAATAGAAATCCAACCTCTTTGGGGTTTTTATTATCAGGTTTCAGCTCTATATGTGCAATGACAAACAAGAATGAAAATAAGGAAAAGTATTTGGCTTGTGTGTTTTGTCTTCAAAATGAGGAAAACATATTTTTTTGTTGCGAATTTTTTTGAGGGTAAATTTTATGTTTAGGTTTGTTTTATGCTTATATGTCAATATGGGAGGTCAAAACAGAAAAATAAATGAAAAGTAACCAAAGTTGACTTGGTCCACATTGTTTGCCTGGGAATGCTTTACAAAACTTGGTTGTGCTTGGGACAAACTTGTTGTAATTGACAAACAACTACTAGTAGGATCTAGAATGATACGATGAGTAGGATCTAGAATGATACGATGAGGACCCAATTCTGTGCGTGAATCCAAGTGAATTTATAGCATAGTAGAAAACTAATTATCCATATAAAGTCCAAAATTCACTAAGTCACATTATCAATTTAGGGAATATGAGCAACATTTCTTTTCACATCAATTTTTTTTTGATGAGTATAATTTTATTTCTTCATAAAGTAAACATTTACATTTACAAAAAAGGCCTTTAGCCTGGACATTCTTTTACAAACCCCATGCACACAACAACCACCTAGGCACCTACCCATCGACACATCACCACCCCATCACTGTATTGAAACAAAAATAAACATATAGTCCTACTAAACAGAAGGGGCACATTGAACAATCACAACCCCCATCACGTGCCTACTCCATGAATCCTCACTTTGCCAACATCTCCCTAGTTTCGTTGACCGTAATCCCGCCAATGGTCTCCACTTTGGTCTTCTTCCTTCTTAGCATAGGTCGCAACACCTCCCGACGCATCTCCCCTTCCTCTTGCTCCTTAATCTTGCTTGGTGTATGCTTGCGTTTGCATTTGCACTCCTTTGCCAACCGCCAATCCGCCTCCCATTGGTCCATGAATGCCAACAACTCCATCCTGGCCATTCTTGCTTCGCCCACCCTATGCACAACGGGTGTTGAGGTGCCAAAAACCATAAAGGCTAAAAGCCTTCCATCGCCCCTTTAACATGGTGCCATCGTCTTGCATCTGTACAGAAACTGCATCAATCTCCGCCATGTCTAGCCACTGCATAAATCCAAGATGCCATTCAGGCTCAACTCATAACTCCACCATTCGCAGAGCCTCCTCCTTATGTTGTGCAAGCAGAAATGCCCATGCTCAAAATAGTGACGTAATGTCCACATTTGTGCGTGGATGGAAGTCTCCATTGATGAATTCCTTGCCAAATAGTTTATTTCAAATGCGGATAAACTCATCATCTTCCACCCTAAATACCTCCCCCAACCTACGTTGTATAATTTTACTTTTGAACCTTAACATCTATTTCTTCTTGGGCGTCTCCAGAAAGAAATTCACCTCCATCTTTAGCTCTACAATTTGAAGCTCCTTCAAACAATGTGGCATGAAATGTGAACAATGCTTCTCTTATAAAGCCACCCGCATCTAGAGAGTTCCGCATGCACATCACCCAAACAATGAATGCATCGATTCATCATATCATCGTCGATCTCTGCTAGCCAAACAACTCTTGTGCCCAACTCATACTTGTACCAAAAAATGATCTTCAATAATATCTCACCATCATTACTAAATCATCCCAATGGTACGTGGGGTTACAAAGGCAATTTAGTAAAATCATTCACCATCTCAATTTTTTCATTTAGCTTTACTCTCACATTTTCCATTTTGTCAGCAATATAGTTCCCTTTGCGTAGTGTATGGGAAACTTTATAATTTTCGAGACTTTCTAACAACCTTTTGACGTGTTTGATGTGTTTATCTAAAAACCATGTCTCCACTTTGCCCTTCACAATCCTATTGATTACCAATTTGCGAGTCTCCTTGAAGGTGTATTTTCTTACATCCACTTCGCTTCGCCATTTGAAGTGCAAAGATAGCAGCAAAACATTATGTTACATTATTAGTCCCTTCTGGAAGTGATTTTGCTCCAAAAGATCGTACGTTATCCTCTTTGTCCAAGATTACATAACTCACACCATTCTTCCTTGAGTTACCTTTAGACGCCCCATCGAACTGCACTTTAACCTATCCTACTCCAATCTTACTCTGAGACTCAATTCTTTCTTCAGCCCTGTTGAAAGGATCAACCCTTGCAAGTGTAATGTCCCCATTTTTGGCTGACCTCGTATAGCATGCCGGATTTGCCTATCCTCGACTCTCGTAGGCAAATGGTGTGGAGAGAGAGTCAATTCTGCGGATCAGATGGTCATATTTTGCTCTTGAAGAAGTGTTAAGAGGTTATATTTCATTATTATGTGTTATCGGGGCCTACATGTTATAATTTTAAGTTGAGTTGCACTTTTTATTTTTATAAAATTACTTTATTATAAAAAGTGCATTATAATGAGATTTTATAAAGGATGTTTCTAGAAGTTCTAGAAAAAGTGCATTATAATGAGATTTTATAAAGGATGTTTCTAGAAGTTCTAGCAGCTTCTTAGAAAAAGTGAATAAATAGAGGGCTGGGCCTCTCATTTGGACATGCTTGGATTGGAGAACTCTTCTACTTCTTCATTGTGAAGACATTTGTGGACTTTGGATCTGCAAATTATTCGATCTTTGGGAACGAATCACTCCCTTGGATTGGCGACTTTGAGGGTGTGAAATATCACCTGAATTGTTGCATAATTGGAGTTGGTATTCAGCCATCTCATTGGAGCTTATTGAGAATTCGTTGTTAGGGTTTGTTCTTGGTTGGAATAAGGATTTCAGATTTGCCCTATCATTGGAGAAGCATTTGACAAGAGTTTGAAGACAGAATAAGTGCATTTTCAGAATTGGCAAAGCAGGGTTCGGAACCACATAATTGCTCATATCTCCTCAACCCCTTGGAGTTATTTTTTATGGTTTTACAGGGTTACTACCTAACCCTAGGCGCCCATTTTCCTTGCATTTGGGGGTCCCAAAACCCCAATATTATTTTATTTCAGCAGCCGTACAGGTACGGCCTGGTACGACCCTGCTAGTTTGGGCATCAGCAGCAAATTAAGGACAGTTTGGGGGTGCGGTTGGAGGTCTTCATCAATGATCTGCAGCAAAACGTGGTGTTCTTCCATAGTTCTTCAAACCAGGTTCTTGCATTCTGAAATATATGTCAATTTTTGGGTAAATTTGCTGTCATACAGTCATTGTAATAATCAGACCAGGATTGGGAATAAAATAATTTCAGAATTTATTGCATTGTAATTGAAATATAATTCAATGGCTTTATATATATTGTAATTCTGTGATTATATTCTGAAAGTATCAAATCTGAAATTACCATATTCTGAATATTGTTACTGTTACACGCCAAGTGTTTGACAAAATTCCTAAGTTCAGTTTGAGGGTTTCTGTGGCCTTTATAGAGAGGGCCATTACAATGGTATCAGAGCTATAAGTCCTGCCATCCTGTGGAGGTCTTATAGGGATTTTGGAACAGCCAGATAGAGAGAAAAATGTTTGACAAAATGAAGGCCGGTCCAGATCAGGGAAAGGAAAGATTCTTACAATTATTAAACACCTTAGCACAGGGACAGCGATCAGCAGAGCAGAGGACACAGGAACAGATTCAGAGATTGGAGCTTATGATGCAGATGATGGCTCGTCAAATGGGGTTGAACGCTAACATAGGTGGAGGAAATAATCAGAATGGTAATAATCAAAATGGTAACAATCAGAATGGGAATAATCAGGATGGGACACATAATGGAGGTGAACAAGTTGGGAACAATTTTGGTCATGCATCCCAGCAAGCTAGGACAGTGAGTTCGAGGCCCATGATTCCCACATTTCCTCCTAGAGCTCCAGAGCAGCCCGTACCTGAGCCCCAGATCACTGATATACAGGACCAGTTGAGGAGAGACTGGGAAGCCGGAGGTCCAGATTTTACTGCTGCAATTACCTTTAGGAATATATGGATGTGCGGATGAAGCATATGCCGCGTGGACATGACAGGAACCAGAGCTATGAGCTACGGAAGAAAGTAGGGAAACTTCAGTTACCATATTATGATGGCTCGGGGAAGTCTACAGCAAGAGCTTGGGTTCAAAAGCTTGACACATACTTTCAATTGCACCCTATGCCTGAGGAAGAAGCTATTAAGTATGCAGCAATTCATCTGGATGGGTTAGCACACAAGTGGTGGCATCATGGTATGGTTACTATGGGTCATGCACACATTACCTCATATGTGGAGTTTAAGGAGAGACTGATTGAACATTTTGATAGGCCTAAGGATCGTACCTTCCCTATGACAGGCAGAAACTTGTATGAGGAGTTTAACAGACATACTGATTCGATACAGGGAGACATTAGCACATCTTCAGGTAATGGTTTATCTGCATCATCTTCACAGGGAGAAGGGGTTACAGATGTTGTGCAGGCTGAGCCAGTAGTATTAGAAGGTGATATCACAAGTACACCAGATTGTGTGATTGACACAGATAGTGATTCCAGTACAGTTGGGCTGGATGAAGTTACAGCAGTTGAGGATACTGTCATGTTTGAGGATAGTACAGTTGATCAGATAGTGAGCATTCAGGACTTTGCAGAACATGAGTATCAAGCACAGTTGGATGCTTCTTCACATGAGATAGAGGCTAGTAGCTCTTCACTTGGTTTGGCAAGCCAGCTGAAGACAAGGGACAAGGATATTGTCGCGGCTTTATCTCATTATGACAGGATGCGTGGATTGATTGAGAATCACATTTGGATGATTCAACTGCAGGAGAAACAGAAAGGAGTCACAACAGGTTCTTCTTGTGATGACTTACAGCAGATCAAGGAAGGCATGGAGGCAATGAAGGTAAGTTACATACACCTACTGTCAGATCGCGATCATCTCCTTAATCTTGCAGGCATCTATTTAGATGCATTGAAGAAGAAGGAGGAGGAGGTTGACCGGTTTTCTCATGATCTGGAGGATACTCGAAATTCCTTGGTGTGTATTCAGTTGGCTCTCCAGGATTCTGAGAGACATGTGGACGAGCGTTGTCTTGAGGTGAGCTCAGTTCGGGAGTTAACGCGTATAGCAGGGACTCAGATTCCTTTTACAGTCAGATCACATGTTGATGATTTCTCAGAGATGATAGAGTTTACAGGAGAGTCCCAGGATCTGAGTATTACAGATGATAGCTATTTTGAGGTTACTCCCTTGGACAATGTACCAGGGATAGAGTATAGGAGTTCGACCAGTCAGCACAATCATGTGTCTAGTCAGCTGAGAGTTGGCAAGCGAGACATTTCTATCGCTTGCGAGCATTTCGATGCTGCTCGTCAGTTGTTAGCAGTTTATGGATGGGGTTCTCCTACTAGTGATGAGCAGGGAGGTAGTTATCTTTCTTTGACAGAAATCCACTCTTTATGGGAGGCTATCCGGATTTTGAGACAGGATTATATGCAGTTGGTAGCTGACAGAGATCATCTTATAGAGTGGGGCAGTACAGCATACGAGGCATTAGTAGTCAAGGAAGAGGAGGTGAGCGAGCTTACTCGGCAGCTCGAGGTGACTTCTGAGATCCTTGAGAGAACACAGTTGGCTTTCAAGGAGTCACAGTCTTGTTTGGCTGAGGTAACCATGGAGTTAGGGCGACTGCAGTCTTTACCAGTTTCTATACAGTCCCAGACTATGGTGTCTAGTGATCCGAGGATGTCCACGGTTGAGATTGCCAGAGACAGTGGAGATGGGAATGCATCCATCCTAGATACTAGTAGTGGCATATCTTGTTCCCTTCCACTAGAGTCAAGCTCGGTTGAATTGGGTGTTGCAGTTGAGCATTGTAGTCCGCTCGACATGATGGTGATCTCTACTACTGATGGCGTGGAGACTTGTGATATTGTACCAGAGATCATGTTTGATGCTGAGGAGTCGGTAGTTGGCATGGTTCCTATCAGTAGTACTACTCCTTTGGAGGTGTCTTCGGAGGTAGCGGCGAGTTCGGGTGTGGTTAGTGATCAGTTGCAATTAGTTTCATCGGGATTGCAGTCTGAGCCACTGACTGAGGTTGGTGCATTTTATTGGCCTTACACTGTGAAGTATACTCATCAGTTTACCTTTGATGACCATGTTGATGAGATGATGATACGTAGATGTACTTTGGTTTCTAGTGTTGGTCATCAGTTTTGGAATGGTTTGACTCCACCGGTAGAGAGTTGTGAGGCATATGACGTGGTGTTGGGTTTGGCGAGTGATAGCTGGATGGTTCATGATCAGGAGATTGGGGGTGATACTGCTGTTGTTGATGATTCAGCCGTAGTTCTTGTTTTCAATCCCTTGGCTATGCCATCTTCTCACTTAGCTAATGACCAGTCACAGTTGGTTGCATTATGTTTGCAGGATGAGTTGGTTGGTTCTTTTTACTGGCATTATATTTCAGAGTATATTCATCGGATTGCTTTTGATTCATGTATTCAGGAGTTGTTGGCAAATAGATTTGGTTTGAGTGATTGCTATCTATTGTGTGATGCCTATTGGCCGTCAACGGGGCATGGGAGTTATGGTGATGCCAGTATGGCTGGTGATCTGCAGAGACATGTTGACTCCAGTTGGTGTACAGTGTGTGGATTCTCTGCTCTTGGTGCAGTTTCATTTCGGAGTGTTCACCATTATTGCAGAGATGGATTGTGCGCTCTATGTAGGCCAGTGGGATGTGTTGATGACATTTGCTATGTTGATAGTTTCAGTTGTCCTCTCTACTTGGGTTTTGATATTTTCAAAGTTAATGTTTCATGGGTTCCTAACTGTGGCAGTTATGGAGTTAGAGTTCAATTGAGCAATGGTTCACGATTCATTCATGGATTCCTCTTGGTTATTTTGCAAAGGATTTTGCAGGAGCTTGCGTTGGTTGACTGCAGTACAGTTCATGACTTCATTTGGGATCCAGGTGGATTGACTGGGTTGTTGTTCAGCCATTGCTTGGGGACAAGCAATTTCAGGAAGGGCGGATTGTAATGTCCCCATTTTTGGCTGACCTCGTATAGCGTGCCGGATTTGCCTATCCTCGACTCTCGTAGGCAAATGGTGTGGAGAGAGAGTCAATTCTGCGGATCAGATGGTCATATTTTGCTCTTGAAGAAGTGTTAAGAGGTTATATTTCATTATTATGTGTTATCGGGGCCTACATGTTATAATTTTAAGTTGAGTTGCACTTTTTATTTTTATAAAATTACTTTATTATAAAAAGTGCATTATAATGAGATTTTATAAAGGATGCTTCTAGAAGTTCTAGAAAAAGTGCATTATAATGAGATTTTATAAAGGATGTTTCTAGAAGTTCTAGCAGCTTCTTAGAAAAAGTGAATAAATAGAGGGCTGGGCCTCTCATTTGGACATGCTTGGATTGGAGAACTCTTCTACTTCTTCATTGTGAAGACATTTGTGGACTTTGGATCTGCAAATTATTCGATCTTTGGGAACGAATCACTCCCTTGGATTGGCGACTTTGAGGGTGTGAAATATCACCTGAATTGTTGCATAATTGGAGTTGGTATTCAGCCATCTCATTGGAGCTTATTGAGAATTCGTTGTTAGGGTTTGTTCTTGGTTGGAATAAGGATTTCAGATTTGCCCTATCATTGGAGAAGCATTTGACAAGAGTTTGAAGACAGAATAAGTGCATTTTCAGAATTGGCAAAGCAGGGTTCGGAACCACATAATTGCTCATATCTCCTCAACCCCTTGGAGTTATTTTTTATGGTTTTACAGGGTTACTACCTAACCCTAGGCGCCCATTTTCCTTGCATTTGGGGGTCCCAAAACCCCAATATTATTTTATTTCAGCAGCCGTACAGGTACGGCCTGGTACGGCCCTGCTAGTTTGGGCAGCAGCAGCAAATTAAGGACAGTTTGGGGGTGCGGTTGGAGGTCTTCATCAATGATCTGCAGCAAAACGTGGTGTTCTTCCATAGTTCTTCAAACCAGGTTCTTGCATTCTGAAATATATGTCAATTTTTGGGTAAATTTGCTGTCATACAGTCATTGTAATAATCAGACCAGGATTGGGAATAAAATAATTTCAGAATTTATTGCATTGTAATTGAAATATAATTCAATGGCTTTATATATATTGTAATTCTGTGATTATATTCTGAAAGTATCAAATCTGAAATTACCATATTCTGAATATTGTTACTGTTACACGCCAAGTGTTTGACAAAATTCCTAAGTTCAGTTTGAGGGTTTCTGTGGCCTTTATAGAGAGGGCCATTACAGCAAGCCCCTGAATAGGCCTAAAACGAATCAAGGGCCAATGCAGTTGTAAATTTGAATCATTCCTTGTGAACGACATCTTTGTTACATTAACTTGTGCTGCCGTATTGCTCACCAACTCCGAGATTGCACATTCTAATCTTTGTGCGAAGCGATCCCATATCTCTTCCTTTTCTTGAAAGATTTTATGATTTCGTTCCTTCCAAATCTCCCAAGCCACTGTCGATGGTACCACTACCCAAATCGATGCAAAAGTTGGCAAACTTTTGATATCTGGCCAAGATTCCAGCAGATCTTGAAACTTGTTTAGAAGTGGGCCTACCTACCCTAATTTTCCAAACACAAACTCCCAACATTGTCTTGAGAATTTGCGATTGAGGAGCAGATGATCAGCGTTCTCCTCTGCCTCATGACATAAAAAGCATTTGAAAGGACTTGCAAACCCCAACCTCTGCAGTCTTTAACCAGTTAGAATATGCCCCTTACCAACCAACCACATGAAAGTCCACGCCTTAGGAAGACACGCCTGGTGCTAGCAAGTTTTGAGGGCCCACTCCTCCATAACTTCCTCATTTTCTATTACTTTATATCCTGACTTAATTGCATACTCACCACTTCAGGAACAACACCAAATTATCCTTCCTCCTCGTCACTCAAAACCACCGCTTAGCAACTGCTTGAATCTATTTTCTATATCATGCTCCGCCCCAAAGTGCTCGGGTCTTTCCATTGCACTACTTCCCCATCTACTTTGTTTTCCAAGTCCACATAGTCTATCACCTTATAGCCTACCTTGTTGTTGTTGTATTAATAGCTTTTCCCTCATTCAACAAAGCTTCCATGGTTTCCAACCCATCCCAAGAGTCACCCCAAAAGTTTGCTTTCCTGCAATCCCCAACTATCCTTGATACTCTCATCCCATGAGTCTCCCTACTACCCCTTCCTAAATATTTCTTGTTCAACATTTGCACCCATCTCTGATTTGATTTTCTATACATGTCTCACACAAGCTTAGCACCTAAAGTTTCATTCTTTAACCTCCAATTTCTCAAGCCAATGCCACCACTACCTTTTGACTTACACACCTTATCCCAAGCCAAGAGTGGAACTTTATGATTTTTGTTATTTTCATTCCATAAGAACTTCCTCATCCTTTGCTCAATTTGCTTGATCACCTTGAATGGAATCTGGTTATAGGACATTGAATATATAGGAATAGCTAAGAATACCGATTTGATAAGAGTTAATCCTCCTGCCAAAGTAAGCCACCTTGATTTCCACCCTTCCATTGCTTTGCAACATTTATCTACCAGTTGATTCCACATAGTAGCTCTACTTGCCCCAACAAAGAGAGGAACACCCAAGAGTTTACTCGGTAACTTCCCCCCACAAACTCCAAATATGTCTGCAATCTTCTTTTGCAGATTATCACCTACACTAAAGAAGTAAATCTTTGATTTGGTCCAATCAACATTCTAACCAGAGGAATCCTTATAGGAGTCCAAAACCAATTTCATCACCCTGGCTTCTCTCAAAGTAACCTAACCAACCAAAAATGTATCATCCGCAAACTACGAATGGGTTGCTGGATCTAGCTCCTTTGCTACCATAACGCCTTTCCATCTTCCCTTCTCTCTGTGCTTTACTATGCATCTCCCTAAGACCTCCGCCAATAGGATAAATAAGAATGGAGAAATTGGGTGCCCTTGATGCAACACCCTAGAAGTAGAGAAGAAACCCTACGGGATTACCATTAACTAGTAAAGGCATTCTATAATCTCCAATCATGCTTTTGATCCAACCAATCCATTTATTATTAAAGACAAATCTTTCTAGGACTTTTAATTAGAATAACCTGTCCACCCGGTCATACGATTTCCTAATGTCTAGTTTCAATAGCATTGCACTCTACTTACTAGTGGAGATAGTGTGGATTACCTCATGAGCCACAATAATTCCTTCCGCAATTTGCCTCCCAAGAGTGAATCCACTTTACTTTGGGGAGATTAGCTTGACTAACACGTTCTTCAATAGATTAGCAACAATCTTTGAAATGATTTTGTATGTGGTATTACATAAAGAGATTAGATGGAAATAGTCTAAACTCTCTGCCTTCTATTTCTTTGGAATCAGAGCTTCCATAGTGTTATTAAAATCCTTAAGCACAAACCCACAATATCTGGACTCCTCCACCACCTCAAGCAACTCCTTGTAGATAACTTTCCAAAACTTGTGATAGAAGAAGGCTTGGAAACCGCCAGGCCCCGAAGCCTTATCCCCAGCTAGACCAAGTATTGTCTCTTTCAAATCCTTCATACTTGCTTTAACTAACTAAATTTCATTATCTTCCTCTATTAGTATAGGTTGAAAACTTGATCACATCCAGAATAGCCTCCCCATGCCTAGTTCTGTCTGTATCCCCTATCCTCCAAAGCTAGGAGAAAAAGGCAACAACCTGCTCATTAATTTCTTGAGAATCTGAGATTTCTCTGCCTTGAGGTGAAAGAAGTTAAGAAATTCAGTTGATCGACCTCCTCGTCTTTACTGAGTAGTGGAAGAATTTTATGTTTTTAACCCTTGCTTGCAGCCTTGATTCTCTAGATTTTTGTTTCTAGAACACCTTTTCTCTTGCTAATAGCTCTCCATACTTGCTCTTAAGATCCTTTTCAGTTTCAAAGTCAACTGCATCCATACCTTGTTCAATTACCTTTTTGTTTGAAGCCAAAAGCTGACCCTTTATAATCTCTTTCTCCTTAAAAATGTTCTTGAAATGGTCGCTACTCTAGACCTTCAAAAGTTTGTTAATGTGTTGGAGTTCCTTGAAGAATTTAAAGCTCTTGTTACCTTCCACCTCAGGAGCGGATATCCACCAATCACTAACCATCTCATGAAAACCTTCCTCCCGCATCCACATTTGTTCAAACTTGAATGAATTTTTGCTTGGAGTACCATCATTAACTATCTTAGCCATCATAGGGTAGTGATCTGAATCAGAAAAAGGTAGAATTTCTGCTGCAAACACAACTTGCATACGACCCCAATCTCCCGCATAAAAAAAGCGATACAATCTCTTTGCTACTCTTGAGAAATGTGCTCTGCGGCTTGTCTAGATATACTTCCCATTCTTTGGTCTGATCTCCCAAAGCCAATTATCTGCCACAAAATCCTGAAAGTAACAAATAGATACAAATAATGTAAAATTAGAAAGTAAGCATAAATTACTAATATATAAAAAAGTTTGCAGTTTCTAAATTGATGGAAAGATTTTTAAATTGATAAATAAATCATATAGAAACTTTAATTTGTAAGAAAAAGAATAAAAATTACAAATTAATAATATATAAAATTCCAAATATAAGCAGGTTTCTAAGTTTATCTCATTTTAAAATATTTTAAATTAATTAAAATATATAATAAATAATATTAAAATATGTATAACATAATAATCTTGTATATTAATAAAAATAAGTATTTTAAATTCAAATATTTTATATTATAAGATTCTAAATTAATATGGATATATAAAAATCAAAATAGAAACATATATATTATAAAATAACATATACTTATCATAGATATTATCAAATCACATGTATTTATATTATAAATTACTAGATTCCCTATAGCAAGTTTTGACGGTTAATCAATAAATTGAAGTGTCATATTTATAGTTTTATAAAATTTTTTCCGGTCAATTCATATGGTCTAGTAAAGTTTTAACCTGTTATATATGGTTCAAAAGTGTGAAAATGGCCAATATGGCCATCAAATTCCAGGCTTGGATATACCATTCAAGCTGAACATGAAGCAATCATAATAATAGTTTCTTAAAAAATAAAAAACAAATTAAATGGAAAGAAAATATTTTTAGGGGATCAATATTAAATAGAATGTTTTTTATAAAATTTGAAATAGATATGATGTATATAGCAAAGTTGACCAATCACAGATTTTTGCCTTCCCAAAACCATTTGACAACATTTAGCAATTTTTTTTCTAGAACCACGTAATACTTAATTCTAATGATTAACAATAATTAATTTGTTTAATCTTTTAGTTTTCCATTTATATTTTTTCCTAAATGCTCTAAATATCTACCAATCCTCTCTTTGCATCAGCTTTATTGGCGAATACTACTTTTTTTTACACCCTTAGATGTAGTTGTAAATTCTTTGGAACCCTTTGTTGCTAATTTTCCTAGCGGCTAGGTGGTAGGGGTTAAGCATTTAATACTGGAAGATATTCTAGATTTTACTAAATTTTTTATCCTTGCATAGCGAAACCTAGTGAATATAATTGAAGAAGAGGTACTTGAAAGTCATGGACATTCTCTGACCCTCTTTGTATGCTTAAAATGCTCTTTGGCTGATGCTCTTATCTATCTTATCACCCCACATCTTTCTTTCCCTAAAGGAAACAATTCAAGCTCAATATGTTACATTTTGTTGCTTCACCTAATTTATGTCCCCTTCACTATGGATCTTAAATTTATTCATGTATTTTCTATCAAGTGCTTTCTTGTAATAACCCCAAATGGTTATAACTTTGTCAAACACCAAATTCTTCTCTAATTCAGTTGTTTGACATTTCGTCAAACACTTTGCAAGCAAGCTTTGATACCACTGTAATAACCCCAAGTGGTTATAACTTCATCAAACACCAAATTCTTCTCTTATTCAGTTGTTTGACATTTCGTCAAACACTTAGCAAGCAAGCTCTGATACCACTGTGATATCCATTGACAATTCGGACCTGAACTTTCTAATTTATAGCGCAAGGAATATTGTCAAACACTTCCAATACAATCTCTATGCTTGTTATTTCTAAGTTTCAGACTGATTATGCTTGCTTGAAATGATATCAAAGGGAATCTAAAAGCCTGTAATTGATTACTACTATATCTAAGCAAAGAACTAAATGCATATGCAATTCTCTTTTGGCTTCTCAAATGCATATATATGAATTCTAAATGAAAAATACGTGCTTACAGCTAATTGGTATTCTGTCAAACACTTGGCATGCATACTATTATGTCAATCATGAAAGATATAAATAGGCACATTACATCAAATATATATGGACTTGCAACTTATCACTCCTTTAGTGAGATATTTTTTAATTCAATGCTTAACATAATATTCCAAGGCTCTTGGCTTTGCAACCCCAAAAAAATCTGAGTACAAATGACATTATAAATCTGATATAAATGTGCATCTACAGCTACCTTATGACAGCCACCTTTACAATGCCAAATGACCAATTTAAATGATGCAAATTGAATGTAGAACCTGATATACAAATCGTCCAATGAAGGAGATGAAATTGCAATCATAATCAAGTCAAGTACTGTAGCGCGGGTACTATTCATGATAGTATTCATGGCACTATTTACGACACTATAGCAACCAACAATAAATGTATTCTCCAATTTAAGCAGAAATGAAAGGATTGGAGAACCCCTTCCAATTTGCAACCGTTCGGAAGATATTTCAGCACCTTAGTTATGCTAATCTATGGGAGTTTTCGTCCCCAAAGACCAAGTAGATAGTTTAGTTGTTTGACATTTCGTCAAACACTTTGCAAGCAAGCTCTGGTACCACTGTAATATCCCGTGCAATTCTGATTTTTATTTCTTGATTGCTAACTTGAGAATTTCGTCAAACACTTTGCACACAAGGGATATATATATAAATGCCAAAATGTAATTGATATGCTTGCAAAACTCCAAACAACTAACAACAAATGCTTTTGTATTTTTTTGGAAACATAGAGCATTAACAATAAATAAGAAAATATGCATCTACATCAATAAGACATTAGGGCAACAAATTTTGATGTAAAACTCTGATATAAATTAGATTACAAATGATTTCTAAATTGTTACACATACTCTAAGATATTCAAATCTATCCTCCATGCAATGCAAAATAAAATGGATAGGAACCAGGAAACTGCTCAAGAGAATTTGGATTTTTTCTGTAGTGAGTTCCTGTAGCAGCAACGACACTGTAGTGAATTACTGTAGTAGATCATTGTAGCGACGACATTGTAGCAAGTTACTGTAGTGGTGTTACTGTAATAGCGATACTATAACAACATCCAACTTATTCCTTCAATCTTACTCCACGAATCTGGCCCTAGGCCACAAATTTGACACAATGAAAAGACTGCTTTGTCTGATCCAACAACTGCAGCCCCTTGAAGGGTCTTTCACCAATATGCTCGAATAGAACACTTGTATGATTGTATTGCCCCCCATTCCCTCGAAGGAGAGGAAACAGTCGAAACAATGTTATATGGTCCTCTGTTGTCTATTTGCAAACGTTGTACAGTATCAAGGGAATGCGCAGGAGAGTCCGTACGGTAGCAGTGGAGCCGTATGGTGGGGAAGTAAAAGGCCATATGAATGGGATGGGTGTGGCCGTACAGTGGGAAAGTTAAAGGGCGTACGGAAGGGATGGTGTGTGGCCGTGAAAGATCTTCCCTATTTGGCTTGTGCAGTTTTGGTGGGATTCAACCCTTACCCTATTTCGTCTGTGTACTTCTTGGCTCGGATCTGGCAAGTTGGAGCATCATTTATATGTGGAAATATCATTACTATTCAGTAACAAGTGTGTATTTATTTCGTCTTTGGCTTTTGCAAGTTATTTGTGCTAAATATATTTTATTTGCATTACAAACTGCGTTGCTGAACTTCTCTGCATTCTCCTTGCCGTACTACATCACTGGCGTCACCATACATCCACACCCCACGTCCCCAGCACACCACGACATCCTCCAATACACCTCCGTGAGCCTTCCCACACACTATCGTATGGTTTGGTCCTTGACACCGTACAACCCTCCTTGCAATAAACCTGTTGCCATCGTACAACACTGCAATACTCCCAACGTATGACCTAGTTTATGATACTGTACGGCCTCATTACCTCCCCCCCCGCAAGGTTGCCAACTCCTCCACACCGTACATCACCCTCACCTTCACCGTACGGCTACACCCCTTGACTATATGACTTCCCTCCAAATACCGTACGACCATCACATGTTTATCCTATCATACGATTTGCCTCCTTGAGTCGTACAACCTCTTCTCCTCACTCTTCGTACAAACATAAGAACTAGCAGGAGTTATGTTTTAAATAGCGCATTTTTTTTTCACGGAGAAAAGACTTCCGTGGTCACCTTTTGAAAGGGACGTTGCACTTGTCCTTGGATTGCCAGAGATTCAGACTCAGCAGCTTGAAGTTTGTGATGCATGCTAGGCTGGGAAGCAACATCGTACACTTTTCACAAGTGATGATTCATGGCGCGCTTCTCAGGTACTTCAACTTGTTCATGCCGATATCTGCAGCCCTATGACCATTCCTGTTCTTGGGTCCAGGTATTTTTTGTTGTTTGTTGATGATTTCAGTAGAAAAATGTGGGTGTATTTTCTTAAAAGGAATTCAAATGCATTTCCTATATTTCAAAAGTTTAAACCTTTAGTTGAAAAAGAGTCTGGGAAATCTATTATTACTCTTAGACCAGACAATGGGGGAATTTTGTTTTAATGATTTCTCTAGCTTCTTGGATACTCATGGCATCAAACGCCAGTAAACCCTGTCCCACACACCACAACAGAACAATGTAGTTGAATGCGGGAACAAAACAATCATCGACATGGCTTGATCATCCTCGAACAAAAACATAATCCAAAGAAGTTTTGTGCAGCAGCAATCAACACTGCAGTTTGTCTTTTGAACCGGTCACCCACAATCACAGTCAAAGGAAAAACTCTGGAAGAAGCCTGGTCAGTTCGCAGGCCCAGAATCAGTCACTTGAAGGTTTTTGGTGCCCTTATTTTTGTTTGGATCCCTGATGCGTCACGCACCAAGTTGGATGCCAAGAGTGCTTGCTGGATACAATAGTCTTCACAAATCCTAGGACCTGATCAACACTGAGACATCTCGTCTTCTGTACACTTGTGATGTAGTCTTTGATGAGCAATGAGGACCATTCATGCATGTTTCTCTTGTTCTTTATCCAATAGAGCAGCCTATGAAGGCTCTTGATTTGGGAGTTAGGCTTGCATTAGGTCTACTTGATGGGAGGGCTCCAGTAGCTCCTGCAACTCCTGTTATACTAGTGATCGCTGTACATGATGGAGCTCTAATTTTCAGAAAAATTAAAGCCTCCATTTGTGAGGTAAATAATGTCACTGAGTAATAATGGACCAAGCAAGTACTTTTAATAGGTTGGATTGTACATAGTAAAAAGTATGAGATGATGTTATGTGTGGACAAGTTGTGGTCCACAAGGCATTACATTTGACTGTTCTCCCTGATTTCTCATGCAAAATTTTCAGATTATAGTGAATAATCAGATAAGGTGTTGTAAGCAAATTTAATACCGAGCGGTTTAGATTATTCTAATATTGTTTCTGGGCACAATTGATTTGATGAGCTATCTTTTACACAATAAGGATAATAAAATCATCTATGACCAATTGAACATTTATGAAGAACAACTTTGTTGTTCTGGGCAATTATCAATTGATGTTTTGCACTCTGAAGTTAATTCTATCCTAGATTAAGAAGTAGTGCAGAAATTGGTTGTTAGAATATTCATAGTTACACCGCCCTGGGAGACGGGGGGACAGGGGGACGAGGGGACAAGTTTCCGAGACGGGGGGACAGAGGGGCCTTGATTTGGGGACGGCAGGGGGACAGCGGGGGGGGATGGGGGGGTGGCAGAAGGAGTAGGGGTGTATATACTATACATATGGTATAGCATATACCATATCAACTAGAATATCATGATTCATGATCAAATGACAAACAAACAATGAACATTAAACATTGAACATCAGCAAATAATAAATATTAGTCTAAACTCTATATATCAGCCTTCAAATCAATAGTATGAGTATCTAAATTCTACTATCTAATAGTAATCAATGATCATATGAGTCATGACATAAAGATGATTACAATAAGTATCATGTGCCATGAATCATGATATCAAAATAAGTATATAATGCAAACAAAAACCACAAGTCTCAAAGAGTCCAAATCAAAATGTCAAATCAATGGAGATTCCTTGGCATCCCCCCACAATGAAGGAGACTTCTTGGCGTCCCCCTCAATGAAGGAGACTCCTTGGCGTCCCCCCGCACCCCCACACTCGGAGACCTCTAGCCGTCTCGGAGACGTCTCCCCCGTCTCGGAGACCTCTAGCCGTCTCAGAGACGTCTCGCCGTCTCTGGCAGCGGTGGCGCTCTAAGTGGCGCCGCCCGAAACGCCGAGACGCCGTCCCCCGTCCTGAGGACGTCCCCGTCTCCGAAACGGCCTAGTTTTGGGGGGGGGGGGGGGGACGCGTCCCCGTGTTACACTGAGAATATTAGATTGGCTTCAAAACACCCAAACAACTATCTCAAAGACACAGAACAAGAGACATTAAGTTTCAGAGTAAAGAATGTTGTATGATGCAGTTCACTTGTGGGATCTTTTATTAGACACTTAAAATTTGGAAATAAGTTAAATATTCTTGAGTATAATTTTGAGAGATTGATGCTTGAATTGATGGAGCTGGACTCAGAATTAAAATATGAAGTTTTCCACTGGGCTTCTTATTTTGAACATAGAGTACATCTTGGACAAAAAGCGATATTTCACATAAAAGTAGTTTTTCATGAACATATACAAGATAATAATTATTGAATATTGCATGTTATCTAGAAAAGTATGGGCACCAAACAAACACAAGAAGCCTAGAATTTGTGAAAGGAAGGAAATGATAATAGTGGGCATACAATTTATTGCATTCCTTACCAATATATGAAGCGGATTGTATATAAAGAGCACGTTTTCTGTAAGGTTCTGTTGTCTGATACGGTGACACATCCCAATGATTGAATTCATGCTTGTGTTTAAAACAGGGTCCTTCATTGTTGAGAGAGCCATTGGAATTTCAAAGTGGGATATGTTACAGTCTTTTGAGACGTCAAAGCTTGACAAGTTCAGTAGAGAAACACATGATGTATATGTTTTCTATAGAAGAACAAAGCCAAACCATTGAGAGGAATGTGTTGAAAGACAAGCATCAGGTGAAGGCAATACATCTCCGAGCATCTTATATGCATGTTGTTTAGGAAGCCATCGAATGTGGAAATATTAGAGGCCTCGATCATAGATTCTGTAACAATACTGGCCATTATTTATAATTAATATCTAATGTTCTTGAGTTTTTGTTGTAGGACTGCATGCGCACTTGGATGAATTAGATATGGCATCCAAAAGTGAACAAGCTCCTCCCGATAGAAGAAGATGCCATAGTTTCTAGGAGTACATGAACCAAATGGAGTCTGTGTTTGGAGATGCATGCAAGATGGAGGAATGAAATAGTATCAATAGTCCAAAGCATGACCACTGGTGTGATTAGAGGTATTGTTGAAAGTCTTTGAGAAGAAGTATTTGATATGGGGGCGCCTGCATCCAAATGAAGATATGCAAAGAATGAACTGTTGGAGGGCATGGCGTCTAGGGGTGTGGAGAGTAAATTATAGGCACCTTATCAGACGCTACAACGATATACAAATGAAGGAAGAGCCCTCGCGGAAATGGGGCACGGGAATTCAATTTGTTCCACCATTGGCAAAACTATTAAAATTAAGTTTGGTCATCATTTAAAGAACATGAAACATTAATTGCGAAGTCAGAAATTATACTAAAGTTTTGTGTTTATTATGGTTAGCTGTTTGTTATGAAAGGAGGCAATGCTTGGAAAGGAAACTGACACCTCTCCATCTCTTATAAATTCAATATGTAAGAAACAATTGAGGTAGTTCATATTCATATACACTTTCCAAAAAAAAATCATAATGTACATGTGCATTTGATGTATTATATTCCTTCATTGGCAAATAAATGAATTTTTGAACTAAGCCCGCGGATTGTGGATTATTGAGTAAATTCTTATGCGATTTTGGAGTCAAACTGCATTGAATGGATCATCCGTAAGGAGTGTCTCCAGTGCAATTTTATTTCTAGCATGATCAGTAAGAAATATTTATTTTATTTTATTTGGATGAAGCTTTAGAGTTAAAATATTATATAGTTTCGTCCTTTATAATTATTATTTTTAATTTTATAAATATTCTATCGAATAGATAAGTGGACATGATCAATTATAGCATTTTAAGATCGAATATCATAGATATTGAGAAATATCTAATTGTTTCCAAATGTATATTTGGTTTGTCTCCCTACCACAGGAGTTAAAATACATTCTAGACTATTTTAAAATTGCGTCCATATATTTGATCTGTTGCATCTTGATTATTAAGTTGTTTATAATTGACATGTGTAGAATTTTATAAAGTTGTCCGTTTTAAACTTATAATACAGACTCTATCACCCATCGGCACCGGTCTTTATATTTTTCATAATTCACAATCCATATGCTGGCAATTATTTCATATCTTCCCTTTGAAGAATTAATATATTCATTTGTTGCATTAATCTATACTTATTCTTATTTTGAAAACATTCATATATTCATTTATTATTCTTAATTCATAAATTGCAAAATTTGAAGTTTTTTATAATCCTTGCCGTTTGAGAAACTTTCAATATATTTGCATTCTAATCGATTTGCTATAAGTTTCTTGGACTCAAGTGTTTTGCTCAGGATTAGGTACTACACTATTCAGTTCCGTCAAGTTGGCCATAACCGGTTGGATATCCCAGCATTGAGTTTGCAAGACTCGTAGGATTCCAATCTGCGGTTTTGGGAACCAACAGTACAGACACCTCCCGCTTCTCTTACAGGATCACCTTGATTTGTTGATGCTTCACCTGAGTTTGATCCAAATTCTTCGGATGAGGAACTTGATCACCAAGCCTCTCTTGATACTAATGTTGGTCATTCTCCTCTCCGGTCTAAGTGTTGGGCTAAGACATTGATCTTCGTGATGATGAGCTCATTAATGGGAGAACTGCTCGAAAAAAGAGCAAACCTATAGAGTCTGTTAACTTTTCTCTCACGGCCAACATTCATAGTGTGTTTGAACCTCAAACTTATTCCGAGGCTAAAGGAATTCCAGAGTGGAAATAGGCCATAACATCTGAACACCAAAGTCTGTTGAAAAATAACACCCAGGTGATTTTTGATCTTCGCCTAGGGAAGAAACCCATTGGCTGCAAATGGGTTTACAAAATCAAATACAAATCTGATGGTACTTTGGATATGTACAAAGCTTATTTAGTTGCTAAGGGCTTTTCTCAGTGTCAGGGCATTGATTATGAGAAGACCTTTTCTCTTATTGAAAAGATGAGCATAATGAGATTAGTCCTAGCCATGGCAACATAGTTTGGCTGGAAGGTCCATCAGATGGACGTCAAGAGTGTTTTTTTGAATGGTGATCTCCATGAGGAGGCCTATATGATGCAGCTTCCTAGTTTCAAGGTTGCTAGTAAAGACCATTAGGTTCTCAGATTGGTGAAAGCTCTCTATGGCTTGAAGTAGGCCCCTTAGGCATGGTCCATAAAAATTGATAAGTAACTTAGTGATCAAGGCTTCAAGAGGAGTTCTTTAGACTCAAATTTGTATATCAAGACTATTGAAAGTGACATCATCCTTCTGGTTATTTATGTGGATGATTTGATCATCTTTGGTAGTTCGACATCTTTGATTTAGGGAATCAAACAGAGTTTATCACTGACCTTGGGCTCATGCATTATTGCCTAGTAGTTGAGGTTTCGCAACAATCTTTTGGTATATTCATCTCTTAATCCAAATATGCTTGGTCTGTTAGACAAATTTGTAAGAATTTGCCTTAGAGAAAAATTCACCCAAGATCAAAGAACTCAAACACAAGCACAACAGTAGACTAGAAAGAGTATGATCAGAATATCGATATGTATTCGATTCAATGTCAAAGTACACTAGGAGTGCCTGTATATAAAGGCCTCTGAGATGCATCTAGAATGTCTAGAAATCAGCATCATAATAAGTCATACAACCAGACACATGTCCACTAGATATGGGTTATCCTCCATTAAGCACAAAAGTAAGTGCGATGATGAGAGGTTAAGCCTACAAAGGTGTAGCGCGCAAAATAATGTTGTAGACACCATGTGCTAAATTAGGAGTGCGAATAACTGTGTTGTCTACATGACAACTCAGCTAATGATGCAAACTCCAGTGTTGTAGACACCATGTGTTCAATTAGAGTTGCTTAGTTCTGTGTTGTCAACATGACAACTCATGAAAGTATGCAAACTCCTAAGTGTCTCACAAAATAAATAATAAAATAATGCATTAACCTAAGTAAACTTAAGTAAAGTGTAAATAGTAAATACGTATTTAGACCAACACCCCCTCTTAAGTGCAACTTAGGAGAATGCCCTTAAGCTTACGAAAACTAAGATGAAATGCATAATGGGTCCCAGCTACTAAGCCATTTTAGGTACCCATGTACATAATGAAATGCAATCTCTCATAAAGCGGAGAGAGAAGGAAAACCTCATGGAAAAAACCCTCTCCCAAAAAGAGAGATGAAAAGACAAGATGCATGGATGGATGGAGTAATCAAGACCCCCCATTATGGCATACATCAAGTATATGCAATAGTGAAGAATGAGAAGAACAAAAACCTCATAAGAGGAAAAAATCCCCCCCATAAGAAAGAAGAGGAAGAGAGACAAGGTAGTTCCCCCCTCCCCCCCAACTGAAGAATGGCGACCAGTGATTGCTGCTCCAAGGAAGAAGCTGGTCCATGAGTGCTGAATGATGTTCCTCCCCTTTGGAAGAAATAATGGAAAAGGTACAATCTTGAAGATGTATGGTGGCCCTAGAACCTGCTCAAGTGTCCTTGTGTTGATGCTGATGGTCGCCCCTTCCAACAGTGCTAAATAGAACGAATGTAGATCTGGCAAGGATGTCTGTTGAACCTGTCCCAATGAACCATCAATCTTCTCAACTGATAAAGATCCACAATCACGTCAACCTGTGAAGATCGATCGTGTAGAGAATGGACATGAGGGTCAGCGTGAGCCCTCACAACAACTATAGAAGGATCATCTTCATCAAAGAAAAGATATTAATCATTAAGGATGTCTCCCAAGTCTGCTATGTGTGACTCCACGAACAAACTTGCAATATCTGCCATGTAGTCATCTCTTGTTGCTGGAGCTGGAAGACAAGGTGTACTCTGTTGTGTTGGACCTATCACTGTGGCAATGTATGCATGTGGACTATACTAATGTTGTGACCTCTCATTGCAATTGTCGATAGAACCCCACGTGTTTGAATCTGTTGAAGCACTATCGTTGGTGTCACTATCATTCTCCACTGTATATGAAGTGCGAAGAGGATTGGAGGATAAGCTGGGTGAACTTTCCTCAAAGTGAACATCCTTCTTCACAAAAATCTCATGAGTCTGTATGCCTTGACACCATCTTCATATCCGATGAAAGTACAGGGCCTTGGTGGTGCCTTGCATCCCTTGGATGATATGTTTGCCCATGCTGGACAACCGAAGACCCTGAAGTGACTCACAACTGGTTTTCTACCACAGTATCCCTCAAAAGGAGTCTTACCATCTAAGGCATTATGTGGAGACCTGTTAAGTATGTGAGTGACACTGCTGATAGCTTCGACTTCTAGTGTAGGATCAAGAGACTTGGCTTGTATCATGCAACTTGCCATAGACTTAAGAGTTCTAATCCTCATAGCTGCAACATCTGTCTTGTGTGGATTGAATGTTGGTAGATTCTGAAGATCAATTCCTTCAAGTTTGCAAAAGTCTTTAAGTCCTCTGTTCACATAGTTGCTTTCATTGTCCATCTGAAGAACCTTGATGGCTTTCTTAGATTTCTGTTCAACATGAATCTTGAAGGCTTGAAGCTTATCAATCACTTCATTCTTGTGATGAAGGAAGTAGACCCATGTGAAGCGTTAAAAGTCATCAATGAAAGTAAGGATGTAGTGGCCTTGGCTGATTGATGTCATTGCAAAAGGACCTGCTAAAACCATGTGAACCAACTGAAGAACAACTGGAGCTCTTGAAGACTTCCCTTTATCAAACTTCTCCTCTAGATGCATATCCAATGAACATGATGAACACTCACCATTAGAAAAGTTGATGTGAGGTAGACCTTTGACCATTTGTTTTGAGCAAAGTTGCTAAAGATAGCGGAAGGCTAGATGACCATACCGCTCATGCCATAATTTGGCTTGTGAATTAGATTGAGTTATCAAGGCATGTGAAGGAGACTTAGGCACAAAGTGGGAGAAGCAATAAAGCTTCTTGTCATGATTGACTTTCCCCATTGCAACCAATGAATCATCTTTTAGACTTCGCACCATTACTGAATCTGGAAGGAACTCAACTTTATTGCCATCTCAACTAAAAAAGCTAAGGTTTGGAACATAGAGAACGTCTTTGAATTCCCCATTTTCTATTTCCACGTCCTTTCCCTTCAACTTCCATTTTAGTATCATCTTCCACAAAGATGTGCGGTACCTGTGACTGCTTCAATGAAGAAAAGTCACCAATGTGATAGGAGGCACTTGAGTCAAGAATCCATTCCAAAGAAGAACTTGTATTTGCCATAAGAGCTTGCCCTTTTCCCTTTGAAGTGGGTGGAGTTGAATCCTTAGAAGTACCTGACACTTGAATTTTGTTCTTCTTGAGTAGGTTTTCCAACTCATCGATTCTCTTAGTCTTGCAATGATGCTCATCATGATTTGGCTTTTTGCAATATGCACAAAAAAGTTTGTCCTTCTTTTCATTACTTCCCTTCTTGTTGGAAGAAGAACCACCTTGTTGTGAGGAGGATTGTTGTGTCGCAGATTGTGATTTTTGCTTCCACTGCTTGTTGTTGTTGTTGTTAGAACTTCTTCCTCCTTGACTTGATTGGTGCTCATTACTAGGCACCAATGCTTTGGTCTTTGATGACGTGAGAAGTCCCAAATCTATCAAGTGAGATTGTTCAAGAATCAACATCTTTGCAAAAGCATCAAATGTAGGCTTCTAGAAAGCACTTCCCATGGTCAACCTATGAGTATTATAACTCGAAACAAAGGAAGCATACTCTGAAGGTAGCCTCTTCAAGATGTGATGAATCAACTTTTCATCCTTCATGGGATTTCCACAATCTTTAAGTAGTGCCTTATACTCATTGGCTTTGTTGATGTAATCCTGAATTGTGTCAAAGTTCTTAGGATCCAATAGAAGTAGATCGTCCTCAATTTGGAATCCCTTTTCCTCATCCACCTTACCATACAATGATTCAAGTTTGTCCCATACAGGTTTGGCTTCCTTGAAACTGGCAATATGGAAGAAGAGATCTCTATGTACACAACTCTTGATAATTCCTAAAGCCTGATTGTCTATAATTTTCCAATCAATGAGTTCTTTAGCATCAGTGAGTTTTGGAATTGTACCATCAACATAAAGATTTAGACCTTTTTCCATTAATCTACTCCATACAATATCTTTCCATGTAGAATAATTGCGTAAAGTTAGAAGTGGACATTTTAGGTGAACCCATGATGTAGAAAATGAAAAGAGCACACAAGAGAGACACAAAAAACATAGCACACCCCCCCCCACCCTTTTCACCCAATCAAAAGACCCCCCAAAAAAAGATGCTTTTAGCACTTTATAAGTAGTGCGTGTACAATAGGCCACTTGTCAAAATGAACAAAATGGACTTCTAATTTTGCTATTTACAACTGCCTTTTGAGGCTCAAATTTGTCACTAAGCATTGTAGCTTAGAGGTACAACAATTTTGAAAAGTAATCAAAGCATTACAATGCAAAAAAGGCCCTAATGCTGAAGGTGATATTTTTGTTTTTACACCAACAAAATTCCATATGCAAGATTGCAAGCTTGCATCTACACCCATGGAGAAAGGTCGCAAGTTATCAACCAAGTTTGATTCTCCTCCCGTTGATGATACTACATACAGGCAACTAGTAGGCAGCCTTATCTACCTCTCTGCTACTAGGCGTGACATCAATTTCGCAGTCAGCTACATCTCACGCTTAATTACAGCTCCCAAGGCTGATCATTGGATGGCCACAAAGTGTGTGCTTCGTAATGCGAAAGGCACTTCAGATTATGGACTTCTCTACTCTTGAAGTTCTAATCCTAGATTCAGTGGGTTCACAGATTTAGATTGGGCAGATTTTGTTGACGATAAAAAGTTAACTTTTGGATATGTGTTCAATTTGGGATTTGGTGCAGTCACATGGACCAGTAAGAGGCAACAGGCAGTTTCTCTCTCCTCTACAGAGGCCGATTACAAAGGGACTGTTAAGGTAGGATGTGAATGTGTTTGGCTTTGTTTGATGTTTGGGGATATATAGATGTCACTAGCAGGACTGACTACTCTGTTTGTTGATAACGAAGGAGTTATCAATTTAGCCCGAAATCCAATCTTCAATGAACGAAGCAAGCATGTGGATGTTCATTGTCACTACATACGACAATTAGTTGAAGACGGGACAATAGATCTGCAATATGTTTTTACCACAGATCAGACTGTAGACATTCTCACCAAGCCTCTTGGTCCTAATAAGTTTGTCAAATTTAGAGGACAACTTGGTGTTGTAGATAGACTAACCATTAAGGGAGGGTATTACGATAATAGATAATCGTCTATTATTGGTTAATTGTAATCTATATGTAATTTTTCGTAAATATTAGAATTCTTGTAATATTTAGTTATCTGTAGTTATTAGATAGTTTTTTAAGCTTTCTTTTAGCTAGAATAGAATGTTTCTATTCTTTACAATCGTTTCCTAAGAATACATCGCTTTATTCTTTTGTATATACAGACCTTTTGGTCTTTGTTAATAACAAGCAAGTATTTTACCAATTAGTTCATAATATCTTGTTCCTCATAGTTAGAGTAATTTCCTTAGGATTTTTGAAGGTAATTTCCTCTTCAAAAGAAAAACATGTGTTGATCTCAATCTTTATATCCACAATACCAGAGTAGACCAAATTAAGCTAACCTTTGGGTTATTGACCACATACTCTCCTAGACAGCTTCATCATGAAAATCGACCTCAAGTCTGTTAAAGAATGAGTGTTGTTTCGATGACAAACACTTAGTGCTCCACAGAAGGATTATCAACTAGATGATGCACAATGAATCTCGATCACTCCACATAAGTGATGAAAATAGTTTGTTAGAAATGCGACCCGGTCAACAAATTCACAACATTCATGACCAATCGCCACCTCATGAGAGATAAATGTAAATTTTCTTTAGTCATTCAAACCAAAAGGTCTACAAACTATGAGCTGATCAAATGCAAAATGAACCCACAATGTACTTTTGCTATAGAAGAAACAATGTATGCAAAACAAATAAAGGTTGACGCAGAGAACTCCATTGAGAGAATTTGGCCAATAAGAAATATTAATTTGCCTATCAATTGAGCCAGCCAAAACCATGAGCCTCAAGTGGGAGAGACACAACATTTTGGCCACGAGCTCTTACACCACAACAAAAATCATTCCCTCATGCCACTGCCATTGAAAGACATGCAATTGCGCAGTCTAAAAGAAGTTGAAATTTGGGTGTTTTGTCTATCAAACTCACCAAAACTTTCTCATCCTTTTCAATTCCATGAAATTCATTCTTAACGTTGTAGAAATCAAGGGCCTAATCTACAAACATTTAATGTCCCCATCATAAAATAAATGTATTTAATTAAACCTTGTTAATGGGCCGATTGATTTAATATATCTCGAACCCATTTTTATTTTGTTTCCATAGTTTGTGTCACCGTTGGCTATCGTTGTACACCCTTGGAAAATTTAAGCACGGCTTGTAGTTAGTCTTTAGGTATGCAATTTGGATTATTTTCGCTTTACTGCAAATTCCTATTGGGATTCTCTATATTTCGCCATTTCGGAAGTGAAAGACCTTCCCTATTTGGTTCATGTGGTTTAAGTAGGATTCATCCTTCACCCTATTCCATCTTTGTACTACTTGGCTTGGATTTGGCAAGTTGGAGTGTTATTTGTATATGGGCATACTATCTGGTAACAAGTGTGTATCTTTATTTTCTAGCTTTTGCAACTATTCGTATTTAATATTTGATATTCTGCATTCTAAGTGGCATTGTAGAATCCCTTGCATCGCCCCTACCTCCGTACACCTTCCTGTACGGGCATATTGGTCTCCATTCATCGGTCTGCATCAAACATCGTATGGCTTCATATCCCACTGTACAACCATTCCCACGGTTGCTCCCACACCGTACCACTCTCTGCACCTTCCACTCCCCTCCATCATACGAACTCAACCCTCTCACCGTACACCCTTCTCACCTCTGTACGGCCTTCGTAGATATATCGTACGACTTCATTATTGCACTTGGTAGCCATCGTACGACTCATCTCTGTTCTTCGTATGGCCAGACTCACCTTCGCAGCACCCATTGTATTATACTACCATACAACCACCAATATAAACCATACAACCTTCATCCGTACATCTCTTTGGCCTCCCATTGTCAACCGTACATTGGTAGTTAGTTTTTGTATGCTATTTCACCCCACCATACCAGCCTCCATTTCACCATCTGATTGTCAAATCATCTAGAGAAAGATATTCTGTGTTTCGTGTACGGAATCGGGACATTACAGTGGTATTGGAGCTTTTGATCCTGCTTGCCTGTGGAAGTGAATGCAAGTTTATACTCGAAGAAGAAGGCAAAATAACCCTATTGATAGAATGATAGATCATTAGGATCCCACGACAGAACTCATGAATCTTTTAAGAGAGTTGAACAAAAACCAAATGCAAATCAATGAAACCCAAAGGCTTATGCAGGAAACTCTACAAAAATTGGCCGAGGGAAAGACAACAAGAGAACAAAATGGGCATAGCGACGATTCTGTTTCGGGAAGGACAAACTTTCAACCCTCTCGCTCTCGACCCTCGATACCCATCTTCCTTCCAAGGATGGAAGCAGCGCGCAAAGGAAGAGAGCCCACTTTTGACGAAATGCAAGAAAAACTTCGAGAAGATTGACGGAATGTGAATATGGAAGGTGAAATATCTTGATCTAAGAATGAGATATTTTGGTGGGGGAAATCGTGGTTATTTTAATGATGATCTTAGGAGAAAGATCGGAAAGGTAAACTTATCGCGATTTGATGGATCTGCACAATCATGGATTCTAAAGTTAGATAGCTATTTCCAACTCAATCCAAGAATGCAAATATAGAGATTATGTTGATCTAAGAATGAGATATTTTGGCGGGGGAAATCGTGGTTATTTGAATGATGATCTTAGGAGAAAGATCGGAAAGGTAAAACTTATCGCGATTTGATGGATCTGCACAATCATGGATTCTAAAGGTAGATAGCTATTTCAACTCAATCCAATGGTTGAAAAGGAAGCAATCAAGTTTGCAACACTTCATCTGGAAGGAGTGGCACATGAGTGGTGGCATCATGGATTGGTCACTCTCGGTCATGACCAAGTGATCTCTTATGTCGAGTTCACTGAGAGACTCATTGATCGTTTCGATGGGAAGGATCTTGAGCTAAATTTCAAGGATCTAGCTCAGCTAAAGCAAATGGGCATGATAGACAACTACATCACTGAGTTCTAAAGGCTGTTAGTACTAGTCACAGACATCTTTGAAAGACGCCGAATTGTGTTATTCATGGATGGGCCGAGAGAGCCTTTGAGAGGTTGAATCAAAGGGTTTGACACATGTGCACTCAATGAAACTATTAAGAAGGTGCGTGACATGGCCGCATCTTCCTCCAAAACTCATGTAGCTACACCAACACCATCCCCACATGAAGACAAGGACAAGCAGACAGTTCAGAAGAAACCTCAGATTGATGAAGATTCTCGAAAAGAACTCCAGAGGAAAAAGCTCTATTTCACATGCAAAGAACCATGGGGACCTGGTCATTGCTGCCTTGGGAAGGGAAAGATTTATTACATTGAGGTGATGCTTGATGACGACGAAGGACAAATACCTGCAGCAACTAATGAAGACATTACCTAGCAGGAGAGAATAAATGCCCTGATACACAAAAGGGGTTCCATTGCTAACCTCACTACATCGACTGGAGGTGGTATCTTTAGGGTTCGTGACACACTTCATGGAAAATGAGTCCCAATCATGATTGATAGTGGCGCCACCCTCAATTTCATCAATTCATCTTTGGTCACTAGAAAAGGCTTGCGCGTAGTTGAGCATGGAGGATTTGAGGTTAAGGTTGCAGGAGGAACCTTGTTACCTTGCACTCATGTGATCCCACGGCTACAAATTTCCATGGGAAACTATACCATGGCAGATGATTTCTTTGTCATAGATTTGGTTGATATTGATATCATTTTGGGCATCCAGTGGTTGGAAACTCTTGACCAGTACACCCAAAGTTTCAAAAGGATGGACTTTTCATTCGAGACGGATGGCAATAAGGTGTTGCTAAGAGGAATGTCAAATAAAAGATCGAGGGAAGTCACAATCAAGAAGATGGAGGCAATTTTTAAATAGGATTTGGCCCCAAACGCTGCAAGTAAAAACAAGATAGTCAATACCTCACCACATTCCTTGGATAATTCGCTGGCCCATCTATTGGTCGAGTATTCCAAGAACACATTTGCATGTGAGTTGATGGATTGTTATGTACACGATGAAAGATACAAAGTTATTGATGACATCATTTACTTCGGCGGGAAGATCTACTTAGTGCTTGACTCGGAATTGAAGGAATTGATTACGGAAGGTTTCCTAGAACCGGATTTGCATTTGCTCGAGGATAAGCAAATTTTGGGATGGGAGGACTGTAATGTCCCCATCATAAAATAAATGTATTTAATTAAACCTTGTTAATGGGCTGATTGATTTAATATATCACGAACCCATTTTTATTTTGTTTCTGTAGTTTGTGTCACTGTCGGCTATCTTTGTACCCCCTCAGAAAGTTTCCCGACGGGTATTTAAGCACAGCTTGTAGGAAATCTTTAGGTATGAAATTTGGATTATTTTCTCTGTATTGCGAATTCCTATTGGGATTTTCTATATTTCACCATTTCGGAAGTGAAAGACCTTCCCTATTTGGCTTGTGCGGTTTCGATGGGATTCATCCCTCACCTTATCTACTCGGCTTGGATCTAGCAAGTCGGAGTGTTATCTGTATATGGGCATACAATCTAGTAACAAGTGTGTGTCTTTATTTTTTGACTTCTGCAACTATTCGCGTTTAATATTTGATATTCTACATTCTGAGTGGCATTGTCGAATCCCTTGAATCGCCTCTACCTCCGTACACCTTCCTGTACGGGCATATTGGTCTCCATTCATCGGTTTGCATCAAACACTGTATGACTTCATATCCCACCGTACAACCATTCCTACGGCTGCTCCCACACCATACGACCATTCCGTATGGCCATTCTCTGCACCTTCCACTCCCCTCCATCATATGGACTCAACCCTCTCACTGTACACCCTTCTCACCTCCGTACGACCTTCATAGATATACCGTACGACTTCATTATTGCACTTGGTAGCCACTGTACGGCTCATCTCTGTTCTTTGTACGACTAGACTCACCTTCACACCACCCACCATACTATACTACCATACGACCACCAATATCGACTATACGACCATTCCTATGGCTGCTCCCACACCGTATGACCATTCCGTACGGCTATTCTCTACACCTTCCACTCCTCTCCATTGTAAGGACTCAACCCTCTTACCATACACCCTTCTCACCTCCGTACGACCTTCATAGATATACCGTACAGCTTCATTAGTGCACTTGGTAACCACCGTACAGCTAATCTCTGTTCTTTGTATGACCAGACTCACCTTCGCACCACCCACCGTACTATAGTACCGTATGGCCACCAATATAGACTGTACGACCTTCATCCGTACACCTTTTTGGCCTCCCATTGTCGACCATACATTGGCAATTAGTTTCTGTACGCTATCTCACCCCATCGTACCAGCCTCCATTTCGCCATCTGATTGTCAAATCATTTGGAGAAAGATATTCTGTGTTTTGTGTATGGAATTGGGACATTACAAAACAATACGGATACATGAACTCAAAAAAAAGGCATAATCTTTGAAATCGCAAAAGCTAAACACAAGCAATCTTGTGGCTCTTGCAGGGTCTATATCTTCCTCAAATCCTCCATACCCAAATCGCACCAAGTTATGACGTAATCATACGCATTTTAATGCTACCACCCATTGTCACGTTTTATTGAGTCGTTTGCTCACAACGTCCACCACAACTTCACACAATTTGGCACATTGAGAATAATATGCAGAAATTGCATCTCAAATTTTTTGCCCTTTGTGGGATTCAATCCAAGATTGTGACTTGTGGCCTTCATGGTCCGGATTTCCAAGTTCCAACACCGATTGTTTTTTAGGCTAACTTTGGCCAAAATGATCTTGTTCTGGTCTTATATGCTGCCCAAAGTCTATCAAAAATTTCCTTGCAGCCACACCGTCTCTGAATTATTGAGAGACTACCGCAGCGAGTTTCCTTGACCTCTTACTCAAATCTGATCAGATCTTTCCTTAAGCCCTCTCTGATATCATGTTAGTTTTTATGATCATAAATGAGAGTAAGTAGAGATAACATATATAATAAGGGACACAACGAATTATCCTGGGAAGACCCTCCTACTTGAGGAAGAAAAGCCCAGCCAAATATATCTCTTCTATATATATATATATACACAATTGAGGAGATACTGCTCCTTTTGGATAAAACACAAACGGTAATGCTAATGCTGAAAGACAAAGTGCTGCTGAACATCGAGCTGCAGTTCTGCTACAGTAGTATGTATATTATTGAATTGAATATTTTAGTGAGAGGAACAAGTCTTCTTATTAATGCAATCCTAAATGACTTCTTGGCTAGGTCGGCCAGCTAGGTAGAGTGGCCAACAGGTGAAATATCTCCTACGGCTACCAAGATTAACAATTAGGTGTCAACATCAATTAACAACAAACCAAGTTCGGCTCAATACATGCAATTAATTAATGTGATCAGAAAATCATGAAAACCCACATATTCAAGAAGCATTCATCCCTTGCAAATACACGTATATTGTCCCATTTAAACCTTATCTCTAAGAATATATTATTCCACTCGATCCTTTGCAGTCCAATTTGCCTAGCTTGGACAAGTTAGTTGCACATTCACAGTGTGGACAAATTAGCATGTGATAATTTCCATTGTAAAAAAAAGGCATGCATAAAATGTCCATGCCTACAATACATCAATTTCTGGGATTAATAATATGGATGAAATACATTATTTCCTCAAAGATTTCATAGCATTCAGAAACCCTATCATTTGTTATTTCCTCATGCAGCTTACAATCCAAAGAGTAAGATTGTAATAGGATCATAAGTTAGGATGGATTTAAGTAGATGGACCTTTGAATAGGATGCTGAGGTAAGTGTACACACTACATACCACAGTGGGAACACAAACCCCCTGCTAACATCAGAATCTCTGATGTCTTAATGCCATATTGTAAGAGTAATCATATGCATGAAAGTGTTGGAATGGTAGATATTGAAGCTGTGAGATAGTGTTTTACAGTTTGCTTCTTGGCTCAGAACTTTTAAGTTTCTTGTTTTTCATAGATTTTTAGCTGTTGGGATTAGCAATGCAAATTTATTTCTGCAGCAGAGATGCTGTGTCCCTGTGCCTTGTCTGGGTCAAGGCTTCAGCAACTGTACGAACTTTTATCCTTAATCAATTTAAATTTTCTGTGTTATTAAAAAGAAAGTAGTGAATAAATTCTCTTAAATTGAAACCATCTATGATGTCAAAAATTTATTATAGTTCAAAGAATTACTCTCGTCACATTTAACCTAGGGCCCATTATTGTATTTGGATTTCATTGAGTTTTATTTACCATATTTGCGTTTCCATGAGTTATTTTAATCTAATAGACATTTTTCAAAATTTTCTCTGTTTTACTGTATTTTGAACCTGTGGAATCTTTGACAGTCATACAAGCTCTTTATCTTTTTGCTTAATTGATTTCACTTCACATACATAATGTAGGACGTTTTTTGAAGAGTATTATGCTTGGATGGATCCATTTCTATTATTGATAGGCATTTGCCATTAATAATTTATCTTTTCCTGAAAACAAACTCGTTATCTTGTTTACTTGTTTTAGATTGCATTTTCCAAGACATAATTTTGCAGTTTATTTTTTTGTTCTCCCTTATTGGACACATATTAAATCATCATTTTCTGCTCTTGAAATGTAGCAAGTGTTGCAAATATTGATCATTTCATTCTCTTGACTTCATTGGGAACAAGCAAACTTGGATTTCCTGCAGCATTATTAAAGTAAGTGACACTCTTTAATTTAAACTATTGCTTATGATCATAATGCTTTTTTAGATTCTTCAACTGTTGCTTATGAACATAATACTTTTTTAGACTCTTGACCCATTGTTCATTTGAACCTTATTTTAAAAAGAATTGGAAAACACCATAACACTATCTTGTTACAACTCTTATAGCCGCTTTATTTGTTTGAAAATTTCAAGAAGGAAATTAAATTAGTGTCCATGAACGAATAAAACTAGCTCAATGTAATTCAAGCATACACTAGTTCACAAATAAAACTCTAGAAGGAGAATCCTAGCATGCATTAGTCCCCTACTATCACACCTAATTTTTAAGGCCATAGTAATTCTCATATTAGTGAAGAATCTTGTACTATGTAGTTGTCTCAATGGTTGGAGATGGCTAGAGAGGTGCAGACCTATTTTGTTGAGGAGTTGAACCACACTACTAGAAAGATGTAGAACCATAGTCCCGAAGTAGAATGTAATGTACCCACGATGTTGTTTGTATGTACCCATGATCATTACAACATTCTCCTCCCTATGTGATCACAACTCCCTTTGAAAGGCCAAAGCCTTCTATGGAAATGTTGTTCACACAACGACCTTGCTGTTAAAGGGTAATGATGCACACCGCACAATCCTTTTTTGTGATGATGTATGACAATCATGAGTCCGTATGGCTCATCCTCCATTCTAGTAATACCCTGATATACTACCAACTTGGTCCCACAGGTAAAAAATTCTTAGCACTAGTTTGTACGGAGACATTGCAATATGATGAGGTCATGCATCCATTGTGACTAGTCGTGGGGAAGCTCTTTGTTGTATAGTAATTGCTGTTCGATATCCAATATGTTGTGTGGTACTAGTTGTGTACTAGAAGTAGCTTGTCCTCTTCAAACTATGTCGCACAATTTGGAACTCTTGCTCACAACAAATTAAAATGCCAAGACTAGACAATCTAGTACTTCAAGATCCGATCGATAGTAATGTTGGTGGATAGACAATTGATAGGAAGTGTTAGAAGATGTAGAGCATTTCATTTTACAATTCAAAACAACCAATTTGTTAATCGTCTATTGGTGATCCAAATGAATTCCTCGCAATCTGTGTTTTGTCATTTGGACACCTAATATCACTGTAGTGAGATTGATGTCGTAAATATTATGGCTATTGCCACATTATAATGTTGGATTTTTTGCTAGGATAAGGTAAGATATTATGCGCATAAGCCATTGCACAGGAAATATTGATAGTAAAATAGTCGCAAGGAGCACAAATTGTTAATTGCCAAAATCCCAAATGTTAAATAGATGGTTGCCAAAATTAGAATGCCAAAATAAATAAATAATGACAATCCTACAGAGTACAAAGCTTTAGACAAGAGCTGAGCGATTATAGATTAGTCTCCAAATGAAGACGACCAAAAGATCTAGTGTACAATGTGAAATATCAGATTGATATTTCCCACGGGCAGACTAGGGTGGTTTGTAAACCATCGAAATTGCGAATGTAGACCAGGGAGGATCTTTCACCCCCAAAATTGCGCGCAAACTTATTCAGTCTCTAGCTTCCAAAAATACAAAGTAGAGTCAAATCCAATTCATGATCTTCACAATACACAACCAGCACCTTATAAAGGCCTCCAAGCTTCTCGAGAGTTACAATATGACATAGGCCGACAATATTCTGTTAATTTATTAATTGGGCCCCCTTTATTTTTAAATTAAAATAATTAATTAAAGGTCCTTTATTATATTATTAAATTCTAGGACCACTTAATTAATTTAATTAATTTATTACATTAAAGTTTTTTGGGGACATCACAAATCCTCACTGCCCAAAGATTTGCTTGTTCTCAAGCAATCCGTCACCAGACCAACACCATCACCACCAGGGTCCCAAATCAAATGCGCAACCGAGATGAACAAATCACATCAAAATTCTAATGCACCATATAGATATTGCCATCAAGTTTCTGTTCCGCCACATTGTCATCAAACTTCTGTTATGCCACTTCGATATAGATACTATCATCAAACTTTTGTTGCGCTATATTACCTGGATCCCATATAAGCGAATCATACATCACATCGATGATCCACTATCTCCATTCTATTATAACTAAAGTAGAACTTGTGACTTCCTTGATGAGTCTCTTTACATGAAGGAAATGTAGTTAGGTAGGACTAATGCCCAAGTAGAGGATAAACACCAAAATCAAACATCTGTAGAAGTTGTTCCTGGAAACAATCATCAGTAGAGTTTGTACCTTCACCACCTATTAGAACACATGTTTTAGGATCACGACTCAATTTATGTGACTTCAAATCAATTATACTTTCTTGTGGACTAGTTGTAAGGCTCTCGTTCCTAGAATTGCTTGCATATTGCCAACTCTGAAATTCCACTTAATCATTGACATGTAGTTTCTCACGAATTTCTTTCTTCTAGTATTATGTTAATTCTCGCATACAACTAGCTTTCCATCGTGAAAACTTCTCTTATGTACCTACTCTCTCCCAGACCATACGGTGATGGTGGCAGAACATGCTATAATTCCAATCTGGCATTTGACTTTCCTATTGATTGTTTATTCCAAGCATATGGAAATTGAGGAATATGATGTCACTGGAGGTTCATGTGGTAGCTATTGTGATTCATATGATAAAATCCCATGACATATGATGAAAAGAAATGCTGTACAATTATATCTCCAAGCGCAGGCACACACACATATGTAGATGTGGACATCTACATGGGTATTAACATCAATGTATGCTCAACATAGGCATAGAGACTGACATAGACATAGACAACAAAAACACAGACATGGATGCAGATATGACCCAATTGCAGACACAAACATGGACACAGATAGACTTGAACACAACCACAGATACAAACACGACCGCAAACACAAACTTAGCTACTAGAGTAGAGATGGACATAGATACGACCATGGAGTTGGCCATGACCGCAGACACAACCATGGACATTGACATGGACGTGGATGCGTACGCAAACATTGACACACCACAATAACAAGCTATTTTCCTACCTTAAATAACAAGTAATAAATTACGGATTTCGTTACTTTCCCTATTCATATGCATGAAAGACAGTTAAAACAACTATTTCACATGTTCATATGAAAGAGATTTAACACTATAACAGATTAACTAAATTCTAGTTAATTTCTTTTAGCATCAAAATGAAGGGGAAATGTAATTTATTTACTTAATTAGGTGCTTGAAAGCATGAAAAAGATTCTAACATTAACAACTAACATAACTTCAACTGAACTTGAAAATATACAAAAGCATAATACTTGATAAAAGGAAACAAGGTTGCTGATCCGTTTTATGTTGAACAAGTCTTGGCATCGGGTGTAGAGGAGAAGTGTTGCCAGAGGCTTAACCTCCCAACCATGGAACCCTAGTAACCCCACACAATCTCATCTAAGAAAGGCTCTCCTTGCATGAGACTAGGCATGGGAGCACCTTTGTCCTGCCACTGAGCATCCTGGTGTTAGAGTATCAACCTCACAACTAACTAGGCTGTGAACTGCTTTCATCAACCTATCTATCCGACATGAAGCTATCCTGACCTCTAGTGACAATAGCAGCATCATAAGCCACTAAACCTACCTTGGCCAGGGATTTACATTGATTCTATGTGCTCAATCACACCGCTTGATTTGACAACGAGACTTATACCCTTTGACCACTACGAACTAACTCAATTTAATATATTTGGTTATATTCATTTACTGATTAGTTTGTACTGATTATCCATATTTTGTCTTGCAGGTTATTTACCTTGATCAATTGTTATCAGCCTACACCCTCCATCTCAACCTTACTGGTCATCCTTGATGAATCTCGGGGTGACTGTCATGATTCTTAATTAAACTCTGTTTATTGTGGACAAGATTTCCCCATCCTGGGCCTTTAACAAATATTATGAAAAGGTTCATGGCGTTTCATAAACAATATCATCAACTCTCTGATGATGGTGCCTCTTCTTATCTTAGAGGCATATGGATTATACCGTAGTATAAGGATGCACAGATTTGGTTTTCTTTCTCACTTATTCAAGTTTTGAAATGAAATCATGAAAAATATATAACTGGTAATTCAAACTGATTACATGTACGTAAGTGTTAATGCCGGATGAATATAACTCATATAAACAATTCATTTTGGCATTGTCTCATAATACTCAAAAGAACATTCATACTATGTGTTCAAATATCAGAGCAAAAGGATGGACAACCTGGCTGTAATAATGGGTATGTCACCCTAAGTGTTGGTATAGCTGTGAATTGGCTTGACAAGACTCCTTTATTTATCCGATCTCCTCTGTGGGTGTGATAGCCACTTACAAATGAGGTATGAGAATGCTTGGAAAGGCTTGAGTTGCTAAGAAAAATAAACCACAGGCAAAGAATAATGGAGAGCTGGAATGGTGTGGCTGCTTGCTAAAGATCGCAGGTATGAATGCTATTATTGGTATTGAAAGAATGGTTTTCTTGGCTTCACGCATGCTTGGTTTACAAATATAATCTGCCAAGTGGAGTTACGAGCAAGATGTTTCAAAGGTGGCGAAACATAAGCTACATTCTTGATTTGCATAGTTGAAAATCACAAATAAAAGATTGATGGAGATTAAAAAGGCTGATGAAAAAAATATCGAAGGACCGATGGAGATAATATTAAAACATTGACATAAAATGCAATAATAAATTGCTCCTAATGTTTTATTAGAATGACACCATCTGTATCTACAAATATTTGTATATATATGTACACACATATATATGTATACACAATATTCTAGATATACCTATTTTGTGTATACGTTGTATTTTAAGTAAAAGTATACATTCATGTATGTCGTATTTGAATATACACATGTACGTATATATTTATATACATGTACAAGTACATGTTCGTACCATGGCATCACTATATTAGAGCATGTTTGACTTAACAAGGAAGCTTAAAGATCAACCCAAAGTCATAAAGGTAACAATTGGTCTTAGTTCATTCATTTTATTGTGTTGACCCAATAAGCCAATGGTGATCACTTGATATACCCTTGCTTGCCTAGTCCAATATCCCTTGGCCATGGTAGTTTAGGGCTCATACATGTTAGCTCAATTGTAGGTGGTGCCCTCATGCCCATTTCCCTCTCTGACAATGCTTCCCCCCTTCGTCGCATTCCTGTAAAAATAAATTTACCATGGTAATGACATATTTCGAAATTATTTAATCAAAAGAAAATAACCATTTAGCATAACCATTTTCCATTCATATAACATCATAAAGAATACCAATATTTTAATTCTCATGAACCTTAACAAATAATCAACACTTCAATTTCACATGAAACCATAACAAACAATTAATACTTCATTTTCTTATGAAACCAAAATGAATACCAAATTTAACCAACTCAATTTTGCTTGAAGTCTTAACGACTATATTGAATATTTATAATTAAGAAAAGTTGGGGATGTAACAACCATAGAGTTGGACATGGCCATGACCGCATATGCGATTATAGACTCAGACACAACCATGAATATAGAGACGACTATAGACAGACAAAAAAACAATCACGAAAACAACCACAAACATAGACATGACCACAAGCACAGACACAAACAAGACCACAAACACGACCATAGACTCAAACACAACCATAGACACAAACATGACTGCAAACACAAACATAGAGACAGACACAACCAAAAACATGGCCACAACCACAACCACAACCACAAACATAGTGACAAAATAGTTATGGCCATGGACATGGAGACAAACATGACCATGGCCTTGGGCATGAGCGAAGAATGATCTGATCGTAGAGAATTACTCCAAATATCTTTCCAAGGCTTCTCCCTAATCTCCCTTTGTTGTCCTCAAAGATATTGATGCCAATACTCCCTCCAATCTTGTCATCATGCCATTGAATCACTACTTGAGAATAGTCTAGAACCTCTAAGGTCATTTGCATCTTGTTTGTCTTACGTGGCTGTCATTCTTTCTGAAGAGCAATGACTAGTTCCACAACATGTTGCACAAAAGGAAGAACTACGTACTCAACCAATCGTAGGCCTAGTCCATGAAAAGGATTAGTGGTAGAGCTCATGTCTCCATGCTCAGTCTTGGCAAGTTCCACTCAAATGTCCTCTTCGTCTTTTTGGTTGTCATATTTGATTAGATTTTCCCAATGAGTTGTTGTAGTAGAAAAATTTAGCAGATCGTCATGTGATTGCAGCAACCCTATAATCATGCCTTCATCCTCCTCATTTAATGGATCACCCTCATTGGTGTCATCAACTTTCTGCCACTTGTGCAAATGAGATATTGATTTTTTTCACAATGCTTGAATACATTATTGACCAATTTACATGGAGCCATAGAAGGAACACACTCAAGATTGCAAAAAACCCATAACATAGATATGATAGGTTGGGATATTTCCTCCATCTCTTCAATACATGATATCATAAGGCTCTCCATAGCAACTGGAACCTTAGTATCATGATCTTCCTTGATTGTGACCAAGAAGTAATGAAACATGTCATAGATTAGATCTTGCAACTCGAGATCTAAGAGGAGGTTACTCACTTTGACATTTGCACAATTCTCCAATATTATAAATTTCCTGCCAAAAGGATCACCATAGATGTTATCAAGGCCTTGAAAATCGTCAATGATAAAATGCATTCTCTATCATGGTGTTATCTTAATATGGTGCTCTCATAGTCAACATTCTCAAGATCTCACTTCGACATGTTGCAATTGCCAACTTGATTTCCTTGTCATGGTGTCTCAATATCCTGGGTTGACTTAAGGAATCCTTAATTGAAGAAAGGATTGTGTATATAAATCTTGAAAGTGATTGGTTCCCCTTGTACAAACATACTTCCAATGTATCTAATGAAAGATCAACACCATCACTAAGCTCTTTGCAAATCTTTTGTAGCACATTTAACCACCGTTGTTCATTGCTGTTGGGTGACATAGTGTGATCTCAATCCCCAAAATCTCTTAATCATACCAATTGGTTGGAAAGATCACCAAACTTGATACTACTGTAATGTACCCACGACGTGGTTCCTAGGTACTCATGATCTCAAAACTTGAGATCAAAATGTTCTCCTTCGTATGCGATCACAACTTCCTTTGAAAGGTCAAAGCCTTCTATGGAAATGATGTTCACACACCGACCTTGATGCCAAAGGGTAGTGATGCACATTGTATGGTCCTTATTAGACGATGTATGTCAATCATGAGTCTGTATGGTGCATCCTCAAATTTCACTATTACTCAACCATACTGCCAATTGGGTCCCACAGGTCAACAATTCTTAGCACTAGTTTGTACGAAGATGTTGCAATATGGTGAGTTCATGTGTTGGTTATGACTAGTTGTGTAGGAGCTCTTTGTGGTACAATATCCAATATGTTATACAATACTTTACCAGAAGTAGCTTGTCCTCATCAAACTATGTCACAAGATCGTGAACTCTTGCTCGTGACAAATTATAATGCCAAGGACCAGACAATGGATACTTCAATATCCTATCAATAGTAACTGTAGTGGATAGATAATTGATAGGAAGTAATAGACAACGTAGAGCATTTCAATTTACACGTCAAAACACCCAATTTGTTAATCATTTACTGGCGATCCAAATAAATTCCTTGCATTTTTCATTTTGTCATTTTGACACTAATGATATTGTAAATATTATGGCTATTGCCAGATTATAATGTGGGATTTGTCACTAGGATAAGGTAAGATATTACACACAAATGCGAGTGCACGAGAAATATTGATAGTAAAATAGGAGCAAGAAGGAACACAAATTGTTAATTGCCGATATCCTAGATGCCAACTATTTGGTCACCAAAATAATGACACCAAGACAAATTCCGATTCCAATAATGACAATCCTATAGATTACAAAGCTTCAGACAAGAGCCAAGTGATTAAAGATTAGTCTCCAAATTAAGACATCTAGTAGATCTAGTGCACAACATGAAACATCAGAGTGATATTTCCCCACTACCGGTAGTTGCTGAGGAACAGGTAGAGATACAAAGTGAGCGTGGGAAACCTCCGAACATGAGCTCTTTTGGTAGCCAAGGCAGAGTTGTTTTTCACCGAGTTGCATGCCATGGAGCATTCTATCAGGGAGCTCATGCAACAGGCTAGGTCTCGGACTTTGGAAGCTGTCATAACAGCAGTGGAAGCATTGGCCACGTTTATGCAGACTGGCTGCCATACAGGTTGAGGACTATTAGCGCAAGGTGGATATTTAGAGGAGGGCATGGCCGCTACATGGACAAGTAGTTCTATCATTTCTAGTGGATAGGAACAATCGTCACCTCTCATGGAGGCCCTTGCAGCTATGGAAGTTTCCTTTTGGGGGACCTTCTTGGAACTTCAGCACAAAAAAAGCTTGGCTAAGGCGTGTGGGCTGGAAAGGTAAAATCTCTAACATCAGTGGGAATTAGAAAAAGTTGCCATGGAGGAAGCCTTGAAGATAGAGAAAGCTGAATTGGAAAAAAAGATCGCCACAACAGAAGCAAAGAAGATGGATGCTTTAAGGGTACTGCAAGGTGTTCGGTCAAAACAAAAGACAACTGAACGTGACCTTCAACAACTACGGGGAGCTCCGAGTATAGGGATGTCCTCCCATCCCTTTTCTTGAAGTCAAAGTTCTTTTTGTTGTTTTCATGTTGAGTAGTTGTCTGGAAGACGACTTCTTTTTTTTGGGGGGCGATAGATGTAGTCAGAATAAAGTAATTGTTGTGTCTAGTACTTGTTAAAGCTTAGTTGAGTTGGGTAGTTAGGAGATCAGGGAATGTGTTGGTTGGTTTTCCCAACCAACTGACCCTTCTATAAGTACTTGGAATATTGTCAATGTACTCATGATGTTGTTTTTGGTATTAATAAAGAAGCCATTTCCTCGCCTATTGGTATTGTGGTATTAAAGGTATATTCTGTGTTTTACTTTGTGTATCTCAATTGCATTATTTTGTATGATTTGCATATCTTTGTGAACTTGAGTCCTATTTCCACTCTACAAAGATGAATGTACCTAGTACTTATTCACTAAACAAGCAAACACCAAGTGTAGATACTCAATATGTAAACATATGGTCATGTTGAAGGAGAACGAGATACCCTATAGATCTTGCAAGCAAGCGATTATGACTTTGTTCCTACTTTGCACTAGTATCAAAGGGAAATAATGCATAGCAGCGGTGCAGTACATTATTCACAACATATAATCATATGATATTGCATTTAAATTAAAACATTTGAATGATCATTTACAGTCATTTGAGCACATATCCATTGAAATTAAAAGATAGATATCCATGACCTAAAGGCACAACAATCATGAATCCAAATGAACATCCTCTAGGTATATATAACCCATCATCCAAACCTAAATATACATAAACCTTTTCTCGATTATTCTAAGCATATATTAATGGAAGTAAATAACTGAATTACTCAACAACATATATGGCACAATATATCATAACCGCTGTTGCCGGTAGATTCTATGCTGTAGCTGAGGGTAGAATAGTATCCAAACGGGTGGGTGACGGTTGAGTCACCCCTTCGGGAAAGTATATGTACACCGTTCGGAAGGGACTTTGAATCATCATCAGAATCATTGTAATCATCAGCCGCCTATAAAATCATCCTGATCCACATCCTAATCTCAAATGCGAAGTACACCAGATAAAATCGTAAGGCATCCCCATACATATATGATCAAAATACTACTAACAACATAATCTAACATAAAAGTCAATGCTAGTACATAAAATAGAATCAAGTGCAGTAATCAAATGCATCAGACAGTGTGATCATTGTTTATATCTCAAAGGTACTCACGAAATAAAATCATGATACCATAAAAATATAGGGAACTACTACCACATACCTCAGTGAAACCATCAAACACATCATAAGTCTCATAAGTCAGATATTAAGTGTAATCAGTTTGCTAAAGCAACAATATAAGTCAAATCACCCCAAGGGTGTAGCCCACTTAAGGCTCACAACATAAACACTCAATAGGCCTAAACATCAAGGTCACATCCATCGGCATGATATGTAGAACATAAATGGGAGAGACACTACATCCCGTTTTGCAATGTGGGGCATTAATATAGCGATGACATGAATCAACTCTCTGATTATGAAGTTTCTCCCGTTTTATAATATGAGCACATGTCTGCTCCTGGACTATAATTGTCATTTTATTCATAAAGTATGAATATACTTGATAATCAAATGCATTCACTGTATGAATTTCTCCCACCGACAACCAAATATTAACTGGCCCGATGACCTTCAATATATTTGCACAACTGGCTAATCTAATCTTTCTATAGTATTCTGCTCCAATAGCATTGTTGAATTTGTATTATAGTTGCCGGTCCCTACAAATTTATTACAACTCTAAGACTAGTCCCTTAAACAAATATTATGATTATGTAGTTTGCAGACCAAATGCCACTATTTTAGTTTGAAATGTCCCAAGTACTAAAAATGGACAAAAATACAGAGTACACACAAAATCGGTGATCATTTTAATCACCAGATTGCAGATTGCAACATGATTGGCCTTGCAATGATTGGTATCTGTGTTGGATATGAGGGATACTGATCAATTTGCCAATGGAACACCAGTTGCAATAAGCAAGCATAGATATGATATTTAGATTGAAAACAATATGTTGCAGTAGTGTATATGAGAATTTCGGGTTGGACTATGATTTGATCAGAAGTCAGTAATGGAGCTATGTGATGCTCAATATTGTGTATCTTCGGCAACAACATTGATGTCTTATCAAACAGTTGAGGATGTATTTCGGTTGACACTAAATATTGATGTAGATTACAAATCGAGGATATGAATTCCGATACGTTTATACTTGCAGGTTCTTTATAGGGTTCAATCTCGGTTCTTGCCTCCTCACAAAGAAATGGTACCATTAGTATCATGTATAGGATGAAGTTGTTAGCAAAGGATGGATGATTGATCACAATGGATGGTGAATTTGTTGTTTAAGCCCAGATTGATCAATGCAGATGTCAATATCACAGTATCTCCAGATATCACTGAGTTTTCTCAGAAGGATGTCTACAATAGTATTGTGCCAAGCCTAAGATGTATTATGATGTTGTTGACGATCAATGTGATATCACTTGTAATAGTCACCGCTTGATTTATGGCTGGAACCACTGTTCATTCCACCAATATCGAACTCAATCAAGATATCTCTGTGCAAGGTATGGAGTTGCAATGATGGTGAAGACCAATGATGTATCTGTTAAGAGGATGTGGTCATATGATATCTGTTGTGAATGTCATTGTATGATCTTTGCTATGAATGTTATTATATGAATCTTGTTGATAGTATTGTCGTGCAATTGCAAGTATGAAGTCAAAGGTTGTTTGATGTAATCACTGTGATTTGATGATGAAACTCGCAAGTGATATTAATCTCCAATGTATTTCTGATTTTGATCTGCAAAAGACACTTATTTTGGTTAGTTCAATAAGGCGATAAATTGACTTCACCTTATTCTAGAAACTAATAGACTAGGGAGGATCTCTCACTTTTGAAACTGCTCTCCAATGCTAATTCATTAATTGGAATTGTAAACACAAAAAATGATGTGTTGTGATTGTTGCTAATGAAAATCCAATATACTGATATAAATATGCTATGCTAGGTGCATAATGATTTCAAGTAACCGGTCCCAAAAGTGGGTACCCAAATTCAAATATGAACAGGTCTAACTAAGACAAGGTGGCACTAGTGTGCTCCCTTGAATTGGCCCCCTTGTGTGGCTTATACTCTTGGGGAACTAAAAGAGCTAATAGAAAAGTAAAATAGGTATGGCCTAAAGAGGGGACTTGACATAGTTGCTATCCCCAATCATAGTTCCAAGAATCATGGCGATTCATGATTCACACGATTTGGTGATTCGATTCAAGCCAAATGATTTTTTGTGAATTGGTGAATCGAATCAGCGATAAAGGGTTTATGAAATAAGTTGCTCACTAAATTTCAAGAGTTTTTTAAATTTGCCGATTCGTGGGCGATTCGATTCCGATTCATGGCCGATTTACGATTCGATTCGGCCTTGCCAATTCCAATCCGATTCTGATTCTTGTTACTTTGCCCCCAATATTATTCACCAACCAATATTTGTCTTCAATACCTCCTACAAAATGAACCTCGTATTTCTGTCTTTGTTTACCGTACTGGTAAAGAAATCAACGCATACAGACAATGGAACAGAATAGCAGAATTATATTCGCATGTGCCAGACCATACATTACGCTTCATAATATCAGTAATAGTAGATGATTTACAATGATCCCAGACGGGATATAAATACTATTCGCCGAACCTTCCCGGAGGAGTCCGTCGGCCACAAACATTATGTCCGCTACAAACTATTTACTCGTCGGCTACAAAATACAAAACACCGATGACAATCATTCCGTTGGCTACAGAAACACTGCCGGGACCATCCAGTCGGCTGACACCATCCCCCCCAAAAAGAAAAGTTGTCTCCGAACGACAATTACAAAATATTTGAAACAAATTAACAAACAAAATATATTAACAGAGTGACTACAACAAAAAATCTGCTTCTGTCACATCACTTCCACATTCATCCCGTTAAATCTGTAGCCTCTGCTAACACAATACTGTCTCCTCAAGCTGACCTTGATAGCCACTCGTGCTACTTTCTCTGCTTCCAACACTGGGTCCACTGAGCTAAGTGTTGCTACACTGCCTCCAAATGGATGATCAGCTCCTCTCGAGCTCTCTACGCATCCACCAAGACAACCTCCTGGCCAACACCTACTCCTAGTGCCTCCGGTACACAGAGAGTTCATGCTTGCAGCAACTTCAACTTTTCTCAACTGGTCAGACTCCCACGACTGATATCCGCAACGACTGGGGGTCCAGGGGGCAACGCCCTCGCGGGGTCCTGGGGCAGCGCCCCTCGCCGCCAACACCAAATTAGCACTTCACAACCCACACAGAAATGCACGGAGCACACCATCTTTGTCATTTTTTGCCGATTCTACACTCTTTCTGGCAACCACTGATGCTTCCCCTTCCCTTTGGCATTATTTGTCACTCATTCTGAACAACTTGAATCTGTCGTTCTTTTTTTTTTTTTTTAAGAAAACCCCGCACACCCATCTTCTACACAGACTCAACAATCTCTCCTCCGCAAATGAGAAACAAAACTCCAACAATCTTTCGCTGAAACCACTCCTCCAGCAATGAGAAGCTCAACAATTCTTCCGGCAATGAAAATAGACAGATAGATCATGCTGCGGAAGACCTCCCGCGGAACAGTCCGTGGGAGCTACTCGTGGGACAGTCCGCAGACATCTGCCACGGGACAGTCCGCGGACAGCTACCCGCGGGACATGTCCGCAGGAGCCACCCTCGGGACAATCCGCGGACCTCTGCCGCGGGACAGTCTGCGGGGACTACCCGTGGGACATGTCCGCGGACCTCTGCCGCGGGACAGTCCGTGGACAGCTATCCGCGGGAGCCACCAGCGGGATAGTCCGCGGACAGTTGCATCTGCCCGCGGGACTTTTACTACTTTTTTTTTTTGACAAAAATAAAATAAAATAGAAAGACAGCACCTCAATTTTACCTCCAGGTGTTGCCATTCTGCAATGACGACGAAGTCAGCTGGCCATTCTGTGACAGTGACGGAGTCTTCCTAGCACCATATATTTGCAATTTAAATCCGTTGACTATCGGAGACACTTCATGCTCATCCAATGTCTCCAATTTTATCACCCGATTGTCACCGACCTCCCGAGTCTGATATGGTCCAACCCATCTTGCCTTAAACTTTTCCTGTTTGATTTCATCCCGACCGTCGTACTTGAGTACCAACTGCCCCGGCTGAAACCTACTGAGTTTGTCATGCCACACCTTATGTCTATTCTGTGTTACCTTTGTCGCCCATTGTGCTTGCAGTCGTCGCACATCTAACTTATTTCCTTGCTGTTGGTACCCTTCAAGTAATTTTATGGTGCGATGCGTTCTTTTCCTCCTGTGCGGTCCGTCCACTGTGTACCGAATGGTGAGATCTTTCTTTTTTCTGGGTCTGTATTGTATGTCCTTCCCTTCTTCAGCCGTAACCTCCTTTGCGTCATCTGCTTCTCTGTATTCCTCCGGACACTCATTTTCCTCCTTTTTCTCACCTTCGTCGACCCTTAGCATATTACAACTTGAAAAGAGTTCGTAGTCTTCTATTTGCCAATGGTGAAGGCCATTCACCGAGTCTAGGTCATCATCATTCGATCCTCCGTCTAGTCTCAATATTCCTTCTTCGTCCAGTTCCATTCTCCTCTTTCCTTCGTCGTCATTTCTTTCGTCGTCACTGTCGCCTTCACTTTCTGAGTCTGACGATGCTGCCTCTCACCTACCATTTGTGTGTGCAGGTCAATTATGAATCTTTTGCCTCCGTGCTCCATTGATAGGGTTTTTTCGTTTCCAATCATGTTTTACTTTTGCTTGCACCAACCAAGTCCGTCCGAGAATAGCATCAGATCCTTTTCTTTTCAATGGAATGACCACAAAATCCAATAAAAATGGTTGCGTTCCAATAGTTACCGGTTGTGCTTTCAAGATTCCCAACGGTTTGATCTCGTGCTGGTCTACCGTGAGCAACTGGAATGTAGGTGGCCACAGCGTCAGCTTTCCCAACCTCTTCCAAGTATCCTCCGGCAACACATTCACGCCGAACCCTCTGTCGACAATTGTGTCTGTCAAAACATTTCCCAAAATCCCCATCTCGACGATCGCCGGATGCCGTCCGGAGGTGAGTGCTAGCAGCATTGGGTCTGTTGTCATCACTTCCCTATTGTCCCTTCCTGTGTCCTCCGTTGCTTTCGAAAACGGTGTATGATTCAGAATGGCTGTCCGTAACTGGGGCATTGTGAGAAGGTCATTTATCTTGACCGGTATCTCCGTTTGTAAGATCTGTCGTACAATGTTTTGTTATGTGAAGTTCCTTGCCAAGGTGCCGGTGATGTCCTTCAACTGAGATGTCCCCGCCAACGATGCCTTTGCAATTTTCGCCTGCGTTTCCCCCATTTTTCTCTTTTCCTCTGCTTGCCTCCATGTAATTGCCAGAACCTCCTCTACATCCGTGCCGACAATGATCAAGTTTACTCCAGACTTTGGGCACTTAGCATCTTCATGGTCGCCGGGTTTGCAACATCTGCATAATAATTTCGGTGTGTTTGCCGCTGTACAATCCCGCGCAAAATGACCTCACAAATTACATGCGCGGCATTGAACAATCGGCCGTCCGTTTGCATCATATTGAGTTCGACTTCGGCTCCCATTATTATTGTTATTATTTGTATTGTTGTTATTTTGCCCTCTGTTATTATTCCTGTACCCTCCGGATGTGACACTTGAGCTATTCGTATTTCCGCTACTGCCCGATGGGGAAGCCTCCTGTGTAAGAAGCACCTGTGGAGATCCTCTTGTCTTCATGTTAAAGGGGCACTCCTTTGTCGAATGGCCCATGATTTGACAAATGTCGCAGAATTGGTTCTTTGGACACGATCCCTTAGTATGACCGTCGGTCTTACACTCCGTGCACCACAGCTCACTACTCTTTGTCTCCTTCTGCATGTTTTTAAACTCCTTCATCATGCGGATCATGTCCTTCTGTAAGGCGCAGACCTTCTTGCTACTGCCTTCATCGTCGCTGCTGTCTTCTTCGGCAGGCTCACCGTCATTAGAATCAGATGAGCTAGTGTTCTTCTTCTTCTTTGTTTTCTGCTCACTTTTGAGGTCCAATGCTCTGTTATAAGCTTCCATGTATGACGACGTTGTCACAATTTTCATTTTCCTCTGCAACTTCGAGCGTAGGCCTTCTACGAACCATCTTTTCTGAAGTCCGTCTGCCGGCTTACTTCCCATTTTGTTTATCAAGTCTTTTAATTTCCTGGCATAAACACGGACGGTTTCGTTCTTCCCCTGCTTAGTATTGAAGATCTCTGCTACAATTTCATTATCATCCCGCAACAGTTTAAATTCTGCCAAAAACTCCTTTTTAATGTTATCCCAATTGTTTAGCTTTTGTGGATCTGTATTAGTGAACCAATCAATTGCTATGCCTCGTAGGGTGGTCGGAAATTGCCTCATCCAGTCGTCTTCATCAGTTATCCCATTTGCCTTCCAGATCTTTTCACATGTTTTGCAATGTCGAATGGGATCGACCGTACCATCGCCATTGAACTTCGGCAGTTTCTCTTTTGGTCCCGCCATCACAATTGGTTTCTATAAACAGGCGTTGCTCGGTCCTGCAACACTGGCGCTCTTCACTCCCACATCGGCGGTTTGCACTTCCACACCGACAGTCTGTACTCCCACACCGGCAGTCTGCACTCCCACATCGGCGGACTGGTCTCCCACATCGGAGGTCTGCACTCCCACATCGGCGGTTTGCACTCCCACACCGGCAGACTGCTCTCCCACATCGGAGGTCTGCACTCCCACACCGGCGTTCTGCACTTCCACACCGGAGGTCTGCACTCCCACACCGGCAGATTGCTCTCCCACATCGGCAGACTGCTCTCCCACACCGGAGGTGTCGACCGCTGTGAACCTTGGTGAAGAAGAAGGATCTTCTGAAGTTGTTTCCCGTGGAAGTCTATCCCGGACGAAGAGGTCACTCCACGCTCGTGCTCCCTCGGCACTGCAAGCCGTGCGAGTTGATGCTCTTCCGTTTGAATTTTCTTCCCTCGGCGAACACAAATTCCAAAACTCCTCCCGTGCTTCTTCCACCAATTCCACCTGCTGCCGAGTCTCCAACAATTCTTCGGCGCTCTAGTTTCCGTTGGCAATCTTCTGAAATCTCCGTTGGCGTTCGACTTGCTGTGCCAGAATTAAATTCTCTTGCGCAGTACGGATTCCATCTTTTCCCTTGACCTTATTCCCATCCTTGTTAAGTTGATTTGGCATTAATCTTCATTCCTCCCACCTTCTAGGTTCATAAGGCAACGACGCCAAATGTTAACCGTACTGGTAAAGAAATCAACGCATACAGACAATGGAACAGAATAGCAGAATTATATTCGCATATGCCAGACCATACATTACGCTTCATAATATCAGTAATAGTAGATGATTTACAATGATCCCAGACAGGATATAAATACTGTCCGCCGAACCTTCCCGGAGGAGTCCGTCGGCCACAAACATTATGTCCGCTACAAAATATTTACCCGTCGGCTACAAAATACAAAACACCGACAACAATCATACCGTCGGCTACAGAAACACCGCCGGGACTATCCAGTCGGCTGACAGTCTTAAGCTGAATGATTCAAATCTTAAATTTAGTGAGACAACATTCCAATATTGATTTTGTAACGAAAGTTGGATAGACACACATATAGCTCACATTCATAAATTGGATCTCTTTATCAAAATGGAAAATAGAGTATTTGAATCACAATATTGGCAAGTATCTTGATAAATAGTACAAATATGTCACTCAGACTCACAAATTTGGGAAAAGGCTAGCATACTAGGAAGGATCTTACACCTCTGAAATGGTAACCTTAGAGGACCAATCCTGAATTGGAATTACAAGTAGTAAAACATGAGATGATCCATGATGATACAAATGCTCCAAGGAAGCCGGATATATATGAGCTTCACGCTTCCTTGAACAAGGAAGTTGGCTTCATTATTAATTCAAATGATTGGCTTGAACAGTGGTGCCAAAGTGCTAAAGGCCCACAAGTTATGAATAGAACAGGGCTAAAATATTAAATAATTTCTTAAAAAATGGATATTATAAAGCTTAGTTGGTCTCGGTGAGCATTGTGATACTTTCCAATTTGATTTTCAGCTTCTTGGGAGTTCCTCAGTTCTTGGCATAGTTGGAAACTCGCCAAAGCCAAAAACTCACCAAAGCCTGAAAAATAAATTCGGGGAAAACTAGGCCAGTTTTCAGCAAAAACTCGGTAACTAAAAAATTGCTTGTATTTAATTAGAGAAGCATTTTTTTTTGCAAAATTCAATGAGAGAATGCATCCAATGAGCCAATAAATGAGAACAAAAAAGAGATAAGCTTAGTCTAGATATATTTAAACACAACATGGGTACAAAGTTGCATTCTCTTGAGGAATATTGATGGTTTTAAGAAAAACAGTAAATAAAATATGTAAAACGAAAAGCAAATACATCATTCCAATTACATCTTCCCCTTCCCAGATCTAGTAAAACTAAGGGGGAGGTAGAACTATAGGGTCTAGTCCTAGAAGTTTGCATTGGGCATGAGTGCGCCTCCTTGCTTGGTATGTTTGACTAAGTCTGTGGCTTGTCCTTCATCTTGGATGTAGATCTGCCTCTAGCTTCTCTTGGCACTAGTAATGACTACTTTTGTAACTCAATGTCATCCAGAGTGAAATGTGCTTCAAACCTTCCTCAAATCTTCTTCAAATTGATATAAACGAGTCATGCAAGTTTTTTGAAGACTATTTCTCCCCTCTCAACAAATACAAGTGAAGAATTGAGAAATGAAATTAATTTGGGTCCTTTTTTGCTTTTAAGTGTCGCTATAAAACTACGACCAAGTTTTTAACAAAAACTTGTTGCGTTTTTGGCAAAAACCGACAAGTACTCACCAAGTATTTGCCATAAATTCAGCAAGTTTTGAGCACCAGTAAAAGTCATAAAAGCTCGCCAAGCTAGAAAACTTGGCCAGTTTTTGAAACTCAGAGAGTACTCTGCCAGTAGTACATCTATGGTTTTTGGAGCAGAATGCTATTTTTAGCAAGTCCTCTGGTTGCTTTGAATCATTGTCTTAAGATTGCTTTGGCATGATCAGAATTGCATTCTGCATCATTTTTGTACTTTTCACAATAGAACTAAGCTACTAAGTTATTAATTAGTTATTAAGTTGTTAGTGTTATAATATTAAAAAGGACAATTTAGTGTTATAGTTATTAAAAAGGTGTTATGTTGTGTTTCAAGTTGGACACCTAAGGAAACGAGCCTTTTGCATAGGAGAATATTATTTCTCAAAAGACTTAGTTTGGAGGGTAGTAATGAAATTACTATTTCAAAATTATTTTTCCCTAGAAGAATTATAAAAGGGGGTCTAGGGTGCATTTGCAAGATCAGCCAGAATATGTTATTTGTTTTTGCTGTTGACGAGAACCTAAAATCTTATGAAGCTTCTTGAGGGCGGAAAGCTTCTTCGAGTTACTAGTTTTGGTGATGAAAGCTCCCCTAGCCTGTTTTGGAAATTGTATTTAGGGATTACAGTAGTGCTGTAAGTGTAGTATTTTCCAATTTCCTTCATAATGAAGATTTCTGCAATGCTTAGAGTTGCAAGTTTTGATTGTTGTTTGTATTATACTTCAAAATTTTTGAAGTATTTTTCAAGGTGGTATTTTAGGGTTTCTTGCTGGTTGTACTACTCATCTGTTGCAGGCCATATCATTTGTTTGGTTAGGTAAAATTCATAATCAATATGTGTTACATTTTCATTGATTGTGGAGGTTATTTCTATGCAGGCCTTCATGCAGGATAATATTGTTATGTTAGTGAATGTCCATTGTCTGGGGTGTGGGAATTTCTAAGTGAGGCACTACACCTTTTGTAGTTTATGATTAGTGGTGCCTAGTATTCTGGAGACTAGTTGCACGGATTTTTGGGTGGACTTCAGATGTTTACATGCTTTTGGGGGGTCTGTACAACCTAGGGGACTTCTTGTATGTATTTTCAGCGTGTCAACTAACCTGCACACGACGTTTCCATTGATCAAATATAAATATCTTTCCTCTAGTGCACTTTGGTGAAGATTGGATGTATCTTGAGGTTTCTTTCAGCCTAGTGCATTACCTTTTCTATCTCATTGTTCAAATTAATTTTACAATCGTGGACACTGTATGCTTCACCTTCACCATCCTGGGATATGGGTGATCAAAAAGTGGAAAGGCTATTGCACTGCCTCCTGTTTACAGTTGATGAAATGAAAAAATGAAAAATCCTAGATGTACCTGTTACATTTGAATATATGATCTCATAAGAAATTGATTGATCTTTTCTTGGTAGAATCTATTTGTTGCAACTTTGTGTGAAATTGACTTTGCTCTATCACATTTTATGTCAATTATGTTTAGAGGTCTTTAGTCTTGATTATAATAATGTTAGAACAGTATTTAGATGACAAATAATATTTAGATTATAATTACCTGATAGGTCTTCACTTTCAGTGTTGACAATACTATGCTTTTTGGAGAACCATTATTTTATCAATAAGATTTACTTCAATAAAAAAGAATCTATGCCAACCAGCAAACATCATCTATATTTTATTCACGACAGTGGATCACCAATTTTAGATTTCATGGATTTAGTTTTAGAGCAGGTTCTGAATATTATCATTTCCCCTGGAATTTCTTATTCCTGAATCTTGTGGATTCAATTTCCATGATTTGCCTGTATCATTTAAAGCTGTCATTATATTTTTCATAAAATGCTTTAAACTGGCTATGATCTGGAACAAAATTGTTTAATGTGATTCATTTTCAGTGGCGTGCTTCTCTTGGATTTTATTTTTGGAAGTACATAATTTTGGGTTCCCAGTTTTGTGACTTTTGTTTAATTCTAGGAGTTGTATTTTTAAGCTGGACTTTATTTGTTTTATCACCATCTTGTCTAAACAACATTCATGATACTTCTTTAACATTCTGAATTTAGTTCCTTGAGGGTGGTCTTCTTCACCCACAGCATTTAAGATATTTCAATCATTGCATTTCAGTGTTGTAATTAGGCCTTGCATTGACTTGAGCTCTCTTTGGGATGTAATCTATCAGTTTTTATGAAACTGTACCCTTTTCCTTTGAGAGATGGTATTTTCCTCCAAATTGGAACAACTGGCAGATGATTCTGTCCTGAGCATCTCTTGAGACAGCATAGCTGAGATTACACTCAACGCAAATTCTTGAACACCTCACATTAAACTTTTTTGTCTTTTACAGCCTTTTTTGGGGTGTTCTTGTATGGAAAAGAAAGGCGGAAGAAGCATTGATTAATAGTGGCCTTCCATATAGTGTGAGTGCCAGCAACAAGAAATTTAGCACAGCTCTTTTATTCTGTATTGAAGTAGCTTTTAAAAATTCAAGCTTAGTATGCTACCTATTATAAAAATAAGGGAAAAATGACCCCAAGCATTAGTCTTTAGTTTTGTATCAATAAATCCAATTCAACACTAAAGGGTTGAATTGAAGATGAAGATCATTAATTGAAAATGCTACAGAAATAATTTGTATGTTATTTCAAAGGCTTTCATGAATAAAGGAGCTGCAGGTTTTATTAATAATACAAGTTACAAACTCAGTTTTCTTTATTGATGATTTTCAGATTGTTAGACCTGGTGGGATGGAACGACCAACAGATACTTATAAGGAGACCCATAATCTTGTTCTTGCCGGCAAAGACACATATTTTGGTGGCCAGGTGTCAAACTTGCAGGTGATTTTATCTGAAGTCAACAACTTTCAATGCTAATATGAATTTAAATCATGAAAGTTTGGAGGATAGGAGGTTGGCTTGAGCATGAGTACTTTTCTTTAACTATTTAAATCCTTATATTTCACAAATTTATATTCACTTCATTTATTTCTATCTCGTTTCATCTACCACAAAATTATGATAGTGTTTAGTATGTATCTACCTCCCTATCTATCTATTCATATGCACTAAAGGAATGAAGCTGAGCAATCATCCAGCTTGTGAGCAGTAGAATTACAACAAGATTGTGTGTATGAGAACCATGACTCCTCCAAAGTAGCATGCATAGATCGCTATTGGTATGGATTCTCTATAACATTCTATGATGCATGCTTTTGGCATTAATATTCCTTTAATGATTATCAAATTATTAGTTAAAGACTTCACAAATTATTTGTGACAAGATAATATTAATGTGCATCTAGGTCTATATTTCTTATATGAGTTCTACATTTTGTATGTATTACAATCTCTACCTTTTGAGATACAAATGTAGCTGGAAATCCTGTGTTTTTTCCCCTAATTTTATCTTGAAACCCTGCTATTTTACTATCTGTCATGGTTGAACATTGCTTTGAAATATCAAAATCATTAACAATTAGTGACTCATACACCATAAAGGAACTTGAAAATCTATTGTTTGACAAACCAAAATCTCGCATCTAGTGTTTAGAATGGTGTCGGCCACAAAAGAACAATAAATTATAAAATATTTTCAAATGTACTTTTGGCCCTTATTTATTATAAAATAAGTGCAATTAAAAGGGGACAGACGACTGTCCCTAGGATATTTAATGGATGCCATTGTCATTCCTAGACTTCTTTGTTCTATCTAGCCATGCCATAGAATTCCTTGTGTTTTAAAGATATTTTGGTATGTTAGGGCCAATGCTTTTTTGATTGGGAGCAGTGGAGGGAGGGATGTTTCTTAGGTGTCCCCAAGTCCCCATGTTGAAACATGTAGCTTCAGTTCAGACAATTGCGCTGATCATATGAGAATATACTCATGTATATATACATGTCGATACGTGTTGAATATCGATATGTATATATATGCATGAATATAATCTGCATTATTTATGGTGATCGCAGCATTTAGAACTGGCTTTGCATATAATGATTGTGTTATGTCTAAGAATGATTTCAGTAATGATCGTATTTATATAAATCATGATCGATTGCAATGGACTTAGTTAAGTCTTGAATTAATTAGTTTTGTTATGACTAATCAATTGGGTGTGACCATACCACTGATTGGGTGTATCGGTGAATGGTCATGTCTCCTCTGGACACATGTACATTCACCCATATACCCGACCACCCTTGTATAAACATTGTATGCCGCCCGATATTGTTTGCATAGAAATTGATTAATGCGGGCAGATCGGAGGCAGTACAAACATCGAACTTGAAGGAACTATTATATCATATTTGCATTGAAATTATATATATTGTGCAGCACATTGAATCCTTCATTTGCAGTGACTATACCTGAAATAAAAACATACATACTTCAGTACTGTAAGAGAAATCTGTAACTAAGCTTTAATGGTATCAGAGCAAGGCTGAGGAAAGATCGCACTAAGTTTATAAGGATCAGATTTCACTTTAAATAACTGTCCACTGTCTCTACAAAGATGGCAAACCTACTGAGATTTGAACATCACTTGGAAGTGCCAATAACTTCGAATCCTGGAAACTTCGTATAGTGATGTTAAAAGAAAACAAAGTGGAATCATTTGTAAGAGAGGACAAAGAGGAACCTAAAGATGATTCTGAGAAATCAGAATGGATCGAGAAATATGAAAGGCTATGAAATAATTGTGGATGTTGTTCGAGACCACATAGTACCTATTGTGGCAAAACATATAACAGCATATTGTATGTTCCGAGCTCTTGAAAATGCATTTATAATCAATAATATAGGTAGAAAACTTACTCTTAAAAGGCGAATGAATAATGTAAGCATGAATAAAGGAGAAACTATAAACGCTTTCTTCATGAGAATCACAGATTTGAGAGATCAATTATCTGCACTTGGTTATGAGATTGAAAATCAAGAATTATCCATAATAGCATTAGGACTTCCAAATTCCTGGGAATTTTTTGTACAAGCGCTAGGTCTAAAATCCCTAAATTGGATTGTTTAAGATAAGATTGTCTTCAAGAAGAATCGAGATTAATGATTAAGGGAAAACACAAAACCCTAGATGAAGATGTTCAAGTTCTTAATAGAATTTCTCATAAGAAGGGAAAGAAGGGAAAAAAAACAAAAGGAAAAGAAACTTTCTGTAATGATCCCATCTTTTGGCCTTCATGTTCTCCAAAGTCTAAGTGGAGGATAAGAAAAAATTAAATTAATTTCTTATAAAGTCATTCAATTTAAAGGTGACTTTGTATTTAATTAATTTAATTATTAATTACAAGGGAGTAGCTTCTAGGGTATGTATTAATTATTAGAAGGACGGAAGCCTCTCGATTTAATTAATTATTTCCAGGGAGGAGTTTTTAGGGTATGCATTAATTATTGGAAGGAGGAAGCTTCTAGCCCTTGCAACATTTTCAGCATTAATATAATTTCAGCCTTGGTTCAGCGTTTGGGCATTCCTGGGTGTCCATTACAGTGGTATCAGAGGTATAAGTCCTGCCATCCTGTGGAGATCATATTGATAGCCGGATAAAGATGTATATTAGTCTAGATCAAGATGTGATGTTCAGACAGTTATTGGGTACATTAGAGAAGAGGCAACGTATGCAACAGGAGCAGAATAGGCGAATGGATATGATGTTGCAGCTTATGGCTAGATAGATGGGCATCAACATTGATTATTTGTATGTTGCTCCAGAGCATAAGGTAATTGATTTCTCAGGTGGGATCGAGACAGATATAGAGCCAGCCAACTATGATGTTGGTGATGTGGGCATTTCGACAAAGTCAGTAGAGACATGCGTGCAAAGTGAGGAGACCACATATGAAGCCTTGTCAGGGGATGATGACGTAGCAATAGTGGAATTAGGAGAATGCGAGGATACTATCATATCAGCAGCCACTTCTATGTCAGTTGAAGCATCCAATGAGGAGTTTAATGGTATAAATGCAGTCGTTGATGTATTTTCTAATGAAGCCACACATGTTAATGATTATGAGTTTTCATCAACTACAAATTCAGTTCAGTTTTCTGTTGCAGCAGTTAATGTTGTTCCTATGTCCATATATTTCGATGCGGCAACACCTATTGTTGATACAGTTAGCATGAGTACATATGGTTCACCTACAACTACATCTTTTTCAATGCATGATGGTGATAATATGCATTCCAGTCCAATATATATTATGTGGATGGATAAAGGGAAGAAGACGTTTCATAGATCTTCTATGGAGTTGCCTTATGGTGACATTCTGACTTCATCAGCACAAGTTTTGAATGCTAGGCTACAGGGGTTGGTCCTGATGATGCGGGTTTGCAGTTGGTTTAACTTCCATATGGATATCACATATTGGGATCTAGGTGGAGGTTGGAGTCCATTATGTTAATTGCTTGAGGACAAGCAATTTCAAGGAGGGCGGATTTGTAATGATCCCATCTTTTGGCCTTCACGTTCTCCAAAGTCTAAGTGGAGGATAAGAAAAAATTAAATTAATTTCTTATAAAGTCATTCAATTTAAAGGTGACTTTGTATTTAATTAATTTAATTATTAATTACAAGGGAGTAGCTTCTAGGGTATGTATTAATTATTGGAAGGACGGAAGCCTATAATGGACACCTAGGAATGCCCAAAAGCTGAATCAACTGCTGAAATTATATTAATTCTAAAAATGCTACAATCAAGTACAAAGAGATGTATTCCAAAGGCCAAACCCTAAGGGAATGATGTCTAGGATGTTACAACAGAGAATGAACGTCCTCTATTGCCAAAAAAGGAGTGTGATTCACACATCCAAGCTCTTATCAAATGCAAGTCATAATCATCCGATACAATAATCCCATCCTCAACAATGAAACTTTCAGCCCTATTTATCCTTTTCTTCATCCTTTTGGAAGGAACTAAAACATTAATTAATTGCAAGGGCTAGAAGCTTCTTCCTTCCAATAATTAATGCATACCCTAAAAACTCCTCCCTGGAAATAATTAATTAAATCGAGAGGCTTCCATCCTTCCAATAATTAATACATACCCTAGAAGCTACTCCCTTGTAATTAATAATTAAATTAATTAAATACAAAGTCACCTTTAAATTGAATGACTTTATAAGAAATAAATTTAATTTTTTCTTATCCTCCACTTAGACTTTGGAGAACGTGAAGGCCAAAAGATGGGATCATTACAAAGCCTCTCGATTTAATTAATTATTTTCAGGGAGGAGTTTTTAGGGTATGCATTAATTATTGGAAGGAGGAAGCTTCTAGCCCTTGCAATTAATTAATGTTTTAGTTCCTTTCAGAAGGATGAAGAAAAGGATAAATAGGGCTGAAAGTCTCATTGTTGAGGAGGGGATTATTGTATTGGATGATTATACCTTGCATTTGATAACAGCTTGGATGTGTGAATCACACTCTTTTTTGGCAATAGGGGATATTCATTCTCTGTTGTAACTTTCTAGACGACATTCCCTTAGGGTTTGGCCTTTGGAATACATCTCTTTGTAATTGATTGCAACATTTTCAGCATTAATATAATTTCAGCCTTGGTTCAGCTTTTGGGCATTCCTGGGTGTCCATTACACTTTCATTGAAAAGGACAATCCAATCAGAAGAAAGACTTGTCCAAAATTCAATATTTTAGATGTGATCTATTTGGACATTATGCAATAAATTGTCCCGATCGATCTAGACCTCAAGCATCTTTTGCAAAATTTGAAAAGTCAAATGAAGGCAATGAATCTGAGAAATATGCCTTTTATTCAGCATTGTCCAGCTAGATATCAACCAAATCTAATACATGGATAGTTGACAGTGGATCCTCAAGACACATCACTAGATATCAAGATAACCTAGAAAGCATGCAAATAGAAATAGATGAAGAAGTTACAATTGGTGATGATTCTGCACATTCCGTAAAAGGAATTGGGACCTACACCATAAAATTGAAATTTGGAAGTTCTATTCAACATTTTGGAGTTCTTTATTTCTAGGTATTAAGAGAAATTTAATATCTATATCTGCACTTGAAGATGATGGTTATAGAATTGCATTCATGGGAGGTAAAGTACTAGCATGGCCTAAAAGTTCAACCATAAAGAAGGCTCTAACAATAGGAGTACGACAAGGATTTTTATATGAGCTATGTGCTAAGACAAACCTTGCACTTGTACATGAGACCTCAGATTCAAATGAAATATGGCATAGAAGACTAGGTCATATCAACTTCTGTGCCCTAATATCAATGCAGAAGTTAGTAACCAGAATGCCCAAGTTAAGCCATATTCACAATGAATCATGTAAAGGTTGTGCCTTAGGGAAAAATACCAAAAAGCCATTTCCTCATAGTTTGAGCAAAACTAAAGAAGTGTTGGAACTAGTACATTCTGATCTATGTGGACCCATGTCTTTACCATCTATAGGAGGGTTCTTGTACTATGTGATATTTGTTGACAATTTTTCAAAGAAGACTTGGATATACTTCCTTAAATGCAAATAATTTGAAGAGATTCAAAATTCAAAACTATCATTGAGAACTCCTTCAGTAAGAACATTAAAGTTCTGAGAACAACTAATGAGAAAGAGTATACTTCTGAAATATTCAAAGAGTTCTGCAAACTCACTGGGATTAAGAGGGAATTCACAGTCCCCTACGATCCTCAACAAAATGGGGTTGCTGAAAGGAAGAACAAAACTATTGTAGAAGCTGCTTGGGCTATGATTTTTGATCAAAGTTTGAGTATGTCCTTCTGGGTTGAAGCATTCAACACAACAGTCTATATTCAAAATAGATATCCTCACTTATATTTGGATAATAAGACTCCTGAAGAAGCATTTTTTGGAAATAAACTTGACATTAGTCACTTTAGGATATTTGGATGTTCTGTATATGTTCATGTACCTAAGGAGAAGAGGACAAAGTTAGAAACTTCCGGAAGAGAGGATACCCTTATTGGTTTTAGTGAAATAGTAAAAGGATATAGAGTCTACATACTAGGACAAAAGCAAATAGAACTAAGTAGAGATGTCATTTTTGAGGAAGACATTGCTTTTAGAAGAGCCAAAACTTCTGATGAACTAGATACATTTGATTTATCTCAAGAAGAGGCTCTTGCTCCTGAGATTTAGAGGGAGTACCTGAAGAGACTTCAATTGAAACTGAAATCCATCCCGAGACTCAAGAAGAGAGTCTTGACCACTCTAAAAGGCCACTTTGGGCAAGGAAAATAATACAAGAAGGAGATGGACTCGCAATACCTTCAAGAACTTTCTAAGAAAGCAAGAGACCTAGAAAATTGACATACAATGCTTTCATGTGTGAGGGTCCGAACCTTGAACCTTCAAGTACTTCTGAAGCACTTAAACATCAAGCTTGGAAAGATGCCAATGTGGAAGAATACCAGTCTATATTAAAAAATGATGTTTGGGACATAGTTCCGAAACCTAAGTAAAAATCTGTTGTGTCTTCAAAATGGCTCTTCAAAGTGAAGTATGCTGCAGATGGCAGCATTGAAAAACATAAAGCTCGTTTTGTGGCTAGAGGTTTTTCTCAAAAGGAAGGAATCAAATTTGAAGAAACTTTTGCACCAGTTGCTTGGTACACCTTTGTTAGAGTTGTAATAGCTATCGCAGTTGCCAAAGGTTGGAAAATACATCAAATGGATGTAAAAACTGCTTTTCTTAATGGGAAAATCGAAGAAGAAGTATACCTAGAACAACCATAAGGGTTTGTGACACGTGATGCTGCCTCTTATGTATGTAAATTGAAGAAGGCTCTATGTGGACTCAAACAGGCTCCTCGAGCCTGATATGAAAGGATTGACAAATACCTTTTAACTCCCTAATTCACCAAGAACGTGGCTGATGCAAATCTCTACTTTGAGGTAATTAAAGATGATATGTTAATTCTAATTCTCTATGTGGATGATCTTCTGATTATAGGGGAAGAACATCTCATTAATCAGTGTAAGAAAGATTTGGTTTTTGAATTCGAAATGAAGAACTTAGAAATTCTTCATTACTTTCTTGGTTTGGAAGTACGTCAGAATTTTGGGAATATCTTTGTACATCAAAAGAAGTATACTATTGATATTTTGAAAAGATTTGGAATGTGGGACTGTCAAACTATGTCTACACCTATGAAAACAAATTTACACAAGCTAAAGGAAGCAAGTGCTGAATCCAGATTAGTTGATCCTACTTTATACAGACAGATAATTGGGTCTCTGATGTATCTTGTAAATACTCGACCTGACATCTGCTATGTTGTTAATGCATTGAGTTAGTTCATGTGTAAACCTTGTGAGATTCATCTTGTTTCTTTGGACCATATGTTAAGGTATCTTCAAGGTACTATTGGGTATGAACTTAAATATGAGAATACCAGCTTCAAATTACTTGGATTTACTGATTCCGATTGGGCGGGAAGTGTGAAAGACCGAAAAAGCATACCAGGATGTTGTTTCAGCTTAGGATCAGCTATGATCTCTTGGATTTGCAAAAAGCAAGCTTCTGTTGCTCAAAGTTCTACTGAGACAGAGTACATTGCAGCAGCAATGGGTGTGGCTTCAGAAGTTGCTGTCTAACTTGTTTGGTGAGCCTATGAAACCTACCACTATTTATTGTGATAACCAAAGTTGTATCAAGTTATCCATGAATCTGGTATTTCATGACAGATCCAAGCATATAGAAATTCCTTACCACTATGTAAGAGACATGGCGGAAAGAAGAGCTATTCATTTAGAGTATATCAATACAGCTGATCAAACAACTGACATTCTTACCAAGGAACTTCCTAAAGTTAAGGTTGATCATTTCAAAAAGAAACTTGGCTTGGTTAAAATATAAGTTAATGAGATTGACTCTCACCTTGAAAATTTGTTCTAATTAATAAAGATGTTTAAAATGTACACTCTTTTGTCATATGTGGGACTCTATGACTCATGGGCCTACCCTATGTTTAGTATTAAAAGGAGACAATCTTTAATATTGGAATGTTGACGCTAATAATATAAGGTGACGACTTTAAATTATTAGATTACTATTATGATGAATATTATGTGACTTGATATTCTTGGAAAAATCATAATAGTTAAAAGAGCATAATTGATGGATATCATGTGACTTGATATCTATTGAAGATCAATATGTTCAAACTCATGGTGGATATTATGTGACTTAATATCTATGGATATGCCATGGAGGATATCATGAGGCTTGATATTTGTGTACAGTCAAAATTGAAAGAATATCATGAGACTTGATTTTCTTAAAATATCTAGAGGATATTACGTCTCATAATGAGAAGAACTCATATGCACTTTGTCTTCCCTAGCTAAGAGGGAGTGTTGAAATATGTAGCTTTAGTTCAGATAATTGTGCTGATCATATTAGAATATACTCATGTATATATACATGTCGATATGTGTTGAATATTGATATGTATATATGCATGGATATAATCTATATTATTTAGGGTGATCGCAGCATTCAGAATTGACTGTGCATATAATGATTGTGTTATATTGGAGAATGATCTTAGTAATGATCGTATTTATACGGATCATGATCGATTGCGATGGACTTCATTAAGTCTTGAATTAATTAATTTTATTATGACTAATTAATAGGGTGTGACCATACCACTGATCGGGTGTATCGGTGAATGGGCATGCCACTGATTTTGGAGACATGCCCATTTGCCCATATACCTGACGACCCTTGTATAAACATCGTATCCCACCCGATATTGTTTGCATACAAATTGATTAACGTGGGCAGATCAGAGGCAGTACAAACATCTAACTTGAAGGAACTATTATATTATATTTGCATTGAAATTATATTTATTGTGCAGCACATTGAATCCTTCATTTGCAATGATTGTACCTGAAATAAACACATACATACTTTAGTACTGTAAGAGAAATCTGTAACTAAACTTTACACCCCAAAATATCCTTGGCATGGGAGGTGCCACAAAATGACTAGAACCAATAGTAAAAAATTTAAAATACAAATTGAGGAATCACACTTTGGTGTTGTATATTAGTTTAGGTTTTTTTTATCTGTTCATGCTTGAACATTGAAGGTACACAAAAGTTGATTCTGCAAAATTATCATCAAACTATTGCTATATTTACATGAACCATTTATCATTTTTTTTTAATGTGCTAAACCCATTATTTCAAATTGTTGGGTGCCAAAAGATGAAAGTTTCACTTTCTAGAATATTCTAATACAGTTATTGGTGCTATATATACAGGGATGAAGTAGGGGTTTAGGACCTCAGTTCCAGAAGTGTAGTTTGTGGGTTTGTCTTGCAAATTGTTGTAATAAGAAGGCCCATGTGGCTGTAGCATGCTACTTTTCCTGTGTATTGTAATGTCATTTCGTTGAAGATAATAGGAAGCAAGTCTTCTTGTCCTTGCAGTTTTGTATTTATTTCTCTGTTGTGTTGTGTGTGTTTGCGTTAGTAAGGGAAGTACCCTTATCAAAGTGGAAGTTACTGAGTGTGTAGATAGATTGCCAAACGTGAGGCAATTTGCATCAGCATCGTGGTTGTGAGTTTGAGAGAGAAGTGTAGAGAATGCCTCCACAAAGGGACTGCAGTAGAAGAGTTATGGGTGTGACAAAAGAGTGTTTTAGAGTTGCCCAGAGACAAGTGCAAGCTTTGCAAGAGGAGTTGCATAGAGGAGCTGATATTAAGGCAAGAGATGAAAGTGAGGATGACTTGAAGAATAGCAAGAAGTAGCTAGAGATCCTAAGGAAGCTAGGTTTTTGAGAGTTATTTCAATCATAGTTGGAAAATTTGGATTCGGAAAAGACTCACCAAGCCTGAAAAATGTGGGAAAAATCAGCCCCGTTTTTTAAATAACTTAGGCAAAAAACTCAGGAAACTAAAAATATAGCTAAAATTTAATTGAAAAGCATAGTTTTTACAAAATTCAATGAGAAGATGCGTCCAATGACTAAAATAATGAGAATACAAAACAAACAAATAATTTCATTCTCATGTGAAATGTTGATGGCTGGAACCAAAATAATAAATAGTTTCTAGAAAACTAGAAGTAATTACATCATTATAATTATATCTTTCTCTTCCCTACCATACTTGCAAATAAGGGAGAGGAACTAGAGGTTGTAGTCCTAGAAGTAGAACTCTGCGCTTGGCGTGATTGTGCCTCCTCACTCAGTATCTTTGTTGATGTGTGTGGCTTTCTCTCCATCTTGGATATAGCTCCTACCGACACTGACAATGATTCCTCATCTGAGTTCTTGTCTATTAAGATAATATCTTTAATATCTTTAGTAAGATATTATCTCCTTAGTTAAATACTCTCTATAATGGTCAACTACTTGTCTGTGGTCCATCTAGATAGGAATGTTTCCTATCCTGTCTCTTTTGTCTTAAGTCCATATAGGAATGTTTCCTATCCTGTCTTCAGTTTCTTTCCTATCCTTGTAATTCTTTATAAGGAACACATTTGTTCCTTTGTTAATCAATCAATCATCTGAGAATCCATTAATCTGCCAATTCTTGAATCTTGTAACATGGTATCAGAGCTAATACTTAAGTTTTTTCAGAAAAATTTATAATTTCTTCGTGAAATTATTTGTTCAAATTTTTTCAAAATTATTTCCATAGATTTTTTCTCAAACCCGCCTAGGGTTTTCGGCCTAGAGAAAATCCCGAATTCGGGTTTGTCTACAAATCTCGTGCAAATCTCGTTACTGCAGGCTGGGAGCAATTGTTTTTAAAAAAAAATTGCGAGCAGTTTTTTTTTGGGAATTTTCCGCAAACCCTACCTCAGCTCGTCTGCAACTCCCGTGTTTTTTCAACACACGTTTTCTGCAACTCCACATTGCATTAATGGTCCGAGTTTTTTTGGCAAATCACAGGTCTGATTGTTGAAAATCGCGGATTTATTTTGGTCTGCGTTTTTTGGCTGCCGTGTTTTAAACGGCTGTGTGTTTTCCATCCACGTGAAACAACAATCTCTGCCCATTTTTGGAGGTCTGATATCGTCGTTCTTGTCTGACGGTTCTGTGTTTTTTCCCAGCAAATACCAGCCACTGCCAAATCGACCATTTTTTCCAGAAAATCAACTGTTTTTTGTAGATTTGACCTCCATGGCTGCTGACTGAATTTCTGCTCGAAACCCTAATTTTTGGAGTCAAAATTTTTTTCTAATCACATATTCGTGGTGAGTTTTTCGAGAGCTCAATTGGGTTGTCATCCATTTTTTCTGGGTGCCTCATTTTTTGTGTCTCAATTTTCGAGCCAACGTATCCAAAAACCGAAAGTAGATTCCTTCTGGATTTTTTGAGCTCTCTTCTAGGTCACTCTGATTCTTCTAGGTCTTTTGGAATTTGCCTTGAAATCTGTGCCTGTTGAATTTCAGCCTTGAAGTTTGTACCTGAATTCTTCAAAATGGCATCTTTGACTAATCTGATGTTGGAGGGAAGTTACAATTCAATGTCCGCAATTATAACCACTGGAAGCAGCGCATGTTAACCATCTTCGAGTATTGCCGTTTGGATGAGCTTCCTGATCAAGGCGAAGCTGCATTTTTCGCCTTTTGAACTGTTTCTATTTTTCTGGGTTTGTTGATTTTCTCCTCAAAAATCATTTCATGTTGTTTGTAATATGCAAGGTTGCGTTAGATTCTGGGTTTTATCATTTTTTCCACAAAAACGAAGTTTTGTAATTGTAATCTGTTTTCAGTCATAACACTCTTCTGGCAAAGCTTCTTGGTTTCAGCATTCTGTAGATCTAGGGAGGGTCTCAGTTATCCCAGAATATTCCGACATCCGTACATTGACTATTAAGGGAGGGTATTAAGATAATATTTTTAGTATCTTTATTAAGATATTATCTCCTTAGTTAAATACTTTCTATAATGGTCAACTACTTGCCTATAGTTTGTCTTTTAGTCTAGATAGGAATGTTTCCTATCCTATCTCTTTTGTCTTCAGTCCATATAGGAATGATTCCTATCCCGTCTTCAATTTTGTTTCTAATTTCATCTTTAGTCTACTTAGAAACAATGTCCTTGTAATTCTTTATAAGGAATGCATTTGTTCATCTGTTAATCAATCAATCATCCGGAAATCCGTTAATTTGCCAATTCTTGAATCTTGTAACGTTGTCGTCTTTCTCAATATCATCCAATGTGAAACCAAATCCACCCTCCTTCTCCACTCCGCTATAGCCTGCCACTCCAAACCAATGATTTCATCCTCCATCAACAATGGAGGCCACTCCCGCATCATCCAGTCATTTTAAGCATCTATATCTGTAATAACCCTAGTTGGTTATGGTTTAGACAAACACTAATTTCTCTATTATTTAGTTGTCTGTTTGACTAACAAACTCTCCAACAATGCAATTGGAAATACAAATATGTTTTTAATATGCTTTGGATTTATCCAAGTTTTAATTTGTGTTCTTGTTAAGCACAAATTTATGCATTAAAAAAATCAGTGCCGAAGATATCGTGAATAACATCATGCTACTAAATTATACAACTTAGAAATAATATCCAACCTTAGATTTCATGAACTGTATTTGTTTTGTAAAGTTGATTCAAACAAGAGCCTTTTTAAAAAGCAATGGCAATTTCTCCCAATGTCCAAGCTGCAATCTGAAACATCTATCTCCACTTTTGGTTTGATGCAGGCTGCTATAAATTAACCTCAGGTCTGAAGATGCCCCTGGAAATAACGTAGGCCTCTACCAATAATTCGCAGGCCTCTAATTCCTCAAACACGTGCCTCTAAAACCCAACCATAGGCTCCAGTAAATACATATAGGGCGTTGCTACCAAGTGTAGGCTTGGTGTGTTGAAAATCGACGCTTCTAAAGGTGACACAAGGCTTTGATTATGTATGCAACTAGGCAGATAATGGAAACACTGCAGATAATTAAAATGACAACCAATTATAATACCAAATGTTGCCCAAATTAATGGCGACAACACCTCCAAATAACTCTAATGGATCCTTAGGCCAAACATAGGTATTTGTAATGTAATAACAGTCTCCAAACATGTCACACTCTTCAACACACACCCGCTTCGAAAAGACAAATTCCATCCAAACTAGTCTCCTTAGCAATAGTATGCATAGTAGAAGACACAATGATTCTCAATTCAATCAAATCTCCTAGACACAGTAAAGATAGTAGGGGAGATGCAACGAATATCCAACATATAATAATCACTATACCTTAGCAATGATTACAAAGACACTTCTCAGCTTCAGACCCTTATACTTCAGCAAAGGCACACAAGTCAATAACCTAAAAGAATCTCACCAAACCAACAAAAACAAGTTAGATTCTTACAAGAAATAACTTTTCGAGCACATGGCTTCAACTATAAAATATGACAATTCCTTGCACTTTTATATTTAATGCTTGACTTAGGCTTATAACTAATTAAATAAATGGTCCCTTGCAATGCAACAATCAACTTAAGTGAAATTTTAAAGTTAAATTATAACATTATATTAAGTCATTTAGTAATTTTATAATAATTTGGCCATTAAAATAATAATAACTTCCAAAATACTTATCCTTAAGTATGTTGTCTGAAATAGGAGTCACGCCTATTATTTCCCCATGTGACCAAATGCACTTTCCAAAAATAGAAAGGGTCCCTCTCAATCATCACCCGACTTGCCATAAATAGTAGCTTCTTGAAACTAAGCCCAACCAAAGTCTAATTTGGCTTAGACAAAGACCAAATTGGAACATATTGAATTGAGAAGAAGACAAGACCCTCCCATAGCCAAGCCTCTACCTCAAAAGACCCTTTATCGACAATAATTAGCCTATGGGGATCACAATAATAGGAATCTCTCAAACTTCGATGCCGACAAAAATTGGGGACATTACAGTCTGCCCTTCCTCAGATTAGTTGTCCCCAAGCAATCTCAGAGACAAATAAGACATAAATCCACCTTGGTCCCAAGGGTAGAATTGTGTAATGTCCCTATGACCACCAATTTTTTACTCACACACTCCAATCTAAATTCCCTTTCAGTAACCACCTCTTTCAAAAAATGATACTTAGTTTCAATGTGCTTAGTCTTAGAATGTAAAAGTAGATTCTTATACATACTAATTATACTTGTATTGTCACAATGCATAATAATAGGTTTGAAAAATATAATACAAATATCTTTTAGCATATGTTTCTTCTTCCACGATCACCAATCTAGCTGACAAAATGTGCCAAACTGAAATAAGTTTGACTGTTGATATTGTTTATTGTATGGGGTAAATAGTTTAATGCATACAGACAATAGACAAGAACATGTAACACATCAGTACTCTTTTTATTATTCGCATATATGCCGAAGAGATTACATAGTGCTTCCAATTATGCTTAAAGTCCATTTCGGACGGTGTACATATAACTTCCCGAAGGGGTGACTCAATCGTCGCACCCATTCGGATATAATTAATTCTACTCATTGGCTTTTTTATAACTTTACCGACAACATGCTAATCTACCCGTTGGCTATTTTATAATTTTATTGACAACATGCTAATCTGCTCATCATCTATTTTATAATTTTACCGACAACATCATCCCCCACAAAAAGAAAAGTCGTCTCCAAGCAACAATTACAAAATATCCGAGACAGATTAACAAAACGAGATACATTAACTGAATAACTATAACAAGATAGATATGTTTCTGTCACACCACTTTCACATTCTTTCCGTGCCTGCATCGAACTGGTCTCCAAAATACGTTGCATCTGTAGCCTTTGCTAACACAATACTATTTCCTTAGTCAAGCTGACCTTGATAGCCACCTGTGCCGCTTTCTCTGTTTCCAACTCCTGGGTACACTGAGCCAAGTGTCACGGTATTGCCTTCAACTGGATGATCAACTCCTCTCGAGCTCTTTATGCATCCACCAAGACAGCCTCACGTCCAACACCTATTCTGAGTGCCTCAAAGCGTATCACCCCTCTCAAAAGGCTTGCTCTGTTGTTTCGTCCACCTCTGGTACACAGACACTCCATGCCTGCACTGATTGATTGTATGGCAATGCCTCCTTCATTCTCCCACCGATCCTGCAAGGGCCATATAGCGACTTCTTTCAACTCTCGGGCGTATGATCCAAACTTCTCTTTTTTGGCCGTACGGCTTTTGCACTTTTCACTTTCATGTATGTTGATAATGTACGGTGCTTGATGTTTTCATTTGTTGAGCTGTACAGTCATATGAAATATCTTCATATGGCCACTTCCACGTCTTTCTGTTGTTTTAATTGCTCCTCCATATGACGTACGGTACTTTCTTCCTCCCAATAATGCTCTTATATGTCCACACGGCCCTATGTTTATCTTCTGCCATATAGAAGGTCGTACGGTGCTTTCTCCTTCACAGACAGTGCATGTGTGTTCGTATTGTAGCCTCTTCTAGTTGTCCGTATGGTTACCTTGTTTGACCAAACGGTGTTGTCTGGCAACGTGTATCACCCTTTGTGGCCGTATAGTTTTGTTCATGTACCGTATGGTGATGTTGTACTCATGTCCGCACGGTACCACACGGTACCCTAGTTGGTTCGTACGGTCCTTTCTTGAATCCGTACGGTTGCTTTGTCTAGGCTGTATAGTACTTCCTTACCTACTTTTAGAAGGCCGTACGATGGTAGCTCCTTGTTTGTACAGTATTTTTCCCTTGCCTTGTGCTTGCCGTATGGTGCACCTCTAGGTCTCTTTCTGCAAATTTCCAACCGTATGGTGTATTGTCAAAGCTTTCTCTTCTCCCACCAGTATTTTTTTGGTTCAATATCATCTCTGAGGTTCGTGGTTTGTACTGTGGCCTCTTCATATTTTATCAACGTATCTTCACTAAACGTATGGGCTAATGTTTCATCCACCTGCGCTTCTCCTTCTTTTAGTTCACTATATTCCTCCGAGAATTCATTTCTTCCTTTTTCTTCTTTGACACCCAAAATGTTGCAGCTTGGGAAGAGTTCATAATCCTCCATCTGCCAGTGAAATAATCCGTTCACTGAATCTAGATCGTCCTCATTCGACCCTTCTTTCAATCTCAATACTCCCTCTTCATCAGGTTCCATTCTCTTCTTCCCCTCGTCATCCCCTCCACCTTCACCTTCGGAATTCGACGACACTGCCTCCTTACCTACAATTTGTGTGTGCAGGTCAATTATGAATCTTCTGCCTTCACGCTACATTGATAGGGTATTCTTCTTCCATTCATGCTTAACCCTTGCTTGTACAAGCCATCCTCGGCCCAGAATGACGTCATATCCTCTCCTCTTCAGCGGGATGACAAGGAAGTTGAGTAGGACGTCTGTGTTCCAATAGTCACTGGTTGTGCCATCAGGACCCCGAGAGGTTTAATGCCGTGTTGGTCCGCCATTAGTAATTGGAACGTAGGTGGCCACAACATCGGTTGTCCCAGCTTCTTCCAGGTATCTTCTGGTAGGACATTTACCCTTGAACCTCCATTCACAATTGTGTCTGAAAGAACCATTCCTAATATACCTATATCTACGACCACCGGATGCTGTCCGGATGTGAGCGCTAGCAGCATTGGGTCCGTTGCACTTGCTCCACTTTCTTTCTCCCTTCCGTGTTCTCCTGGTAATTTAGCAGTTGGAGCGATGGTTGTGAGTGCCAATCGAAGTTGAGGCATTGTGAGCAGCAGATCGTTTATTTTGACTAGTACTTTAGTTTGTAATATCTGTCTTATAATGTTCTGTTTTGCGCAGTTTCTCATAGAGGTACCCGCAGTATCCTTTATTTGTGCTTTTTTTGCTTGCATCCCTTTCTCAATTTTTTCCCATGCTTCTTCCAGTCTCTTCTTTTCCTCCATCAGGTCTAGGTACATTTTTTCCTGTTTCCGTGTGATTGCCAAAACTTCCTTTTCGTCCATCCCGATGCTGATCAAATTTATTCCGGATTTTGATTTCGGGCACTGGGCATCTTCATGATCTCTAGGACCGCACCATCTACATAACAACTTTGGTGTGTTTGCTAATGTACAGTTCCGTGCAAAGTGGCCCCACAAATTGCATGCTCGGCATTGAACCATCGGACAACCGTTTGCATCGTATTGAATTCAGCTGTGGCTTCCATTATTATTGTTGGTATTGTTGTTTTGTCCTCTTCTATTATTTCTGTACCCACTCGAAGTGACATCGTCATTACAACCGTTTGCATCGTACTGAATTCAGCTGCGGCTTCCATTATTATTGTTGGTATTGTTTTTTTGTCCTCTTCTATTATTTCTGTACCCACTCGAAGTGACACCGTCATTGCTGGTGTTTCCGCTCCCTCCCACGTGGAAGTCTCCTGTGTCAGGAGCACTTGTTGATGCCCTCTTATTTTCATATTGAAGGAGCATTCTTTTTTGGAATGACCCATAATTTGGCAGATATCATAGAACTGGTTTTTCTGGCAGGATCCCTTTGTGTGACCTTCTATCTTGCATTCTGTACACCATAGCTCATTTCTCTTTGTCTCTTTCTGCATATTCTTAAATTCCTTCATCATTCTCATCATATCCTTCTGGAGAGCTCGGACCTTCTTACTGTCCTTTTCGTCACCACTGCTATCTCCTTCTGAAGACGAGTCATTTGAGTCGGATGAGCTACTTTTTTTCTTCTTTTTCGTTTTTTGTTCACTCTCTAAGTCCATTGCCTGATTGTACGCTTCGGTGTATGGTGATGGCGGCACAATCTTCATTTTCTTCCTTAACTCCGGGCGTAGTCCTTCAATGAACCATCGCTTTTTTAGCCCATCTACCAGCTTACTTTCTATTTTATTTATTAATTCTTTTAGTTTTTTGGCATATAAACGAACTGTTTCATTTTTCCTTTGCTTTGTGGTGTATATTTCTGCTACAATATCATTGTCGTCTTGCAGCAATTGAAACTTGGTGATAAACTCCTTTTTAACTGCTGCCCAGGAAGTTAATTTTTGGGGATCCGCATCGATAAACCAATCAATTGCTACACTCCTTAGGGTTACTGGAAATTGTTGGACCTATTCATTTGTGTCGGTTATGCCATTCGCTGTCCAAATTGTTTCACACGTCTTATAGTGTCTGATTGGATCGGCCATTCCATCAGCATCAAACTTTGGCAATTTTTCCTTTGGTCCAGCCATTACTATTCGAGTTTGAGGTACTTGTGTACTTGCATTGTTTTGCACTCCTGCGCTGTTCTGCACACATGCACTGTTTTGTACACCGGCGCTGTTCTGAACACCCGTGCTATTTCAGACAGCCGTCTTATTTCCCACAGCCGTGTTATTTGGTGAAGAAGGGTCTTTGGTAAGCAAAGTTGTCCGTTCCGGAAGTGTATCGCGGACGAAGAGTTCACTCCACGCTTGTGCTGTCTCGGTACTCCGAGCCGTGCTAGTTAATTCCCTTCTGTCTGGATTCTCTTCCCTCGGTGTTTACAGGTTAATAAATTCCTCCCTTGTTTCATTCACCAAATCCAACCACTGTCGAGTCTCTTCCAACAATTCCTCGGTGCTTTGGTGTCCGTCGACAATCTGCTGAAACCTCCATGTGCGTTTGGCCTATTGTGCCAAAATTAAATTCCCTTGTGCGGTGTGTATTTCATCTTTTTCCTTTAGCTTATTCTTATTTTTGTTCAGCTGATTCGGCATTAGTCTTCATTTCTTTGCCTACATTCCAGGTCCATTGGGCAACGACGCCAAATGTTTACCATATGGGGTAAATAGTTTAATGCATACAGACAATAGACAAGAACATGTAATACAGCAGTACTCCTTTTATTATTCGCATATATGCCGAAGAGATTACCTAGTGCTTTCAATGATGCTTAAAGTCCATTTCAGACAGTGTACATATACCTTCTTGAAGGGGTGACTCAACTGTTGTGCCCTTCGGATATAATTAATTCTACTAGTCGGTTATTTTATAACTTTACTGACAACATGCTAATCTACCTGTCGACTATTGTATAATGTTACCGACAACATGCTAATTTGCCCGTTGGCTATTTTATAATTTTACTGACAACAGATATCATAGGAGTGAACATTGCACAAAGAAGTAACTTGGTAAGCTGACAAAGATTGCTTCCCCAAATTGTGCAAAGTGAGATGCCATACATATTGTCTAACACATGCGCAATCGAATTATGCACCTAAAAAAGATCATGGACATGAGAGCCAAAAGTAAAACCATAAGTGCTCGGTACCATGCACACATCCCAAAACTCCTTTGTGAGCCCTGTCTGAAATCTCGATGCACAAGAAGGATGCGGAACACTGAGTAGAAGCCTACCCAGAAGGACATTGTACAACATCTGTTGCTCAACAAATGCACTCGTCCCGTTTGAATCAACACTTGTAACTGCAATGGATGTAACCACGTCCTCATCATAACCTATGGCTACAGGAACATCACCAACTACTGCTATAGGAAATTGAACTGTGTTTGTGGATGGGGTAAACTGTGCCCAATTCCACTCAGGTTAGTGATCAACCTCAAAAAGTGAATTGTTATAAGACAATGCTACATCCATGTCGAACTTAGAATTGTCCACAAGCTGAAAGTATGTACTATAATATCAAAATGTCTCTACATCACTCACCTCATAATCAACTTCATGTGTGCTATCAACAACACACACCTGAATGTGTAAAGTAGTGCTGCTAATTACCTCACTGGATGGCTCATCTAGCATGGAAGTAGCTGGTGGTATGACAGTATCATTGCACGGTCTCACTCCCACTATCACTTTATCGCCATCAAATGTATGATCCTAGGAACCCATGCCAACAACTGCATCATCCGACTCAACCAGACAGGAATTCCAATCACACCCCATATCCACTATGCCCAACATATGAGCACTGTCACGTGATAACTTAAAAGGAATGTTTTGCACATCTGTAGCTATCACTATATCATCATGATACCAACAATCCTCACTATTGTGATGCAAATCAGAACTCATGTGCCTATCAATATCCATGTTATCTTCCTCGGTATCATCAATAACATGTACACTATCATCCATTACTCTATCCACAACATTTTCAAACTTTTCTATGACACTAGGTGCAACTGTAATCTCATGTGGGCCATTGCTGATATAAAAATCAGATTTTGGGTTTTGACTGAAAACTTTTTCTTGCTTTCTAATAGTGTCCAATGCCCCATCATGTTTCTTTTGTTGAAAAAACGATATCATGCTCTGCTCAAATTCTGGACTTGAAATCAGTTTTGTCATCCGCTTGTGATTCTGAGTCTACTCATTCACTAACACATTCAACTCTTTCAGAATATCAAACTGTATCTTAGGTTCTTCATCCCTAGGAGGTGAAGTACGTGTTCTGCGGGTATAATGTCTACCCAAAATGAATCTTTTGTCACCATCCACATTACTGAATACCAATCACTAAATCAAACTGATAACTGAGCCCAATTCCTGCAAGCTGGCAGGAAACCGCTTCGATACCACTTTAATAACCATGGTTGGTTATGGCTTAGACAAATGCTAACTTCTTTATTATTTAGTTGTCTGACATTACGTCAAACACTTGGCTAACAAACTCTCCAACAATGCAATTGGAAATACAAATATGTTTTTATTGTTCTTCAGATTTATCCAAGTTTTAATTTGTGCTCGTCAAATACATATATGTGCATTAAAAAAATTAGTGTTGAAGATATTGTAAATAACAATATGCCACTAAATTATACAACTCAAAACTAATATCCAACATTGGATTTCATGAACTGTATATATTTTGCAAAGTCGATTCAAACAAGAACCTGTTTTAAAAGCAAAGGCAATTTTCCCCAATGTCTAAGGTGTAATCTGAAACATCTATCTCCACCTTCTACTTTGATGAAGGTTGCTATGAATTAACCGCAGGTCTCAGGATGCCCTTGGAAATAAATGCAGGTCTCTACCAGTAATTTGTAGGCCCCTAATTTCTCAAACACGTGCCTCAAAAATCCAACCACAGGCTCTAGTAAATACATGCAAGGCGTGGCAAACAAATGTAGGCCTGGTGTGTTGAAACTCGACACTTTTGATGGTGATGCAAGGCATTGATTATGTAGGCAACTAGGCGGATAATGGAAACACTGCCAATAATGAAAACGACAACCAATTATAATACCAAATGCTGCCCAAATTAATGGTGACAACACCTCCAAAAAACGCTAATGGATCCCCAGGCCAAATGCAAGTATTTGTAATGTAATAACAATCTCCAGACACATCACACTCTTCAACACAAACCCGCTTCTCAAATACAATTTCTAGATTACTAGCAGAATCATCCAAACTAGTTTCCTTAGCAACAGTATGAACAATAGAAGACATAATGATTCTCAATTCAATCGAATCTCCTAGATGCAATAATGGTAGTAGGGGAGATGCAACAAATATCTAGCATATAATAATCATTATACCTCAACAGTGATTATGAAGACACTTCTCAGCTTCAAACTCTTATACTTAAACAAGGGCACAAAAATCAATAAGCTCACAAAATCTCACCAAATCAACAAAAGAAAACTAGATAATTGGATGATTCATTTGCTTCATGAAGCCACCTTTTATAATCCACTCGGCTTCACCAATGCACCATTAGTTAGAAGCTTCTATTAGATTGTTTTAATAAATAACTTTTCTAGCACATGACTTCAAGTTTAAAATATAAAAACTCCTTGAACTTTTATATTTAATACTTGACTTAGGCTTATAATTAATTAAATAAATGGTCCCTTCCAATGCAACCTTCAACTTAAGTGAAATTATAAATTTATAATAAGCCATTTAATGATTCAATAAGAATTTGGCCATTAAAATAATAATAACTCCCAAAACACTTATCCTTTAAGTATGATGTTTGAAATAGGAGTCACACCTATTATTTCCCCATGTGATCAAATGCACTTTCCTAAAATAGAAAAGGCCCCTCTCAATCATCACCCGACTTGCCATAAATAGAAGGTGCATGAAACTAAGCCCAAACAAAGTTCAATCTGGGTCAAACAAAGATCAAACTGAAATATACTGAATTGTGAAGAAGAGAAAACCCTCCTATAGCCAAACCTCTGCCTCAAAAGACCCTTTATCGACAATAATTAGCCTACAAGGATCACAATAATAGGCCAATCTCTCAAACTATGATGCCGACAAAAATGGGGACATTACAATATCGTCCAAATCAATTGGACCAACAGATGCTTCCTGTGCATTTCTTATGCACAACCAAAGATTATATTGCAAATAGACAAGGTCTTTGAGGCATATTTGGACTAACTTGTTTCTCTTCTTTGTGTGAATGGAGTGAAATAACCAGCTATTGCGCTCAGAATGGATCGAGCTACAAGGTTAGCACAATATTCTGAAAGCAAATTTCTTTATATGTGGATTATTTCCACCCCAACTTTGCAATGAAGCATCTATAAAATAAAATATTGAGAAGTTAGAAGTGAAGAGAAAACATAATTTATCAAAATGCGAAATTGCAAATGTTTTACTTGGGGTTTGAGTGCCTCTTGCTCTCTTTGCCAGCTTTGAAGAGAATAATTTACCCTTTGGTCCACATACATTTGTTGTACCAGATTTGAAGCAGCCTGCAAATCGGGTATGATGACAACTTCAGACCGCTTTCATTTTACCTTAATGAGATCTATTTCATTTGATTAATCACGAATTAGACACACACACACACACACACACACACACATATTTATAGTTGTTAATAATGTCCAATGGAAATTAAGTTATAGTAACCAATATTGATTAACATAGAGACATGTCTCTTCTACTCCTATATATATATATATATATGTATGTATGTATGTATGTATATATGCATTTGGATCTGCACTTGGAAAATACATAAAACATATACAGTGCCATTAATTTGCTTTTAATATTTTTTGATTTCAAATCTTCCTTTTGAAGTATTGATGTGTTGGACTATATATCGGAAGTTGTATCATTTCTAATTGCTGTAAGTTCAATCTGTGTTAGGGAAAGTGTTGTCTCTTTATTGTTTATTTGGTGTATCACCTCTTTTCTACATTTTATTCAAGTTTTTCATTAAAGGTTGTTTGTTTTTCCTTTTTACATCAGGTTTACAGTTATACACTAGGATAGGTGAACATCAAGTTAATACCATATAGGAACCGGTCAAGAACTTGGAGGTTCAATCATTTTGTATTTTTTTCCAATGTTAGTCCAAAATTGGGAAAGTTTTAGGACCTTGGCATTACGGTTCAAAATTTTGGAGTTAACAATTTTGGCACGCCTAGTGGGATGGTTTGCAGCTAGAAGTTAGAGATAATTTTCTGTTGTTATTATATGCTGACAATGTATTTAAATTTTGCATATCTGGCGTCTCTTTTTGTGAAAGTTTAAGTAGATTAGTGCTTTTAAGATTTATGAGAAAAGTTTAGACAAGGAGTTCTGGTTCTTTTGAATATCTACAATTGGAAACTCAAAAAAGGTGTGGAAGGACTCTTGCCAGATTAAAGCCAGCTAAAATGACACATCATTCAACACCTGATATTCGAGTTTATAGAAGAAGAAATTGCTCAAGTGAAATGAATGTCGAGCATTCAACAAGTCCAACTTGCAGAACAGAGCTATTTGAACTTAAGGTTTATGTTGTTTTCACTGAAACAACAAGTACAAGTCCTGCAATGACTACAAGTGCCTTTGCTATGGTCACTACCATTCAAGAAGCCTTTGTTGTAGGTCTAGTACAGCAATAACAAACATATTTTTAGCCACCACCAATGGTAGCACTGAGGGCTTTTGCATTTGTGCCCTTTAATTAAGGGAGTCAATTGAGTTTAGCATAGCACAATGGTATTCCTTTGGTAGCTCTCAAAGCATTACGAGATTTCATTGGAGAAGATCAAACCACAGCTTTTGAGCATATCAGAGACATAGCATCTCTTTTTAATGTTCATCATGTGACACAAGAGAATGTGGCTGTCAGACCATTGGCTGCATCCTTCAGAGCAAAAGCACTAGAGTGGTTCAGATGCTTGCCTATAGCTTCAATCAATACATGGGATGAGTTGGGTGATGCTTTCACCAAGTTTTTTGAGGTGAAATCTGATCTTGTAGAGAAGTCAACAACAATCAAAAAGGGCTCCAGAAGAACAAATGACAAATTTCAACACTTGTTTTCAGAAAACGTGGAATAGGATACCCATTGCAGTGAGGCCAAGTGCTGATTATGCCTTCTTATACTATGTGAAAAGTTTAAACAAACGACATTTCTGTCATGATTTAGTCTATGGGAGGTACTCATTACCTCAAGCATTTGCTATAATGGTAAGGGTGGAAAATACTCTCATACAGGCAAGTAAGATTGCTCCTAGGCCTCCCTTGCCCATTTTTTAATATTGAACCTAACATGCCTGTGCAAATTCGACCTTCCAATCCTTTGCCAGTTGTTTCCAGCCAAGAAATCACCATTGCAGGATCTTCTCAGGAGTTGTAGGAGATTATAAAAAGCCAGCAAAAGATTGAAAGTCTAATACAAACTTTTGGCAATGAGCTGGTATACCTTAGAATCAACAATTTCAGCCTGGACAACCATATCAGGCCCAACATAACACTGCAAATTAAGGACATCAGCAGCAAAATCAAGGTCTGTTCCAAAGTAGGCAAAATTATCAAGGTTATAGTGCTACAAATAAGCAGAATGTAAATCAAAGATCATACAGACCTTATAGGATAGCACATCTTAATGCTGCCAATCCCATAAAAGATGTTGCGTGGTTGCTGATTTCAATTGGTGTTATCCTTGTCCAGCCTCACAATTAGTCCACCTACTCTAATGGGGTCGTAAATCAAGCACTAATGGCCAAGGGGACTTCAAGCACACAGCCTATACCTGAGTCTGAACATAAACAACGACATCATCAAGATATTCCTCCTGTTGATGCGACTTTTTTGAATTGGCATGAAGAAGAGGTTTGTGTTGTAAATGGTAATGATCCTCAAGTTGTTAATACGAGGTCTAAGAAAAGAGCACTTGATAATGAAAATGACAATAAAGATAACAATGTAGTAGTTGTCGGATCATCTGTGCCTAATGATCAACAAGCACCAGAAAGGAATCTTTGAAATGCCAACAAAGAAGAGCAACAACTAGTACAACCTGCTGCTACAAAGGTTCAGCCTAAGGTACATGCGACTGTGCCATTGAATATTGTTGAAAATTATGAAGAAAATGAATATTACAATGTCAATATGGGATTTGTTGGCCATACCTGGTCAAACAGATTTGTTAAAGAAAGCCTTATCGGATGAGATTATTTTTAAACAAGCTGCTAATGATCCCCACAAGGCTGTGTTAATAAATTAACCTATTGTTCCTGATGACAACAGTAAGAAGGGGAGCGGGGTACAAGGTAAAGTTATCAAACCCCCTCCTTTTATGTTTCATTGATCATAGGAGATAAATTAGTCCATAATTGCATGGTAGACAGTGAGGCAACTAATTCAATTGTTTCCAAGAAGGTTGCTGATAAGTTAGAGTTCAAATATGAGCCTCTAGCGAAAGGAGAAAGGAGTGGTGCAATTAGATGGCACATCAGTTAATACTGTAGGCCTCGTAAAAAAATGCCAACATGACTCTTCATGCTTGCTTCAATTTTTCCATTACCCAAGATATCTATGACATAGATTTGCCACCATATTTTGCCCTTTGCCTATCACGAGATTTCACAATAAAGATAGGTGGATATCTATCTTCTCGTTGGTCACATATGCTATTTCAATCTAGGTACGGGACTAAGGTATCCATTAGATCTGAAGTATGTGCCAAGGATCATATTGAACCTTATGTTCCTAATCCTCTTAATGCTACTTGTGTTGTTTTTGATCAAGAAGAGCATGGTAATCACGCTTCCAGAAAGACGTAGGTTTAAGAAATTTCAGACATTCTTTTGGATGAATGGGCTATAGAAAATGTTTATGATAGTTAGAACAACAACATGCAAGATGTTAGTTTTGGTACTTATATGATCTTTGATCCTGATGCCACTATGCCTAATCTTGTTTATGATGTCACTCATGATTCCGAACAGAATAATCAAGTTTGGAAACTATCTTTGGATGGTTCGAAAATAAAAAATTGGAGCTGGTGGAGGAGCTATGATAGTTTCACCACAAGGTGAAAAATGTTATGCTGCATTTAGTTTTTCATTTGCTTGTTCAAACAATGTAGCAGAGTACGGAGGTCTGATCCAAGGTCTTGAATGGGCATGTAAAAGGGAGATTGAATGCGTCAAAATGTTTGGTTATAGTGAGCCGGTTGTTAACCAGGTAAGAGGCTTAAATGCAGTGAAGAGTGATACTTTAAAGTTGTATAAGCATAGAGCTTGGGATTTTATCAAGGAACTTTCTACCTTTAATATAATATCAATTCCAAGGAGCAAAAATCAACACACTGATAGGTTAGCTGTTGTTGTTGCACAATTGGACATTCTTGTTGAAATCAGCAAGGAAAAATCATAGCAACATGCAAAGTGGTGGTAAGACCCTCTATAACTGGCAATCACATTAATTGGCAGGTTTTTGATTCTGATGAGCAAGTTTTAAGTTTTCTACTGGAAGATGAAACTTCTATTAAAAAAAGGAAGGTTGTTAAGTTTGATTTCTGATATATTCTTCTCATTTGGAGTGTATAGGGGGAAGTTTTTTTGAGTCTAGGAGCCTTTGTATTTTCTGGGAGATCATTGTGCTGTCATTGTTCCATTATTGTATTTGATTTGGAGTATGCATTTCCAAAGCCTTTGAGAGCTTTTATACAACATTTTGGATCTATTTCTGATATCATATTTGTATGCAGATTGGTGATTGATGTTCTTTTTGTGTTTTATATCTGAAACCTTTTAAGTTTGTCTCCTTTTGGCATCTTTTTCTATAGGACTGTTCTACACAGGTCAGAGGTTGTATTAATTTTATGAGGTATTAATTGTGATTAAATTCCTTTTATTTTTTTCTGATTTCAAATCTTCCTTTTGAGGTATTGATGTGTTGGATTGTATATCAGAAGTTGTAACATTTCAAATTGTTGTCAGTTCAATCTGTGTTAGGGAAAGTGTTGTCTCCATGTTTATTTGGTGTATCACCTCTTTTCTGCATTTTATTCAAGTTTTCCATTGAAGGTTCTTTCTTTTTCCATTTTCCATCAGGTTTACTGTTATCCACTAGGATAGATGAGTATCAAGTTAATACCATATAGGAGCTGACCTAGAACCCGAAGTTCAATCATTTCGTAATTTAACCACAAGCTTTTGATTGTTCCAATGTTACTCCAAACTTGCTAAAGTTTCAAGACCTTGGCATTAGGGTTGAAAATTTTGGATTTAACAATTAACCACGAGTGCCTTGAGTAAAGAGCGACATGGACTTCTCCCAAAATCATTTTTCGAATCTTTGAGTCCTTAGGAATGTACATCCTACCATTATATCTTATTAGCCCATCTCCTTCCAGTTGGTATCCTCCATATCTAATATCTTGAGAATCCCTAAGGAGTGCTTGACATAGCTCCTTATAAAATTTGTCTCTTGGTAGACACTTGAGTACTAGCTCCCTAAGCCTAGTATTTATGCTACCATAGTCGAAATATGTCTTTGCCGATTTAAGGCATCAACTACTCCATTTTCTTTACCCTTGATAAAACTAATCTCAAAATCATAATCTGCTAGAAACTCTAACCACCTCCTTTGGCGAGCATTAAGATTAGGTGGGGTGAATATGTACTACAGTCCATGATGGTTGGACCTGAGCTCAAATGGTTTCCCAATTAGATAATATCTCCACATCTGTAGAGTGTGGACAATGGCTACTAACTCTAAGTCATGTGGTGTATAATTTTGTTTATAATTTTTCAACTTCCCAGATTCATAAACAATGACTTGGTCTTCTTGCATTAGGACACCCCTTAGTCCTCTCGATGTATCTGTTATGACCACAAAGTGACCGTCAAGGTTTGGCACTCTAAGTATTGGTGTAGTGGTTAGCTTCTCCTTCAAGTATTCAAATGTTGTTTGAAATATTTTGGAGTAGAAAAACTTTTCCCCTTTCCTTTGCAGTGTAGTGATGGGATACGCTATGCTAGAGAAATTTGTAACAAATTTTCTGTAAAAACTTGCTAGACCCATGAAGCTTCTGACCTCAGACACATTCCTAGGGATCGACCATTCTTTGATTGCCTCGATCTTGGTGGGGTCTACTGCTATTCCCTTAGCTGAAATAATATGCCTTAAATATTGGATTTCATTCTAATAAAAAGAATAGTTAGATAACTTACCATACAACTTATGCTTGGGCAATCTCTGCAAAACTATCTCAAGATGTTTCTGGTGTTCTTCCTCATTCTGAGAATAGATGAGAATAGCATCGATTAAAACCAACAAAAACTTGGCTAAGCAATCCTGGAATATACTATTCATGATTTTCATGAAAGTTGCTACAGCATTAGTTAGCCCAGAGGGTAGAACTGTGAACTCATAGTGTCCATAGCGGGTCCTGAAAGCAATTTTGTGAATATCTTCTTTAATATGAAGCTAGTGGTAACACGATCTATGATCAATTTTGGAGAACACTATTGCTCTTCTCATTTGATCAAATAGATTATCAAAAATAGTAAGGGGATATCTATTCTTAATGGTGACCTTATTAGGCATTCTATAATCTATGCATAGCTTCATAGTTCCATCCTTTTTCTGGACAAACAATATTGGGGCTCGGCAATGGGAGACACAAAGTCAGATGAGCTTCTTATCCAATAAATCTTGCAACTTGTTATTCGCATTTTGGACTTGGTTCAATTGATTTTTCATGGTCTCTGGGAAAGAGGTTTAAAGGTGGTCTTGAATGTTGGACTTGAACCAATTGGTTCAAGGTTCAAAGGTTCAAAGTTGTCCTTGTCTCATGCTAGGAAGTTTTCTCATTTCTCGCCTTTTGTTGAACCCGAACCTTTAACTTGAACTTATGAATCAATTGGTTCAAGGTTCAAAGTTCAAAGGTCCATTCTACGTACTAATTTGTACTCGACATGAAATTTTTTCTTTGCTAGCACACTTTGGTGCTTTTGCTTGAAGTTGAATTTTGAACTCCTTAATGGGTCAATTCAAGTTCAAAGTTTAGTTCAATAGGGTTAATCTCAGTCATTTTAGAGTTTGTTTTTAGTGAGCACTATGTCCCAATATATTCTTGGCAAAACGAACTTGAATCTTGAATTGATCAATTCACATTTCAAGAATTCAAAGTCATAAGCTAAAGTGCTAGCCACCCATTGACACGTGGTAGTGCAAAGGTACTTAACCTTTCCAAAAAGGATGAAAAGACATTCATTAAATTGCAATTGGTAAAGATAATGGTGGGAGGAAATTTAGTACGTGTGAAAGTAAAGGTACTCATTAATGAGTAAGACGCCTTGTCATATTGATACTTTCCCCTATCATTTAGTGAAAGTGTCCTCCAGGTCTATTCTTCCATAAAATCCCTTTTTTGGTTATTCTACCATGATTGTATGAGGTAAGTGCTTTGTATTTTTGTGGAACTAAAAGCAGGTGATGAGTTAGTGTTTTCATCAAGAGATTTTTGTGCATTTTAGTGTAGTGTGTTTTTATTTTATTTTCTAGTAAAACAAGCTCCTTTGGCTTCTTTTCTGGCCCTTCTTTGATTGAATGTATGTTTGAAAATATTCAAATTCCCATGGCCGCTTCTCGCCCCAAATCACCAAAAGCAAAGAGACCCACACCCCTAACAAACTTCCTACCAGAATTAGGAGACACCACGCTTGTAGATGAGGAAATTGAAAGGGTTGTGTCAAGATTTGGAAAAGCTAGAATCTGAGTCCATTGTTGCAAAGGTGTCTGTAAGTGGGTTGATACAAGCCTGGGGGTTTTCTGAAGCCATTCTTTGTCTCAAACTGGTCCTTCATTGTAGGGAAAAGTATGATGCCACAGAAAAGTGTACCAAAATTGACAATGGTGAAGTCCTAGTGTATGTGAACCGTATCATGGTCATGGGCGCCTTAAGAATCCCACCAAGGTATATGAAGACTGGACTATTAGCGTGACATACTCCCAGTTCACCACAAATGCCAAGGTTTTAACAACATCATTGCCAAGAACTGACTTTTAAAACCCAAAAAAGGTGGTTCTCGCCTACCTAGGCCCTCGGCACGAGAGCACATGATTCCAAAAAGTACAAATGTCATCATTCTGTTGAACATAATAAAGGGGAATCAACATGCTTTCCTTTGGGAAAATTGGATGTATTTCTTTATTCAAGGTATTCTAGATGAAACTAAATACATTGACTAGGCAGAAATAATAGCAGACAGGTTGCATGAAGCACTTCCACAAGTGTCTGGAACCGTGTGTTTTTATATGTGATCCTACCTATTCTATACTCTAGCTAGTTGCAAAGAATGGGAGGGTTTGCCTCACCAAGTTTGGGTTGATAATATGACTATCTATAACTATTACCCCCTACTTCAAAAAAAGAGGAACCCTGAAGATTTCAAAAGGGTGCTAGATACTTTTCTAGCCAGACTAGTTTTCGAGTTACAAGGGAAAGTAGAAGATTGTCGAAAGAGGCAGCTCAGCTGATCACAATCAATGGCAATTTCTTTATTCGATTCCCTAAATTTACATACTTGAGGATTGGTGGGTACTGAGGTAAACGTCTAAAACTGCCAAGATATTGCTTAGACCAATATGTATTGATTGAAGTATGCTAATAAGTCGTAGATATAGATAAAAATTGCAAAGCTAGGAGAGGCTCCAAATACACTTTCCCTATCGAGCTGGGTCACTATTGTTGCAAAAGCATTCAAGATGCTTTCAAGCTAGAGTCTGAACTACAAACTATGAACTTGAAGCCCTATTTGGCTCTATCCCTGTTTGACTGTAAGGGTCTTGCACAGTCTCAGTTTGAATTTTGTCCCTCCTTCGCTCATGAATGTCAAATAGAAGATTATTGGGCCGACTGTTAAGATGACTTTGAAGTAAGGTAAAGGTGGTTGTCTAGGTTCACTTTGAGGCAAATTGTGGAATTCCAGCTATAGATAGACACCACAGGTGTTGAAGAAGAGCATAATGAGGAAATGGTTGACCCCAAATTTTTTGAACAATTCGAAGCTTTCCCTATACCTAAATTGGGTTGGAGCAGACCAGAAGAGGATGATCTTCACGCCAGAGCCCTCCTTGTCATCGACAAACTGAAAAGTGGTTCAAAGAAAAGAGAAAGTCGAGATTGGGACAAGCAGAATAGGGCCCTCCGATAGGCTCGACTAGTTCTAGCCCTGCATTGCCTCCTCATATTGATAAAGTTGTCCCATGTTCTTCTCTAGGTGTACAAGAACCTGAATCTGAAGATGAGCCTTCTATTCAAAAGATAGTTCAAATTCAACCTTTGCCTAGGGTTATATGTTCATGTAGCCCAAAGAAAGAAGGCACAAGAACCCATTATGGTTGACTTGGACAAGGAGAAAACCGAAGTTGAACCAATAGCAAAGTCCACCGTGGAAAGCATTCCGAAATCCATGAACCAGGGAAAAGAGCAAACGATTGATAGTGCTAATACCTTGAGTTCGTTAGCTATTGGAAACCCTTTAGATTTTTAGACAACTCAGCCTAAAAGTAGTTCCTCTACACCCAATTGGTTATCTGAAAATTCTATTTCAAGGGGAATAATGGCGAAGAAATTTCCTTTAGATTCTTTGCTCTTATTCCCCTTGAAACAGATTTTTTGGGCTTAAAGTTTTTAAAGCTCTTTTTGTGAGCCCCGTCAAGAGTGGTAGTGTTCCAATTGACCTTTCTTTTGTTGTCTAGATGGAATCATCCTTCCTAACCTTGTGTTCCTGACAAATGCCCCTTTCAAGGGCTCCTTTCATGTTTCATGGAGTCAACACATCCACTGCTCCCCCAATTCTTTTATTCAAACCCATAACAAATTTCCCAACCTTGAGGTTCCTATCCTGCTGATAGGAAGAGATATTTCAGTAGTCAAGTGAATTTTTTCGAGTATCTATGTACTGTTAGGTCCCCTTGCTTGATTTCGAAAGTCTATTAAGAGTTTGGGGTAGCCATTGGTTCTTGAAGATGGCGACAAATATGTCCCAGGTGATATTGGTAGTCTTGATGTTCAATTCTATCTTGGTGCTTCCCCACCAAGTAGCTTCTTCCCTAGAAAGGTTGTGGATTCCCAGAACTGCCTTAGAGGATTCAAAAAAACTTCTAAACTCAAAATATTGTTCTATTTCTATCAACCAAGTGTCAGTGGCTTCACTAGATTCAGATCCGAAAAATTCTTGGGGGTTTAATCTTCTTAATGTCGGTAGGAAGATCACTATCTCATCTCTTTTTCTTTTTTGGATGGTGTTTTAGGAGGTCTAGTTTTGTGTGTATTGTGAGCAGATAACTCTTGCTTTGTTTTAGGAGGGGAGGAGTGAGTATCCTTCTGTCCTTCCCCAAGTTGGGTTGGCAAGGTATTCATTCTTTTCTCCATGTTTTCCATCTTAGTTTGGGTGTCCCGCAAGACTTGGACCAGAAGGTTATTGGGGTTCTGAGAAATGGAATTCTGAGGGATGGAATCCTTAGGAACGGTCTCATTGGACTTCTCATTCTCTACATTGCTTCCATTGTTTTCCATGGTGTTTGTTTCCTAAAATATACAATTGATTCCTTAATCACTATTATGTTTCCATACATTTTCTCAAAGATAGAGAGGATACGATTGTTTTCTCAAAATAAATTAAATACAAAATGCCGTTTGTTCTCATTATTCTTCAATTAACAAAATAGAGAGTTGTTGCTACTGCAACCATATTTATTTACAAAATTCCTCCCTCTTCTTTGGGTACATAAAGATAGTTTATCAAAATTTCTTAAGGAAACAGACACCCTATTCCTAGGTATCCCGTCCGCTTCCTTCCTTGGGCTTTTCATGTCCTTTACAAGGTACATGATAGATCATAAGTGGATTTGTTTGTTTGGCATTCCATGTTTGAATGAGTTTGTTTGTCATAATTGCCTTTCTATCAAGAGTCCATTTGACTCCTTCCTTCTTGATCCGAAGCAAAGCATGGGCTAAAGTTCCATCATCCTTGGGTACACTACAATAGGAGTAGTCAAATTTTGACATGATTTTAATTTGAAAGAAGAATATGGGATGACGGGGTTTTTTTCGAGGAGTCATTTAGGTGTGCATCTTGTTTCCATTTTAACATTACGTTTTCAGTTTTCTAAGCAAGACAATGATGAACCCAAGGTTCAGTGTCGAACAGAGCTCTAATACCATATTTAACATGCTAAATTTTCTCACTCCTAAATAATCAACTAATTATAAACAAAAAAATAAATCTTTCTTATTCACATGAAACAACTATAATAACTACTCTACACATTCAAATGAAAATAATCAACAGCTATAATAGAATAATTGAATCCTAATACAAGGAGAGAGAGAGTAATTGATCTAACAAATTAACCAATTAAGATATCTTTAATTGAAAATGCAATACACAGAGTAAAGTACCCACTTTAAAGAAGATAACTTGAATGCAGATCATATCCGTATCTTGTGCAAGTGTTGGCATTTGGTGGAGATGAGAAGCATTGTTTGAAATATCCCAAATGGATATTTGCTTTGCTGCTGCTATAATATTTAATTATATAAATTATATTTTGCTGTAGATTTTTCTTTGATCTTATAGAGCTAGGCAAAAGTTGCAGAAGAATGTTGTTTCTTTTTGTATTTTTCAAAATATAGGTATTACAATGAATAAATAACAACAACTGATAAATAGAAGTAATAGAAATAATATGCAACAATACATACTAATCCGAAAATGATTCTAAAACCATACCAACAGAGTCTGATTTATTTGAGAATAGTACCAATACAAATGTGCTTCAAACAAGATGGATGCCAATTGAAAATGGGATCCAGGTGAGCTGCTCTAATAAACGCCAGGTTGAACCAAAGTGGCCATCTTCCCAAAAAATCCATTGCCTGCAAGGTGTAACTGCAATACTAGAAACTGATCCACTGCCTTGGTCAAATTGTATGCATAGGAACCTTCGAATCTAATCTTGTTGAGGGCTATGTCCCAACAAATCTGCTCTCAGCACTAAGGTTTGCGTCCCAGGTGAGGAATGCTCTTCCAGAGCAATGGCGTCCAAAATAGGATGATAAAATGATAAAAGATACTCCTCTTCAGGTTGCCTTCTCCTTATATCCCCTCTCCAAGGCAATTCAAACCCTAAAAGAACCCTAAAGTGGATTGCATTTGAACTTTATAACATAACATTATTTTCCTAATAAAGGCGTCCAAATAGAAGGAAATCGTTACTTTATTAATGACAAACAACTCCAAGCATCAAATAAGTCCCGACAAGTGATAATCAAATACTAGAGATTGAGCTCTTTCCAATGAGCTATCACAAATAGGCAAATCAATCCAAATGGAGCCAAAAAACTCCTTATTACTCCAAAATGGCCAAACACTTAGCCTTATTTAAATTATTAAAATGCTAACTTAGGAGAATATTTAAATATATTAAAATATTTCCCAAGTAGCCAAGGAACAACCCAAACACCTCTAAAACATGAAACTGAGTTTGTGACCTGCCTGTGATTGATGCCGGACAACCTGGGCCAACTGGCAGTCACACCCTCAAATCTAGGGATACTCCTAAAATATAGGGAACAAATCCAAATCTCCTGAAATTGAGACCAGGGGGTGATCTCATAGAACCTCAAATCTGGAAACGTCACCACCTCCTAAAAGGTAGGAATCTCCTCCTACAATCAAGGAAATGCCTCCTAAAATCAAGGAACCGCTCTCAATTGATCTACTTTTGCTTGTCATACCAAATTCGGACACTGAAAACCTTGACTGAGTCCTTGATCACCACTACCAGCCTACTAGACTCCATAATAGGCTAACTCTCATGTCACTGCTAGACAGAGTTAAAAAGGGAACATGGTATTGTCAAGGGCTTATTCTCCCAACCGAAGACCCGGGATTAGGCATGGGACACCCTTGTCCTGCCACTAAGCATCCTAGTGTTAGAATGTCGTCTAGGCAGCCAGATAGGTTATGGAGTCCTTTCCATCAACCCATCTCTCTGACTGCTAGCAACCCTAACCTCGAGGGATCATAGTAGCAAGCATGCCACTAAACCTACCTTGGCAGGGGTTTAAATGGACACTATGTGCCCGATCACCCACCGCTTGACATGATAACAAGATTAGTACCCCTTGATCACCATGACCTGACTCAGTCTACATTACTTGTTAGGAGCATTAATTGTTTACTTTAATTATGATTTCTTCCTTTTATCGTGCAAGTATAACTTCTTGTTCATATTCTATCAGTCCACACTCTTCATCTTGACCTCGCTGGTCATCCTTGATGAATCTCAGTATCGTTGTCTATATTGATGAACATTCACTGTTTATCACATTCAATTACTTTCTTCCCAACCTAAGCTTAGGACATATATTTTCATAATGATTTCATGTTATTTATTTTGAGTTTCCTTAACTCATTGAGAGAGCTTCATCTTATCTCAGAGTCATATTGAGGATGCCCCTGTATAAGTATTGCACGGGGTAAGATATCCTTCCAATTCTGATTCAAGTTCTAAAAGAACAATCATAACAACATGCAATAATTAATTGTGATCCTTATGCATGCTTTATGCTATAAACTTATGCAAACAAGGCATTCCAATCAGAGCTAGTCTGTTCGGCTCTATCTAATGTATATTAATGTTTGTTTCAGAATTCCAATCTAGAACTTTTAGAGCCTTTTAATATAACAAAACGGTAGGAAAAACTAGAAATAATGCATGACCCGATAGAGGTATTATCACCCTCTAGTGCAAATGAAACTAGATTCCTAGTACGGTTCCTTGTCTGTAACTTCTAGCAACACTAGTACAAATGATTTTCGGTCAAGGGGCATGTTGATTATGTAAGAAATTCACATGTGCCAAACCCACGACATTGTAGGTGCAATCTTAGAAAAGCCAATGAGGTAGGAATGCTAATAACTATGAGAACACGACACTAAATGTGTAGTTTGCAGCAGCACTAAGTAATATGAAATGTTATTGCAGAAAAAAGGAGTACGATATTACAAATGAGGTCTGCAGAAGATAAAAGAAATCACATCAAAGGCTAGCATATGTGAACGCCCCATTGAAATATATGCATCACGTAAAAGAGAGAGGTTGTCTTCTTGCTCTCACGAGCATGCTCGGTTACGAGAAAGATAAGAAAGGTGGCAAAATTATGAGTTACATTCAAGAGAATCTAAAAGGACGATAGGACATGTGGCTATTTAAAAAAAAGTAAAAAAATATCAAATAGGCATTTGGAAAAATAAAGAGGGTCGATGAAATGAAATATTATTAACACATAGCCAAAGGTTGGAAATAATAATTCCACTCTCAAGTGTTAATAAAGGATACCATCATATATCTATCTATACCGTTGTATGCATGTACACAAGTATATGTATATATATGTGATATTCTAAAAATATGTATCTTGGGTATACGTCTTATTTTAAGTGGGTCTATATGCTCATGTATGTCTCATTTGAATTGCTGATATATATATATATATATATATATATATATATATATATATATATATATATATATATATATATATATATATATATATATATATATATATATATATATATATATATAGGTACCATGGTATCGTTATATTAAGACATACCAATTATCACAAGAAGCTTTGAAGTTCATCAATATATATAAAGGTAACAATTTTTTCTGGTTTAATTATTTTATCATCTTATTAAATACGTAGATCAATTTAGCTCATGGTGATCACTTGGTATCCCCTTGTTGCCTACTCCAGTTTTTCCCTTGACCAAGATGATTTAGGAACCATACCTATTAGCTCAATGGTAGGTGGTGCCCTCATGCCCTTTCCTTTTCTGGCAATGCTTCCCCCTTTTTTGCATTCCTACAAATAGAAATTTTACCATGTCAATAACATATTTCTCATCATTTAATCAAATCAAATTTTTGATAACAAGTATTCATGTTAGCTATTTATTTCCATTTAATATAACATTGTAATGAATGACCGTTATTCCAAATCCCATGAATTTATAATGAATAGCCAACACTTTAATTTCACATGAACCATAATGATGAACTGACTTAACTGAATTAACTCACTTCACATGAAGTTCTCAATGGCTATAAGAATATTTTATCTTTGAGCAAAAATAGGGATTTAACAAATACACACAAGATTAACATGAATTAAAGATAGTAAATACAAATTGCAGTCAACTTGTAATTTGATCTACCACAATTGCTTCCAGCCACAACTTCGAAACAAATGCTCATTTTATTCACTTTTTTTTAAAAATTGTACTAGAAATTACATTTGTGCTTGCACAAACTTGGCAGAGCTTTCTTGCATATAAAAAAGGTGATATTTACAATGGAAGGGTACTCCTTTATATGGGCAAAGGAGTGAGGAAAGAGGAGAAAAAGGTGGGAGAATCTCAACTACCTTGACTAAGTCAAACAAGAAAGAAGATTTATTGGATTACATGACTGAAGGTACATTTAATTGGGTTACATGCAAATGGTTTACACGCAACCTATATTCTAAATCTACAAAGCTGAAAATACACACAACCTTTGTTTCAATTGATTGATAGTCTTCCAGGGCTCTTTGCAACTTTGTCAAAAGTTTTCCTAGTGTCTCTTCCTTATAACCCATGAGTCCCTTACATCTGTAAAACATATCTAAAGATGGAGTGACTTCACATGCAATCATGTCATCTTGATCAACACTAGCCATTTGATTCTTGTTAACGCTTTATATCTTTAGTTGGATAAACCTATGAATAATTATTTATGAGATATAATGTGTTTATATATATTATTATATTAATTATATAATTAATGAATAGACATGCCCCTTCAAGGGACATGTCTCTTCATAGGCTTATTCTTGATATAAATGGTAAGAGATTGTTGTAATTGAAAGTAATAGAAATAAAAAACAATGATTTTTCATCTACAACAATTATTCAAACTTTAATATGGTATCAGAGCATGTTTCAATCCCGAGACTTGTGTTGAGAAATTTGTATGCTTGAGTAAGGAGATGGATGGTTCATAACTGCCACAGCTCTACTGAGAGGCCATATGAAGGAATATGATCATTTTTAACATTAATTTGCAAACTCACAGTCTTCTACCTCTTTGCCCTATTCAAGCCTTGGTGAACTACAAGTCAGCTAATGCTTTGCTCAACGACTGTCATTTTCTAATCATTGTTAATGTCACCTTACACAGATTGTTGGGTCATATCGGGCCAATATTTCTACTAGGGATTACGAATAGTAACTTAGAAATGAGTGAACATCTATCTCACACCATATATTTGGAGAAAACACAGATGTATAAAGGCATTTATTGGCCACCCGAGCCAGTGGAAATGAAAACACGTTAATAAAGGAATCATTCATTGACACGGATTTAATAAGCCATTAGTATCCCACATGGAGGCATCAAATGGGGGATTATCAAAACTAATTGAGAGTAGAAAAACGAGGGTGGCATGGAAAGAAGACAGGAAATTCCAATTTGAAGGGGATAGTTTTGTAGGGACTGTCTTGATAGATATGTATATCAAATGTGGCAATCTAATGGAAGCTCGACATATTTTTGACAAAATGTGATGAAAAGACATGGCATGTTGCTCACAGATGATTGTGAGTTATGATTATAGTGGGCATCCAGAGGAGGCCTTGAAGCTTTTTCATCAAATGCGGTTGGAAAATGTCAAACCGAATGCTATGACCATGGCTAGTGTAATTTCTGCATGTTCCCACTTGGGAAGCTTGAAACAAGGTGAATTCATACATGTTCATTTGATTAGAAGCAGATTTGAATCAAATGTTTGTGTGAGAAATTCCCTTATAGCTATGTATGCAAAATGTCGGTATATACATTTTGGTAGCCAATTATTTGACAACATTTGTAAAAGAAATGTTGTTTCATGGAATGCCATGATTTCTGGATACTCCCAAAATGGATATGCCAGCAAAGTTTTTGTACTGTTCAAACCAAATGCTTTTGGCTGGTGTAAATCCAAATGTAGTCACTCTGGCGACTGTACCAGCCGCGTGTTCCATCTTAGGAGCATAGCAACCAGGCAAGTTGATCCATGGCTATATAATAAACAGTGGATGGGTATCTGATGTTTCCGTGATGACTGCTGTGATAGACATGTATGCCAAATGTGGGAGTCTATATGTTGCACAGAAGTTGTATGTTGAAATGCCTGATAAGGATGTGGTCTCTTGGATTGCGATTGATTGCAAGAAATAGAATGCATGGGAAGGGTAAAGGAGCCATCAATTTTTTTTTCAAATGTTACATACTGGTGTAAAGCCAAACAATGTTATTTTTGTCTCTATATTGTCAACTTGCAATCATGTAGGATTAGTGGATGAAGGATGGCAAATATTTGAAAGCATGAGTAGGGATTTGTTTTCTCACCTTCAGCGAAGCATTATGCATGTATGACTAATATTCTTGGCTGAGCAGGACATTTCGATGATGCACAAGACTTCATCAAAAGCATGCCATTAAATCCAAATGTCGATCTACCAGGTGGGATGACGCTGCAAATGTGAGAAAAATGACGAAGGAAAGGGGATTGAATAAAACTCCTGCATGCAGTTTTATTGAATTAGATAACAAGATTCATAAATTTCTTGTGGGAGATAAGTGGCACCCTCAATCAACTAAAATTTATTCAACATTGGAGAGTTTAACATTGCAGATGGAGAAAGTAGGATATGTGTCTGACACAAACTTTTTCTTACATGATGTTGAAGATGAGGTGAAGGAAAATATGCTAAATAGTCACAGTGAGAAGTTAACTATTGCTTTTGGACTGATTAATACAAAGCTAGGGACTGGTTTGGATACGATCCATTAATAATATCTGGTCAACTCCACTGCCATCGTGGCAGACATAGGACATGATTTTATTGACTTGTACTCCATATCCTATGTGTAAAAGGACAGCCAGCGCTGAAAGTAGGAAGACCACACCATGTGGAAGAAAGATTAAAATAAAGGTGAAGGGAAGCATAATTGCTGATATTATGGATTGTCGAACATTTCATATTGTAGATCTTGAATTAAAAGGATGAGCCACGTAGATATTGATGGACTAGGAGATATAAGGCCCATACTTTTACATTTATCCCCAGCTCCAAAGACATATCAAGGTTCTATTAAATGACTTCATGCCACCAACCCATTCAATTAAGTATAAGGTGGTAAAAGTATTGAGCAGTGATCTCAAAGGGAAGGTAAGGTAAAGTATATTTCCATAAATGAATAAATATATTTATTTCCTTTTATATTATAATGTGATCTATATATATAATTCAAAATAATGCATTAAAGACAATTATAATAATTCAAGAATGGTACTTAGAAATTTATATTAAAGAGATTGATATGTTTCTTACTTGAGTTCTTAGAGTGTCAGTATAAGGATGATACTCAACTCTATATAAATGGCCGAGTACCAGTATAGGGATTAAGGGTATCATTGTAGAAATGACTATATGAATAATAAAGAGAACCTATTGTGCCAATGCAAGAGATGAGTAACTCTCATATAAGTGGCTAGTAGTGCCAGTGTGAGGTCAATAGAATCTACATATAAATGGCTACATAAGAATATGAAAGGTTCTAACTTCTATACTTTACCAAGTATTATTTTAGGGCATGAGTTGAGTTACTCACATTCTTATTTGTATATCTATATGTACTACAAGAGATATGCCTTGATCTTTTCTTATAGCATGTTCTTGTAGGAGAATGATGATTGATATGAGATTTAGAGGGAGACTAATATTTGATTAAAGACAATCCTGAAAGAGAGGGAGATAGAGAATATGTTTAAGTCAACCTTTGGTGGTCTCGGTCATATTGATTTAGGAGTAGACTATGCTGAGATGATTTCTTTACTAATTAGAAAATTATCACAGTTAAAGGGACTATGATTCATGGGATGAAGTTCCATGTGATTCAAGGATATTAGGCCATAAAATTCCTAGATAGGTGGATACTTGTTGAATCAAGGAGCATAACATCTTATTAGAGGCAACCTTGGACAAAGAGAGGGACCAAATAGAGGATATGTTTCAGATTCGGAGGAAGTTTTGACACCTTATTGGAAATAACCTTAACAAGGAGGTCAAAAGGTTAGTGTTTCTTTGTGAAGAAGAAGTTCCAAGTTAAATCCCTCGTAATGCATTCTTCTCTATGAGATAAATTTGAGGTGAAAACCTTATTCTCTGATATGATGCATGGTGGATGTTATGACAACACTGCATGATAGTATCCGTAGTGACTTCATGTGCATGGGAACCCTCTTGTGTTCATCACAAGGAAGTGGCGATTTCCAAATAATTATCACTTGTACTTGCAGAAGTTATTGAAAGGCGACGACCTTACAATAACTTACATCATGATATACATTTTGAGTAAATGTTGATATAGATTGTGAAAGACTTTATCTAATAAATCAACAACTAGGAGTTAGATGTCATTAAATTGACTGTCTATAAGTTGTTTGTATAGATATATGTTAGGCATTTGGTAAATATCTTGCTTTGATAATTTGATAGGCCATTACCGCATTGAGTACTTGGTGAATATCATTTAGTTGATATTTTGATAGGTCATTACTTTGAGTACTTGGTGAATATCATTTGATTGATGTTCTGATAGACCAATACTCATGCTACCTAATATGATATCAAAAGAGTATTTCGTGAATATCATGTGTTGATATTCTGATAGGCCAATACCCATATGATATTATATAATGGAAGTCTCGTAATGAAAGATTTCCGTGAAGTAATTTCCTTATATTACCAATGGTGTAATATTTATCATATGTTTATCCTTACTTAGCTAAGAGGCAGCGTTAATGTTTTATAACTTTAGTTGGATAAACCTATGAATAATTATTTATTAGACAATGTGTTTATATATATATTATATTAATTATATAATTAATGAATAGACACGTCCCTTGAAGGGACATGTCTTTTCATAGGCTTATTCTCAATATAAATGGTAAGAGATTTTTGTAATTGAAAGTCATAGAAATAAAAAACAATGGTTTTTCAACTACAACAATCATTCGATCTTTAACAATTCCAATCACCCAAAATTTCTTTCAGGGTACTGGTTTATTGATTCAAAGAAGCAATTAGGTCATGTAATATTTCTTCAACACCTCTGATATGTTCAAGAACTTTGACACATCTCTGATGGCCTGAACTTCTTCAAAGACAACTTCTCCAAACCAAGTCTTTGCCAATTTAATTATCCATTTCTCTTGAGTTGTTTGATACATGGCAACTACAGGCTACGAAGAGTGTTGGCAGATGATCTCATTAAGATGAATAACCTCCTCCTTAAGTTGATTCTTCTTCTCCCAAAGGTCATGATTGCTTTTAGACACAAGTAGCAAGTGCATCTTGGGCATCTTGCAAGCACCACAGTCATGATTGTTTACCAAGTTCAATTTTGGTGAACTTGTAATATGAACAGTTAAGCTCCTTTGCTGGTTTATCTACCAAAGTTTTTGCAATTTTTGCAAACTTGGTCTTTTCAGGATCAACAACAATCCTTGAAACAAGTTTGTCTTCGAAAGATTTAGACTTAGTTTTCTTGATAGGAAGATTGTCTGGAGGTATTACGACCTTCCTTCTCTTCGTAGTGATTTTGCCAACCATGCAGGAAAACTGAAACCCTTGTCTGATGAAAGAGGAATAGTGGCTACAACAAACGTTGATCCTGATTGTATTTTCATTGTAACCATGCATGCTTCAGTTTGTACTGCTGAATTCATGGGTGTCCGGTGAGATGACTTTGTCATGAACATCTTGAATCCTGCAACCGAGGTATCAAGTTGGGAAACTTGACTTTTTGTGAGAATTGGAAAATCTTCAAACACTTTTTCCAAATTCTCAAAATGCTCCACTGTGAGAATAGGAGGTGCTGCACATGAAATGGGGAGCACCAACATGTTTACTTCTAAGGCAGGAATGACAGGTGTAAAAACGGTGGACAATGAATCCACATCGTTGTCTATATCATCCAAGAATGGTTTTTCTTGAGTGGATGGACCTTAAGTAGTTGTTGGCCTTGGAGGAGATATGATCATAAATTCTCCTTCTTCCCCTTCCTCTTCATCTTCTTTAGATTCTTGAGCCTGCATGGGCACTTGAGAGGATTCTAAAGGTGGCTTTGATCCTTTTCCGCCTTTGAGCTTAATCTTGAAAGATTTGGCTGGTGCTGAAGAAGATGAACCATCTTTGCTTGTAATCTCAACTCGAGATTTCCTTCCAATTGGTCCAAAATGATTGCAATCTACCTTGAGTATAGGATGTACTCTTCCAAGGCAATTGATCTTTAGTCACTTGTTAGTGTTTGCTAGGATTGATTGGAATCTATCAAAGATAGAAATGCCTTCTTTTTGTTGTCAATGAAATGGGAAAAGATAGTGCTTGTCAAAGCTAGCCTGGTGATATTTAGGATCTTGAAGTATGTCATCATCTTCAATCTGAAAACCTAGTGGAATCTCAACCATGTTGAGGTCAACGATTTGTCGCAATGTGAGCCTGCACTAGTCCATCTTCATGATATCCATCTTCTTGTGCAAGTCGATCCATACATCGTCCATACGATGAACATGGGTGAATGCTCTTTTGATCTTTGAATGCATTCCTCGGTAGTCTAAATCATACCTAGCTTTGAATTTCTTCAAGGTGATAAGTTGAAGTTTTGCTTCCATAGCTTTTTCTTTGTATACCGAGTTAAGCATATACTACCCAATTACAAGGTTTTTGACAATGGAAATGTCGAATCCTAGCCTGCTTTGACTACGTCCATGAGTTGTTTGGCCATAATCCTATTAGTAGGATATCTTTGTAAGGTATATTGTTCTCCTTGAAAATAACCAACTCTCAAATAAGTGAAAGTTGGAAATTGCAAGAAGATGCAATCGAATTGATTTACCCTCTCTCAGGCTTCATTTGATACCCTTTTGATTGTCACCTCTTTATCAAACTCACACCTGAAATGTCCAAAAAATGCATCTTGAACTCTCCTATAATGAAATTTTCTTTGTGTCAATGTGATTTGATCATAATAGTTCCAAATAGGAGCTAGAATCCGATCCCATCCTGAGAAGGATCCCATGGCCGTGACAATGTAAACCAAGTATAAATTCATGTGAAAAGGTGTTGATGTTCCCACATTAATCAATTGCTCACATAATGTTGTACTGATAAGTTCTTCCCACAAGATAGGTTCTTCGTTATCAAAGATTTGAAAGATAAATTTATATATCTATGGTTCAAAGTCATTAGACTCCTTGAGGCCGCATACTCTGCTAAGGAGAGTTGTCAAATCTTTTACTTCTAGTTTGAAGTCAGATCTGTGTATTCGTTTGGGCCATATGGAAAAGTTGCTTCTTTTGACATCTAACCAATATGCATTTATATACCTTGATTATCCAACTTTTTTTGATTCCATAACTCTAGAGACACCACTTTTGACAAGTCTACACATTCTGAACTCTAAAGAACTGTTCAATAACCTTTGGCTCTAGGCTGATTGTGATGTTCCATTCTAGAGTTGCCTTATGAAGTCTCGTAGTATGCTTTAGGTAGTATTGTCGTGTGCTTTAGGTAGTTTGATTGTGTGCTCCAAGTAGTATCCCTTAGTGCTTCGAGTGACCAGTGCTTCAGGTAGTTCTCCCTTAGTGCTTCGGGTGGCTAGTGCTTCAGGTAGTTCTCCCTTAGTGCTTCAGGTTTCGTAGGACTTCATAAGGCAATTCTAGAACGAAACTTTACACTGATGATAACCTTACCATCCACATTCTTGATTGTTTTGGTTGTAGGACTGAAATGTTGAGAACATTGTAAGATGAACTCTAGTTCCAGGGCAACCATGGGAAAAGTAGACACTAGATGAATGTTGCTTCTCTTGATGCGTCTCATCTCTTTGTTAGTAGGAGCTTCAACCCTTTGTAAGATATCAGCTATGTCCGTGTCCAATCTTTGTGTTGGATACTGGCACTTCATTTTTTCTTTGGATTTTGTATACATGGGCATGTCTTGTGCTGCAACATTGAAATTCCAAAGAGTGAATACATCGTCTGAAGGGATTGACTCCATGAAGATGTTAGTCTTTGATTGGCAAAGGAAGATCTATGAGGAACAACATGTTGAGAGTATTGTTTAGATACTCGTGAAACATGTGATAGATGGAAATGATATAGAATGCATATGCATTTAGACAAAAAGGGCTAAAATGGGACATAGGAGGATGGTTTGCATGTGGGTAAGGATGGGTTTTCATGTAAATGGCCAAGAATGCAAGCTAGGCGCATAAAGATGCGTGCAAATGATGATTTTGGTATTTAAAAGAGTGACCTTTTACCAAAATCGGGTTCTCTAGATGTAATTACATGTCGCAATTACATGTAGTAATTAGTTGAGGTACACATGTAATTGGGTCTGGAGGATGTAATTGCATATGTAGGAAAATGAATGTAATATGCATTGACATGAAAAGGTGAAAAGTGAAAGGATGTGGATGCACTTGCATTCTTGGGAAAAATTCTTCAACTTTCTTCCAAAACAGGAAACCAAATAAGCAAGCAAAACTAAGCACAAAACAAAAAACATACTTTTTGCTATTGACTTGAACATGAAGGATGTGGATGCACTTGCATTCTTGGGAAAAGTTCTTCAACTTTCTTCCAAAACAGGAAACCAAATAAGCAAGCAAAACTAAGCACAAAACAAAAAACATACTTTTTGCTATTGACTTGAACATGACGAACCTCAAGATGTTCTTCTACATGCTATTTTGTTTTTAGAGTTTTGGAAAGTTTGGAGCTTTTGAAAAGAGAAGATTTCATCTTATTTTTAAAAAAATTGCAAAATACATGGCATGACTTTGAACAAATGGACAAAGATAAGCCAAAATATGCAACAAAATAGAAAAGTAAGCAAGAAAAGACAGCAAAGTTCAAATCTTCTACTTACTTTGAACTCAAAGAGCCAAATGTGGAAGAAAAAGAAGTTGAAATGAAAGACTCTTCCAAATTCAAACTCTCTTGACAGCCCTTGACTATTCCAAAGCTTGCAAATGTGATCCTCCAATGCCAAATACATGAGGTGTTTTTACTTGTAAATGCAAAAACGTGATTTGTAACCTCCAAATGCAAAACACTTTTGAAAAACTCGTATTTGGAACGCTTTTGGAGAAAAATGTTCTATTGTTATGCAAATACCAAAGGCGTTTTTGCTTGCTTTTGTCAAAAACATGGATTCTCAATGCATGTGTATGCTTCCAAGCTCCAAAATGTGCCCTTGTTAATGAATTTCATGGCTTTGCTTCCAAGCTCCAAAATGTGCCCTTGTTAATGGATTTCATGGCTTATAAATGAAGATTTCTGGGCATTTTTGTGGAAAACATTCCCTCTAGATGTTAATGCATGAGTCATTTTTGGCTTTGGGATGCAAAAATGTGGTCTCTAATAGCATTTGCATGAGTTAAAATGCCCAAACGCACTCTATAGAAGGCTTTACATGTTCAAAATGCATACACGTGAAGGCTGGAAGTGCAAATTGCACTCTCAAATAGTGATTACATGAAACATTTGGAGGGAAAAACATGCATTTGGTGCAAATCGCACACTCAAGGCTTCATTGCATATTTGAAACATATAATATATGCCATGTGTTTGGATGTTTTTTGCCCTTAAAAACAAAACGTTGTCTTAGGATGCATTTGCATGAATTAAAGTGAAAAATCGTGCTCTCCATGGGGCATCACATGTAACATGTTTTGGCTAAAAGTCTAATTTCATGCAAGTCGGACTATAGGAAGTCCATTGCTTATTGCATTGGTTGTGTGATAAAAATATTGAAAACATGAAATCCAAAAGCTTTAGCGAATCTTCTAACACTAAAGAATGTGAGCATTGAAAAGGAAAGCTCCAAGTTTGAGCTTATACTTGAGCAAATAAAGGAGCCAGGTTTCAATGAAGATGGCATTTACAGTAATACGACAGTTGCATGTAACTCCATCACTGGCAAGCCTCAAAACGCACAAGGAATGCTCATAGCGGGAGAGAAGTAATGGCGGCCTGCACATGGATACCTTCCTCAAACCCTAATATTTTTCCTATTCAATATTTCCAAAAAATGAGAATGAAAGAATGGAAGGAATTTGTTTTGTCTTTAGGGTTGTTCATTGATACTTGGAAGGAAAGAAGCCACGTTGCCTTTAACTGGCCAAGTGGTATTTTCTCATGTATTACCACTTTGCAATATTTTTTGTTTTGATATATTGTAATGGTGTCATGGGGTTATAAAGATTTGGGGAAAGTGTTGTTTCTAACACTTCGTTGTTTGTTTTAAGCTTTTCTTTACATTTGCACTTTAATTTATTATAAAATAATATTACCAAGGCGAGGGTTATAAGTCGTTTTGAGTTAATGTTATTATTAATTAAGTGTAAGTGTAAATAAATCTTTCATTATGACTTCTATTTTCATGCCCTTTTTGAGAATACGACATTTGTCATGAAGAAAAAGTTGTCACTATGTGTTGACTAAGCAAGTTTGGGTTAGTTCGAAACATGTGGAGCGTTTCTAAGAGTTGGTTAAAGGTCAAATTTGACTTTGCCAAGGCAGTTTAGGGGTCTTCATGATTAGGACTGAGTCATAGTTTCCTTTATGACTTAGTAGCAATTGTGTAATAGTTAGTCATCATTTTTGGTGATTATGACTCCTATTTCGGAGGCGCTTTTCATGGATCTGACCCCAAGGGGGTTTGTACTTAGTCTCTAAGACCTTTTTTTTTAGAGTTTTGATTATGCAGAGGAAGATTTTTTGTGACATTTTCTTGTGTCCTTAATGTATTTTCTGCATTTTCTGTAATTCAGTTTTGGATACTCAATATATGAATTGAATCATTTTGTGACAGTTTCTTTCTTGAAATATAGCCTTCTTTCCTTTTTGTTTCTGTGTGTGAAAATATTTGATTGATCAAGTGGAAAGTGAGTCTTTAGGATTCCTTGTTATTTTGTCTCATCCATCACCTAGTTGTAGTTTGTACTTTGTTGGCAAGTTATAATTTGTGTCTTCTGTTTTTGGGATAGTTATGTGAATGCCTTTATGATGTAGGAGCATCCTGGGTGTATGAGCAATCTTGCATCACCCAAAAAATATTTCCTTTTAGTTATTTCAATAAGAGTTGTCTTAATGCAGAGTTTTTGTCTATGGAGGTTTGCTACTTAGTAAGTCAGTCATACGAGCTCAGAATATTCTAATTTTAGAGGTGAATGTTCATTTTAGTCATATCAATTTGTCACTGGAGTTTGATGGCCAGATTATATGTATTTGTGAAGTTATTACAGATTTTCAATGTGTAATTTTGGTATAAAAACTTTAGGATCAGTTTTGAAGGCCTTGGAGGCTTTGGATGAGGTCTGAATAATCAAGAGATGGGCGGTTACACCATTCCAAGTCTGTAGATCAGCAATTGAGGTTTCCGAAAAGTGGTTATAATAGCCAATTGGAGCAACGGTTCGAGAGTTATGGTCTTTTGAAGTTGGGCTACCCAAATTTTCTAAAATAAATGTCAAAAGTGTATTTGGTTGACTCTATATGTATTGTTAGGGTTTGTTGGCCCTAGGTATTAAGTTTGAGTGTCTAGAACCTTCCCAAGTGGCATGAAATTGCCTATTTAAGAAATGCTCGAACATTGTCTAGGAAAGCTCTGGGTGATAGTTCGGAGCTTTGTCTTGTAGATTACTATAATGAAGGCGCCCATGTGGGTTAGCATATTGTAACTTTGAATTTTGTAATTCCACATTTGTGGCAATAATAAGAAGCACATATTTTGTTCTCGCAAATTGTTGTTTCTTTGTTTCTGTTATGTTTATGGTATTAAGGGGAGCACCCTTCATCAAGTGGTATCAGAGCTGGAGTTCTTGAATGGGTGGGCAGATCGTTGATTGTGAGGCAATTCACACTAGGATCATGGTTTGGGCTGTGTGTGTAGACAAATCACTGACTGTGAGGTAGTTCACACCAGGATCGTGGTTTGTGTTGTGCATGTAGACAGATCACCAACTGTGTGGCAGTTTGCACTAGGGTTTCAATAGAAGTGCGAAATTACCTCCACCAAGAGAGCGTGATGGATGAGTCAAAGGTGTTACACCTAAGGATTTTAGAACCCTTCAGAGGCAAATGCAAGCATTGCAAGAAAATATGCGTAGAGGAATAAATCTTGCTGTAGGAGATGATGAAAGCGAGGATGAAAGAAAAGGAAATGCGGACCAAGTTGTAGTAGAGGAAGTTCTTAACTCAGAGGAGGCAAAGCTTTTTAAGGCCATTTCCAGTATTGGAAAGAGACCTAAGTTTGATGTTCCCACATTTTCGGGAAATCTCAACCCAGAGGAATTGATCGATTAGATCAATAAATTGGAAAAGTATTTTGAATATGAAGATATTGAATATCAAGATAGGGTCAAGTTTGCGAAGGCCAAACTGAAGGCTCATGCAAAGATCTGAGTGGCAGGAGATCCAGTTGGATCGAAATAAGAGAGGAAAGGACAAAATCACTAGATGGGATCAGATGGTAGCTAAAAAGAAGCGACAGTTCATTCCCGTGGATTATGAGCTTGATCTGTTCAAGAAAATGCAAGGGTTGAAGCAAACGACAAAATCTGTTCAAATGTATAGCAAAGAGTTCTATTGAGTTCTCATTAGAACCGGCCATGCAGAAGCTGATAAGGAGAAGGTGGCCCATTATCTCAATTGGTTAAGACCAAGCATTCAGGAGCTAAGTCTTGTTCGAGTGACCAATATTGAGGAGGCGTTCCAATTTTCCCTAAGAGTTGAGAAGAAGCTATGCAAAAAGTTTGATAACAAAAATAGTGGTAGGTTGCGGTGGAAGATTTGGCTGAAGGTCTTATGGAGGTCGAAAAGATGATGAAAAGATCAAGGATGAGGCTGGAAGTAGTAGTTAGAACCAGAGGGGAAATAATTCCACTTGTTTTCATAATCAAAACAATAGAGATCAAAGAGGAAGAGGCAGAGGGCAAGGATCTGGAAGAGGAGGCTTCCATGGGAAATGTTTTCACTGTGGAGAAGGGCATAGAGCATTGGAATGTTCCCAGTGCCAAGGAATGACAGATCGAAGAGTAGAAGGCCAAGCTAGAGTTGCACATGTTGATGAGGATGTTAGATCATCACATTCTGAAGATGCTGAAAGAAAAGTCCTAGTTAACAGAAGAGTCCTTCTGAGTGGTGAGAATGAACCTAACCAGAGAAGGAACTTGTTTCGCACAAGATGCAAATGTGAAGATGAGTGTTGTGATGTAATCATTAATGGTGGAAGTAGTGACAATCTGGTGTCAGAAACGATGGTCACAAAGTTGAAGCTGAAGAGATAGAAACACCCGTGTCCATACCATATTGCCTGGATGCAAGATGACCACAAGGTCATGGTCAGTGAGAAATGCTTAGTGAACTTCAAGATTGGAAGCTACTAGGATGAGGTGTTTTGTGAAATCATACTGATGGACATATTTCATATGTTGTTGGGTAGGCCGTGGCAGTTTGACAGGCATGTTGTACATGATGGGCGAGCAAATACCTACACTCTGACAAAGGATGGAGTGAAACATAAGTTGAAGCCATTGAAGGAGAAAGAAGAAAAGGTATCTAGTGCTGCCAAAATATGTTTCATTGATGGAAAGGATTTTCTCTAAGGTATGAAGCATGAGCATACGTGTTTTGCTATAATTCCAAAATATGGTAATGAAGTAGAGGAGGTACCTGCAGAAGTTACAGATATGTTGGGAGAGTTTTTTGATATTGTGTCAAATAATGTACTTGATGGATTACCCCCAATGATGAAGGTCAGTCACCAGATGGATTTGATTACAGGAGCCAATTTGCCAAACAAGGCAGGGCACAAAATGACACCAACAGAAAGTGAAGAGTCGAACAGACAAGTTCACGAGTTGTTGCTTAAGTGGTTGATTCGAGAGAGTTTGAGTCCATGTACTGTACCAGTAATATGAGCAACAAAGAAGAATCGAGTATGGAGGATGTGCACAGATTCTCGCAATATCAACAAGATCACAATCAAGTATAGATTTCCATTGCCAAGGATGGATGATATTATGGTCTATTTGAGTGGAGTTGATTATTTCACAAAGATAGATCTAAAGAGTGGATGCCATCAAATTCGCATCAGAGAAGGTGTTGAAGGATTGTACGAATGGTTAGTCATGCCTTTTGGGCTAACCACTGCATTGAGCACTTTCAAGTGGCTCATGAATGAGGTACCGAAGGAGTTTCTTGGTAAGTTTGTCATTGTTTACTTAGATGATATTTTGATTATTAGTAAGACATTGGAGGAGCATTTGATGCATATCCGAAAGGTGTTTGATAAGTTGAGGGAAGAAAAGTTGTTGATAAACCTGAAGAAGTGTAGTTTTGTGAAGGAATTAGTGTATCTGGAATTTGTAGTCTTAGTAGAAGTTCTAAAAATAGACTTAGAGAAAATGAAGGATATCCTTGAATGACCTACTCCAAAGAGTGCTACAGAGGTAAGATCCTTTCATGGATTGGCTAGTTTTTACAAAAAGTTCATAAGAGGTTTTAGCAGTATTTGTGGACCCTTGACTGAAACAATGAGAGGGGATAGGAAAGAATTTAAGTGGACTATAGGACCAAATAAGAGTTTTAATTTGTTGAAACAAAAAGTTATAGAGCAGCCTGTTTTAGCACTTCCAAATTTTAACAAGGTGTTTCAAGTAGACTATGATGCTCGTGGTACTACAGGAGTTGTTTTGAGCGAAGAAGGTAGACCTGTTGCTTATTTCAATGAGAAGTTGAATGATGCCAAAAAAAAATATTTTGTTTATGATCAAGAATTTTATGCTATAGTTTACGCATTGAAGAAGTGGAGACACCATCGTCTTCCTAAGGAGTTTGTTTTGTATACTAATCATCAAGCTTTGCAATATTTGAATAGACAATGAAAATTGAACCAAAGGTATTTGAAGTGGGTTGAGCTTTTGTAGAGTTACACATTTGTTTTGAAACACAGGAGTGGTAAGTTTAATAGAGTTGCAGATGCTCTTAGTAGAAGACAAATTTTGCTAACAAAGATGCAGATTGAGGTGGTTGGGTTCAAGGAACTCAAGAATTTGTATCCAAAGGATCTTGATTTTGGTGAACATGGAAGGCTTGTACAGAACCTGTTACACTTGACAGGATAAAGTGGTTGGATTTCATAATCCAAGATGGTATGTTGTTCAAAGGAAGCCAGTTATGCATTCCTAGAAGCTATGTAAGAGAGAATCTCATCAAGGAGAAGCATAGTGGAGGATTGACTGAACACTTTGGTAGAGATAAAACCATTGCTTTGGTTGCTGAGAGCTATTATTGGCCACAATTGCAGCAAGATGTGAAGAAGTTTGTACAATGTTGCAGAGTATGTTAGATGGCAAAAGGCGTGAAACAAAATACTAGATTGTATCAACCATTACTTGTACCAGAGAAGTTGTGGGAGGATGTCTGTAATGTTTCATTCCCAATGTGACCTCTAGGAAGCTAAATTGGATGTACAATGATGGTATGTGAACAAGGAGTTGTACGGTGTGTGGAAGCCAACAATGCACTATAGGAAGGATTGTACGGTTCTTGGGAAGCAATAGTCTGATTGTACGATTGTCACCCTCAGGCTGTACAAATTGCTACTAGACATGCTGAGTAGATGTGGTTAACTGGTCGTACAGTGATGGAATAGAGGTCGTACGGTAAGTAGAGAGGAGTCGTACAGTGAAGGGTGATATGTATGGTGGTTGTAGGGAATGAGGGGGATCATACGGTGTAGAGTGAAGGTCATACAATGAGTAGATAGGATTGTCGTATGGTGGAACAAGTGGCCATACGGTGAATTTGGGAGTTGTGCGGATGGGTACACAGGGTTGTTGGGGTGATGGATTGAGCTGAGCTTCGAAACACCAGAACAAAGGAAATTTACCAAGAATGCCAATTAATGCTAGTATAGATATGGAAATTCAAATCACAAATATACCGATATATGAATTTGCAAAAAAGATGGTACACGAAATTGCTAGATCCGAGCAAGTAGCATAGAGACAGAGTAGGGTGAGGGTTGAATCCCACCGAAATCGAATTAGCCAAGTAGGGAAGATCTTTCACTTTTGAAATGATGGACAACAGAGAATCCCAATTGAAATTCGCAGTACAAAGAAGAATAAACCAAATCGCATACTACTACTTACACGCCATGCTTAAATACCATTCTAAGGAACTTCTCAAGGGTTTACAAATATTGCCGACGACCAAACCTACAGAAACAATAAAATAAAAATGGATCCGAGATATACTAAATCAATCGGCCCATGAACAAAGGTTTGATTAATTATGGGAACATTGCAATGTCAGCATGGATTTTGTTCTTGGATTACCAAGAACTCAGCTAGGGCATGATTCTATTTTTGTTGTGGTGGACAGTGTTTCAAAGATGACACATTTCATTCCTTGCAAAAAGACTAGTGATGTTGTTCATGTGACAGAGTTGTTTTTTAGAGAAGTGGTGAGACTACATGGTCTGCCAAAGAGCGTAGTTTCAAATCGAGACACCAAGTTTGTTAAGTATTTGTGGCATACATTGTGGAAGAAATTGAAGACAGATTTGAAGTTCAGTTCATCACATCATCCATAGATAGAAGTTGTGAATCACAGTTTGGGAAATTTGCTGAGATGTCTGGTTGGAGTTAAGCCAAAAGGTTGAGATCTGATTTTATCACAGGTGGAATTTGCACATAATAATTCTATCAACAGGAGTACTGGTAGATCACCATTCCATATTGTATATGGGACCAGTCTCAGAAATGCTTCTGAGTTGAGGCATTTGGATAAAGGAGAGATAAGTAGTGCTGAAGCAGAAGAATTTGTTGAACATTTGAAGAATATCAATGAGGAGGTGTGGAAACACATTATGAAGATGAATACACAGTACAAGGCTAAGATAGACATGAAAATGAGTTATAAGGAATTTCAGATTGGAGATGACGTCATGGTTCATTTGCGAAAGGAGTGTTTTCTAGTGGGTACATATAATAAGCTAAAAATGAAGAAGTTTGGGCCGTGCAAGATAGTGAAAAGACAGGATTCTAGAAATGTCTATGAAGTGGAGATGCTTGTTGAATTGAATATTTCAGATTTGATAGAGTACCATGAAGAAGGTTGTGGGGATGAAGTTGTAGAAGTGCAGTGGAATATTCTAGCAGCTAGTTCAGCTAGAAAAGAGATTGAGGAGATATGAGACAGTCATGTTGGCAAAAGTACAAGGAACAAAACTTACGAAGAATAACTAGTCAAATGGAAAGGGAGGCTAGTAGAAGATTCATCATTGTTAGCAAAGGAGGAGGTTAACCATCTTGAATTTCCTCTTAATACTTGAGACGTGACGGGATCACTTCTCAAATTACCCCAAGTGTCTGATGCAGGAGCATCCTAGGTGTAAGAGCAATCTTGCATCATCCAAAAAATATTTCCTTTCAGTTTTTTCAATAAGGGTTGTCTTAATGCAGAGTTTTTGTCCGTGGAACCTTGCTACTTAGCGAGTCAGTCATACGAGCTCAGAATGTTCTAATTTCAAAGGTGAATTTTAGTTATATCAATTTGTCAGTGGAGTTTCATGGCCACATTATATGTATTTGTGAAGTTATTACAGATTTTCGGTGTGTAATTTTGGTATAAAAACTTCATGATCAGTTTTGAAGGCCTCGGATGAGGCTTGAAAACTTGAGAGATGGGCGCTTACGCTGTTTGAAGATTGTAGATCAGTAGTTGAGGTTTCCGAAAAGTGGTTATAATAGCCAATTAGAGCAACGGTTTGAGAGTTATGGGTCTTCTGAAGTTGGGCTACTTGAAATTTCTAAATAAATGTCAAAAGTGTATTTGGCTGACTCTATATGTATTGTTAGGGTCTGTCGGCCTTAGGTATTAAGTTTGAGTGTCTAGAATCTTCCCAGACGGCATAAAATTGCTTATTTAGGAAATGCCCGAACATTGTCTAAGACAACTCTGAGTGATAGTTCGTAGCTTTGTCTTGTAGATTATTGTAATGAAGGCGCCCATGTGGGTTAGCATATTGTAACTTTGAATTCTGTAATTCCACATTTGTGGCGATAATAAGAAGCCTATATTTTGTTCTTGCAAATTGTTGTTTCTTTGTTTCTGTTATGTGTTTATGGTATTAAAAGGAGCACCCTTCACCACTTTATCTTCCTTAACTCTCATTGTCAGGACCTTATTATGAAATATTGATCCAAGCCAGTATAGGATTGAGTGTTTTTCAACAAGGAGAGTCTTATTGTTTTTTAACAGTCATATCTTTAATATTCACAAGTTTTGGTGTATCACCTATTAAGTTTAGATTCAGTTTTAGGTGTTCTTTTCTATATTTCTTCCCTTTTTTCTCTCAAGTTAATTTGTTTTCAATATTCAAAGCCTAGGTGATTATCACAAGGAGTAGGCCTATAACCCGAAGATTCACTCAGTTCAATAGGAAAATCCCACTACCTATGAGTGATTCCATATTACTTGAAATTTCTAATTCATTTTAGTGAGTTTGGTAGGGTGCAAATTTCAGGTCTCAACAATAACATAAAGTCAATTTATATTATATTTTTCGAAAGTGAATGTCAACATTAAAATATAATATGATATTTTAAATATGCAATTGCATTTGGAGAGTCCATCTTTTGGGTGTAATGACCCGTACCTGCAACTCCTCTTAAATTGATTTGCAAACACTGAATCGAGGCCGTATAGTAACCTGAGTGTAGTAAAATACTTGTATGGATGCCAGACAAGGATGTACGGTCCAGGACGAAGGCCATATGGTATAGGCCGTACGGTGGACAAGAGAGGGGGACCGTACGGTGGTACAAGGAGACTGTACGGTAGTTCAAGGGAGCCATACAGTGACGGAATGGCAGAGGGAAGTACGGTGTGATGGCCTAGAAGGTCGTACGATGAGCAGTCTGTATTGTAGGACACCAATACAGATTAACAAGGTCGTACGGTAGGAAGGTGGAGGCCATATTGGATGAGGTACGGAGCTTGCAGACAACATAATTTACGGAATATGCAAGAGAAACACAGAACGTTCTATAAAATATCTTATTCATTCAAGACAAGAGAACTTGATCAAATTAAACATAATGATTTCTCCAATTCGCAATATGATAGTGCTCCGATTTGCCAGATCCGAGCAAAGTGTTATAAGCAACGGAATAGGGTGATGGTTAAATCCCACCAAAACCAAATAAACCAAATAGGGAAGGTCTTTCACTTTCGAAATGAACAACAAAGAACTCCAATAGGAATTTGCAGTATAGAGAAAATAATCCAAATTGCATACCTAAAGGCTACCTACAAGCCATTCTTAAATACCCGTCGGGGAAAACATTCCAAGGGTGTATAAAGATAGCCGATAGCAACACAAACTATGAAAACAAAACAAAAATGGGTCCAAGATATATTAAATCAATCGGCCCATTAATAATAGTTTGATTAATAATCTATTTTATGATGGGGATATTACAATTTTTTCGTCCCTAAATTTGCTTGTCCTCAAAAAACGCAATGTCAGATGTTGTAGAATGTGATCGCCTTCCCAGGTTGCGTCGTCCAGCTGCAAGCGTTTTTAGTCTACCAAATATTCCTTCACGATTTGGTTTCCCAGAGTCTTCTCACTTCAATAATCTCTGCTAGTTCCAATATGAGTTTCCCTTCTTCATTGAGTGGCAGAAGGTCTATAGCTACTGTGACGTTATGTCCCACAGCTTTCTTCAGACAGGAAACGTGAAAAACGTTATGAATATGGCTCCCCTTTGGAAGCTCCAGCTCGTAGGCGACTTCACTGATGAGACGCACTACATGGTAAGGGCCATAAAATTGTGGCTTCAGTTTTTCTTTTCCCTTTTCTTTCAATGAGGATTGTTGGTATGGATGGAGCTTGAGGTAGACCAAGTCCCCTACCCCCTACTTCGAAACTCCTCTCTATTTGGTTTTTGTTGGCGTACATCTTTTGTTGATTTTGTGCCCGTTGTAAGTTTTCCTTCAAGTATCTTAGGATGTTCAGTCCCTCCTGAAGCCAATCCCTCGCCCTTGGTGTGTGATTGTCTCCTAGAACTGTGTCGATGAAGGAGAGAGGTTTATACTTGTATAGAGCTTTGAATGGTGCCATCCCGATGGACATGTGGTACGTGGTATTGTAACAATATTCCCCTAGGTGTATCCATTTAACCCATGTCTGTTGTTGTGTCGAAACGTAGTTCTGAAGGTAACCTTCGAGCCACTTGTTCACAATCTCTGTTTGTCCATCTGTCTGAGAGTGGTAACTAGTACTTGGTGACAATTTTGTCCTTGCCAAACAAAACAGTTCTATCTAGAAGATACTAATGAATCGCCCATCCCGATCACTGACAATGTTTTGGGGTAACCCGTGCAGACGAAAGACTTATCTAAAAAACCAAAGTAACAAGAATCGAAATCGGATCGAAATCGGCAAGGCCGAATCAAATCGTGAATCGGCCATGAATCGGAATCGAATCGGCCATGAATCGGAAAATTTAAAAAACCCTTGAAATTTAGTGAGTAACTTATTTCATAAACCCTTTATCGCTGATTCGATTCACCGATTCACAAAAAATCGTTTGGCTTTAATCGAATCGCCGAATCGCGTGAATCGCATGAATCGCCGTGATTCTTGGAACTATGTAAAAAACAGATCGACAACTTGTGCGGCTTGAAAATTTGAGGGGATGACGAAGAAATGTGCGTACTTTGTCAATCTGTCAACCACCACGAAGATACAATCCTTTCTGTTCACCTTGGGAAGTCCAGTTATGAAACATTGAAATCCATCGAGGTACTTTTCCACTTATGTTCTAGAATTGGCAGAGGTTGTAGTAACCTGATAGGTAGAGTATGTTTGGATTTGTTCTGTTGGTAGACTGCACACTCTCTTACATAATGCAATACGTCTCCTTTAAGTCCTTTCCATGAAAACCTCTCCCTAAGACGTCTGTACGTTTTGACAAAACCTGCGTGTCTTGCCAAGGGTGAGTCGTGTACCTCCTTCAAAATTTTCTGCTTCAATTTGAATTCTGACACTAAAAATATCCTATTCTTATAGTAAATGATGTCATCCACCATTTTGTACGAATCATCTTAGGTGTTGCCATCCATTAGCTCACAGGAAAATGTGTTTTTGTAATATTCTACCAACAAATGTACTTTCTAGTCAACTGAAATGTGGGTTAGTAAGTAGATGGTGGGTTTCTTGGACAAAGCATCTACAACCACAATGTTCTTTCTTTTCACATATTTAATGTCAAAATCAAAAGTGTGAACCTTGCTTACCCATTTTTGTTGCCTCTCGTTCTAGTCCCGTTGCTCCAAAAAATATCTCAAACTATTGGGATCGGTACGAACAACAAACTTGGCGCCCACTAGATACTGTTGGAACTTGGTTAGTGCATGTACGATGGCAATGTACTGGTCAATCGGTCTAGTTTGCCTCAGTTGTGCCAAATCTTTGAAATTGAGTTTCGGATCTTTACCATCAAATCGATCTATCAATCTCTCAGTGAATTCCACATAGGTATTTATTTGATCATGCCCCAGTGTGACGGTGCCGTGATGCCACCTTTCATGCGCAACTCCCTCCAAGTGTAAGGCTGCAAATTCAATTGCTTCTTCTTCTGGCATGGGATTAAGCTGGAAGTAAGTATCTTCATTACCCACGCTTGCACAGATATGGTTCTAGATTCGTCAAATTGTGATAGATTTAGTTTACTCAACTACCTTCTGAGATCGTCATTAAAGTATCCTCTGCTTCCGCCTCCCAAATATCTCATTCTTAGATCTACATAATCTTTGTAGGATATATCTTCCTCTAAACTTGCATTTTTCCAATCTTCTCTCATCTGTTCTTGCATTTCTTCAAAGGTCAGGTGCTTCCCTTCGGGTGGTGCCTCCATCCATGGGGGAAAAGACGACATGGAAGGTCGAGAGCATGCTGGATGAGGGTTTGCTTTACTCGACTACGAGTCCATACTGTGACCATTTTGTTCTCCAAATATTTTATTGTCTGCCAACTTCTTGAGAGTCTCTTGCATGAGTCGTTGAGTATCATATATTTGTGCTTGATTCCTTGCAAGCTCTCTCAATAGTGCCTCGAGTTCGGCAATTGTGGGTTCCGATTCGGCAACCATTCTATAAACAAAATGGGTTCTTCTTCTCTTTCGGCTATAAACTCTTATTCACTGTCCATAGGCTGGCAGGATCAAAGCTCTGATACCACTGTAATGATCTGTACCTATAACTCCTCTTAAATTGATTTGCCAACACTGAGTCGAGGCCGTACGATAACTTGAGTGCAGTAAAATACTTGTATGGATGCCAAACAAGGATGTACGGTCCAGGATGAAGGCCATATGGTATAGGCCGTGCAGTATGCTGTTGGTCACTGAATGTGCCGTACGTTGGACAAGAGAGGGGGACTGTACGGTGGTACAAGGAGACCGTACAGTAGTTCAAGGGAGTTGTACGGTGATGGAATGGCAGAGGGAAGTATGGTGTGCTGACCCAGAAGGTCGTATAGTGAGCAGTCCGTACGGTAGGACACCAATGTAGATTAACAAGGTCGTATGGTAGGAGGGTGGAGATCGTATAGGATGAATTACGAAGCTTGCAAACAACAAAATATACGGAATATGCAAGAGAAACACAAAACGTTCTATAAAATATCTTATTCATTCAACACAAGAGAACTTGATCAAATTAAACATAATGACTTATCCAATTTGCAATATGATAGTGCTTCGATTTGCCAGATCCGAGTGAAGTGTTACAAGTGACGGAATTGGGTGAGGGTTAAATCCCATTGAAATCGGATAAACCAAATCGGGAAGGTCTTGTTGAATTTTTTAGTTTTATATGAAATTCAGTATATTAAATGATTATTCAATATTAAATACGGGTGCAATATTTGTATGGAGATTTTTTCTGTTTGCTTTAATGTAGTTTGCAGGATATATTACACGTCATCTGCAATATCATTCTAGGACCCGCACGTCTACATTAAACATCTCTTTGGCGGTTATTGAAATGTATTATCAAAGATTTTATTCACCTGCGGTTACAGTATGGACGTCAATCGTCTTATTTATTTTATTAAGTTTCAAGATGACTAAGAGTTGACGATGACAGTTCATATGAAAACGTCTACCAACGGCAATACCAAATAAAGTTCTATTGCACCCAGCGGCTATCTTTTTGGTTTGAAGATTTATCGGGAGAATTGGATTGATGTTCGATCAGTTTTTTTTTAAGACTTCTGGACTTCTTCATTTCTTGTTAAGCTAAGTCATATATATACGTTTTTGCTCTTCCTGGCAGCAGTATCGATATTCATATATAATTTGTATCGTATTCTTGCATCAGTTTCACAAAAAGATTTCTGAGCTTATGTGAACAGTCTTATATATATGCGATATACTCTTTCTGGCAAGATAGTTGATTTTCCTTATTTGCAATCATAGCTTATTCTTTAGAAGACGATAAGCAATTCATATATTTTGATTATAGCTCTGATGTTATTGATAGGAGTTATTTGTAATCAGACAGCAGGTCTGAACTTTGTAATAATCACTCTTATTCAATAAAGGAACTACTTTGAAGGCTGGGTTTTTTCCCTCTGTTAAGAGGGTTTTTCCCAGGGTATATGCTTATGGTTTTCATATATGTTTTCTAGTCTATTTTCAACAAGTCTTTCACTTCCGAAATCGCGAACAACAGAGAACTCCAACAAGAATTCGCCGTACAAAGAAAATAATCCAAATTGCATACTTAAAAACTACCTACAAGCCTTGCTTAAATACCCATTGAGGAAAACTTTTTGAGCGTGTACAAAGATAGCTAACGACAACACATAATTCGGAAACAAAACAAAAATGGGTCCGAGATATATTAAATCAATTGGCCCATTAACAATAGTTTGATTAATAATCTATTGTATGATGGGGATATTACATTGGGCACCTAAATGATCATATTTTTTGACTGCCAAGTTCGATTAAGCCCTAAGATATACTGAATCGAAGGAAAAATTTGAAATCAAGAGATTGGAGGAAACCAAAAGAGTAAAAGCAACTAAACACACACTCGGAAATGCAAAAGAAGATATTGAAGGCTTCAAAAATCAAGCATAACCTTAATAAAATGAAAAATGGACAAACTTGACGAGAGCCTTCGGTAAAAGGATTCATTATACAAATTGGGGTCGATTGGTTGATCGATGTTAGCTAGTTAAATAATGAACTATTTCAGAGAAATGGGAAACTAAGATGGAAAAGTTTTGTACTGTTACCTACATTTTGTGGTGATAAAATCTAGGACAACATATTTAGCTTTATATGCAAGTCATGGTTTATGGAGGCTTTTACATATTTCAAAGACACACGTATTTGGCAAATCGTGGTTCTCAAAACCATTTACATGTTTGATATTGCATGCAAAAAAGAAAATCGGGGTTTGGACAATGAAATGCATGTTTTAAAATGCATATGAACTTGCCTAACTAGTTGCTTTGATGAGAAACAAGTGGTTTCATAAGCCAAAACGTGATCTAAGAAGCCATTTACACATTGGCTATTTGAAAACATGCAACATGAAAAATGTAATTGGTCCTCTAAACTGCGATTTGCTTCTTTTTGTGAGAAAATACAAGTAAAAAAGAGGGTTCCTGGGTGCAATTACATGTGCATGGGACTTACATAACTTAAAGTTGCAATTTGACATATGTTTAATTGATTCACTTAAGTGAATCTGACTTTAAATGGTCCATTACATATTTACACTAACATTTTTTACATGTAATGTGTAAATAGGTTGAAAAAGTAAAATTTTACTTAAATAATTTAAATAAAGTGCACTTTGATAACTTAAATCACTGAAGTTATAAATTAAAAGTCAAATAGTGAAACTATATAACTTTAAAACATAACATAAAGTGATATTAAATCACATTTCAAAACATATAACATAACATCAAATTATAAGGTCCAATATTTAAAATATGTAGTGGGGGTTTTAAACCGCACATACATAGCAGGCTAGGCGAGTCAATAAACAATGCACTTAAACCTTTATAACTTTTTATTAACAACTTTGATTAGGTCCCAAGATAGTTTCAAACAAGGTTGTGATCGAAAGCAAGAGACTAAAGCGAACAAAAAAACAAAAGTAACCCAAGCAAATATTTAAACGCGCAAAAAAGACTTTGAAGGCCTTAAACATCAAGTATAGGCTAACAAACTGAAAAAACAAAAAAGACTTGACGAGAACCTTCAATAAAAAGACTCATCATATGGATTGGGGATAATTGTATGATCAATCTTTGTCAATCAAATAGTGAGTTACCTTAGAGAAATGTGCAACTTAATTGGAAAAGTTTCATATTATTGCCTCCATTTTGTGACGACAAAATGAAGGAAAACTAAGATATCTTCCAAGGATGTGTATTTATTTGTCAATGGTATCTTGGCTCCTAAAACGCCATGTTATGTAGGGTGCTTGTCATGATAAGTTATTGTAAGAATATAGTTTGTAATTAAATTGCATTTTTCCATAGCATCATGCACGTTTTAATAAAGTTAAGATATGACATCGGTTTCTTATAGAATAAGAATATTAAAGTAATGCTCAAATATGATTTAATATGTCTGGACAGTTCTGTGCAATTTTCTATGACTTTCATATGCATTAATAGTTTTAATCATAGTTTAAAATCTTGCTGATAAGTGGTAGAGATTTCAGTTTCTCGGGAGAAGTTGGGTGTGGTGAGAAATTACAAGTTTCTTGTGCGAAAATCTTGGTCGAGAAGTTTGAAACTTCTTGCCAAGAATTTGGCAACATATCGTCGAGAAGTGTCCAACTTCTCGCAATAACTCACTGTTTTCTTGTGTGCCAGAATATCAAAACCAAGATGCCCAATAGTGAGTTTCATTTCATTGTTTTTGCATTCTAGAGCACTTGGAAGAGAAGAGAAGGCTTGTGGATGAGAGAAATAGTGTTTGGAAGCCTTGTAGAGTGATTGCAAGTGGATTTGAAGCGAATTCGAAGCTCTTTTCAAACGAATCCAGATTCTCAAGTAAGCATTCTAAATTCTTTTTCTTTTCAGTTAAAAATCGGTTTATGTTGCCTTAGTTGCATGTCACTTTATTGAATCTCTTGAATACCATTGGCAATGTTCTCTAACATGTTTTAGAGTATAATGACTAAGATCTAACACCATATTTTTGCAATTTTTCCAAAAAAATCATAGTTTTCTCATTAATTTCATAACCTAACACATTTTTGGTTTTTTGGTTCAAGTTTCAGCTTGTGTTAAAACTTATAATCTAGTTTAGTCTATTCCTAATATGTTAATTAATTATCTAAATTTGTGGCTTCCATTTGTGTTTTGTTTGTATAGGTTGATTTTATGTTAATTGGCAAATATGGATTCTTCTACAACTGGCTCAGTTGCAACATCTATGTCATGTTCCCTCTTTAAATTCCTCTAGCAGAGACTTGTGAGTCAGTTTATTATGGGGTCTTGTAGGCTAACAGGGTTGGATAGAGACCCAGAATGGTTATACAGTGTTGAGAATTTGGTGTTCTGGCAGTTGCTGTTCAGTTTGGAAACATTCCTTGTTTTTAGGAGGCAGTTCCTAAAATTATGGGGTTATTCCTACTTTTTAGGAGGGATGATCATGCCCAAGGTTGGATCTCCATGAGATGATTCCTTGAGTTCAGTTTCAGAGGAATAGGGTTTGTTTCCTAAGTTTTAGGAGCATCCCTAGGTTTTAGGGATGAGATTGCCAGTGGATCCTTGATTTCCGACTTCAGTCACAGCCAGGTGACAGGATGATTTCATGGTTTGTGGTGTCATTGGGGCATTTTGTAGCTACTTGGGTTATTTTTTTAATATTTCGTAAGTTAGCGTTTAATAATTAAATACAACAAAGTTATAGCCATTTTGGAGTAATAAGGGGTTTTTGGCCTCATCTGGATGCATATCCCTTGGTGTAATAGCTCGTTGGAAAAGTCTTGAACTTTTCTAAATATTTCTCTTTTGACTCAGAGCATTTCGGTGAACGGATTTCTTTCTATTGGGAAAAAGGTCATTTTCTGGATATTTGACCACTTAAAAAATGAGAAATATCTTATTTTATAACCCAATGCCACATGGAGACACTTTTAGGGTTCGAGCTAAGTATGGTGGGTTATAAGGAGGTAAAGACAAAGTTCTAAGGCATTATTGACATATTACATCTTGGATTTGTGATTTGGGCTTTGATTGAGCTTTTAGCTCTTGGGACACTAACCCCACTTGCTTTGCCTGTTTGGGACATAGCCCCCAAAAAAGTGGTTTGGATTCGTTGCAGTCAAAACCATCTTGGAGATTGTGGATTGTTTCTTTTGGGGAACGCAGTATTGAGTCAGAGTTTTAGCTGGAGTTTGGGCATTCTATCCACGTGTGGGCACTTTGCAGCTGTACGACAGCACCTGGCAGCCATATTCTTTCCCACGTGCAATATTTGAGAGTTGGAACTTGGCCGTAGCTTCCTTCTGGGCTCATATTTCTCCTTCACGCCTTCAGGTTGGGTTTATCCTTGGTTGTAATCATCTGGATATTATTGTAAATCTTCATCTAGTTACAAATTAGGCTTTATATTCAAAAATTTGCTATAACTGAAATTGCTTTGGTTGTATTTGGAATACATTTTCAGAATTGGTTCATGTTATTATACTTTTGTTATTACTTATTGCAAAATCATCAAAAACATAAAACAATCAAACTCTTCTGCAACTTCCTTCTAACTCTGCAAGAAAATTTTAATAAATAGGGAAAACAAATTTAAAAATAATAAAATTATAGCAAATCAGCAGAAGAGATCCATCGGGGATCTTTCAATGGTATCAGAGCTATGCTTCTTGCCAGCTTGTTGGGTTAAATAGATTTTATTTCTATGCATCCGAGAAGAGCTGATGTAAACAAATATTATACAAGCAGAAGAGTTCAAAACGAGTGTGAGTTTGGAATAGACCAGGAACCTAGTATGGTAGAAGAATAGGTGGGCTGCAGAGGGAATTAGGATGATGAAGAGAGAGAGATGGCGCAACCCTATTCACTACTTAGCCCAAGATCGCCCAGGCTTTAGATAGATTACAGGATACCTTGGAGCATTTGGAGATAGGTGGACGCAGAGGCAGGCGAAGTAGATCAGTTTCAGTGGCTGGTAGTTAGCGCAGCCATCAGTCCCATTCTTCAGTTGGGAGCTCCCTTCATTCCTCTAGGCGGCATCACCATCATACACCTACTACGAATAGACCATTGCTTCCTCAGTTCATACCAGGTTAACAGCTAGCGCAGGTGGAACCACCAGAGGTGTGGTTCCAGGAGTCAGTTTTTGCAGCCACAGTTGGGTGGAGAGCTCTACCCCCTGAGGTTAGGGACGTCTTTCCTCTTCCCTAGTATTGTGCATAGCGTAGAGATACAACTAGGTTTAGGGGAGATCGTGGTTATAGACCACCACAGCAACAACAGAACTATGACCTCAATAGAGCTACTGGGAAGATCACATTGACTATATATAATGGCTCAGGAGATACAAGTGCATGAGCTTGGGTTCACAAGTTGGATATATATCTTTCATTACAGCCCATGCTTGAGCATGAGGCTATTCAGTTTGCTGTGTTGCATCTAGAAGGAATTGCCTATGATTGGTGGCACCATGGATTGGTCACCCAGGATCACACCTTAGTACATTCCTATGTTGAGTTCATTGAGTGACTCATTACACGGTTTGACCGTAAGGATGCAGAACTTTATTATAGAGAGTTGGCTCATCTGAGACAAACTGGTCATGCAGAAGCTTATATTAATGAGTTCCAGCGTATTGTGGTTATGGTACCTGATATGCCCCAAAAGTGTAGTGTGATTCTATTCATTGAGGGATTGTAGGACAGGCTTAAGGGATTGGTTAGTGCTTTCCAGCCGATCACTCTTAAGGATGCTATTGATGTGACATTGAGACTGGACACCACTCCTACTTATCCATTGAATAAAAGGCCATTCAGAGATTCACGACCTCCATAGACGGCCAACACCTCACAACTTAGGGATGGTCAGTTAGCTAGACCTCCTAGGATGGACCCAGAGACACGAAATGATTTGAGGAGGAAGAAACTATGCTTCTCATGCAAAGAACCTTGGGAGCCCAAGCACCGTTGCATGGGTAAAGGAAAGGTTCATTTGATTGAGGTGACTTCTGAGTTAGGAGATGAGGATGTGCCCGACACTAATGTTGAGGATAGTACGGAGGATGTTGAGCAGGTATAGACACAGTTGGAGTTAGATACTCCTGAGCCCATGGCATCAACCAAAGTAGCTATGGCTACCCTCTCTAGCTATCCTAAGTTTCATACCTTCTGGTTGAGAGGTACACTAAAGGGCGATCGGATCACAAGCTTGGTAGACATAGGTGCTACACATAACTTTATTGATCAAAAGTTAGTTGAGAAGTGTGGGTCACAGTATGAGGAGTTTGGTGGTTTCAGAGTGAAGGTGGCAGATGGTGTAGTTTTAGGTTGCACCAAACGGATTCCAAAGCTTAGTATTCAGATTGGGGATTATACTTTGACCAATGATTTTTATGTGCTTCCTATAGAGGATTATGATGTGTTTTTGGGCCTACAGTGGTTACAGGGTATTGGGCGTTACATTATTGATACACATTGTATGTAGTTAGAGTTCCTTTCTGGGGGCAGAAGATTATTTTGAGGGTAGCTTTAGATGGTGGACCTCGAGAGGTGACTTCTTGTAGGATGGAGACTATCCTTAGACATAATGATGTGCTTTGGGCTGCATATTGTTTGGTTAAGTCTAAAACGCCCACACCTCAGGATGATCATACATTTCATGTTGACATTCAGTCAGTGATGGATCGTCATGGAAGAGTTTTTGGTGACATACCTCCTGGAGTGCCTCCAGATAGAGGTTTTGAGCATGGTATAGAGTTGGAGGATGGAGCAAAGCCAATAATGGCTACACCATATCGTCATCCTAGGGCCTATAAGGATGAAATTGAGAAGACTTCATGAATTGTTGGATATAGGTTTCATTCGGCCAAGTTCTAGCCACTTTGCTTCTTTAGTAATGCTTGTTAAGAAGAAGGATGGGACTCTACAGATGTGTGTAGATTACAGAGTGTTGAACAAAAGGACAATCAAGAACATATATCCTATTCCATGCATTAATGAGTTGTTGGATGAGCTTCATGGAGCTATTTACTTCTCTAAGATTGATCTTCACTCAGGCTACCATCAGATACGTGTACAAGTAGAGGATGTACACAAGATTGCCTTCCGTTGTCACTATGTTGAGGAGGTACTTGGCATAATGGAGAGTTAGTCTCAATTTGCTAAGCTATCCAAATGTGAGTTTGGATTGAGGGAGGTATTATATTTGGGTCATGTGATCGGTGCTGATGGGGTGAAGGTGCATGAGGAGAAGATTCAGGCGATTCAGAATTGGCCCAACCCTCAGAACATTATTGAGTTACGTGGATTCTTTGGTTTGTGTGCTTATTACAGAAGATTTGTGAAAGGTTTCCCTCAGTTGGCAACACCTTTGACAGATCTCACAAAGAAAGGGGCGTTCAGATGGATAGAACTAGCACAGGGGGTCTTTGATAGACTCAAGGAGGTTATGAGTACTTGTCCCGTTTTGACACTACCTGATTTCTTGCAGCCATTTGTCTTAGAGTGTGATGCTTCGGGTTTGGTTATAGGAGCAGTTTCGATGCAGAATAGACACCCCATTGCCTATGAGAGCAGGAAGTTGCAAAACAATGAAAGGTTGTACTCTACCTATGATAAGGAAATGTTGGCTATTATGCTTGCATTAGCCAACTTCAGGCAGTATCTTGTTGGCAACAAATTTGTGGTAAGAATTGACCATAACAGTCTGAAATATTTCCTAAATCAAACAGAGCTCAATGATTGACAGCAAAAATGGGTTAGCAAAATTCAGGCTTATGACTTCGATATCGAATTTATAAAGGGGAAGAATAATACTGTGGCTGATGCACTCTCTAGGAAACCCTCATTGGCTACCCTATGTTCATTGAGTGAGATTTCAGCAGATTGGAAGGCTCAACTTTTAGTTGAGTACTCCAAGAATCAGCATGCTGGTGAGATCATGGAGGGTTTGATAGTAGATGATAGATATAGCATGGTAGATGATATTATCTACTACAGTGGCAGGGTTTATCTTCTTCTGGGTTCTCAGTTGAAGGAACAAATTTTTCATGCTCTCCATGATACTCCTACAATAGGACATCCAGGATATGGTAAGATTTACAGGGAGGTTAGTGAGAGATTCTCTTGGAAGGGTCTCAAAGATGATGTTTTAAGCCATGTCCGTGAGTGTATGACTTGTCAGCAGAACAAGTCGGAGCATACCTACCCAACGGGTTTATTGCAGCCCTTACCTATACCAGAACAAAAGTGGACAGGGATCTCTATGAATTTCATTACAGGACTTTCTCGGGTTCAGGGGAAAGATTGTATTTATGTTGTCGTCGATAGGCTAACCAAGTATTCACACTTCTTTCCCATTGCATTAGATTTTACAGCATCATAAGTCGCTGAGTTATTTTTCAGAGAGGTGTTTAGACTCCATGGTCTTCCCAAGACCATTGTGAGTGACAGGGACAATAGGTTCATGAGTTCCTTTTGGCAGGAACTTTTCAGGCTAACAGGCATTGTGTTGACACCCAGTACTAGTTACCACCCTCAAACTGATGGATAGACCGAAATAGTCAACAAGTGGGTTGAGGGATATTTGCGTAACTATGTGTTAGGGCAGCAAAAAGCATGGGTACGTTGGTTGTATTTGGGCAAGTATTGTTATAACACCACGCACCATATGTCCATTGGCATGACGCCTTTCAGAGCTTTTTGTGGATACGAGGCATTATCTTTAATTGATTTTGCACTTAGTGATAGTAGAGTACACTTGGCTCAGGATTGGTTACAGGAGAACCAGGATATCATGAGATCTGTCAAGGAAAATTTACAGCAGGCTCAGAATCAACAAAAGATATATGTTGACAGGCACAGGATTGAGAGAGCATTTGAGGTGGCTGATATGGTCTTTCTGCGCTTACAACCATATCAACAAAGCACCCTAAAATGGGGGGAGGGGAGCTGAAAAGCTCCAACCACGTTTTTATGGTCCATACGGGGTCATCAGGCGAGTGGGGGAGGTTACATATGAGATTGAGTTACCACTTGGCAGTAGAATTCATAATGTATTCCATGTATCTTGCCTGAAAAGGGCGCTTAGACAACATATTATAGTTTCACTTGAGTTACCTTCCATGGATGAGGACGGTAAATTGATTTTGGTTCCTAATGAGATTTTGGAGGTAAGGGAATGATGGTTGAGAAGCAGGGTGATTCAAGAGTATTTGGTATGATGGAGAGATCTTCCCATAGAGGATGCCACTTGGGAGGGTGAGAGCATTTTACAATATCCAGCATTACAGTTGCTTGTGGGCAAGCATCTCCGAGAGGGGAGGACTGTCATGTTCCCTCTTTAACTCTGTCTAGCAGAGACTTGTGAGTCAGCTTATTATGGGGTCTTGTAGGCTAACAGGGTTGGATAGAGACCCAGTATGGTTATACAGTGTTGAGAATTTGGTGTTTTGGCAGTTGTTCAGTTTGGAGATGTTCCTTGTTTTTAGGAGGCAGTTCCTAAAATTATGGGGTTATTCCTGCTTTTTAGGAGGGATGATCATGCCCAGGGTTGGATCTCCATGAGATGATTCCTTGAGTTCAGTTTCAGAGGAATAGGGTTTGTTTCCTAAGTTTGAGGAGCATCCCTAGATTTTAGGGATGAGATTGCTAGTGGATCCTTGATTTCCGACTTCAGTCACAGACAGGTGACAGGATGATTTCATGGTTTGTGGTGTCATTGGGGCATTTTGTCGCTACTTGGGTTATATTTTAAATATTTCCTAAGTTAGCGTTTAATAATTAAATAAGGCTAAGTTATAGCCATTTTGGAGTAATAAAGGGTTTTTGGCCTCATCTGGATGCATATCCCTTGGTGTAATAGCTCGTTGGAAAGGTCTTGAACTTTTCTAAATATTTCTCTTTTGACTCAAAGCATTTCGGTGAACGGATTTCTTTCTATTGGGGAAAAGGTCATTTTTTGGATACTTGACTTAAAAAATGAGAAATATATTATTTTATAACCCAACGCCACATGGAGACACTTTTAGGGTTCGAGCTAAGTATGGTGGGTTATAAGGAGGTAAAGACAAAGTTCTAAGGCATTATTGACATATTACATCTTGGATTTGTGATTTGGGCTCTGATTGAGTTTTCAGTACTTGGGACGCTAACCCCACTTGCTTTGCCTGTTTGGGATGTAGCCCCCAAAATAGTGGTTTCGATTCGTTGCAGTCAGAAGCATTTTGGAGATTGTGCATTGTTTCTTCCGGGGAATGCAGTATTGAGTCAGAGTTTTAGCTGGGGTTTGGGCATTCTATCCACGTGTGGGCACTTTGCAATTGTATGGCAACACCTGGCAATCATATTCTTTCCCACGTGTAGCATTTGAGAGCTGGAACTTGGCCGTAGCTTCTTTTTGGGCTCATATTTTTCCTTCACGCCTTCAAGTTGGGTTTATCCATGGTTGTAATCATCTGGATATTATTGTAAATCTTCATCTGGTTACAAATTAGGCTTTATATTAAAAAATCTGCTTGAAGTTAAATTGCTTTGGTTGTATTTTGAATACATTTTCAGAACTGTTTCATGTTGTTGTACTTCTGTTATTACTTATTGCAAAATTATCAAAAACATAAAACAATCAAACCCTTCTGCAACTCCCTTCTAGCTCAGAAAGAAAAATTTAATAAATAGGGAAAACTAATTTAAAAATAATGAAATTATAGCTGATCAACAGAAGAGATCCATCAGGGATCTTTCAATCTAGTAGTGGCTTCAATGGGGCTAGAGATGAGGCATGGAAATACGTCTTCGAAGAAACCGAGTATAATAGCATGATATGGATGAAATGTGAAAAAAATGAATTGTGGAGGCATATCTCGTTTGAAGTACCACCTTGCTGGTATAAAAATGTGTGACACAAGGGTTTTTGATGCAACCATTGAAGAAATAAAAAGAGGGATGCTTTCCTTGCTTGGTGCCCAAGAAGAGAAAAAGTTGAGAAAGGAAAAGGCTGAATTGGCCAAGAGGTCAGCTATTTCCAAATTGCAAGTTATGTCTCCATTAAGAATCATTTATTATTTTCTAATCTCCATTACTAGTTTGGACTTTGGATTGTGCTAAACCAATGATCATAATGAAATGATGTGGGTTGTGACCAGGCATACCAGTCAACCTTGATGAAGAAACAATAGTTGAGGGCATAGTGGGCTCTCTTTGTGTCGTGCGGATCCACACACCTACCATCCACTCATCTTCCACTTATGTTGGTTCTAGTAGAACACATAAATCTTCTCTTGATGATTATTGTGTGCATAGAAACACCTGGAGCACAATCATCACTAGAGTATTGGATGGAACGGTGATGTACATCGACAAGTTGACATTCAATGAGCTAAGTTTTGGTTTTTAACATCGCCTTCAATGTTGCAGCAAGTCCATATTTTCTAAATTTTGTGACTGGTTGTACAGTAGCGCAAAAGGGCTATAAGCCACCTACTCCTGTAGACTTGAGTGGGAGGTTAGTTTACTTGTTTCGAATTTTAATACTTTTACAATTTACTTACTTTTGTTGAATGTATTTATTTTAAATCAAAGTTGTATACTTAATGTCAATTTTTATTTTGTGCTTATAGATTTCTCAAAGATGTTTCTAAAGCTAAAGATGTGGTTGAAGAGAAGAAATTACAATGGAAATAGCATGCTTGCACCATACTTTTAGATGGATGGATGTAATATCCCTTATCAATTCGAACCTCAACTTGTTGATTTGTAGGTCAAGGAAAATTGTCAAACACTTCCAATACGATCTGTATGCTTATTGTTTTTGAGTTTCAGACTGGTTATGCTTGTTTGAAATGATATCAAAGGGAATCTAAAAGCCTGTTATTGATTACTACTATATCTAAGAAAAGAACTAAATGCATATGCAATTCTCTTTTGGCTTCTCAAATGCATATAGATGAATACTAAATGAAAAATGTGCACTTACAACCAATTGGTATTTTGTCAAACACTTGGCATGCATACTATTATGCCAACCATGGAAGATATAAATATGGACATTACATCAAATATATAGATCTGCAACTTATCACTCCTTTAATGAGATATTTTCTAATTCAATGCGTAACATAAAATTCCAAGGCTCTTGGCTTTGCAACCCAAAAAAAAAGAGAGTACAAATGACATTATAAATCTGATATAAAATGTGCATCTACAACTATTTATAACAGCAACCTTTACAATGTCAAATGACTAATTTAAATGATGCAAATTGATTGTAGAACTTGATATACAAATCGCCCAATGAAGGAGATGAAATTGCAATCATAATCAAGCCAAGTACTATAGCGTGGGTACTGTTCACAGCACTGTTCATGTCACTGTAGCAGCCAACAATAAATGTATTCTCCAATTTAAGCACAAATAGAACTCTAGAATGAAGCTCTCTTGAATGCCAAATTCAATGGATATTTCACCACCTCAAATGGTTGCAACATTGAAGAATTGATGCTCTCCAATGTCTAATTGAAATTAGAAACCCTTAGTTTCTTCTCCCAAGTTTATATCAAATGCAATTGACAATAATCAGATGCCTAACAATGAAGCTCTCACCTCTATTTATTCTTTTCTTTCACCCTTCTAGAAGGAAATAAAATATTATTTAATTGCACTCTCTAGAAGCTTCCCTCTTTCCAATACAATAATTAGTTGTGCTTCTAGAAAATGCACTCTCTGGAAGCTTCCCCCTTTCCAATACAATAATTAGTTGTGCTTCTAGTAAATAAAATAAAATAAATATAAAGTCACATTACATTTATTTATTTATTGACTTTAATTTAATTTATTTCTCCTTATTTTTCCTCTTAGCCTTCGGAGAATGAAGAGCTAAGAACTCTATTGAGGGTCTAAAAGATGGGGAACATTACAGTCCGCTCTCCCTGAAATTGTTTGTCTTCAAGCAATCCAGCAACACAATGAACTCCAACCTCCACCTGGATCCCAAATGAAGTAGTATGTGACACCCCTGTCAACATTGAACCAACTGCATACCACTAACATCATCAGGACCAACAACATAACTTGCAGTATAGTATTCAAAACCTGTGCTAATGATGTAGAAGTTAGGATATCCTCAGAAGAAGACCCCACAAGAAATATCTTCATCTTGGTCCCCACCCATACAATATATACTGGACTAGAATCCTGATCAACAATCCCTTGAAGAGACATAGCTACAGGAGAACCATATGCACTCATACCAATTGTATCAACAATAGGTGTAGGCACATCAAAATTTGTGGACATAGGAACATTACCAACTGTCGCAACACAAAATTGAATCTTTACAGATGGTGAAAACTAAGCCCAACTCCACTCAGGTGAGTGATCAACGTCAACCTCAAACAACAAATTTTCATAAGAGAATGTTGCATCCATGTCGAACATAGGATTGTCCATGAAGTGAACATCAACACTTTGTTGATCGATAGTATAACATGACTCTGTCACTATATCACTCACCTCATGAACAATAACAAGTGTACTATCATTAGAGCACACATCTACAACCGCATGCATATTGCTAAACTCCTCGTTGGATGGCTCAACCGACACTGAAGTGGCTGCTGATATGACAATAGCCTCACATGCTCCTATTCCCCCTATCGTTGCATCGCCATCAAATACATGATCTGGGAAACTCATGCCAACAACTGCATCATCTGACTTAACCTGACATGAATTTTCATCACATTCCACTTCAATTGTGCCCAACTCATGCAATGTTTCATAAGAAATGTTCTGCAAATTTGAAGTTGCAACTGTATCATCACATTTCGCTCTTTGAAAAAGCGATATCATGCTCTGCTCAAATCTCGGATTCAAAATCAGTTGGGTCATCTATTTGTGATTTTGATTCATCTCATTCACTAGCACATCCAACTATTTCACAATACCTTGTATCTCAAAATCTCCATCCCGTGGCAGAGAAGTACGACCTCTGCAGGTATAATGAATTCCAAACCTTTTGTCACCATCCATAATGCTAAAAACCAAGTCCTCTACCTGTGGGTCAAAAGAAAAGTGATGAGCCTCAGAGTGTAATGCCGATAAAAACTCCCAATCTCTGTCAAGGGCTCATCATCATCAAACTGGGAATCAAAAGATGGCTCCAATCTTTGACTCCGAACTATTGGTTGAGCAGGATCCTGGGCAACCCTCTCAGCAAACCCAACCACAAAATCCCTATTGGGAAATTGTGGCCAAGGTCTCTACAGTCTTCCTCACCAATCATTGTATAGCACAAGACGCCCGAATGAGAGTACCCTCAGATATACTGTATGAAACCTCCTGCAAATCCATGCTCTCAAGCAAATACTCTGTGAATGACTCAGTATAATAGAAATTATATGTGGAAGCATCAATCTGCTTCCCCGCAATCCACAACTGATCCCTTTGTAAATGTGACAATGCCAACTATCCAATGCTACTAGCTGTATGAAAAGAAGAAACAGATTCACTTCCAATAGAAAGAAGCAAATCACCATGAGAGCATGTCTCCATTGATGCTCTCACCTCCTTTGTACATACTACACTCATATCCTGGACGAATGTGTTCTCCACATCATCACGTCCCTCATCCTCAACTGTAGAAGAAAACTCACCACCAACCACAATATTTAACTGAATAGGGTCTAGGGCTGGTGTCGACTGTACCTATTCTAACTCCGTGGTAACCTTATCCAACTGTGACTGTGACTCCTAAAGAGCCATCTGAGTATAGTGAAGAGAGTCCATAGTCACCTCAAGCTCTTGGGTGAACTCAACAATCTCCTTCTCTTTCCCTAACAACATCTCATAGCAGGTGCTACCCCACTCTAGAAGGTAATCCTTGTCAGCAACTAACTGAGGGTAACTATGCTTCAAGATCCTAACAGCCTCTCGAAGTGCATGAACCTCTAGAGAAAGAGTACTATCACCATGCTCCTCAAACATAGGAGCATCGCAACCAGATGTAGCTAACATTTGACAGATAGCAGCATAATGCTCAAGAGCTAAAGAAATGTTACTATCACTCACCTTCAACTCACAAGTCACATGATGCCTTTGTAATTCCTTTCTCCTATGCAAGCTCTCTGTCTCACTAACTACACTGAGATAGGAAACTAAATCAGAACTCTCCACCACAAGATCGCTCATACGTGTGCTATCTTCCTCGCACAATTTTGCATCCGCCATACAACTACCATGTACCTCAACCAACTCCTCATCTGAAGAAATGGAAGCCCTTGCCGTATCAATCTCCTCGCATGTCTCAGCTTCCACCTCAATATTAAGATCCTGTAAGCATCGATCCTGGGACCCATCCAAAACTTCCTCGGAGTCATCACCCAATATTTGACAAGGGGTGTCATACCCAGTACATCTCATAGAATCATCAAATGGATCATTAGAGGTGTCCATACTATCTGCATCGACATCTCTTGAGAAAGCCTCAATTGCGAACTCCTGACTCTGCACACACGACTCAACGCCAGGCTATGAATTAGTAATACTAGAGCATAAACCCACATCTACTGATTCCGCTGAAAATAGTTGGGTGACTCTATACGTGTCTCGGTCCCACCTGAGGAAGCAACTGCCTCCTGTACTGTAGCAACACCATGAGATCTCACACACAAATCTCCAATGATAATCCTGTCCTCGAGAGAGCCGAAAGTATCAGTGGTAACAACTACATCAACTCTCTCTGCACTAACTGTAGCAATAACTTTGGGAGCCTCAACTTGTTGAAGCTTGGTGCCGCTATCTTCTACTGCCACTGACACACCACATGTCCCTGTGAAATAAGTCCATCGTCAACACTGTAGATAGGACTAGCAGGTGCCGTACTAAATATAGGTACATCTCATCAGAGACTCCTGTCGACAAAAACTCAAGCTTCCTTCCTTGCAATCTTGATGTCGGCCTTCTAAAGGTAGAAACCATATACCTTGTTGCCCTTTCAATTGTCTCTACATTCGACAAGCTCTCTGTCAATCTCTGTTGATGAAGCTTAAGTTTCTCCATACTCTCTTGCAAAGCATTCATCTTCGTGCTAACTTTCTCATTACTCTACCGACTTCTAGAACTGTCAGTCCTATGTCTATCCATGGCTAGAAAATGCTAGAGTGTTGGTCACTCCAAATGCAATAGCAACTCTGACAATAATTAATATTTTCCTACCCCACAAGATGAAAGGAAACCGCTTTGATACCAATGTAATATCCCTTGTCAATTCGAACCTCAACTTGTTGATTTGTAGGTCAAAAAAAAATTGTCAAACACTTCCAATACGATCTGTATGCTTGTTGTTTCTGAGTTTCAGACCGATTATGCTTGCTTGAAATGATATTAAATGGAATCTAAAAGCCTATTATTTATTACTAATATATCTAAGAAAAGAATTAAATGCATATGCAATTCTCTTTTGGCTTTTCAAATGCATATAGATGAATTCTAAATGAAAAATGTGCAGTTACAGCCAATTGGTATTTTGTCAAACACTTGGCATGCATACTATTATGTCAATCGTGGAAGATATAAATATGCACATTACATCAAATATATAGACCTGCAACTTATCACTCTTTTAGTGAGATATTTTCTAATTCAATGCTTAACATAATATTCCAAGGCTCTTGGCTTTGCAACCCCAAAAAAATTGAGTAGAAATGACATTATAAATCTAATATAAAATGTGCATCTATAGCTACTTATGACAGCCACCTTTACAATGCCAAATGACCAATTTAAATGATGCAAATTGATTGTAGAACTTAATATACAAAAATCATCCAATGAAGGAGACGAAATTGCAATCATAATCAAGCCAAGTACTGTAGCACGGGTACTGTTCTCGACACTGTTCACAACACTGTAGCAGCCAACAATAAATGTATTCTCCAATTTAAGCACAAATAGAACTCTACAATGAAGCTCTCCCAAATGCCAAATTCAGTAGATATTTCAGCACCTCAAATGGTCGCAACACTAAAGAATTGATGCTCTCCAATGGCTAATTGAAGTCAGAAACTCTTAGTTTCTTCTCCCAAGTTTATATCAATTGCAATTGACAATAATCAAATGCTTAACAATGAAGCTCTCACCTCTATTTATTCTTTTCCTTCACCCTTTTAGAAGGACATAAAATATTATTTAATTGCACTCTTTAGAAGCTTTCCCCTTTCCAATACAATAATTAGTTGTGCTTCTAGAAAATGCACTCTCTAGAAGCTTCCCCTTTTCCAATACAATAATTAGTCGTCCTTTTAGAAAATTAAATTAATTAAATATAAAGTCACCTTTAGATTTATTTATTTATTGACTTTAATTTAATTTATTTCTCCTTATTTTTGCACTTAGCCTTCGGAGAATGAAAAGCTAAGAACTCCATTGAGGGTCTAAAAGATGGGGCACATTACAATGTACGGATGGAAGTAACAGTGCCGTAATCAACTTATTGATTTTTTGCAAGGATCAAATAGTTTTTCTTAAATCCTTGGATGCCTCGAACAAGGTAAAGATGATTGAGACTTTGACTATAGTGTTAGAGTGTGTTGTGATGGAGGTTGGGGTTGAAAATGTGGTACAAATCTTAACCTACAATGCAACAGCATATGCGGTAACGGGTAGGATCTTACAAGAAAAGCATGACACTCTTTTGGTCTCTTTGTGCAGTGCACGTTATTGACCTTTTAGAGGATATCGAGAAATTTAGATTGGCTGAAATAAATTGAAGAGGATGCAAGGAAGATAAGAAAATTTATCTGCAATCACCCTTGGGTCCTTCTCTTGATAAGAGACTTCACCCATGACAAGGAGTTGATTAGACCCACGGTCACAAGATTTGCAACGATTTTTTTAATGTTGCAAAGTGTTCTTGTTTATATGAATCCTTTGAGGAAGATGTTTGCGAGTCCAACATGGCTAGAGTCAAGTTATTCAAAGAAGCTCGATGGACAAAGTGTTGCACGCATTATTTTTGACATCCATTTTTTGATCTAGCTACAGATTGTGGAGGTAACTTGGAAACTTCAAAAGTTGAATATTTAATTATTTTGTATTCGTTAATCAAGTCCTTTATGAATTTATAACCCCACTCTATGATTAATAATCGTTTTCTATGTTTCAATTGCAAGTGGTGAAGCCCTTGGTTAAAGTTCTCCGCTTAGTAGATGGGGAACAAACCCCAACGAAGTCCCTTTATGAAGTCATGGATAGGGCCAAAGAGGCTCTATGAAATCAATACAGGGGGAAAAACCTAAAATTTGAGCCCATATGGGAAATTATTTATAGGAGGTGGAGCAATCAGCTCCACCAGCCCATTCATTCAAAGAGGTATTTCCTCAACCCTCATTTTCACTTCTTTCCATCGTACAGGGATCCCAATGGAGAGTTCATGGAGGGCTTCAGTGAATGCATGTAGAGGATGGTACCTGACATTGTGGTGAGAGACCTCACTGTAATTGAAATGGAAGTATATCAAAATGCAACGGGCAAGCTATTCTCCGCAAATGTGGCATAGAGAGGCAGACACACTCAAACCCCAGGTACAATGTTTGGAATTTGGAGTCTTTCACATGCATTATAAGTAGATAAATACTAAGCTACAAAATCTTGTCTTCACCTTTCTTTCTAACTCTTTAATATTTATCTTAGAGATGCTTGGTGGCAAAATTGGGGTGGAAGTGTCCCAAATTTGCAAAAACTGGCTCTTCACATCTTAATGTAGCCCAGTTGTAAGCATAATTGGAGCTTATTAAAATCCATGAACACAAAGAAGAGGAAAAAGTTGGCACATAAATGCCTAAATGACCTTGTCTTTGTGCAATATAACCTTAAGTTGCATGTAAGAAAGGTGGAGTTATCACCGGTTGAGCCACTTGATCTAGATGACATGGATCCTTTTGGTGATTGGACAACACAAGAGAAGCCTCCATTGTTCATAGGGGATGACATATATGATTTGGAGAGGTAGGCTATGGAGGAGTGTAGTGAGAGTGAGGACACTGACAATGAGGATTCAGATGATGAGTCGTCACTGCTAGCGCCAGGACCAACACCATCTACATCACAGAGGATTGCTAGGGCTAGAGCCACTAAGCCCCCTCCCTTTCCCATAGTTTTTACAAGAACTACTAGGAGGGGGAAGAGGAAGATGTAAACTAGTTTCATATTGTACTTGACATTAGTATTTGCTTATCTTTTTACAAAGACAATTTGGTATTTGTAGTTTGCTTCAGAGTGCAGAGTCTCTGATTACATTGACATTTCAAATGAAGATGGGATTTTGTTACTTATTGCATATATGTGTGTGTGTGTGTGGATCAGCTTGTTTGGTTTGTTTGCTCATTTACCAACTCATTAGATGCATCTACTTATTGAATTTTGCAAATTAAAAATGCATTTTAAATTAAATTTAAGTCAATTTTAAAATTCCCAATACTTTTCCGAGAAGTTATCGATTTATGTCCGATATTCGCCAAGAAAACCATTTTTTGCCTTGCCAATAAGTGGCAGAAAATGAGATTTTGAACTATGGTTTTAATCATAGTAACGAGAATTGCCATGAAATTGCTGGTTTGGTGATTTGATTCATGGTTCTCGATTTTTTTGAATTGGTGAGCCAGATCAGCAATTTTATTGCATGAATCAACTCGCTGATTCATGTGATTCATGCAAAAAATGGCCAAAATCACCTTTGTGAATCGCTAAAAATCGAAAAAGTGAGAGGATGATGATGAGGCTTGAGGTAGAGCCTTGCTATTTCATTTTGTTTACAGATACTAATAGAAAAACATTTCATGGATCTTCATCTTACATACATTTATGATTTGATGTTTTATGGCTCTTCATCTTACATACATTCTATAATTTCTATTTACTTCAGCTACAATTTACATTTTTACATGTAACGTAGTTACGTATGTGATGGATTTATCATTTATGTTCCATGTTTATGTATGTTAGCTTCTATTTGATGATGTTATAATGTGTTTAAGACTTAAGTTATATTCAATAAAGGGTGCATGAAATAAGTTTTAAATTGTTAAAATCTCTAAATTTCAAGGGTTTTTTAAATTTGTTGATCCAATTCCAATTCATAGCCAATTCTGATCCAATTCTGGTTCTCGTTACTTTGATTTTAATACATATCAAGAGTTGTGTATGCACATACCAAACCTCAAATTCAACTCAGGATTGATGTATTTTGAGTTAGCAACTGATGTGTGAAATGATTGGGGTGGGGTGAGGAACTTTTCATGAGGTATGTTGGATGTACATGCCATCTTACCTGCACTCAAGTCTCTTCCAATTCCAAATGAATTGATCTAAACGAATTTGTCATCAGGTATATTGGATGTACATACCAACTTACATCATACTTTGCAAGCCTTGAGAAAAAATTGTGCTATATACCCCATTTAGCATTTGCTGACACCTTGTGCACATAGATGCTTTTTCCCAGTGGATAATTTCTAGCTAACACAGATGTAATGCATTTAAACTCCCAGAAAACCTGAAAACTCCTCTCAAATCTGCTTTAGAGAAATTCTAGTCTTGTAAGGTTTATAGGATTCTAAGTTTTGATTTAATGATTCATTTAGTCTGCAAATCTCATACATAGGTCTAATGGAAAGAGGGTAAGGCTAGCCCCAGATTGGTGTTAGGATAAACCACGGACAAAAATAAAAAAAAACTACATGCAAATATAACCAATAACAGAAAATAATAGATCACACAGAAATGAACACAAGGCACCAAGATTTAACGTGTTTCACCCAATCCCTGGGCTACGTCCACCAAACAGCAAGTCTGATCTTATTACAATCTAGTGATTACAACTTGATTACAATCCGTAATCCCTTACAGCTCAATACCGCCGCAAGAACCAATTTCGCATCACAACATAATGAAAAATACCCAACCCTAAGCTCTTTTTATACAAGTATTAAATTGCTTTAGGGTTATACATATTTCGGCCACGGCCCAAATTTTTTTTTCGGGGCGATGCCCCGAACCCCACTATTTATGAAGTATGTACAGTACTTTTCTGATCAGTCACCACAATCTAACAATCTCCCACTTGGGGACTGATCAGGCTCCACACTAAACAACAATCTCCCACTTGGAGACTGATCCTGTAGCAATACCACTACCACATGGGGTTACCACTGGATCAAACCACCATGGACTCTACTGTTCTTTTATTCATGTTCAGTCTAAAAGACCAACCGAAGCTGAAGAGGAGTTCAACTTCTCCCTTGTTACAACCTTTGTCAACATATCTGCTGGATTGTCATTGGTATGTATCTTCTCCAGCTTTAACTATCCATCCTCCAAAACTGACCGAATGAAATGGTACTGCAACTGTATGTGTTTGGTCTTAGAATGCAGAGCTGAATTCTTAGCAAGATGAATGGCACTCTGACTATCTGTGAACAAATAATTATCCTTCTGAGGATGTCCCAATTCTTCCAAGAAGAACTGAAGCCATATCATCTCCTTGGCTGCCTCTGTTGCAGCAACATACTCTGCCTCTGTAGTGGATAGAGCATTAATCTTCTGTAACCTAGAAACCCAGCTCATGGCTGCCCCACCAACAGTAAAGACATAACCTGTAGTACTCCGCCCGGTATCAATATCCCCAGCCAAATCCGAGTCAACATAGCCTTGTAAATCAATAGTAGAGCCCCCAAAGTGTAAACACTTATTGGATGTTCCTCTCAAATATCTGAGAATCCACTTGGCAACATTCCAATGCTCAAATCCTGGATGACTCATATACCTGCTAACGACTCCCACTGCATGTGCAATATCTGGCCTAGTGCATATCATAGCATACATCAAGCTTCTTACAACTGAAGCATAGGGTACCTTGGACATCTTATCTTCCTCTTCCTGTGTCTTGGGACACATTTTCTTAGTCAATTTAAAATGATTGGGTAAAGGTGTGCTGACAACTTTAGCATTCTCCATAGAGACACGTTGCAACACCTTCTCAACATAATTAACTTGAGATAGCGTCAATGTTCTGTTCTTCCTATCTTTACAAATCTTCATACCAAGGATTTGTTTTGCTGCCCCCAAATCCTTCATAGCAAATGCATGTGCTAACTGGCGTTTTAGCCCCTTAATATGATCCATGTTAGACCCAGCTACAAGCATATCATCAACATATAAACATAAAATAATGTAGCTATCATCATCCAATGTCTTAAAATAAACACAGTAATCTGAATGACACCTGTTATATCCATGCTCATGCATAAAACTGTCAAATTTCAGATACCATTGCCGAGGTGCTTACTTCAAGCCATATAAACTTTTCTTCAATTTGCACACTAAGTTCTCTTTACCTTTGACCTGAAAACCCTGTGGCTGAGCCATATATATTTCTTCATCCAAATCACCATGAAGAAAAGGCTGTTTTAACATCCATCTGCTCTAAATGCAAATCTTCAGTAGCCACAAGACTTAAAACAGTACGAATAGAAGTCATTTTAACAACAGGAGAAAATATCTCATCAAAATCAATTCCCTTTTTCTGTGCAAATCCTTTTACAACTAACCTGGCCTTAAATTTTTTCTTACCTCCTTCCTCTTCTTTCAACCTGTAAACCCACTTATTCTGTAAAGCGTTTTTACCTGCAGGCAACTTGCACAAATCCCATGTCTTATTTTCCAGCAAAGAGTCCATTTCATCGTTCATTGCAAACTCCCACTGAATCTTAGTATCCACCTGCACAGCTTCATCATAACTTTCAGGTTCACCAGCATCAGTAAGTAAAATAGAATACAAAGAGGGAGAAAACCTTTGTGGAGGTCTAATTTGCCTCGTTGACCGTCTAACATTGACTGGTGTGTGTGGTATTTGTTGTTGCACATCATGAGGAATGGCTGGAACATCAGCTTTTGGAGTATCATCCAGCACTAAATAATCATCTTCTTTCTTCTCATGTTGCTGCAACAGATCTTTGTACAACACTTTCTCATTGTATATGACATCCCGACTTCTAACAATTTTAAGATTTTCAAAATCCCAAAGCCTATAACCAAATTCATTAATGCCATATCCAACAAAGACACATTTCTTTGATTTAGCTTCTAGCTTGGTTCTATTTTCAGAGTCTATATGAGCAAAAGCTTCACAACCGAAGGTCTTGAGAAAAGAATAACTCGCCTTCTTACCAGTCCATGCTTCCTCTGGAATACCACAGCCCAAAGGAGTAGAGGGACCTCTATTAATCAAATATACTGCAGTATTGATAGCCTCCGCCCACATGTGTAAGGGCAACCCAGCATGCAACCTCATGCTCTTTGCGCGCTCCATTATAGTCTTGTTCATGCGTTCAGCCACTCCATTTTCCTGTGGAGTCCTTGGAACAGTTTTCTGTCTACGAATACCAGTAGTGGAGCAATAATTTTCAAATTCATGACTGCAATACTCACCACCATTATCAGATCTGAGACATTTTAATTTCTTACCAGTCTCATTTTCAACCAAGCATTTCCATTTCTTAAAAGTTTGAAATACATCAGATTTCTGTCTAAGGAAATAAACCCGTACTTTTCTAGTTGCGTCATCAATAAATGTAACATAATAATGAGAGCCACCAAGGGAAGATACCTGAGCTGGTCCCCATACATCTGTATGCACAAGCTCTAATTTCTCCTTTTTGTTTTCCTTCCCAGTCTTTACAAAACTCACTCTTTTTTGTTTTCCATACAACTTTCACAGAAATCCATATTCACACATTTCAGACCTGGTAAAACTTTCTTTGAATGAAGTACTTTCATACCTTTCTCACTCATGTGCCCAAGTCTATTGTGCCACAACGCTGTATCAGAATCTATAGCAGCTATTTGTTCTCCCTGCTCAACTGCAGCAATTGTTCCTGAACATTCATTTTTCTCTGAAACAATCAAAGTAGAAGGAACACTTGTACAAAGATATAAGGTGCCTACTTTCACACCTTTTGCTACTACAAGGGAACCTTTTGAAACCTTCCAATTTTTATCATTAAAAGTAACTACACAACCCTCATCACCGAGTTGCCCTGCTGAAATTAAATTCCTACTCAGCTTTGGAACATGTCTTACCTCATGTAGTAGCCAATAATTCTCATTCTGCAACTTAATCTTAATTTTTCCCTTTCCAACAATTTGACAGGGTTCATTATCCCCCAAATAAACAAGCCCAAAATCCCCTTGGACATAATCAATGAAATAACCTCTATGAGGTGTAGCATGAAATGAAGCGCCAGAATCTAAAACCCATGAATCATCAACACTCTCTAAAGACAGAAGCAAAGCATCCTCTTCGGATTTGTTACTTACCACATTTGCCTCCTTGTCTCCATCTGATTTATCTCCTTCGTTTTTCTTTCGATTCCAACAATCTTTCTTTTTGTGCCCTGGTTTCCCACAGTACCAGCAATCATTTGGTCCTCTCGATTGAGACCTCCTCCCCTTTGACTTTCCTCTTGATTTCCCACGATTTCCAGAGTTACTTCCTCTTTCAGTCGTTCTACCCCTGCTTTGTGCATTCAAAGCACTTCTTGATGTAGACCCACCTGAGGATTTCCTACAAGTTTCCTCACTCAAAACAACACCGATCACATCATCATATTTTAGGGTACTAGATCCAGGAACAGAATTACTCACCGCCATTACCAAGCCATTCCAGCTTTCAGGCAAAGAACACAAAATCAAGAGAGCCCTAATTTCTTCATCAAAATTGATACCCACAGAAGATAACTGACTAGTAATAGTATTAAACTCATTTAAATGATCTGCAACAGATCCACCTTCTGCCATTTTCATATTAAATAAACGCTTCATGAAAAATACCTTGTTTGAAGCGGAGGGCTTTTCATACAGTGTCGCTAGGGTTTTCATCAAATCTTCTGTCGTTTTTGCTTTTGTAATATTAAATGCCACCGATGGTGCCAAGCATAACCGAATGCTTTCGAGTGCCTTTCTGTCCAAAAGATCCCATTCAGCCTCTGACATAGTTCCCTGATTCTTGGCTTTGTCTTCCAACGGCTTCCATAAATTCTTTTGATATAGATAGTCTTCCATTTGCATCTTCCATAATTGGAGGTTCTGCCCATTAAACCTGTCAACCCTCAGCTTACCCTCATCTGCCATCGCTCCCACTCAACCGTGAGACTCCCACTTAACCGTGAGACTTTCCTGCAGAGGATAACTGAAAAACAACTTGCTCTGATACCACTTGTTAGGATAAACCACGGACAGAAATAAAAAAAAACTACATGCAAATATAACCAATAACAGAAAATAATAGATCACACAGAAATGAACACAAGGCACCAAGATTTAGCGTGGTTCACCCAATCCCTGGGCTACGTCCACCAAACAACAAGTCTGATCTTATTACAATCCAGTGATTACAAAATGATTACAATCCGTAATCCCTTACAGCTCAATACCGCCGCAAGAACCAATTTCGCATCACAACATAATGAAAAATACCCAACCCTAAGCTCTTTTTATACAAGTATTAAACCGCTTTAGGGTTATACATATGTCGGCTACCATGTCAGCTACGGCCCAAAATTTTTTTTTCGAGGCGATGCCCCGAACCCCACTATTTATGAAGTATGTACAGTACTTTTCTGATCAATCACCACAACCTAACAATTGGGAATGGGAATCGCCTAAAAATTTAGAGCAAGACCTGTGCAGAAACAATGCAGAAGATTTGATTTTACAATGCAAAAACAGGAAGCAATAAGTTCAATAATAAATATTATCAATAAAACTTACTGTAATTAATGCTGATTATAAGAGGTTATTAGCTCAATATTTTGACTTTTACTTTTTGATGCAATTTGTTTTAATATTTTTTAGTTATCTTTCTTGGATGATGTGATAGTTGTATCTCATTTCCCAGCTAGTGGATTTACTACTTTGATTTTATCTTTTAAGCAAAGCTAGAGAAATTGACTTATGAATCAACTCCAGGTGGCAGAACTCATTGCATGCATGGCAGATAATAGAGAGCTTTCTATAAATAAAGTTGTTGAAGTAATTGCCGAGACAACTGCTCCACTGCTTCCTATCAAAGAACTCCTGACTAAAGTTCCAATAGCAGGTGGTGTGGTAAGATTTTCTACCTAACATTTTTGAAAATACAGTAACTGTGTGGTTTCAGGCTAATCTATAGAAGTAGAATTGTCTAGATGGGCTAATTTAACTGCAAATCATGTCACTTATTTCAAGACATCTAGCATATTGTGTTTATATATTTTTATAGGAAATATGTACTTGTTTTTAGCTTTGAACTGTACTTCAAATTTGCTAATGATAATTTTGTTAATATTAGTAAATATAGTTACTAATGGAAAGAGTAAATCGAAATTCATATGAAACAGAAACCTTATATATATCATCAGTGTTGATGTTGGAGCGTTCATTCTTAGTTCTTATGTTACCAATTTGAAGGTTGTGAATAATTGGTGTACGCTAGATAAATAATCATAAAAAATACACCGTAATTATTTGTTTGTTTTGGTGAGTTGCCATGTCAAGCAACAAAGAATATAATATACATTAAAGTAGAGATGTGCACTTATTTTGGTAGAAAATAAATAATAATAATATCAAACTTTGGCTGTCTCCAAGATGTACCATGTCATCAAACTGCTGAGTCTGACTGATAAGCTATACAGATATAAATGAGCATATGACTTGATAACTGCAATACATTATAATTTTTTGAAACTAGATGGCATGCAATTGCTATCAACCAAACACTTTGACCACATCTACCTGTCATTGAGACTAGACTGTTAAATTGTAACAAGCTCCTGTGCTTGAACAAGATACAGTTAACAGTGTCACTTTCTTTTTATGTGTATTTGCATATTAAAATCTGCAATTTAAGAGTCTCAAAGAGTTGCACAAAGACCTTTCTTGGATCTTCTTATACCAGTTGCTTGCAGATCAATATCCTCAAAATCATGAATGAGATTCATTATGGCATCTGTCTCAACTATCAATAAATTTGTCAACTCAAAGTTCATTACAGTTAAAGATTTGAGCTTATAGAGTGAATTCCCAATTATTTAGTATTATTCCTGTATTTTCCACTCCTAGTTCATAAGAGTTTTTGCTTAAAAGTTAAATTGTCCAATTCAATTTGTTCAAATCAGACCTTCCCCTCAGTGGCTCATTCTTGGTCTGACCAGGCAATACATGGTCATTTTCCAGAGGAGATGGGATAGGTGATTTAATCATCACTTGCTTGGATTTGTTGGGGTGCTACATAGCTAGATGAAATGCCTCTAGTGAATCAACAGAACTCTCAATTGAAGATTCTAGTCTCTCATGGCTAAATAAATAAATGCCAAGCTCGCAAGCCAAGAGATGTAACTTTACAGCTTGTTCATTTATTTTGGGAAAAATAGGAGATAACACACTGCCCTTTAAGTAGAAAATAAGCAAAGTATGCTAAGGATAACATTCGAGGAAAATGCCTATTACTTAATGCTTGACAATTTGGCAGCAAGTGATGAAAGGGATTGTCATAGGCATAGTATTAAAACTCGCCATGTACCTGCTAATTTTTTTTGTATTTGTGAGTTTTATCAAAGAGAAGAAAATTGTAGGTGTTGGTGTGATTAAATATTTACTAACTACACCTAAGAGTTTGCACCTTATTTGTATATGGTGTAGAAATTCCACTTTAGGTGGTGAAAGTTGTTATCACATTCCATTTTATGTGGATCCACCTTTAGTGCTTTTATCACATTATCATCTTCCACATGTTGCACATACTTCATTGCATAATGGAGAATAATCCACCTTTGGTGGACATGCGATTCCACCTTGTGCGGGTGATAACTTATCTACTCCTTATCAGTCTCTTATTGCCTTGCCTATATAAGTAAGTCTATTATGTACATTTTCATTATGTCCATTATCAATAATATCCTTCTACCATTGTTGCAATTGTCTTGTCATTAACTTGTGGAATTTATCTTGGTGTTTTATTTAATCTTAGAGGTATTCTAGAGTCATCTAAAACTCTAACATTGTATCAGAGCAATTCCTACATGGTATACATTATTACATCATGATCAAGCTGAACCTTGAAATGTGAAAAGCCAAGTGAAGGAGAACTCCAAAGAATGTGAAGAAGTAATGTCAACTTCAACTATTATGAAACTATCATCAAAGAGTAGAGAAATCCCCTAAAGTATGTCTCCCAAATCTGCAATATGAGAGACTCAATAAACATATCTGAAATGTCATCCCACACTGCAAGATCTGAAGCACTATGATCAGCCTGCTGAATCGTATAACTCATGTCCAATGAAGCAGGAGTTGGAGTAGGAAGCGCAACACTTGTCTCAAGAACACGACTCAGGTGTCCAAAGTTCTTCTCATGATACCCTCTTGATGGAAGGGTGAGTACATCAAGAACATCATCATCAGCAGTAGCAGTAGCAGAAAAATGTGAAAAGGAATACAAGTGTGATGCTAGGAAGTTTCTAATACTGTTAATGGTGATTTTAGAGGAAAGTAAGTTATGCTTTTATCTTAGCATTCTTATCACTTGTGGATGGTAAATTTTTATTGAGATAAATTTATTTAGCGGCAAATCAGCAAGTTACTTAGAACTTAAAATTAAGTTTTACTAACTATTCCTTCTCCCTGTGTATGAAATAGACCAAATTTGTATGCTTTTATCTTAACAGGTTGTGTATTATCTTCCACAAGGAGCTTTCAACATAAAAAGAGGCATGCTATAAAGTAAAATCTAGCTATATAAGATAACAAAGAGACTGCTGACATTAAGAATGAGAAAGATATTGCAGTGCAAACACTGACCAATTTTTTGTGTTAATAGGGACAAAAGCCCACTTCAAAGCTTGTGGCATCGGCTCCAATGTCCCAGTCATTGGTGGAACAAGAAGCTTCTGAATCTGCTCCTCCAGTAATTGTGGAGAAAGTTGAACAGCGGCAAACCGCAATGAGATCCCTTTCCCCTTATCCAATGTATATTCTTATGTGCATAATTATTTTATGTCTGGTTTTTTTTAAGAAAATTGCATGGTATACATTATTCTGTTGCTGAAAATTTGACTTATTTAATTTATGATATATGTATAAGCATTGAGTCTAAGTGATCCAATGTTCAATTGTATGTAGGTATGAGGATTTGAAACCTCCAACTTCTCCAACTCCAAAGCAGTGCTGATTCTTTACAGAATATTCTGTCATGAAATCGTCTATCCAATTTGACTTGTGGACAAGTTAAATCAGACGTTAATTTCAAGTGGCTATTATATTGAAGATGCTGCAGATGAAATAAAATGTTTTAAACATATATATTGCAATCCTCTAATTAAGTGATGAAAACCTGTGAGTCTAAGAAGAGTATATGTGCACACTTCGTGGCTGAAAATTGAAATCATTCATTAACTGAAGATTCTTTGCAAATTTGATTTGTTAGAATGATGAGATTGGATAGCTTTCAAGGGCTTTCTATAATATTTATCATAGAAAATTTCAGTGTTGATGAAGAAACATTGAAACGAGATTTATCTCTTATCTATGCTGAGAATGAAACCAAAATTAGTACAGATACATGCCAAAAGTTAACGCCAATTGGAAATCACATGTTACACACATTTCTTAGACTTGTCCTAAAACCGCATTGCAAAAAACAAACACTTGATGATTGCAAACATTTTGATGAATTGTTCTATACTTTATGAAATAAGGCAATTATCAGTTTGAGCTTTTGAGTCTTATATGTTTTATTCTCTAGTCATATCACCTCCTGACTTGAATATATGCACATCAAATATCCATAAGCATATTATCCAAACCACAAGGCCATATCTGTAATGATGAAGGGATGAAGCACATTATTTACTAGGTAAAGGCTGAGTTTTTCTCTTTGTATCGTATTCATGCAGATAATCATAGTAAAAGATAACAGCAAGAAAATGACAAATTGACAAAAACAATTGTAGGGTAACGACTACAAAATATTCTTGGAGCAACAAAAATATTGACACCATAATATATTATACCCTTCCTTTGCTATTATTGTAGACTTAATTGTTTAAGTTCTATATGACTCTTCTATAGATGTGTTAGCGCTTATTTGATATTTGAAATGCAATACTTTTAAATGTTGAGTAATTGATTATGTCAGGTTGTAACAATTTCTTATTGGTAGTGATGATACTTTGATTTCTCTTACTTAGTTAATGAAATTACTTATATGATGATGTTATATGGTATGTCTTAGAAAGATGTTTAGTATGTCTTCATGATGATGAAATATTCATGTTAGATTATGATGTTATTTATATTTAGAATTTACTATTATATTTACCCCATACTTGCATGTGTAAGATGTATGTTTGATGTGTCTAATATGGTTGAGGGAGGGAGTTGTAGTCACTTGATAGTCAAGATCAACACGATTCACCATTCCCCATCATTGTCTATTTACCTTAGATATATATGCATATGTGCATGCTTGTATTTTATTCAGATTTGCAAATACCAGACATTGACTTATGTGAATTGTTAGGATGAGTTTGTCCTATCGTAATAACTCAATGCTAAGAATGAGGAGATAATATTCAAGTTGAATCCCAGCTATAGCCTAATTACTCGTCTTGAGAAGGACATGTATCTGAGTTTCCACCATTTATAAAGTCATGAGTTTATATGTGTTTGTGTTGTTTACTTTTGAGTTTTGGTCAGTTTTGGTAATGTATATTTTTTTTGTAGATCTGAGTATGTGATTTATTTAGTAAATGATTTAATTATAATATTTGGGTGAATCATATAATATTAAGAATTATTAAATATTATTTGATTAAATTTTTTTTTATAAAATACGAGAATATTCAATTAATTAAAAACTAATTAAATATATATTCTAATTAAAAAGGCTTAATTTAGAAGTCTAAATTAAAAAATGGTTAAAGAGAAATTAAAATATGATGATATGTAATTAATTAAATATGCGCTTCCGTTTAAAAGATTTAATTTAAAAATCTAGTTTAAGTTGAATAAAAAGATAATTAAAAGATTATAGATGTAATCTTGTTTTAATTATAAATATTTAATTAATAAAAAATTAAATTAGAGTTGCATTTAAATAATAAGCTTTAATTATTATTAATTTAAATAAGAATTACACTTTAAATAACACTTGCACTGATTAATAAAGTGGAAAGAAATAAAATAATATTTTAATTAAAAAGTTCTTTAAGTGCGTATGAAAGGATTAAATAATAAAATTTTATTTTAAGGAGAGACTTTTGCATGTTTGAAAATTGGAAACCCTAGGTAGAGTTAAACTTTTTATTAAGAGATTTAAGTTCATTTCTACACACAGAGTTTGGGGAGCAAAATTTAAAATTGGATTAAAAGAATTGTTAAATGTTTTAAAGGGTTAGGATTTGTATGCATTCACAGATTATCTCAGATTTTAACTGTAGTCTTGATGTAGGGTTTGAAAATCTATTATAAAATTTTATTAAAAGATCTATCTACTCCATGGCTTCCTCGATGCTTGCATAATGCTTATTAATACATTGCACTAATTTTTGGATAAAGAATTATGTTGTAAATTTTGAAAAAGTAAAGCTTATTAATCAATAAAGCTTGACTGAGGAAAATTGTAGAAAAAACTAGAAAATTATTATGATTGTATTATTTTAAAATCATTTCTAATATAAGAAAATTTAGATTATAGAAAATTGGAAGAAAACAAGAAGTTGAAAAACTAAGGTTTCAATTTTAAATTTGTCATTAGAACTATGTGATTTTCATGAATAAAGATAAATATTCTTTTTATATTTAAAATAATTTGGTTGCTAAATTTATGAGAAAAATAAAAGATTAATAAAAGAAAAACATATTATAACTAAACTTATGCATGCATATGAAAACAAATATACTAAAGATAGAAAAGTAAGTAGAGTATGGTTGCATGATTTAAGAGATCAAAGGTATATGAAAAATACTAATTGTATCTTTATTTTTATTTTATAAAAATATAATATAATTTATAGATTTATCTATTTTTTAATAATAATAAAAATTGAATTTATCTATTTATGAAAAGGAAATTTTTATTAATTATTAATTTTAGAACTTAAAAAATAAAAAATAAAATTAGTTATTTATTTTGAAAATAAAATAAATAAATATTATTTATTTTTTTATAAGTGGGTTTTAAATATCAATTACTTTTAAAACTCTTAGCGGGATATAACTTATTATATATTATAACTTAATTAAAAGTATTAATTCAAGTTTGAATTATCTCTAGTTACATCATTAACTAAAGGAAAAATAAATATGAATATTGGACTTAAATAGAAGTCAAATTGAATATTTTAGAAATGAAATTCATATTAATATTTAATCTAATAGTATATATTTTTGTTATTAATTAAATCATTCATGATTTAAGATTATTTAAATTAATAATATGATAATATTACATGATATTTTATATGCACGAAGAGATTTGATATTTAAATACTTATTAATTTAAATAAGTATATTAACATAACAATTCATATTAATAGATATTATCTTACTTTATTTTTAAACACATCCTTATGACCTAAACTAAACAAGAGAAAATGACAGAATTAAATCATATGGTTGAGTACTATGTGTTTTCTTAAATATTCTATTTATAGTCTTGTGATGTTTATTTTTGTGATGGTTTTTCTCTGTGAGTTGTTTAGTTGGCCAAGATAGGATGTGCACCAGACGCATTTTTGAAATTTCTTTTATGATTATTTGATTGGATGTCATGATGTATTTTATGATTCAAATTGAGATTTCTTTTTTTGAGATATCTTTTGATGAGCATTTATGAGAACTGAGAACTAATGTTATTTTCGGGTTGCCTGTTAAGGAACTGAATTCAATCAATATTATTTTTGTGGTTTGTGAGTTTTGGGAAGGTAGTCTAGGTGCATGTCTATGGGAGTGGCTTGCAATGGGGTCGGGGCTCAAAGTGGATGCTAGGGTAACTCATTGTAAGTTGTGTAATAAATGATAACATAGTAATTAAAATACTTTCCTCCCCATGCCTTGAGATAAATTAAAAAGATAAGTTAGGGAGTTTTCCTCATCCATGCCTTGAGTGCTTGTATAGGCCAAGGATGAGAATGAGATGATACCTTGAAAGGTATGACTAGTTTCATCATCTTCACAAAAGGGTATTCTGGTTCCGCATAGATTCACTAAGGGGTCGGGGTCCTAAGAGACTACTAGGGTAACCTTAGTGTTGACTCATGTGATGACACTCCGTCATATGTAGCCTGAGTCTCATTCATGTTTTGTTTATATTTGCCTTTCGTGGTGTATTCATTGGTGGTGTACTTGTTGGATATTACTCTAGTGGTGTACTTGTTAGATATTACTTTTGATGGTGTATTTATTGTGAGTTATTATTTATTGATTGGATGTCAATTATTGTCGATAGTTAACTTTTATTAATGAATGTTAGTTATTCATTGGTGATGTTTTTATTGTTGGAGTTAGTGATTGGTTGTTTACTTTTATTGATGTTAGTTGTTATCTGTTGGTTATTGTACTTGTGACACTTGACATTGATTTGGAGTTGGTTGTATCTTTTTTATTTTGATATTTGATTTGTACTTGGTGCCTGTTATTTATTTTGGTATGTGATGTTGGTTTGGATGAGTGTTATTCAACTTTGGTTGTTTTCTTTTTCTTTTTCAGTAGTTTGTGTTACCCTTGAGGTAGATTTGGCTATTAGGATTCCTTACCTAGGAATGTTTTATGATTTGATTATATGTGTGGATTGTACATTATCTCTTTTGCACGATGGGAGTGGCAACCTGATTAGGTGACCACACAGTCAGGAGTTAGTGTCTTCTTACTATTTGGGTCGCCTCATATTGACAATTGTTGGATGCTCTTTGATACAGTTGTACCATTATCATTCATATTCTTATCTTGGAGACTTCTATTCGTTTGATGTATCTATTTATCATGTGTTTTTGAGATCCTATAGGATATTGCATTGTATATTGATGTACTTGTATTTATTGTTGTATGCCTTGCGACATGACCAGTGGATGATGCTATTTGAATGTACTTTATCATATCAGTTGTTTTATGTATGTGTTTATGAGATGATTATCTATTATTTCCTTGTGATCAGGACATTGTATTTGAGACATAAACTAATTAATGAAACTTTTTAAACATGAAGGAACCCTTGAGGAATGGAAAATTGTATGTAATTGCTTCCACATTGTTATTTAGTGTTGTTTAAACTTTTAAATAAAACAGTTAAGTAAATATTGTGACATGTTAGGTTTATTTCTCTTACGTTCCCAAGCGAGTGTTACATAATATCTACCCACTGTGAGTATGGAAGATTGGAGATGAGTAGTCATAAATGTGTACACTCAATGCACTAGACAAACTAAAGAGAACATATCAAGTACTAGAATCTTCCATAGTTGGGTCACTTTCCTTTATTTAGTACAAAGGCAAAGTTGATTCATATTCATGGTCTAAATTATATTATAAGGTAATTGATAGATTAATTAAATAAATAAAATTTATTAAATATATATTTTTTGATGAATAGTAGTCCTTTTTATTAATTCAATTTAGAGGACACAATTCACAAAAAAATTTAAAAAATAGGGGGATATAGGATCGCCCCTAAGGAGTTAGACAAACAGATTCTAGAGAGCCAAAAAAAAAAGGTCCTTGGAATATAATACACATAGAGCTCGGAGAGTAGAAAACACAAATAAAAGTCATTAAGCACCTAGAGTAGTAGTAGAGGGTGGTCATAGTAGAGCTTTGTCATCCTTATGACCCCATATAGATATTGGAGTTGGTTTCTAGGAGGGACCACTATTCTTTTGTAGTAGGCTCCTCTTTGTCTTTTCCCTTACCCTCACAAGAAGGTGAGCTTGCTAAAGCCATTTGGATGAATTGATCCATCTTTTGTCACTATCATTGCCAATGGGTGGGCCCACAAACCCCAAGCATCACTTGAAGGCAAAACCTTTGCAAAGTGAAGAGGCTGAGCACTAACTTTTAGAACCACTATTGTCAATCAACTAGCAACAGGGAGCCTAAGATCGGAAAATCTAAGAGCGGCAAGTCAAAGAGCTATGGCCATGTCAATGGCCACGAGGTAGAGAGCGACCACAAGAGGCTGGACCATCTAGAGCAACTCTAACAATTATAAATGTGACATTTCTTGAATGGTGAAGAAGTTCCAAAAGGTGGACCACTTCCAAAGCAACCTTGTTTGCTTGCACTTGAATTTGGAGTGTCCTATTATTACATATATATGCTTTGATAAAAAGTGAAACATGAACATTGGAAAAAATAAAGCAACATTTGTATCTTTCAACAAAGCAAGGAGAATTTTGATCAAATTTTATGAAGTTTGAAATAATTAATTATATAAATTTAAATTAATAAATACATTAAAGTAAATCAATATTAGACTAATATATTAAAATCAAATATCTATATATTACACTAGAGTGCTTTTATCAAAATATGTAAATGATAGTATTAATCTAAATAAAAAGTATCAAATAATAATAAAATGCACATTTTAAAATATTAAATATTAAATGTAAATATAATCTTTTAAGCACATGTTGTAGGTCCAATTAGAGAAGATCACGAAACAAGAAACAAAGAGTTGTGCCATTTATAGATGCATAAAAAAAGATTTATGAGAGAGAGGGGAATGAGAAAGAAACTAAGTTTTAGAGTATCATTTTTGTACATTTATGAAGTTGGATGACTTTTTTCCATTTTGAAAATCAATATTTATTTATAATACAATATAACATTTTGATAAAAGTTATGTGGTAATTTATTCACTAAAGAAGAATAAAGATAAAGTTTAACAAGTTTTATGACATAAGAGTTACAAAATCTAATTTTGGAGTTATAATTTTATTTGTAAGTTATCCTTGCAGAACTATTAATTAAACAATCTCTCTAATTTAAGCAATGCTCTCACTAATAGTCAATTTAGTTTTACATCCTCAAATTTTATAAATGGAAAGGATGCACATACAATCACAATTTTATAAAAAATGTAACTCCATTTTATGAATTGGTTCTAATTCTCATTAAAAAAAATAGTAAATTTTGATGGAATATGATTAGAATATAGTTTGGGAGAGGTTTTGTCATAAAATGGTGAAACTCTTGAAGATTTCAAAATATGAGGAAGAAGTTGGTTGAATAGAAAATTGATTCATTTTGTACTTTCTTGATAAGTTTTCTTTAAAATATCATTTGATGCAATTTTCTAAATATGCAATGTTTGATATCATTTGGAGGTTGGAATGAATGTAGTTGCTTTGAAAAGACTCACTTTTGAATGTAAAAAGTCTCTAAATAGGCAAAACATATTGAAGAAAAATGCTTAATGAATGAAAAATTCTTTACAATTAAAAAAATAAAAGCTCATTACATTTGTTCAAATATTCTTAAATACTTTTATAATAAAATTATAATATTTTCATATAAATATTCATATTAGAATTTTTCAAAAATAGAGGGGAAGTTTGTGAGAATTATTTTCTATTGTGGCTTAGCAACCTTGCATCTCTCAAGGTGACCTCCTTTGATATGTAAGGTCCCTTGCATTAACTACTTTTGGTTGTTTCAGGTTGGGTGCCCTTTTATGGGCTCTTCAAACCATAATGGTGGCTCAAACAAATAGAGTTTTCCTTATGTGAAGGTGAGATCATTCAAGCAATTGAGAATGAAACATCAGTTCCTGATGGAGTGTGCTTCTACTAGAAACCACAAGTGACCATCGAACAACTGCCAACAATCAACCCTAGAATGGAGATTGCAAACACCAAATTGATTATTATCAAGCCAAATATTTCATGGCTACTGCTATAGACTTAGAGAATAAGAAATTGAAAGAAAGTGCTTTTTTTTGGTTGTTCAAGATGCGAGTTTCTTGCCTTCTAGTAAGAATTTAAACGATTGGACCCTGAATATATAGTAGAAAAAATTATGAATATTAGTTCTCCTGTTCTAGGCTACTCCAGAAAGGATTGTTCATAGTTTTCTTTACTTAATCTAGTTACCAGAAATATGTGGTGGAGAAGCAATTCTAGAGAATAGGGAAATGTGTTTTTCGTTCCCTTCCCTGGTCTCCTGATGCTATTCTAGAGGAAATTGTGGCCCTCTCATGCCCTAGGTGGATTACTTTGGAAAAATCCCACATTTCCTCTGGAACTTTATTCCTCTAGCATTGGCTCTCCTTGGCAATGTCAACAGGGTCAATCAAACTAATAGTGTTCTTTGTAGTGCCTCGCTCAGAGATCTTTGAAACACAAGGAAAAAAAATGCACTGAATAATGTTTTTTATAGATAAGTTACCTAACAACAACATAAAGTAACCAAGTGCAAGAATGAAACATCTAACAAGGTGATAAGAACAAGGAACATTGTTAAACTCACATGTTCACCTACACCAGTGGAATTCTTACAAACACTTCCAAAGATCTCCAAGCACTAAACTATAACTTACAAACCAAAGATCACATGAATCATAAGAATATACTAAGGGGATGTTCTTTTTAAAATCTAAATTAAAAGTTCCTAGCATGGTTAGACATACAAGTCCATAACCACTAATCATAACATGATCAAGAGTTACAAGCAGAGACCAACAATGATCATGTAGAAAATGAGGGCTCAAAGTTACAACCACTCATCTACTAGACACCATGCTGAAAGACAAATGTTGATTCCTAAAATTTGGCTAAGTTCAAATTTTTGAAGCCCTAAAATTTCCTAGAAATTTTATCTTAACTCGGATAGGTCTGGAACCTATCTCAAATGAATTGTCGCATATATTAAAATATATCTTAAGTATAAGGAATTGCTTATACTTAAATGATATATTTTGTTCACCTCATAGCTGATTTTTTTTTATATGGGAAGATGCAGGAGCCAAAAGGGTAATCAAAACCATATTTCACATCTCCTCAAAGTGTGTACAAATGCTTACTATTTGTCATGCAAGGAAACATCCAAGATGCTCACATGAGTTAGGATTCACTCTCACACGAGCTTTCCCAATGAGCTACGGGAGTTTTGTCATCAGATGCACACAAGACTTCATTTCGTCGTGTGAGACTTAGTTTCACCACGTGAGGAAGTACATGCTCGTGTGAGACAACACATTGTCGCACAAGAAATTGCCCTTACCAGGTGAGAAATGCTAACAATGCATCAACAAGGAAAGAAAAAATGCATAAAAACATGAAACCTCCACACTGAGGAGTACAGGATCCATGTCAATCAAGGAATGATTACTCAAGAGCATAAAGGAAATCAAATAACTCAACCTCTGATCCATAGCATAGAATGTAATTATGCAGAAAGCAACATCACAGTAAACATGTACATGTGCATAAAACAATTATCACAAGAAGGAAAGAACAAGCAATGAAGTCACCAAACTAAAAACAACCATGCTCATTTCCTCCCAACCATAATGGCATCGTGAGACCTCAAAGGCCCTAACCATACCCCTAAGCATGAATCTCAAATTTCCAACAAGATAGTTGGAGTTGTCTCATGAGATCATTCTTACCAATAACATCAAATAACATCATAAGCATAAGTATGTACAACTTGCTAATCTACCAATAACATCACTATTCCAAAGTAGTGGGAAGAAACATCATCTAGCAATATGATACAACATCATGATAAAGGAATGCATAAAGTAAATATACTAAACATCATATAGAACATGATATCAATGCATCCAAGATCGACCATAAATCATAAGAGAACATACTCTGGATACACCGAAGTACCAATTGAATATCCAACACTAACCTCAAACTAGAAATTGACCATCTCTATACATCAGTCCCCAACAATGGTATAGGTAGCTATGCCTCTTAACCACGTGGAACACGTAGGCCCACTCCCATTGTGCTCATGGAGATAATGATCTGACCACAATCATGCAATACAGTCATCCATAGCTAACACTCACAACAAATAGTATAGAGGATTTAAACCAAGATCATGAGACAATGCAATACAATAGGACCTAGTCAGATGCTCTATGGGCCTATATCCAAGAGTTCAAATTCTATACAAATCCCAATAAGGAAAAAAATGCCAAGCATCATGAACTCACTCAATCGACCTAAATCTAGGAGTACAAATTCTACACGAATCCTAGTGTCTATGAAATAACAAGAAGGGTTCAATGAGAAACAATAAAACACCAGGTATAAAAATCACCCAACCAAGTACATTTTTAGGAGTACAAATTTGACACGATCCCAATGTAAGAAAGATTAAAATATGGTCAGATTGGAATCCTCATAGATAATTTGAATCCATGACCAACATCAGTGCCATGAAATACACAAGATAACTGGATAGCACACAAATCGAGGCAAAGTCAAAATGCCCAAAATTCAACATTGACAAAAATCAACGAAATTAAAAACCTTTTTACAATCAAGTATAAAAACCCCCGATATCAAATAAAATACAAGTTTAGAGTCTGTATGCAAAAATGACCAACATAATAGTTTGAAACCCCCAAACCCCACTCCATTTGAAAGGAAAAAAAATGCTTGTACTTGCTCAACTGGGTAGAGCCAGTATATAGGAACAGAGGGGAACACTAGTTCTCTTCCTCCTAGCAAACTAGTACCAAAAACATACTCAGAAACAAAGTTGAGACATAAAAACGGAAGAGCCCTACTTGGTAGCAAAAAGGAAAAAAATGGGAATGCTCATGATAAAATATTCACTTCGCTAAAATTGTCGAAAGTCTCAAAAAGACAAGTTCTCCCTAATCCAGATCCAATGAGATCAGTGTCATGTCGATCCCACGCCCATAGCTTGCGCAACAAGTAAAACAACAATGCCTCCTTAATAGGGTTTTGGGATTTTTTCTCGCATATTCATATTCAAAAGTGAGAAGTGAGAAAGAAATCACTTTTTGGGATATATATTCACTTCAAAAGTGAAATATTTAAATAGGAAAAATTACTAGCCCACTTAATTGAATCCCTTTTTAACCCAGACAAAATCGAAAAATTCCAATTAAATGGAATTCAGCTACAACAAAGTTGTTGGTAAATTAAATCAATTAAATAAAATCCATCCAAGCCATTAAAAGTATTTAATTAAATAACTTCTACAACCACTGTGGATTCCTAAATGCATAGACATGCTCACGGGTCTAGACACATGCATAATGAATCTAGATTTACCAATTACTAGAGGGTTAAAATAATGATAAAGATACATCGCCCATATAGGGATGATATCGGCTCAACATGAAAAAAATGATCACTAACTCCATGTGCCATTGTCGAGGATATAAATCCCACACAATAAACACACCCAATTAAGTGTAGATCCACAATAATAATAGCCAAAGTGATATTTATGTGAAATCATGTAATTAAAGAATTTAATTAATTATATTTAAATAATCATTAAATAGTCCATTTTGAATAAATCACTACAATGAATAAGGTAAATATTCATAGCGCATAATTTCATGAATCTAATATGGGCAACTCATTCTCTAATTCATTGAACATTTAATAATGGAATTAATAATAGTTGTTAAACGACATAAAATGATACTAATACATGAGTAAACACTGCTACCAGAACCTAGTCAAGTGTAGCAGGATAATAATACATAGTGCAATCTCTACACACATCTCAGGGTAATCATGTTACAACATCATGATACCACATCAATCCTAGTAACCACTGGCACAAACCTTAGCGAAACCATCTAACACATAATAATCTCATAAATTAGGTAAAGGCATAATCAACTAGATAATGCAACAATATAAATCAAATCACCCGAAGGGTGTAGACCACTCTTGGTCTCAATCATGATCACTCACAAAGAAAGATCATTAAGGTTTCATCCATCAAGATGACTCACAGAAATCAAATGGGTGAGGCACTTCACTCTTCCTCACAATGACACTTGGGTTCTCATTGTCATTAACCCCAAGGTCAATGTACCTGAGGAAATCTTCTTTGACATTGAGAGTTGATTTTATTTGTGCCTTTTCACCTTCCTCAAAGGGTTTAGTGTTTGTTTCCTATGAAAACAAGGCCCTAGGAGGAGAAATTTCCCTCTTATTAGACCAAAAGATCCTCCTAATCATAATAGGGTTAATAATAAATCTGTTATTAAACCTAACCATTTGTTCCTAACCACTAAACAACAATTTCAAAGAGAACTGGACACACTTTAGGATAAATTTTTAAATAACACTAAGGAAGGTGAGGTTTCTCATGATCCTAAACGTCCTATTATCTATTCACTTCCAAATCTGAACACTATTAAGTTTGGGCTTGATGATCCTCCATCTCAACTTAAGCACAAAACTTTAAATGCCCAACAATTAGCCTTATAGAGGATTAAGAAACTATCTTCTCCCAAGAATAGATTGAAGTTGACCATTTATGATGGAAATAGGATAGAGATAGAGAACACCTATGCATTGAGGGTGAAGAATGATAAAGAAAATGTTGCATGCTCCAAAAAAAGCTCCACTTGAGGTTTGCAATGTTGATAAGTCAGCAAAGGAATATTTATCTAAGGAAAAGAATGCCAATAGCCTTATTGATTTACAAGAAACTTATAAAGGTCTTGATAGGCTATTTGACTTTGAGGTTATTGTTATTCCTGCAAAATATAGCCTATAGCCTTAGGAGTCTTCCCATATTGAGGATGGAAACATTTGTACTCCCAAAACCCCCCTCCCAATGTTGAGGTTACCCATTTGCAAGCATTAATGATGGTAGAGATAGTATGACTATTGCTGAGATTTCCCTCAAACAAGGGGAAATTCTTTTTCAAGGCACATAAAAAGAAGAGAAAGCCTAGAAAAGATAGCCTCCCAAGCAAGGGTGACATTGATCAAGAGGGGGAGCTCAAAAAAAATCCAAGGAAAAGAGGTAGACCTATAGAAACTACCAATATACCCAAAGAGCCAAAAAAAGAGAGAAAACAACTACCTAATTTCTTCAAATCCTTTAAATCCCTAGAAGATAACTCTTGCAAGCCCTTTTTTAATTTATTTAACCCTAGCCTCATGGAATATTAGGGGACTTGAATCCCTAGATAGGAAATACATCCCTAAGAGTTTTTTGAGATCCAACGATGTGATGAATTTCTTGCTAATTCAAGAAGTCAAGGTTGTTGGATTTGGGCTAGATATTGCTCTAAAATGTATTTGGAGAGATGCCAAATCCTTTTCAACTGCTCAATATAGAGGTAAAGGAGGAGCCTTCATACTTATTGGATAAAACTAGAGAAATAATAGTATAGATTGGGGAACTTATCCATGGAACAAATTAGTTTGGGTCAAACTACACCACAATGATCAAGAGTTTGACATTTGTAACATATATACCCCCAATGATTATAAAAGTAGGATTGGCTTATGGAACTAAATAAGTGAGTTTCCTAATCTACCATGGATTTTGGTTGGAGATTTTAACATGGATGTTGTTTCCTATGATAAAATGAGAGGAAATAAGTTTGAATGGAAGGGGTATGAGAATTTCTACTAGTTCATAATGGTTAATAAGCTATGGCTTTATGACCCATTGGTAAAGACAATCATCAAGGAATATGGTACACTTGGTCAAATCTATAGATTGGTGGAAAAATAATTTATAGAAGACTTGACATATTTTATGTTAATAAAGATTTCTTTAGATTTAAGGAGGGTCCCCATGGTTCCCCAATTATAGTTATCACATTCTCTATGTCTAACCACCATCTGATACTAGCCTCCATTTTTGCAGTAGGTAATAGTGAGAGATTGTAAGGGGGTAAAGATAGTTTTTTCCTTAATATCACCCTACTATAAGATGGAGAAGTAGGATCTACAATTAATATCATTAGTTGGTTTAACAACTTGGAACCTAGGAGATCATCTATTGAATCTTGGAACCATAAAATTATATCTTGGAAAACTCTCTTTCAGATAGTGAGGGAAGAAAAGGCTATGGATGGGAGGAAATTTGATCTTGACATTCAAAATGAACTCCTTAATACTGAAGAAGAGTCCCAACTATGTCCTGATAGTGAGGGATGTCAAAATACGGTGGGTGTTACTAGGGATGCTCTGAGGGGAGTGTAGCATAAGAAAATTCAAGGAGCAAGAAATAGAGTGAGGCTCAACTAGGTGTCTTTGGGTGACAAAGGTTTAAAGTATTTCTTTAATATGTTGAGAACTAAAGAAGAAAGGATTGGGATTGACTGTATTAAAGAGGGGAAAGAGGAACTCCATGAACAAGAAGATATCCTTCAAGAATTTTCTAGTTATTATAAAAATCTTTTTACTATAGAAGACATAGGCTCCATGAATGAGGATAGGAATAAAGTTATTAAACTCATTCCCAAGAAGCTAAACAAGGTTGATACTATAGAATTGGACAAAGAAATCTCAAAGGGAGAGATTTTGAACATCATATAAAGTATAAGTAATAGTAAGGCCCCAGGCCGAGAAAACTTACCCATGAGATTTCACAAACATAATAAAGAATGGATAGGTAAAGATCTTTTAAATATCTATAAATAAAAATTCTCTAGAGGCTCCCTAGGGAGTAGTATTAGTGTTAGATTGATCAAACTTGTACCAAAAGATGGAGATAGGAGAGATATCAATAATTGGAGACCTATCACTCTCCTTAATGTCTCATATAAAATTCTAGCTAAACTGCTAGCTATTAAACTTAAGAATATTCTTCCTAAGATCATTAGCAATACTCAAACTAGATTTGTGAAAGGTTGTTACATCTTAGAGAACTTGGTAACATGTTGCGAAGATCTTGATTGGGAAAATGATTCCAATCAACAAGCAAGTATGATGCCTTTGGACTATGAAAATGCCTATGATAGGATTGAATGGGGGTTCATTTAAATGATGTTGAGGAAATTTGGATTTCTATATCTCTTTTATGTTATGTTGCATACTCTTTTCCAGGATGCAAATGCATATGTGGAAATCAATGGCAAGAGATCTAGACCATTTTCTATGACTGGGTCTATCAAGCAAGGTTTCCCCTTAGTACCTCATTATTTGTTATTGCAACATACACATTCAAATATATTTTTAGAGATAGTTCCCTCTCACTGAGGGTTAGAGACATTTATCTACCCAATGGAGATGAGATATCAAACATACAATTCATTGATGATATAATAATTAACTTAATCTTGGAAGAAGGAAAAACTAGAAACCTAATGAAGAAATTGCATTTTTTTAAAGCTTCAAGCAGTAAAATTTTAATTTCTAAGTCTATCATGTTAGATATTGATATCTAAGCCTATGTTTCTAATTAGTGTCCCAACACTTAGTCATTTACTAGGAAAGATTACAAGGTCATTGCTGTGACCATATTATCTAGTAATGGTCAAGCATACAACACTTATACCAAGTGAGATAGTGATTGTCGAGCATTCAGTAGAGACTGAGAAAATATGTGAGCCGAGGAATATAGTATTACCCAAGCAATATAATGAAGATCAATCATATTGAAATATCATTAAGAAGCTAAGTAAAAATATGAAGGTTTATGGATGACTGAACATTAGAACATTCATGTGCCGAGTAATTTAGTTTTGATAGACGAGTTTGTAATGGCACAAACTCATATATAAACCATTTTGGCTGACATTTCCATGACATTTAATATTTGTAGAGCTAGAATAGATTTCGATTACGTGTCATTACATAATGTAATGATACCTAGGTGTACAATTCAACCAATCAAAAAAAGTAATGTAACTAAATTTTTTTGATGAAGTTTAAGCCATCAATCAAGATCTAGAAACTTCATATGGCATCTATTTAAGGAGGATTCTAACCCTAGAATCATATACAATACAATAAAAATGTGTAAGGGATATGCACATGTGAAGAGGTGAATCAAAGTTTAAGAAGTCATATCCAACAACGAGCAATTAGAGAAGTGAAGGACTAAACAAATTTATCAGACTAGGATAATCAAATCAAAGATAAAGGAAAGAGGAGACCCAAGATTAGCTTGTAGAGAAAACTGAGGGTCGGGTACTGAATTAGTTATTTTATAATTGAGATAGGGTAAATCCTTAACATAGTGGTCCTAATAAGCCTATGTAAATCTCCTAATAGAGTACTTACTTTATTGTGAGTGTAAAATCCTCTAACAAGGTGAGACCTACTAGTCTCTTAAGATTTTAACAAGGAAGACCCCTCACAGGGTACATCATATCTTATGTTCAAACATTGTAACCTTAATGAGTTAACTTTATTGTTGCAATAGTGAATATTTATGGGTAACAAAATCATTGTGTCATGTGTTGAAGTGTTATGGATGCGATATATTGCATTTATGTTTTAGTACTACACTTTTATTGATAGATATGTGAAATTATTTGGAAATGAATTAAAGGAATTCTTTTTATGATAAAAGTTTAAGATCATGATTCACCTGCCAGCCCCCTCTCAGTATCTTGTTTCCCATATACTTATTCCAAAAATTGGTATCAGAGCTATTGGAATATTCAAATATGGAAAGAGTACTTATGAGAGGGGGGGTGAATCATAAGTATCACACTTTAGTCAATAAAACTTCTATCTTAAAGTAAATTGCATGCATGTAAATACATCAAATAAACATGTAACAAAACTCATGCATCAATAACTCATAACACTGGAATTTGGTAACCTAGAAACCCTCCAGGAATAAGAAGGTAAAACTGGGGTGGGGATGATACCCACAAAATTTACTGTAGCAATATTTTTCAACCACTTCTGATGGTTTTCCCTGTTAAAGGCCTGCCCTGTTAAAGGCTTTACATTGTATTAATAGTGACCTGGTTAGAGGATTTACAAACACTTAACATGAAGTGTCACCCTGTTAAAGAATTTTAATCACCTAATCAAATTGATCTTACAAAATAGCTGTAAAGCTAACCTATCACCATATGATTTTCATTCTAATACAATTGCTAGAGAGTATTAGATACAATAAACCTGATAGATTACAATCCTTGATTGCAGAATGCAGGCTCCTTTTCTACCTTCTCCTGATCTTGATCCTTTGTGATCTGATAACCCTTGCTTCTGAAAATAGATTTTCTTATGCACCCTTATATGTCCTTCCACATGTTTACAATGAAATTTCGTCTTCCTTATAAAGACTACAAAGACTTAGGGTTTGATTTGGATCAACGATCCATATTGAATCTCAATTTCCCTCTCAATACTTGTTTTTTACTGATTGGTTGCATGCCTTTATCATTTTTCTTATTGGCTGTATGTGAGTTACATGAGAAAATAAAAGATTCAATTTTATCATTAAATCCCTCGAAGTTTACCTTCTGTCAGTTGCAAAAATTGTTTGCATCATAGTTTGTGCAATTTCAAACTTTTATGCTGATCTACTGAGTTACTCGGCTCCTGAAGTATTTCTGATACTTGGCACATGCTGTTTCTTGGATAGCTCGGCACCTAAACAAAACTATATCACTCGGCACATGTTGTACTTGGCACTTGTTCACACTCGACACTTGTTATCACTCAGCACTTTTTATCACTCGGCACTTGTTAACACTCGACACTTGTTATAGCTCGGCACTTTATCTTACTCGGCACTTACTCTTGATCTTGGTTAAGTGTATTGACACTCAGTTGTCAAATTTATTCTTTAAGCTAACAAGAGCTAGTTCTCTTCAGGAAGTCTAACAACTTGAGAGGATAAGATCATGGAGATAGAAGTGTATAAGTTGTGAAAGGTCATTGAGAATTAGATGATTGAAATCTAGATCAGGTTGCAACAATTGGAAACAACAAGAGAAGAGTTAAGGAAATCCCTAAAGAGAAGAAGAGATATGGGTATACAACTAAATGAAAATCATCCATAGAAGTTGATATAGAAGGATTGCTAGACAATGGAAAGACTGGTAACAAAGATTAGGAAATGACAGAATTGCTAGAAAAGAATAGTGCCCTAGCATAGGTAGTAAAAGATCTCAATAAATAACAAGAAATTCAATTAGTTACACTTTGTGAAACATTAAATAAAGTAAGAAAGAAATGGAAGATAAGCTTATGGATGAAGAAGAAAAAAGACAGATAGCTAACGGACTTGAGGAAACATCATTTGAAGTTTAGAAGCTTACAAACAATCACCTTGACATGATAAATTAAAAGGTAATTGCATATCAAGAAGCATATAGAAAAGATGTGGAGATCATAAATCTAAAGTTACTGATTGAGCATTTGAAAAATGAGTTAAGGCATGAAAAGGAACTGATGGAGAGGATGAACAAACCAAATGAAGCAATCAATCATTTTGAAGATATGATGAAGTCACCTAGAGAAAAAGAACCTCTGGACTTGGATTCAAGCAATGTTCGACTACTGAAGAAGGAGAATCATCCAAAAGTTGAGAAAAAAGGAATGCAAAATCAAAAGGAAAACCTACATGTTATTACTATGGAAAAATTAGACACACAAACAACATTTGTAGAACCAAAAATGGTAAACAAATCACTAAAACTAAGCCAAGTGATAATTGTCTAAATCGCAAGAAAAAAAGACATCAAACACATGAATGTAGATCAAAGAACAATGAATTAACCAAAAAGGTATCTAGATTCCAAGGACATTGCTACAATTGTCAAAAATATTGACATAAAGCTTATGAGTGAAAAATTAAGAAGAATTCACACTTGTCACTTGAGAAATAAACTCATACAAAAAAGAAAGGAAACTCCTACAATTAGGATTACAACACATGGTACAATTGTCACTATTTTGGAGAGTATGAACACATTCCAAAGAATTGCATCGAGATGCACTTCAAAGGAAACAACAAGAAATGGCTAAATGGAGAGATAATATGCTTCAGTTGTCTCAAAGTTGTTCACATCAGTAAGAAATGCAAAAATAGGACACTAGGACTAGTACCAAGCAATAGAAATTATAAACTAGAAGGAAAGAATACGTGGATAGAGATAGTAAGAGCTAGAAGCAACAAAGTAGAAGACATTGTGATCACTCAATCTAATGGAGTAGGTGAGAACACCACATCTAACTAAAGAAAGAAGGTATGTAGGAAATGTATACTCAAAGCTATATTTTACATCAGTTCCTAGCATAGAAGTAATATAAAGTCATATATGCATTAATTAAGATGCATTGAGAATTGCTAAAAGTAATAAATCAGTAAGTACCAAGCATCAATGGTACAACCTATATTGAAAAAGCCTTGTGGTATAGACTGAGTGATTAAGAAAGTTTTCTTCCTGATCAAGTGAAATGCTTATGGTTGAGTGAATAACCTTGGCTAAACTAAAAGTGTAGACTGAGCTAGCTGACATACACTATTTGAGTACAAAGACATTAATTACATACGTAAAATGAAAAATTGAAGGTATTTATCAAATTTGGACGTTCATTTTTTCTCACCAAGTGACCAGAGAGCTCACGAGAAGATTTAAAGGTGATAGAAGTGATTTCAGCAACTAGAGAAAAGAATCTCAATAAGTTATCAAATTTTTTGTGAAGTATTACTCTCATTATCGAGTAAGGTATTTAGTGAAGGTATTTTATGAAAAGATTTTATTGAAAACCCTAGTTGACAATAATGTCTAGTAGTGAAATGGTAAAGGATATAAATGCACAAATCATTAGGAATGATCATGAACCTCCACCAGATTTCAGAAATCCAGTTAACATTAAAACCCCTATTGATGATATTGGAGTGTTGTCATCAATTTCACCCAAAGTCTTGACTATTCAAGACATCAAATCATGCTATCAATGTAAGATTGGAGAGATTGGAGATTATGAAATAAGAACATCATATGACAAGTTATGTGTTGATGGAATTTTGAATGACAAATTCAAGATCATTGCTAACAAAGAGATTATTAGTGCACTAGGTTTTCATAAAGTTTTCAAGATTGAATGGATCAAGATTGTGCTCAGCTGAGTGCATAACATGAAAATGTGGTTGGATAACAAGGCAATCATTCAAAGGGTAACTAGGTACCCTACATTGAATTGACCAAAGAGCATAAGGAGTGAAACTTGCAAGAATGAGATTGAAAAGTTGACCAAGGAGAAGTGGAATGGTCATGGAATGTCAATAGATAGTATTGAGGATCCACTAATTAAATTTTTTGTTCATGTGATTGTAGAAAAGTTCTATCAATCAAGAATATTGAACAATGTGCCTTGCATAGCAGTTGATTTGGGCTGCAAAATTATGAAGCAAGATCATTCATACGAACTTGCTGAGCTTTAGTTGCACAAAATCACAGAGAACCTAGAAGAAATAAGGAAAGCAAAGAACTCATCTTGGAAGTTTGGCTCCTTGTTAGTTTGTATATTTTTTCTATGTACAAAATTAGTTTCCTACCATTGGAAGGATTAGATGGGATAGAAATAAAACTATTGTGGAACAATTAAATGACCTAATAGATAGGTTGGAAGAAAATTTTGACAGAGTAATGGGCAACTATTTTGAAGAGTTTAAAGCTAAAATGAAGAACAAGATGAGGATTCCAAAGTCTATTGTAGACAAATACTATGATGAAATATGTTTCATGGCAGACACTTATTTTTGTATGTACAAGATACTATGATGAAATATGTTTCATTGTAGACACTTATTTGCCAATGCCCTATGAGGTAAATGTAGATGATGTTAAAACTATTGCACTATTGGTAGGAGATATTGATGCTAGTGCCGAGTAGTTTGGCACATACGAGACTGTTATTTCCAAGCTCACTGTAGATGTCAACACACCTAAGGCAGAAAAGAAAAGGAAAAGAAAAGTTGTTGAGGATAGTAGGATGGAACAAGGAGAAGGGTCTAGACAATCCTTAGAGGCTGAGGAAGGAAAAGGAAACAAGCTTGCAGTAGTGAAGCCTAAGGCTAGTAGGCATAAAAAGGGTTGTAATAATCGAACCTAAGGTGAAGGAAGACCTTCAAAAAAACATGAAAGAAATAGTGATACCACCAAGACCGAAAGGAAAGGTGATCATCACCAAAAGAAGGTCAACACACCCTCTTGTTGAGATATTACTAGGAAGTCCATCAAATAAATGGAAGCAAGCATATGTGAAAGTCAAACCAACAAGGAAATTGATCATTGTAGAAGAGGAGGAGGAAGATGAAGAAAAGATAGAGTCTGATGAGGCCAACAGACTACAAGTAGTGAATAAACTCCCTCCAATGACTGCAGATTAGGTATTTAAAAAACTAAAAGAATCAACAAATATTTTGGCACTAACACCCCTCTACATACTCTTAATATACTAATTGGAGAGGAAATTCAAAGTTTGATGAAGGAATCAAGAAAAATCTATTCAAACCCAATTTTGTTATAGATAGATGAATATCCAACACTTGAAGTAAAGAAGACTAATGAAACTGTAGTCACACAAGTTATTGAGGTTGTGAGTACTAAGAAAAATGGTAAGGCATTATTTATATACATGCCACCATTTTGTATGAAATATTTGAATAATGATATAAACTTTGAGAAAGACTCATGCACCCAAATGATAGAGGATGAAGTCACATTGAAAGAGAAAGAGGCCACTCAAGCTCTTATTCAATTACTGAGTACAAAGGTTGTTAAACCTACACATGTAACATCTATGCAATAGGTGATATCTACACCAATGTAACCAAAAGAGAGATCAAGTGAAAAGGGGAAACAATTGCAACTATCACTACCAAGTGATACACCCTTCGGATTGTAGGATGTGACTCATGCAGAGCATGATGATGATGATGAGTCAGTGAATCTTGATGAGGTAATCACATTATCTAAATATGATTTGAATAATCTTAAACTAGAGAAAATGCAAGAATTACAAGTCTTGTTGAGCCATAAGGAAAAACAAGATCAACTGAAAACAGAGTAGAAGAGAAGACAAGTATTACATACTATCAAAGATGGTTTCATAGATGCATTTGGAATTACAAATATAAACAATCAACATCCATTTTGGACCAGCTAGTATATATGGTTGAAATTTTTTAGACAGATGATATAGAAACAAATGAGAAGTTATTACAATTTTCTGAAAGGAGAATGGAGCATTAAGTATTAGAGAAAGTCTTACATGAACTAAAATAAAGATAAGCTGATCTTTCTACATCTATTACAAAGTTGGAAACAATTTTGAACACTACCAATTCTTATATATAAAATTGTATGATATAGATTTCTTTACAACATATACTTCATGCTCATTAGAGCTATTGCATGCAAGCATGAAAGCTAATGTTCATTCGTTGGGAAAGAAAATGATTTCAAGCTCATCTTCTTACAATGAATTTACATTCAATTAGATAAGGTTATCTGAGCTCACAACTAAAGATGCAATGATAAGCCATAAGTTGGCATTAATTCAACTTCAACTATTGCCACATATAGAGATAATTCAAAAGGTAATCTCTGTAGCTAGATATACTTTGGAGAGAGAGAGAGAGAGAGAGAGAGAGAGAGAGAGAGAGAGAGAGAGAGAGAGAGAGAGAGAGAGAGAGAGAGAGAGAGAGAGAGAGAGAATTTGTAGATATTGCATGATTTATTGACCTAGTTGTCGAGCTAGAGATTCAATTTCAAATTTTGGATTAGGTAAAGGAAAGATGGAATATTGGCTATGCCAATATTGTGGCAAATCATAAACAATTTTTTAAGAAATATCAGCCCACCCCAATAGCCCCCAATTCCATTAGTGACAAAAACAAGGGGGAAATGATGAGAGAGGATGAAATAACAAAGGGGAGTAGTCAATAATGTGAAAGGCATAGATAAGAACAGATTGAACATAATCAAATTTTTGGTCTCAAAGAGGAGAATACATTTTGAATGAAATGATTTCATGACAATGTATTTTTGCCACTAATGTCAAAGGGGGAGATTGTTGATCTCTAAGCCTTTCCAATTAGTGTCCCAACACTTAGTCATTTTCAAGTCATTTACTAGGCAAGATTACAAGGTCATTATTGCGACTGAGTTATCTAGTAATGACTGAGCATACAACACTTATACTGAGTGAGATAGTGATTTATGAGCATTCAATAGAGACTGAGTAGATATGCGAGCTGAGGAATATAGTATGACCTAAAAAATATAATGAAGATCAAGCATATTGAAATATTATTAAGAAGCTAAGAAACAACATGAAGGTTTATGCATGATCGAGTGTCAAAACATTCAAGGTTTGAGTAATTCAGTTTTGATATACAAGTTTTTAATGGTACAAACTCATATATAAACCATTTTGGCTGGCATTTCTATGACATTTAATATTTTTAGAGCTAAAATAGATGTTGGTTACATGTCATTATAGAAGGTAATGATCCCTAGTCATATAATTCAACCAGTTAGAAAAAAAGATGTAAATAGAAATAGATGATGAAGTTTAAGCCATCGATCAAGATCTAGAAACCTCATATGACATCTAAGGAAGATTCTAACCCTATAATCATATACAATACAATACCAATGCATAGTAGATATGTACATGTGAATGAGTGAAGAAAAAAATTAAAGGCAAATCCAACTGAGAGAAATCAGAGAAGTGAAGGACTAAATAGATTTATCCAATTAGGAGAATCAAATCAGTGATAAAGGAAAGAGGAGACCCAACATTATCTTGCAAAGAAAATTGAGGGCCAGGTATTGAATCAGTTATTCTATAATTGAGACAAGGTAAATATCTTAACAAAGTAGTCCTAACAGGCCTATGTAAATCTCCTAACAAAGCCCTTACTTTATTGTAAGTGTAAAATCCTTTAACAAGGTGAGACCTAATAGTCTCTTAAGCTTTTAGCAGGGCATACCCCTCACAAGGTAGATCATATTGTATGGTCAAACATTGTAACCTTAACTAGTTAACTTTATTGTTGCAATAGTGAAGATTTGTGGGTTTCATCCCCACCCAACTTTACCTTCATCTTGAATTGTTTTTGGGTAACCAAATCATTGTGTTATTTTTTGAACTATTATGGATGTGATATATTTCATTTATGTTTTAGTATTATAGTTTTATTGATAGATCTGTGAAATGATTTGGATATGGATTAAAGGAATTTTTTTATAATAAAAGTTTAAGATCATGATTCACACCCCCCCTCCCTCTCTCAATATCTTGTTTCCCATATACTTATTCTAATAGTTAGGGTAATAGGAAGAACCCCCAAGAAGGTTCAAGAAATATGGTCTTTCATGGGGACAACCACAATACATTGTGAAATATTTGGGAATTTCATTCTCTATTTTTGCGAACTTGAAAGAAATGTGGATTTGGATGAAAATTAAACTAGAGAATAAATTTAGAAAGTGAAACACCCGATTCCTATTCCTTGTAGGGAAAAACCAAGTCTATAAGAAGATCTTGTCTTCTTACACCATTTATTATGCCTCATCCTAGATCTTCCATTAGTATCAAATTAACTACTTTCATAAAATTATAAGAGACTTCTTATGGTTTGATGGGAAAGGGAGGAAATATCATGTTGTGAAGTGGCAATGGTACACTATGAATAAATCCTTGGGGCAATTGGGAATGAAAGATATGAGATTACAAGTCATCTCCCTTGTTGTCAAATGGGTAACCAAGGCTACATAGGGAAATCAGCCCTAGAAGGTTTTGATTAGAAATAATATAACTAGAGGTGCTCATTTGAAATCCTCATACTGGGAAAATATGAACCTTTATGATTTACTCAAATGACCTTTCTACATCAAGCCTAAGAGGTCAAATGTCTTTAAATCTAGTTGGAAGTTTTGGGAAATAGTGAAACCTTGCCTCAATATTAACGGTCCCATAAATAATGAAAACAAGATCTTGGGTATTAGCTTAGTATGGTGGAATCTTAAGTATGGAAGCAATCCTATAGCCTTAGTACAAGGCCACTCTGCAAAAAAATGGGATGATGCAGGCATCAATACTTTTTAATGATATTCTTGAAGGAGGTAGTTTAAAATATTGGGAAGCCCTTTGTTTAGAATATAATATTCCTACCTTTGTCATTTTAGTTAGTTCTTGTAAGCATCTATCTCTACCTAGACCTATTGCTATTAGAGGTGGTAGATGTTCAAATCTTTCTTGGGAGGATGGTACCATATTTCCTTATACCAAAGCTAAATTTATTTATAACATCCTCTCTTCTAATACTAATATCTACAACCATTTAAACCTAACATAGAAATTGAATCTTAATCCTAAATAATGGGAGACTATTCTCTTGAAACTTTGGCATAGACCATCTGAACCTAAAAATACTTGCTTCCTTTGGCACCTTCTCTTGCACGAGTTACCAATCTCTAAACCTGATGGGGAGCTGAATGTTTTCTACTACTATGTAAAAAATAAGAATCTCCACATCTTTTTTGATTGGTTTTTTTTCTTCAAATAAGTATGGGCTCTTTTTGGATTGAGCTTTGAACAATATTTTAGCATTCATATTATTATTACAGGTAGGATCTTGATCTCCAATAACAATTGCAATTTATTTTGGTCTATTATTTCTATTGAAATTCTATGGTTTCTATGGAAAAATAGAAATGGTAACCTTTTTTATGGTGTTTCTAGAAATATTACCGAGTCTCTATGGAGACTCATATATTATAACATTGCTATGCAGGTTACTTTGATTCTAAAAATTGAGGAAAAGAAGTTCCATTGATATGGATATGTGATAGAGGTTAAAGGAAAGGATCACTCTACCTCTGGAAAGACATTGGAGACAAATAGAGCATCTAGTCTATCTACCAAAAGATCACCATTTGTTGTTGTTCCTATCTCTATACTTCCACCAAGGAGGGTCAAATTTTCTCTTCCTAGTCTAATGGGCTGGACCATAGTGGTAGCCAGGGATGCCACTTTAGATTAGATTTTGAACACCTAATCTTTCCTATTTTTTGGTAGTTTAATCTATAATTCTCTATAATGGTGGCCTTTTATATTTGAGCCATATATGATCTCTCGATAATTGACTAGTTAGATACCATGGTGGATTTTTGTTATAAATTGATAATGGTTGTAGTGTTGTAATTTTTGATATCTTATACTCAATAGAAAACTAAGTAGAGGGAAATGATGATGCATATTCCTAAACAATGTGAGAAAGATTAAAAAATAAATATAATCTATAAATTTTTTTTATACAAAATTCATTTTTCAAGTTATAATTATTCGTTTGTACTTTAAAGGGGAGCAATGGTTGTGCACACAAAAAATATAAAAAAGAGTTGCATTTGAAGAAAGAAAAATAATATATTTAGGGGTTTTTGCGTGAGTTATGAGAGGTACTCTGCATGTGTGAATAGATTTGAGGTTCTAATCCATCATTCTCCCTTTGTTATGCGGTAAATGGGTTGCATGAGAACCCTACTTCTATTGTGATTAAAAATAGATGGGAACAATGACTTAGAAACCCTACTACGAAAGAATTTTTTTTTTTGATGTAGGTTAGAATAATGAAAAATGGCCAGTGGTGAGAAGTTAGAAAACTAGGAAAGTCTTCAATTCCCTAGTTGTTGAAACAACAAAAGGAAATAGAACAATAGACAATAACATTGGTAATCAAAGATGGGTAGTTCCCATTGTTAGTTTGTGGTGACTGATTAGGGAAGTACTGTACACACTCCATAATTCCTTGGTGGGGTTTGGGGGCGAAGCCCCCAAGAAGTTCTTTTTTGGGGTTATTTTATCGGCATTTTATGGTCGACATGTTGTAACTAATTTTAACCTTAAAGCGACAAAAATACTTGTATAAAAGGGCTTAGGGTTAGGGATTGTTTAATTATGTGTGATGTGAAATTGCTTCTTGCAAAAATATTGAGTTGTAAGGTATTATGGATTGTAATCAAGTTGTAATCACTGGATCATAATAATATTGGAGTTTCTATTTGGTGGATGTAGCCTAGGGTTTGGGTGAACCACATTAAATCTTGGTGTCTTGTGTTCTCTTCTATGTGATCTATTATTTTATGATATTTTTTATATTTTCATGTAATTTTTATTTCTGTATGAGGTTAATCCTAATAAGTGGTATCAGAGTGAGGTTGTTTTCCAGTTGTCCTCTACAAAAAAGTCTCACAGTTGAGTGGTAGCAATGGTAGATGAAGGTAAGCTGAAGGTGGAGAAGTTTAATGGACAAAACTTTCTGTTATGGAAGATGCAAATAGAAACTATCTTTATCAGAAGGATTTATGGAAGTCATTAGAAGGAAAATCCAAGAAACATGGAACTATGAAAGATAAGGACTAGGAGATTTTAGATTAAAAGGCACTTGGAAGTATTTGGTTATTGACATTTAACATTACAAAAGTGAAGACAATGGAAGAGTTGATGGAAACCCTAGAAAAATTGAATGAAAAGCCCTCCACTTCAAATAAGGTATTTCTCATGAAGTATTTATTTAATATGAAGATGACAGAAGGTAGATCTTTTGCAGATAATTTAAATGATTTTAATACTATTACCAATCAGTTGTCTTCTATGGGTATTAATTTTGATCAAGAAATTAGGGCTCTCTTGATTTTGTGTTCTTTTCCTGAAAGCTAGAATGGCTTGGTGATGGTTGTGAGTAATTTTGTTTCTAGATCTAATACCCTAAAATATGATGATGTGATCGGTGTTATTTTGAGTAAGGAAACTCATAGGAAAACCTCAGGTGGATCTACATCAGGAAGTTCTTTGAATGCACAAAGCAGAGGCAGAACAACTAAGAAAGGAAATAATTTTGCAAATCATGGGAAATCAAGAGAAAAGTTAAAGGGAAAGAGGTCTCAATCAAGAGAACCAAATGATTGCTGGTACTGTGGGAAACTAGGGCATAAGAAGAAAGATTGTTGGACTCAAAAGAAAAATGAAGGAGATAAACTAGAAGGGAATAAGGAGGAAAATGTGGTAAGTAACATATTCGAAGAGGATGCTTTTCTTCTGTCTTTAGAAAGTGTTGATGATTCATGGGTTTTAGATTTTGGTGCTTCATTTCATGCTACACCTCATAGAGTTTAGTTTATTGATTATGTCCAAGGGGATTTTGGGCTTGTTTATTTGGGGGATAATGAACCCTATCAGATTGTTGGAAAAGAAAAATTAAGATTACGTTACAAAATGGGAATCATTAGCTACTACATGAGGTAAGACATGTTCCAAGGCTGATTAGGAATTTAATTTCAGCAAGGCAACTTGGTGATGAGGGTTGTGTAGTTACTTTTAATGATAAAAATTGGAAGGTTTCAAAAGGTTCACTTGTAGTAGAAAAATATGTGAAAGTAGACACCTTATATCTTTTTACAGGTCACACTATTCCTTCTACTTTGATTGTTTTAGAGAAAAATGAATGTTCAAAAATAGTTGCTACAGTTGAGTAGGGAGAACAAACAATTGTTGTAGATTCTGATATAGTGCTATGTCACAATGCACTTGGGCACATGAGTGAGAAAGGTATGAAAGTACTTCATTCAAAGAAAGTTTTACCAGGTCTAAAATCTGTTAATATGGATTTTTGTGAAATTTGTGTGTATGGAAAATAAAAGAGAGTGAGTTTTGTGAAGAGTGGGAAGGAAAAGAAAAGTGAGCGATCAGAGCTTGTGCATACAGATGTATGGGGACCAGCTTAGGTATCTTCCCTTGGTGGCTCTCATTATTATGTTACATTTATCGATGATGCAACTATAAAAGTATGGATTTATTTCTTTAGACAAAAAATTGATGTATTTCAAACTTTCAAGAAATGGAAATCCTTGGTTGAAAATGAGAATGGTAATAAATTAAAATGTCTCAAATCTAATAATGCTAGTGAGTATTTCAGTCATGAATTTGAATATTATTGCTCCACTAATGGTATTCATGGATAGAAAATTCTTCCAAGGACTCCACAGGAAAATGGAGTGGCTGAATGCATGAACAAGACTATAATGGAGCATGCAAGGAGCATGAGGTTGCATGAAGGGTTGCTCTTAAACATGTGGGTGGAGGCTATCAATACTACTATATATTTGATTAATATAGGTCCCTCTACTCCTTTGGGTTGTGGTATTGTAGAGGAAGCATGGACTGGTAAGAAGGTGAGTTATTCTTTTCTCAAAACCTTCAGTTGTGAAGCATTTTCTCATATATATTATAAAACTAGAACCAAGCTAGAAGCTAAGTCAAAGAAATGTGTATTTGTTAGATATGTCATTGATAATTTTGGTTATAGGCTTTGGGATTTTTAAAATCATAAAATTGTAAGAAGTAGGGATGTCATATTCAATGGGGAAGTGTTGTACAAAGATCTATTATAGCAACATGAGAAGAAAGAAGATGATTATGTAGTGCTAGATGATACTCCAAAAGATGGTGTTCCAACAATTCCTCATGATCTACAACAACCACAACAAAAAATACCACACACACTAGTAAGGCTAAGTAGACCTCCAAAAAGATTTTCTCCCTCTTTGTATTCTATTTTACTTATTGATACTGGTGAACCTGAATGTTATGATGAAGCTATATAGGTGGATACTAAGATTTAGTGGGAGTTTGCAATGGTAGATGAAATGGACTCCTTTCTAAAAATAAGAGTTGGCATTTATGTAAGTTTCCTATAGGTAAATGAGCTTTATAGAATAAATGGGTTTACAGGTTGAAAGAAGAGGACGGAGGTAAGAAAATATTTAAATCTAAGTTAGTTGTAAAAGGATTTGCATAGAAAAAGGGCATTGATTTTGATGAGATATTATCTCTTGTTGTAAAAATGACTTCTATTCATATTGTTTTATGTATTATGGCTACTGAAGATTTGTATTTGGAGAAGCTTGATCTTAAAACAACCTTCCCTCATGGTGATTTGGATGAAGAGATATATATGGCACAACCACAGGGATTTGAGGTCAAAGGTAAGGAGAACTTTGTGTGCAAATTGAAGAAAAGTTTATATGGCTTGAAGCAAGCACCTCAACAATGGTATTTGAAATTTTCTAGTTTTATGCATGAGCATGGATATAGTAGGTGTCATTTAGATCATTGTGTTTATTTTAAGAGGTTGGATGATGGTAGCTACATTAATTTATGTTTATATGTTGATGATATACTTGTAGCTGGGTCTAACATGGATCACATTAAGGGGTTGAAATGGTAGTTAGCACATGCATTGGCTATGAAGGATTTGTGGGCAGCAAAACAAATCCTTGGTACGAAGATTAGCAGAGATAGGAAGAACAAGAAATTGACATTATCTCAAGCTGATTATATTGCAAAGGTGTTGCAACATTTCTCTGTGGAGAATGCTAAAGCTATCAACACACCTTTACCTGCTCATTTGAAAGTGACTAAGGAGATGTGTCCCATAACAACAGGAGGATGAGATGTCTAAGGTACCTTATGCTTCAGCTATAAGAAGCTTGATGTATGCTATGGTATGTACAAGGCTAGATATTGCACATACAGTGGGAGTTGTTAGCACGTATATGAGTCATCCAAGAATTGAGCATTGGAATGTTTTGAAATGGATTCTCAAATATTTGAGAGGTACATCCAGTAAGTGTTTACACTTTGGGGGCTTTACTACTAATTTATAGAGATATGTTGACTCAAATTTGGTAGGGGATATTGATACAGGTAGAGTACTATAGGTTATGTATTTATTGTTGGTGGGGCAATAGTGAGCTGGGATTCTCAGTTGCAGAAGGTTAATGCTTTATCCACTATAGAGGTAGAGTATGTTGCTGATACAAAGGCAATGAAGGAGATGATATGGCTTTAGTTCTTCTTGGAAGAATTGGGACACCCTCAAAGGGATAATTATTTATTTATAGATAGCTAGAGTGCCATTCACCTTGCGAAGAATTTAGCTCTGCATTCAAAGACAAAACACATATAGTTGTGGTACCATTTCATTCAATTAGTTCTAGATTATGGACAATTAAAGCTAGACAAGATACTTATAGATGACAATCCAGTGGATATGTTTACCAAGGTAGTGATAAGGGAGAAGATGAACTCCTCTTCAACTTTAGTTGGTTTTCTAGACTGAACAATAGAGTCCATGGTGGTTTGATCCAATGGGAGCCTCATAGAGTAGCAGTATAGTTACAAGATTAGTCTCCAAGTGGGAGATTTTTGTTTAGTGTGGCACTTGATCAGTCCCCAAGTGGGAGATTGCTAGTTTGTGATGACTGATCAAAAAAGTACTATACATACTCCATAATTCCTTAGCAGGGTTTTGGGCCAGGCTGAGCCCTGAGTGGAGGTTTAGGGGTGATAACCCTCAAGAAATTTTGGGGCTATTTTATCAGCTTTTTATGGCTAACATGTTGTAACTAATTTTAACCCTAAAGGGGCAAAAATACTTGTATAAAAGGGCTTAGGGTTAGGGGTTTTTAATCATGTGTGATGAGAACTTTCTTCTTACAACAATATTGAGTTGTAAGGGATTATAGATTATAATCAAGTTGTAATCACTAGATTGTAATAATGGACTTGTTGTTTGGTAGACGCAGCCCAGGGTTTGGGTGAATCACATTAAATCTTGGTGTCTTGTTTTCTCTTCTATGTGATCTATTATTTTATAATATTGTTTATATTTGCATGTAATTTTTGTTTTTGTCTGAGGTCAATCCTAACACCCATAACTTCCAAAATCCCAAAGTTTGTAGTGGGAGAAAATCAATTTTCTTTGTACAAAAAGTATATCCTCTTATGTCTTCATAGGATTTTTTTTTGAAGTAGTCCCTTGGCTCCTCATGGCATTCTTCCCTTAATAAATTTATGATTGAGAAACCCTAATAATATGGTCAATCCTTGTTACTTGAAGGGAAATTTGGCAATGCAAAATAGGAGAAATCTGAAGCCCTCATTTTTCCCTATGCAAAAAATACTTTGGAATGAGAATCTCAATGAAAGTGTTATTAATGTGGTAATCAAGGGGATATATAAATACAAAATGTGGGATCACTACAAAACATATGGTCTTTTGCAAAATGTTAGGGGTCTAGATGTAGTTCTAAAAGATAATCTTTTCAATGGAAACCATGTTTTCTATAGAGGTTATAAATTTAAATTTATTGCAACCTAAGTTTGAGTCTAGAAAATACCATTTACAAAAGATGAAAATGTGAGTGAACTTTGCAAACATGCCAGTAGAACTAATGTTGAAATAAGTATATGGGAAACAAGATATTGAGAGGGAGGTGAATTAGGATCTTAAACTTTAAGCTTCAAAAAAATAACACAAATTCACACTGAGTTCATCTCACAGATCTACCATTAGAACTAAAATATTGAAACATAAATGAAATAAATCACATCCATAAATAGTTTAACACATAACATTATGATTTGGTTACCCATAAACACTTCAATATGAAGGTAAAACTGGGGTGGGAATGAACCCACAAATCTTCACTATTTTAACAATAAAGTTAACCTATTAGGGTTACAATGTTTGATCATAAAATATGATCTACCCTATGAGGGGTCTTCCTTGTTAAAATCTTAAGACTATTAGGTCTCACCTTGTTTAAGGATTCTACACTCACAATGAAGTAAGGACTCTTTTAAGAGGTTTACATAGATCTTCTAAGACCACTTTTTTAAGAGATTTACCCTATCTCAATTAGTTCAATAATTGATTTAGTACTTGACCCTCAATTTTCTCTGTAAGCTAGTCTTGGGTCTCCTCTTTGTTGTGTCTCTCATTTGATCTTCTGATCTAAAAACTTTGTTCAGTCCACTGCTCTAATTTCTCATTGTCTTCTCTGTCTTTGAACTTTTTCTTTACTCCTTCACATGTGCATAAGGATACTTGTCCTTCTCTCTTTCTTCTTCTTCCTACATACACTTACTTTTGATTCTAGGGTTAGAATCATCCTTAAATAGATGTCATGTGAAGGTTCTACATCTTGATTGATGACTTACACTTCATCATCTTTTTCCATTTCAATCTCATTTTTTGATTGGTTGAATTGCACACCTTGGGAGTATTACCTTCTATAATGACATGTAATCAACTACTTAAATGGCTGTTCGAATATTAAATATCATAGAAAAGTCATCCAAAATAGTTTACATATGTGTTTGTGCCATTACAAACTTATATGTCAAAAATAAAGTACTTAGCACTTGAATGTTCTAACACTCGGTCATGTAAACTTCTTCATGCTATTACTTGGCTTCTATAGTCTTTTATACTCGACACTTAGTGACTTGTCAACATGTTCTATCTCCATTATATTTCTTGGCTCATTCATTTTCTCAGTCACTATTGAGTACTTGACAATCACTATCCTACTTGGTATAAGCATTGTATGCTCATCCTTTACTAGATAAATCTGTCATAGTGATGACCTTATAGTATTACCTTGTAAATGACTAAGTGTTTGGACACTAATCGACAACATAGGCATAGAGATCAATAATATCGCCCTTTGACATTAGTGACAAAAACACTTTGTCATGAATAAAATAATCATTTCTATAAAAAATGAATACTCCCCCTAAGACCATAATGATATCTTGTAAGATCTGATGCCTGATCTTTGATATGCACATTGCTTCTCCTTGATTTCCATATCCCCTTTTATCTTTCAGATTCCCTTTTATTTTATATTCCCCTTGTTTTTTTCACTGACAAAACTTGTGGCTGTAGGGGCTAATTGATATTTATCAAAGAATTGTTGATGAGTTGCCACAATATTGGCATAGCCTTTATCTATTATTCTTGTACTTACTCCAAAATCTAAAATTGAATCTCTAGCTCAATAGCTAGACCAATGAATCCTACAATATGTGAGAAAGGGGTTCTTTCTTCAAAATGTCTTTAGCAATAGAAACCACATGTTGTATAATCTCTAAATATGGTGCTAACTAAAGTTGAATCAATGCCAATTTATGCTTGATCTCTGTATCTCTAGCTGTGAGCTCGGCTAACCAATTTTGACTAAATTTTAGTTCACTATAAGAGGACGAGCTTGCACTTATGATCTTGCCCAATGTAATAACATTCTCTCTTATGTTTTCATGCAATAGCTCTAATAAGAATGTAGTATCTATTGTAAAGAAATCTATATCACACAATTTCAAATATAAAGAATTAGTGGTTTACAAAATTGTGTCTAGCTTGGTGATTGATGTAGAAATCTTATCTTTTCTATGTACAAGTTACTATGAGACTTTCTATAATATTTTATGCTCCATATTTCACTTAGACCATTGTAATAGTTTCTCATTGGTCAATGTCATTTGACTGAATTTTATCAACTAAATGTATTAGTTGATCCAAAATTATGTGTTGATAGTTCAAATTTGTGATCCCAAATACATCTGTAAAAATATCTTTGACAGTATGAAGTACATGTCTTCACTTCTGCTCTCTTCTCATTTGTTCTTGTTTTGACACACAACTCAACAAGGTTTGTAGCTCTTGCATTTGTTCTAATGTAAGATTATTCAAATCATACATAGGTAATGTAATAACCTCATCAAGGCTCACTGATTCATCATCTTTCTCTCCTAAATGATTCACATCCTAAGATTGTGAGGGTGTATCACTGGGTAGTGATAATTGCAACTATTTCCCTTTTCACTTGATCTTGACTTTGGCTACTGCACTTGTGTAGAAATCACCTATTGCATTAGTGTCACATTTTTTGGTTATGTAGCCTTTCCACTTGGAAATTGAATGAGATCTTGAGTAGCTTCTTGCTATTTCTATTTTACTTCATCCTCTACTAATTTGGTGCATGAGTCTTTATCAAAATTTTCCTCCTTTTTCAAAATTTGCATGCAAGTGAATTGTGTATATACAATTAAAGCCTTACCAAGTTTCTTGACACTTGTATCCTCTATAACTCACGTGACATTGACATCACCGGTCTTCTTATTTTCAAGCTTTGGATATTCAACTATCTGTAACAAAATTGGGTTAGTACAGAGTGATACAGGAGCATCCTAGGTGTAAGAGAAACCTTGCATCACCCAAAAAATATTTCCTTTTAGTTGTTTCAATAAGGGTTGACTTAATGTAGAGGTTTTTGTCTATGGAGGCTTTCTACTTAGTAAGTCAGTCATACGAGCTCTGAATGTTCTAATTTTAGAGGTGAAGGTTTATTTTACTTATATCAATTTGTCATTGGAGTTGTATGGCTAGATTATGTCTATTTGTGAAGTTATTGCAATTTTTGGTGTGTAATTTTGGTATAAAAACTTCAAGCTCAGTTTTGAAGGGTTTAGAGTCCTCGAATGAGGCTTGAAAACTCGACAGATGAGTAGTTGTGTGGATTTGAACATGTAGATCAAGAGCTGAGGTTTCCAAAAAGTGGTTATAATAGCCAATTAGAGCAATGGTTTGAGAGTTATGGTCTTTTAAGTTGGACTACCCAAATTTTCTAAAATAGATGTCAAAAGTGTATTTGGCTAACTCTATATGTATTGTTAGGGTCTATTGGCCCTAGGGATTAAGTTTGAGTTTCTAGAACCTTTTCCAGGTAGCATAAAATTGTCTATTTAAGAAAGGCTCAAACATTGTCTAGGAAAAATTTGGGTGATAGTTCACATCTTTGTCTTGCATATTACTATAATGAAGGCACCTATGTGGGTTAGCATATTGTAATTCTATAATTTGACATTTGCAGCAATAATAAGAAGCCCATATTTTGTTCTCACAATTGTTGTTGTTTCTTTGCTTTTGTTATGTGTTTATGGTATTAAGGGGAGCACCCTTCATCACAGAGTTTTCTTTAATCATTTATTAAGCCTTGAATTTCCTCTTATGTTAGTATATTTGGATTATATGGAGGGGTGTCAGCGTCATCTTCAATTGTGACTGCCTCTTTCTATTCACATCGATGTACAAGTTATTGAATCTCCTCAATCAGCTTGGACATTTTTTGTTTGTATTCATCTTCAAATTCTATGGCATCTCAACCTTCCCTCACTTCCATAGATGGAGTAAGAAGTTCAAATGCTTCTTTCCATACTCAAATACTATCTTGCGCAACTTCATGAGCTTTATTTTTCAAAACTTTGTATCCCTTGTCCCTCGGCATAAACTTCTTGACAAAATCTTTAAGGGCTACAAAGATATGATTCTTCCATAAATTTGGCATAGCTTTTTCCAATGTTGTCTTTCTTATTTTCTTCTCGATGGTTAATGCCCATTTACACTTAGCATCCACTCTTTTGTATAAACCCACTGGAAATCCAGTTCCCAATTCTAGGGGTGTCTTCCTAAACTTGATGATCATGTCTATCATTGTGCCTTCAATCTTAACTTGATCATCATTGCTCAAAGAATCATATTGAATGTCTTTGAATACTGAAATATTTTTAGATTCAACCAAATTTCCACATACCTAATCCATAGTCATTGGAGGGATTCTATTTATAATTTTTAATTCTTTAGGTTCGTCGAACTTTTCCTTTTCATCATCTTCCTCCTCTTGTGCAACAATCAATTTTCTCTTTGACTTAGCTTGTACTTTGGCTAGTTTCCTCTTCTTGGATGGACTTCTAGTCAATAGTTTGGTAGGGGGTTGTGTAATCCTTTTTTGGTCATAATCACCTTTCCCTTTGGCCTCTGAGGTTTCACAATTTCTTGCATGTCCTTCTTCTGGTCTTTCCGCACCTTAGGTTCAATCACAACAACCTTTTTCTATTTGGTGGCCCTTGTCTTCATAATGAAAAGTTGTTTACTTTTTCCTTCCTTGCCCTTTGTAGGTTGTCCTGATCCTTCTCCTTGTTTCTTAATTCTAGCCTCAACAACTTCTCTTTCTTTTCTTTCCTATTTTAGGTGTGCTAAGTTTAGCAGTCAACTTGGCAATTACAGTTTCATATGTGCCAAATTGCTTGACACTAGCATCTATGTCCTCTACCAAAAGTGTAGTAACTACTGTAGTTACCTCATCTACATTTACTTCATAGGGCATTGTCCTTAGCCATGCTACTCTTGGCAAATTTGTTTGTGCATACACAAAATCCGTGTCCATAATGAAACATACTTCATCATAATATTTGTCCACAATATACTTAAGAAGTCTTATTATATTCTTCATTTTAATTTTGAATTCTTCAAAGTAGTTATCCATTACTACTTCAAAATTCTCTCCCAATCTGCTTATTAAATCACTTAGTTGATCCATAGCAGTTCTATTCTTGTCCCATACAACTATATCAATGGTAGGGAAATAGTTCTATACATAGAAAAATATGCAAATCAACAGTGATCCAAACTTACAAGAAGTGTTCTTTTCTTTTCTTATTACTTCTAGGTTCTTTGTAAGTTGGTGAAGTTGTAACTCAGCAAGATCATATGAATGATCCTTCTTTATAATTTTGTAGCCCAAATCCACTACTCCATAGGGTACATTGTTCAATCTTCTAGATTGATAGAATTTGTGTGCAATCACACGAACAACACATTCAATTAATGGGTTCTCAATTCCATCAATTCAAATTCTATGACCATTCCACTTTTCCTTGGTCAAGTTTTCAATTTCATTCTTCATTTTTCTTCTTATGCTCTTCGGTTGGTCCAATGTATGATATCTAGTCACCCTAAAAATGTTTGCCTTGTTGATTTTGATTGGCCTACCTTCTAAACATATTTTCATATCATGAATGCAACTAAGCATGACCTTAATCCATTCAACTTTAAAAACTTTTGGAAATCCTAAGGCATGAGTAAGACCTTTCTTGACAACGATCTTATATTCTTCCTTCAAGATTCCATCAATGCATAGCTTCTCATAAGTTGCTCTAATTTCAAAACCTCTAATTTCTCCAAATTTGCATAAATAACATGATCTTAAATCTTGAACAGTCAAGACTTTGAGTGGAATTGATGATAAAGGTCCGATATCATCAATAGTGTTTTCAATTTTAATTGAATTTCTGAAATTGGGTAGACTTTGATCATTCCTAATGATTTGTGCACTACTATGTTTCATTATTTCACTTCCAGATGTCATTTTGAACTAGGGTTTTAAAATTTTTTTTTGCAAATATCTTCACTAAATATCTAAACCAGAACTGAGAATGATACTTTGTTCCACAAATTTGCTGATAAAATTTTGTGATTTTTTTACACTGATCACTAAAATTTCTTTGATTATCTTGAAATATCCTCATGAACTCTTTGATTGCTCGGCGAATGCAAATGAATCACCAAAATTGATAAATACCTTCAATCTTTTATTTTAGGTCTATAATAAATATCTTTGTGCTTAGTTGGTGTGTGATAGCTAGCGTAGTCTTCATTATAGCTCAGTCAAGGTTACTCACTCAGCCATAAACAATTCATTTGGTCAGTGTGATATCTTCCTTGTTCACTTGGTCTATACTATAAATCTCAATCAATATAGATTGTACCATTGATGCTCGATACTTGATGATTTTCTAATAGTTCTTAATACATCTTTACTTATACAGATATAAATTTTTATCACTTCTATACTAGGAGCTGATGTAAAATATAACATTGAGTATACATTCCTACATATATTCTTTCTTTAGTGAGATGTGGTGTGATCACCTGATCCATTAGGTTGGTGATCACATTTTTATCTATTGCATTTCTTCCATCTCTTACTATCTCTATCCATATTTTATTTCCTCAAGGTTTGTTACTTCCATTACTTGGTGTTGGTGTTGGTGTTTTGGTTTTGCAGTTTCTACTAATGTGTCCAACTTTGAGACAACTGAAGCATACTATTACTCCATTTAACCATTTCTTGTAATTTCCTATAAAGTGTGTTTTGATGCAATTCTATGGAATGTGTCCATATTCACCACAATAAAAATAAGTGTACCATGTATTGTAATCCCAATTGTAGGAATTTCCTTTCCTTGTTGTATGAGTTTTTTTTTCAAGTAACTAGTTTGACTTTTTCTTGAATCTGCACTCATAAGCATTATGTCCATACTTTTGACAATTGTAGCAATGACCTTGGAGTTTAGATATCTTCCTATTTGAGTCATTTTTCTTTGATCTACATTCATGTTCTTGATGTCCAACTTTCTTGCAATTAAAACAATTACCATTTGGTTTAGGTTTTGGAATTTGTTTATTGTTTCTGCTCATGCAAATACTAGTTGTATGACCAATTTTCCTATAGTAATGACGTATAGGTTTTCCTTTTGGTTTTGCATTCCTTTTCTCTCCACTCATGGACAATTCTCCTTCTTTAGTAGATGAAGAGTGTGTTGGTTGTTTTTTAGACTACTAGTTACCTTAAACCCAATACCAGAATACATAAGACAAAAACCAAACCTAAGGATTAGCCAAATCCTATATTTAGTGTGATCAGTCTTAGCTTCTAGACCAACTTCAATATAGTATAAGAATAATCACTTCACTTTAGACTCTAGAGGGCCAAGGTGGGCACAACTTTAGGGATTTATTTGACAAATGTTATGATATTATTCTCTTCAAGATTATCCATTATAGAAAAAAAATGGTCATTATATTCTTCTTAGATTTGGAATAAAATTCTTGATTACAATGGTTATTTATAATCAAAATAAGAAATCAATTACTAATAAGGGTTGACCAACAACTTGTTAGTTCTTCATTACATAAAATGGAAAATTGATTTTGATTGATGTATATATTCTGCAACTATATGAATGATCAACTTGCAATTGAAATCAAGTGATCAATGCCTTATCCATTGCTACATAGAGTCAAAACCAACAATCTCAAACCTAATTCAATTGACTTGCAATTAAACTTGTCAACAGTGCATTCCAAATCTCATTCTTATCATATCCTTCTTACATACCCAAAACCCTATCACTTATGTAAAGAAATCACTTAATCCTTTGAACTAAATGCAATCAATAGGAGATATAAAATCTATCAAAATTGTATTAAATTGAAAGAACATTGCTCATTTCAATCTCAAAATCATAGATATGCAAGGAAGGAGACAAAATTTAGATACACAGATATATAGAAATTTCTTTTTTGTATTATTTTCTTTGAAAATAAACATAGTACTGACATAGACTCAAGATATAGCTCACAAATTGGAAATTTTATCATTCATATTCATTTTTTCTTTCAAAATTTCAAGCCTAAACTTGTTCATACAATTAAAAAAACTAGATGGATTGTAAAGATAACATTAACTGAAAAAATATACAAAAATTTGACCTCTACTCCTCACCCTAGAAATCCTTATATAGGATTGCAACAAGCTATAGATGGGAGGAGGACACATGTCAAAAATTGAATGGATACAAAAGGTGGCAAGATATGCCCAAAAAATTATACAAGACATTCCATAGTGTTTGATCAAAATAGAGGAAGTAGTTGAAAAAGTCAGCAGGTGAAAATTTATGTCATGCACTTTGACTTTACTTCCCTTTGTCTTCTTCTATCATCCATGTCCTCAAAGCTTCAAAATTTTATATGAGTGGTTATGAGAGTTTTATCCTTCTGATAAAGTGACCACTATATGTGATCTTATCCTTTAATCCCTCATTTTCCTTTAACCTTAATAATTTTTTAGCTACTTCCTTCTAGTAAGGCCTTTATTTCTCCCACCACTTCCCATACATAAATTTCTCGCTTGATGGGCCACTCTATGGTTTTGACCACTTCTACGTATTTCATAGCCTTTGCCCACCTAGAATCCATTATGGCTTTAGACTCCATTGTAAATTTGTTTAAGTCTATCTTTGCTCTAAATAGAGAGTTAATTAAAATATGGAAAGGGGTATCACCGATGTCTTCAAAAATAGCCACTATGGCCTCTTGAGTCAATATTATACTAAATGCATTAGACTAATTATGCCATTCTTTCACCACATTACTATAATCTAGGATCAGTGGTATGTAGGGCTCAATTCCTTGAGATTAAACTTTCAGTTTACATTGTATAATTTGTAATTTCCCAGTGAAGAAGCTAATTAACTCCTTAATTATTTCCAAGCTCTCCTTTACTATGATTATTTTATCAGGAAAATTTGGATTTTTAGCCATCATCATAATAAGCCTCTCTAAAAATTGAGTATATGGCCCCCATAGATTGAATGTAGGTGATAGCCATGAAAGTGATTCATTGTAAAATTTCTCAACACTTTGTAAATAAATATATAATGTATGGGCTTGTTGAGATATATTCTTTAGCATTTAGACCCTATGGCTAACCATACACGTAAGGATAGATGTCCTCACCTCATCTCTTGGCTGATTTGGTGGAGCATCAGTGCTCATCCGACTAGGTTCTGTTGTATCCTCTACTTCCAGCTCATCTATTTATGTTGGGGCTTTAGTTGTGTCCTTAGATGGTTGCTCTTGATTGTCCTATTCTTGGCTCTTGTCTGTAGTAACCACTTGCTTTACATTATTAAGTTTCTCTTTGAGGGATGCAACTCCATCCTCTAGTGCTTGGACCTTAGCCTCAAGCTCTTACATTTTTTCCTTGTAGACATGGATTTTTCTAAGCTCATCCTCATAGAGCTTTCTTACATCAATGTAGTAATGCACAGACTTGGATAACCTTGTCTCTATGTCTTCTACCTTGGCCTCATTCATAAATGAGAAATGCTTCAAGGCCTTTGAAATCTTTGTGTTTGAAGTGCCCTGTAAAGTCCACACAACCATGTTGCCTTATTCTATGCTCTACACATCTAACAACTTAGGCTTATTTGATGTTGGGGCCATGCTCCAAACTACTAGAGACTTGGTGTCAATGTTGAACCATGTTCCTCTTTATAATCCATGAGAACCATATGCCTAATAGGAGATGGCATTCTCATGTCTTCTAATCTAATCAAGCATAAATGCTTGTTCCAAATCCCATCTAGGCACCAGCAAAATCCCACTTCTTTGCACAAGATCTATTGCCTCCTCTAGAGTCATGACTTCACTCTTAGAATCATAGGCTTGTAGCTTCTCAACTAGTCCCATCTTTGGTTCATCCAACTCTTTTGGTTTCATCTTCAATACTAACTCACTCTATTTTAGTTTATATAAATTTTTTTTGAGCTCAACTAATTTGATTCCATAAATTGTTGGACTTGGATGATCTTGTCATCCAACCTTGTTGCTACTAGTTCTAGGTCTATGAGTGAATTCTCAACTACCTTTACCCTATCTTATGTATATCTTTGCCTTAAGTCAGTAAAGTACTGATTCTTACTAAGTAGAATTTGTAGTGTTCTTTGTTTTACTTTTGTAGGGATATGGACAATATTCTATCTCTTGTTTCCCTTAGTGATCCATGTTGTCTTAGTAGACTCATCTTCATCTATTTCTAGAACTACATCAAGCTTTGGGCTCTTAGGACATACCATCTCCTCTTCTCCCATGGGTCCTTATGGCATTTGGGCCATGATTTCAGCATTTTCAATGACCATCTTCCTAATTCTATGAGGATAGGGGATATCCATATAAAATCCCTTAAAATTGGGAGTTATTCTCTTCATCTCCCTTTCTACCCTCAAAATATCATCAAGCTTGGCTAGTTTATTTGCTACCTCCCCCTGTGCAAAAATATTAGGAATAACATTCTCATGGGGTAGCTCCTTGGTGTTAGGTAACACATAGTTCCTAATTTCTTTGAGGGTAGTCCTCATCTAGTTATTAGGGTCATAGATTCTATATGGTGTTGTTGATAAATTTTAGTGGTGGAGGAAAGAATGAATTTGGTCCAGGGATTCAATTTCCAATTGAAAAGTCCACCACCCTAAAACACCTACATAAAAAAGTGCCCCTATGAAACTTAGGGCCAATCTGGGAGGGATGAATTTTGGTCATAAATGGGGTAGTTGGGGACAATCATACACTCTCATCAATGAAAAGGTTGGAAATAGGAAGATATCTCCCCAGTCATGGTCTAATATCTTACTCTCTATGAGTAGGGAAGGTCTTAAAAGACTCTTCAAGATTTTAGGTTCCCTAAAGTATCCTAGGTCTAACATTCTCATAATAATAAAACTAAAATTATTGAAAAATGAGACATAATCATAATAGTGATAGGAAGTGTCTCATACCCATGTCCATAATTGAACTGACAGCTCTCCATTGTAGGCCAACTTAATATTTTCCTTCATTTTTGTGATAATGTACTTAACATAACATATTCTCCACCATGGTAGGAGTCTTGCACATCTTTGGCATCAATAAATTCAGCTCCATACACCATTTATAATCCATCTTTGCCAACCACCTTGTGGACACCATACACTATTTTCACAAAACAATTCTTGAATTTGTCCAAAGGCATCATCTTTGCCACCTTCTTAGGGTAATAACCCATGCTTTTCAGGTCCATGGGGATGTGCTGTAGCATTGATTTTCCTGCGTATGCCTTGGTGTTTCTATCAAATTTCCTCTATAAATCCTCCAAATCTACTAGCTTGCTCATAACACTGTCTAATCCAAATGCTTCAACTAATGAGACATGGTCTAGAGTACACAAAATAGTTCCATATTGTTTATGGAATGATTTAGTGGTCAAGTTATATGATTTGATTAGGACTTTCACCAAATGCACATCAAAAAAGACCTCTAGAAATATCAATTTTTCCAAGTTCTTCTTCCAATGGTTGCACATAGCGATCTTCTTCTCTCTATTATGGTAGAAATACTTAAAAATCTTAGAACCATGAACCCAAGGCATGTAGCATCTATGCATAGTGTGTAGGAGTTGAGAAAGGCATGATCATCCACTACATTTGTGTTTGAAGATTCTTGAAATAATTTCAACCATTCTTCGACAAACTAGTTAGGTTTTTTCTATCTTGTTTTTCCTCACTTGGAAGTGGAGGATTCTACAACTTCCTTGTCTATTGCTTGAATCTCTTCAACCTCATTACCATACATTCTTTTAATAGCTTGCAAAATACTAGGAAAAACTTATCTAGGCACCAAAAGCAATAATTTGCATGACTTAAAACTCTGAAAATGCTTAGATTTTCTCCTTGTGAATGATAAACTACAATTAATCAGTAGAATATATTTATAACTCAACATCCCTTTGCATTGATTTTTTGCATGCTCAAGCTTTAAAACTCAACTCATTCTATCACCTTAGGGGAGCATCATCATTACTATCCAATGTTACATTCTTTATTTATTGTTTAAATCTCACTGGTCAAGAGCCCTTTGTCATTTCAACCTTAGAAAATGGAAATCATATTTTTAGTGTCAACTTAAGGTTTACAATCTTACAATTAACCCAGGAGTCAAACCCTTCATAATATCTTAGGCAGGGACCATATGTTTTACAATCGTATGATCAAAACCCTTATTACATTATTGTAAAGCTTGGAAAAACCCTCTATGATCTCATGATACACTAGTTACCATGACATCAAAGCTTTTCTTTGAATTCCTTATGACCTTACGATAGGCAATTTACCTAGCACAATGTAGCATCTTATCTCATTTTCCTTTTTCTTATGATCCTATGATCATGGTTTTTCTATCCATTTCATGACTTTGATAATAATTTTCTTTACCCCTATAATATCATGAGAAATCCTTACCTTTTCCATCGTAGCATCATCATCTATTTCTACCCTTACAATCTCACAATGCACTACTCATTGTAGCATCGTAACATCATTTCACTGCCCTTGAGATCTCATGATACATTGTTTATCATAAGATCAAAGAACATGATCAATTAGATTTGTTGTGGTTTCACAATGCACGCCCCATTTCTCCTAGAAATGGGGACCCCCTACTTTATTTTTCTGCTTTCTAGAACCCTATTCTTGGGTCTTGATTTTCTTAGGGTTTTATCTATTGTTCCTAGTCAAATCCAGGTTCTAGTTTAGAAACCTAGAGTCTAGATTCCATCATTCAAAGGGCCAAATCATTATTTTGCAAAAAAGAGAGGTGCACCAGTGTACCTAATAAGGTGCGCTAGTGTGCCAAGCTCAAGAAGAGGGAGTGTGCACTATGGAAGTGCACAATAGCATAGCTACATAGCTGTGCACCTCCCACAACTATGCCAAGGATCTTGGGCTATATAACCCAAGGACCGCCTCAAGCTCTCAACTTGTTTTATTGTCCATCTTTACAAATCTTAGCACTGCAACACTGCACCCCAATAGGTGTGTCTCCTCCTCACTTTCCACCTTCATCCACCTGCATAATGCAATAAAAAAATTAAGAAACCTAACTACTGCACACCTAATTAGGTGTGCTACAATGCACATTTACAAAAAAAAATCCCTTAAAAACTTAAAAAAATAATAAACAAACAAAGTACAAAATTTAGGTTAGGTGCACTGCTATGCACCTTAAATACTCAACTCTTTTTTGGTGCAAAGATTAAATGTAGGGTGCTCATCAATGCACCTCAAGAGGTGCACTACTATACACCATAGATTAAAAATTTTCTTTGGTAAAAGGCACACCAGGTGCAGCAAGAGGACCATTTAATTTTTTTTTGCATTTCAGGGCTATAATTTAGGTTTTTTCATGTTTTCAAACAGTTAGGTTTCTAGGTTTTGTTTGAGTCTATTCTAGGGTTTGACTCTATCATTATTCAACTCTAAACAAATGGACATCATTTTTGTGCAGAGTCAATGGAATTTTCATCAATCTCCCTTGCCAACAAGATGGTTCTAAAGGCAGTGGTATTTAAGTTTTAGGGTGTGCCAAACAAATTGCAATTTCAAGATGAGTGCTTAGAGATCTGGGACACCAAGTTAGGTCACATAGATTTGGGTGCATTCTTGATACTGTGCAACAAATCAATAGAAGGGTATCCCATGGTATCTACTCTAATTTTCTCTAGACTAGTAAATGCAACATCACATCCAGTTTGAGTACAATCCTCAGAATTAATTATGACACTAGAAAAAAGATATGTTCTCGAAGAAAGGGTCATCAAGAGCATAATTGGAGAGATTGTCCTAGATCTCTGACCCAAAAATGTAGAGAAGGTATTCCATCTACCAAGGGTGTATCATTTTATCTGATTGACTTATCACCAAGTTAAGAGATGGTATAGGGAACATGTGGAGGAATCCTCTGAAATTATGTAGTCTTCATACCTGATTGAGAAGACTCCTCTCAGGTGGAAAGAAAGAAAAGTGGATATGAAACAAGGGTACATGAAGGAAGATATTGGGTACTTGATCATATGCTTGAGTAGAGACATAGGTTTTCCCACTTCTAGATATTTGAACATATGAATGGTGCATTTTGTCAAGACCATCAAAATGGAAAATATGCCGCTTGTTTGGGCCTCCATTCTTAGTGAGAACTTAGGTGAGCAGCTGATGGTGGTGAAGAAAAACAAAAAAATCTACATGACATCATACATGGTATACTTGTTAGTTGCAAGGGTGACACATTACCCTAGGCTCTATAAGAAGGGTAGCATGCAGGATGCAAACACATGGCCTTACATTGTGTATCCTCAGCTGGTAAAGAAGAACCTTTCAGAGAAAAGTAGAGGATATAGGATTGTAAATGATGCTTTCATACTTACAATAATCCAATTTATAGAGGGAGATCATGTGACGAGGATGTGAGTAGATGCAATTGCAAAGGTATTAGAAGTAAGAGCTTATTATATTCAGTATTGAACATTTACATATTTAAGGGTAACAGGTACAACTCTCAACCCAAAGAAGCTCCCTAGGTATCCCAGTGACAAACTTGTCCTCCTAGAGTTCTCTCGACAACTCTTGTCTACATATGCTAGAGTTAGAAAGCAACACAAAACATGTTCGATGTGGCCTATGGCTATAGGACCTTTTAGGGTGGACTGGAGGCAAGATATTCTATCTTTTGACTCTGAATGGAATTAGTATCTCGTGGATGAGTATAATTCACCTCGGCCCTATTTTGATAACATCAAGAGAGTGCAATACTTAGCAGATAAAACATTTTAGCATGAAGATGCCCTTAAAGATCATTGGATGAATGTCATAGATGACTATGATGTCTACATAAGGAACTATTATAGGATGACCCTATATCTAGTAGAGAGTGCTTTGAAGATCAAGATTCCATTGAAGATTGTGCAACAAGATACAAAAGATCTTCTCAATCCATTATTCAATAGGGATAAGATTGGTGATAGGCCTATAATGAATGCCAAGATTGACAAAGAAGAAAACCCAGACATTAATCATAAGGAAAGACATGTCATTAAATTGACAAATGATTAGATCAAGAGGTCTTTCAAACTTGATTCAATTCCTAAAATAGTGATCTTCTATGCTCAAGCCTCCCTAGCTAAAGGTCAAGGATAAAAAGTCACAGTGCCTACATTCATGGCCCAGTCACTAGTGAGACCAAAAATGGTGCACCAACTTGATAGGCTAGTTGGATATTATAGGGCTCAAAAAGGTAAAGGTAAAGGTAAAAAGAAGAGGAATTCTCCTCAGCAAGTTGAGCTAGAAGAGGGATAAATTTAGGCACCTACACAAGTTGGAGAAGAAAATGTACAAGGGTCAAAAAATGTTGAAGCTACAGAGACCCAATACAATCCTCAAGTGTCCCCAAATGAGTAAGGAAAAGGAGAAGACAAAACTAAAGTACAAGAAATTCCTCACCAATAGGTACAAGCCTCCCCCTCCATGCCTAAGAAGAGAAGAAAGCTGAAGACTTTGATGAAAAGGAGAGAAAAGGTCAATAGGAAAGTGATATCTTTCCCATAAATCCTTGAACCTATTCTAGAAGAAGTAGAAGAAGAGGATGATGAGGATGAAGAGGACAAATTACCTTTCAACAAGAGGACTCATCTCACAAGAGCTACAGAGTTGGAAAGGAGCAAAAGTCCCACCATCACACCTCCATCTATTCCTAAACAATCCATTCAAACTACAACATTAGAAGATGAGATGCAACAATAGATAGATGAGTAGGATGTGGAAGGCACTGATATCTTTTAGATGTCAAATCTTGATTTTATGTTAGGGGGTGCTAAATTGGTGGGAGAGAAGATAGTAGACACTCCAACTAATCAACCTCAATAGGCAGATTGGAGTCAATTACCACCTCAAATATAAGGACCTAAAATAATTCCATCATCTCCACATCATGTTACATTTTGTGTGGATAAAGGTTTAGTTACCCCTCTTCCTCTAGGCATAGATGAAGAACAGGTACAAGAAGGACAAGAGGAAGAGATGAAATGAGTATCTACTAAGGAAGTGTTAGAAGAAGGCCAAATAAGTGAACAACCTCAAAAAAATTCCCAAGACATCGAGGTGAGGACTGTGGACTCTAAAGATATAGAGACTCCTAGTGCAGATCTTTCATAGAAGGAGAAGACTCTAGAAAGGAGTGATAAGGGGAAGAATATAGCTAAGAAAACTCCTTCATCCTCAAAAGGTAAATCCCAGTTCAACATATCCCAAGGTGGCTGATGAAAGAATTTATATGAAATAAAAGGCAACAATTCACCACTAAGGAGGAGGATAGAATGGAATTAATTGAGGTTTTGAGGAAGCCTGAATCACCTCCAAAAGATGCATAGGCATTAGCCTTCATTATGAGTGATCAAAGCTAGGACTTGTTTTCTCATGTGGCTATCCCTCCTCCACATTCAAATGTTGAAGAATTGACACCACAAGATTATCACATTAGGGAGGTCATGCTTGGGAAGCCTACCTTGGATACTGGTAAGCTAATGGTTACAACAAGGATGGAAGAGGTATTCAAGAGCCTGGAATAGGATGGGGTAGAATTGATAACACTCTAGCAAAAAAATGAGATCCTAAAGGGATATCTAGGAAAAGTTGTTGGTCCCTTGGATCCTACAAACCCCAAGGAAACTTTGAATGCAAAAAATTAAAAGAAGGGATAAGGGGATGGTATAGTTGGACCTATTTTTGAGAGCTTGCTAGAAATGGCAAGGAAATTTTGAGGAAAAGGGTGTACAAATTATTCAAGGAAATCTAAAGCTATTACACATTATGTAGGAGAATGTGGATAGGCTAGTAGCCATTTTCAATCAAGATTTTGGTCTAATGGATGAGATACATACTTGGGGCAAGGTCTTGCAAATATTACAAAAAATTAAAGGCCAAAGGTATCAGATGTTGATGGGTGTATATATAACCAAAGAGTTAGATAAGATTGATGATTTGATCAAAAAGATCATGGATGGGAATAAAGTAATGGAGGCATTACACGCAAAGATTCATAGGCTCAAGGATCAAGCCCAAGAGAAAATTTTGGAAGTTGAGAAGCATTATAGTTATGCTTGTTTGGATATTTTTGATGATGATATGTAGGACAAGTTAATACCAGTAGAGGTATTGGTGGAGAAATTCTAGGGAAATTTTGAGGAAGTTGCCAATAATGATGATATCAGGCAAGAGTTTAGAATAGAAAAGGCTTTACTCGAACTAGATGTAAAATTTGGAGTTTTTGTTGAGACTCGCATCAAGGTGGGCAACTACAGGAAGAAAGTGAAAGGCAAATATGTAGTATTAGATTTGCTAGATGCAGTTCAAGTCACTGGGTTCATTGATAAATTCAAGGGAAAATATCTAGACATAGCTCTAGTATAAAGGGGAACAAAATCTAGAAGCCAACATTTTTAATTTGACCCTTAGTAAAATTTTGCATTTTTTGGAGCCTACTTCTGAGATGCTCTGCTACATAGGTACACTAGGTGCGCAGGTGTGCTAGGTATGCTAGTGTGCAAGTGCACTTTTTTAGAGGTGTCATGGAAGATTTTGAGGAATTTAGAGGTGCGTTAATAGCTAACTGTTAGGTCTAAATTTAGATCTTTCCATGCATTGAAAATGCATTCTGACAATAGTTTAACTCCTACAGATGCCTAGTGAACATGGAGCTTCTATTTTTTCTACTTCTAGTCACTTCTACATCATTTGAAGGATTTCTCTTTCTTATTCTCTCATGTTTTCTTTATTTTATGACATGTAAAGGCTCATGCATCCAATTAATGATATAAAAGGGATGGAGTTCTACTTAGAACCTGTTAGATAGTCAGTTTGTACATAAATAGATTTGTTTTATTATTTTAGAAGCATATGATTCCATAAAGATATCTCTCACTCTCAACACAAATTGAAGAGAAGATTTCTTATAAATATAGGAATGTAATATGTAATCAAGGCCACCATTATTTGTCAATAATGTATGCTTTTGGTGCTCACATTTGGAGTGTAGTGATTCTTGCCCAAATGTGTTATATTTTATGAATGTATGTTCATGGAATGTAACTGAGCCAAAAGTTTATTGCATTATTTATGGTTGTGCGATCTTTTAATTCTAGTGTTTTTTATGTGTTTACAAATTCTGCCAATGTATTTAGTTTGAGAAGAGATCATCATATTATTCTTGCATAGTTTTTTGTCTCACATGAGCGCACTTTTCATGACCTTGCAATTTGATGACAAGTGAAACATCTTACGATTATTGAATTCCCATTGATGATTGCATTAGTGAAATTAAGGAAGTGTTGCTTCTATTTTCATTGGTTACCTACTAATCTTTTTGAAAGCTTAACTCAGAGATGTGTTATTTTCATAGCTTATGTCAATTAGAATTTACTTTCATGTTATTTTCTTAAATTTCTTGTCACCTTATCTTTGTTATTTTCTTTACTAACCCCTTGGTTAAATTAGGAATTCATATAGTTGCATTGTTAGATTGCATTCATCTTAAAAATAGAAAATAGAAAATTATATTCCTTTTTGTGTGGTTATTCTTTTTGAGACAATAAGCAGATCATACATCTTATCTGAACCATTTCAAAACTAGAAAAGTCCTCCTCATGAACATTCACATTTATCTTCAACTAAGTGGATTCTAGTAGGTCACAAAATCACCCAAAACCTTGGAGTTGATCCTTGGATTAGCTTTTCAAAAGAGGAGTTTGAAAGGATTCCTTCTATTAAGCATCATGCAAAATGACAACTCAATAGAAGTGGCACTAGAATGAGGGCCTCTTAACATTTAGAATAGAGGAAAAATTGCAAAACTTCAAAAATTTGCATTTTTTTCACAAGTTCAAAAAATTTTCCAAGTTCCCAAGCTTCTAAGCTATGCAGGTGCACCAGGTGCACAAGTGCATCAAATTCCAAGGTGTTCCTTATATGTGGGAAAGTGTACTTCTATAGAGGTGTTCTTTTTCTAGAATTGATGCAAACTGGAGGATTCTGATCCATCATCCCCATTTCAACGAGCTTTGAGATTTTCACCAAGTGCTCATGAGTTCCTCGAGCTTAGAAATTTTTTAAGCCTCATTGTGATAAAGGAATCCCCTAAATTCTACCACTTCCATTCAACATTTTTTCATCTTGTTCTATTCCACCTCCACAACAACCACCTAACATTCCACCAAATCCTCCAATGGCCTTTTTTGCAAATGTTGTAGATTCACCAATCAACTTGATAGGTGTACCTAATGATCTTCCTAAGAATCTTGAGAAGTTTTTCCCAAGGTTCATCTATGGAGAGACACAAACTACTGAAGATCACATAAAGGTAAGGTATTCAAGGAAATTTGCAACCAAAAGAAAATTGCTAATGAGAATGTGGTTCTTCACTTATTTTCCTACTCTTTGGGGGAAGTTACCTTTAATTGGTATGTTAATTTTCAATTAGGATGTATTGGAGACTAGGCTACTTTAAAAAAAAATTCTTGGAACAATTCAAAACTTTCATCAATCTAGCTGTGATACATCAACACTTCATATCAATCAAAAAGGACCCAACTAAGATGGTTTCACACTTCAACCATCGCTTTCACATGGCATACCACAAGTTGGAAATGTCATACACAATACCAATTGAAGCTACTATTCAGATTTATCTAAATGCTATCGACCATCTTACTACTATTTTTCTAAGAAGACTTCATGAAATAGATATTGACACATTAGATAAAGTCTTTGCAAAA